>OX596008.2:24462822-25662822 GCA_951394115.2 Drosophila phalerata | reverse complement strand
TTATGCCATATAATTGCTATAGCAGGTTCGCAGTATTCTACAAAGAAATACTAGGAATTTGCCAAGGTCCTTGCAGGTTAAGTAGCAAATTGCACGCACACTTCCGCAGGCGGCCACACAAAGAACCAGGAGAGGAGGAAAATGGGGAATAACAAGTCGGTGTGTTAGGGTCCTGACGAATGTGGAATATCCTTAAAATTAAAGGGATATATTTTTTTAATTTCAGTTTGATATTCAAATCAAATTAAATAATAATTATTTAACACAATTTAAAAATATATATCTACAACTATTTTATCAAAGTATTTCTATATAATAAATCGACCTCGATTTTGCAGTATTAAGAAAACTGGAATTGTTCCTAACTAATTCATTAATTTGCATTAATTTATTTGAGTTAAGTGTAAATCATCTATCGCGTCTGAAATCTGCGAAGCTACAACAACTTTTACAAGGTCCTTCACCGCATATTCACCTTCACATTGAACGCCCTAACTATGTAAAGTTAGTTACCCTCGTCGAGGTCTGCCGTCAAGGCCACGTATCTCAGGAAGTTCAAAGAGTTTAAGCCCTGGCCCATAAGGAAAATCAATAAGTCGTGTATATAAGGTACAATGGCAAGTGACTTCTTACATGCCTAGCACGTGTCAGCTTTATAGGACTGTAAACCTAATATGTACCTTACCCTGACCCTAGATTCAAATGGATATTTAGTCATACCCTGCTGTGAAAAACCAGGGTAAACATTGGACGAGTATCGCGTGATTTTGCCGACAAACGTTTTCTGATTGGCCGATTGCTTTTTTATACGGTTGGGTACGAGAGTTGGATGTTTGATCGATGTCTCGGGGTACAGGGCTATTAGCCAGCCAGGACAACAGTTCTTATCACGATACTAGTAAAAAGGTATTTTACTTGCCACATACATATATTCATTGTATGTATTGTAGTTTGTTGTGAAATTACAATACATAAAACAACAGCATTGACATAATTTCTATTTATTTGGGTTGAGCTCATTCGAAATGTTGTTTGGGAAATTTTGATACTTCTGTGATTGTGGTAATAGGTCGCGTGTTGGTGAATAAGTCCAAAAAATTTGAGAATATGGTTTTTCAGAATTTATTTAATAAAATCGGAGCTTTAAGGTGATTAGAATTATATTTGTTTAACTGTAAGGAAATTACTTTTATTACACATTGTCGAATCAATTTATACCTAATTTAAATTAAACTTACCGAAATAAATACAAACTATATATTATAGATGTCATTGAAATAATCCACAAGAGTATTCAGTATTCGACATTCTAAAAAATGTTATTATTTCATGTTTGGTTTTGTTAACAGACTGTTTAAAAAATATTAAAATGCAAAACAATTCTTGGAATTATTAATGAATGGCAAAATAACTGATAAAATTGTTAAATTACCACTACAAAATAGTAAAAAACAACCTGCTTTACTTTTTAACCTTTGGGAGTGATAAGAAGCTCATGTATCTAACTCGCCGCATGAATCAGCAACAACATAAATTTGAACAATTTTCTAAATTCCATGGAAATTGGCATCCTGAATGTCAGAGTTCAAGCGTAGAGTGAAAGTGAATATACGATGTAATATATAGGAATGCTGCAGGAACCAAGTGAGTCACGACTCCGGGCCATGGTTAATGCCACAACAAATGCCGGCGCATGATGATATCCTTTTCCAGGAATCGTTTGCTGATTCAGTCGCCAGTTCTGTTGTTGCAGACAAGCGAGCGGCAGCTAACACCCAACACCCAACACCCATCCACAAGGCCACAACAGAAGCGTGTGCCACAACATTTTCATTCATAAAAGCGCAAAAGCGAATAAAGCTTTTCCCCTTTCATGTGTGACTCACACTCGAAGAAGACACTGTGAGAAATTGTGCAGTGTCAAGAGCAGATTACAATTCCCGTCCATTGTTATGCATTGTGAACGTGACTCAGCTCAGCTCAGCTCGCCTTGACTTGACTTGGCTTAGATTGTGACGTACGTAACCTCTTAGGAGCTCACTCTCACTCTCTCTCTCTTAGTTTTATGCTCTCTTAAGTTGCGCTTGCACTTGTTGCTCGCTGCGTCATGTCTTGTTTTTCGTTTCAAGCTCAACTTTGATCTTTGTTTTTGTTTTTATTTTTGTCGTTGCTCCACTCCAAACGAAAAGCTCGTCGACGCTTTGGCGGCAATTTAAATGGCGTCGATGAAGTTACTTTTGTTTTCTGGACTTTCAGTTTAGTCTTCAATTCGCTGGCGTCGTGATCGGTTCGATTCTGTTCGCTTCAATCCGTTAACTTGTGCTTTTTGTGCTCTCTTGCTTATTAACTGTGTTTTTAACGTCTTTGCACGATCGCGTGTGCTTAAAGCTCTTTCTTTCCCACTATCTGTGTCTGTCACTGTGCGTGTCTCTCTCTCTCTCTCTTTACCTCTATCTCGCTCTCTGTTGCGCACTTGTGGCGCAGTCAAGTTAAGAAAACCTGTGCATGACAAGTGTAGACAAATTGTAGATAAAAATAAAATGAAAACTTAAAAAAAAGGTGCATACACAATTGTTGTTGTTGTTGTCGCAAAAGTTTCACTTGCAAGCTTCACACATTTTAAACAACTCAAATAAAATAGGAAATCAACAAATAAATGTACATAGCAAAGTGTTAACACACAAGAATAACAAACAAATTTACAACGGGCCACAGTGCACGTACAATTGATAATTTGTATTAGAATTCGATGATTAGATTACGCCACACTCTCGCATTGTCAAAATTGTTTGGATCGCAGCAAAGCAAAGTAAAGCGCCAAAGCAAAAGTTATACGAAAGCTTTTTAGGCAACAACACATACATATATACAATGAATTTAAATTAAATCCGCCGCCGCTGATACAAAAACAAATAAAACAAAAACAAGCCGCCATCCGTTGATGATGATCGCATAAGCATAAAGCCCGGAATTCCCCAATAAGAAAACATCGACGTCATTACAAAAGCGCGCGCTACAATTTACTCTCCTTTAAGCTCTCTTCCTCGACGCTTAATCTCTTTCTTGATATGCTTATGTTATGCCTCTTCCAGGCTTAACGCTCTCGCTTTCGACGACACTTTGATTTCTTAGCTTTTCGTTAGTTTTCAATTTCTGCTTTATACAATTTGTATGACATTTTCGCTCTTGCGCTTTTCGCTATCTTTGTTGTTGTTGTTATTATTATTATGTATTTTTTTTTAAATACATATTTCGAAGTTGCTGTATTATCGCATCGCACTGTTCTTTAGTTTGTTTCTGCCTTGTGTCAGTCAGAGAATCTCGGGGTTTTTTTTCGCGCACAAATTTAATAAGCAAAGAAAATTATTTTTATTGAGAGAAGAAGGAAAAAATATCATTAAAATATCTAACCGGTTTCTGTAATAGTTTTGTGTTTGTGTTAGTGTTTTATAAAATGAGTATTAACGCTTTATGGATTCTATACTGCGTTGAAGCTATAAATAAATTAATAAATTACAAAAAGATTTTTATTTTGCAGTTAACTAATTTACATAACAGCGCACTGTTTTCTCGAGTGAAAAAAAGTTTTTTTTCTTTTAAATATCCCCCTTCGTATTCTTCATTCCAGACCCGAATTTGCATTGAAAGTTTTTTGGAGTACAGCTAACATATAGAAACCAAAGAGCAACGCTCAATGCATTTTAAGTTTTCATCACGAAATACGCATCGATTAAGGTGAGCTTGAAGCAAAGATATTATTACTTTTTTTGTATATACGAATAACAATTGAGGAGGGGAACTACTTGGTTGTTAATGAATATGTAGAATATTCACAGAGAAATCAGAGTCATTTGTTGTTCAAGTATTAATTAGAAATTTATTGCCATGTCATGACTTGAAAATGATTTAATCTAACGATTTTATGGTTTTATATAACGAGACGTGCGACTTACTTATAACTGCTCCCACTTAGTTTGATGTATATATACTTAAAACTAATAGACAAAAAGAAAATGGCTTAATATTGCCAATTACTTATTATTTATATATAAGCATTAGACTTTATGTAGCTTTTGATTTTAATATTGTATCCTAATAAAATATAATAATAATGAACAGTCGGATGTTTCCATTTAACTTATAAGATAAATTTCCTGTGGTACTTTATTATTTAATCGTCCTTGTTCTTTTTTACTTTTAAGTAAGCCATGCTTACAAGATTTTAAATAAACTTGATCTTTGTATGCTACATAAATAACAATTTCATGTACATATGGAAAAAGCTACGCATAATTAATATCGTTAATGCTCTTTACATGCTATTGATTTAGATATGTGTTACATCAATAGTGTCGTATACTTGATAGCAATATGAGTTTAAAAATAAATGTATGACTTGGTAGCACGAAATAATGTTCAGTGTACTTACAACCCCTCGCAAAAGCTTTTTACACTTGCTTTCACTCTCACTCATTATCTCTCTCTCTCTCTTTTCTTTTGGATTAAATAGTCTAGCATAAGCGATAATTTGAAACAGAAATCTAAAACACCTGTGTACATGGCAGCACAGTCGCTGTCGCAGTCGCAGTCGCCGTCGCCGTCGCCGTCGCTGTCGTTGGTTGGGGTGTGGGAAAAGCTTCGTCAATTCAATTGCATTTTGTTTTGGCCCGTCGAAAACAGCACGAGAATTTTCAGTTGTGTTTCATTCTAAGATCGACTCTTTGCGTTTACGGTTGTGTTGTCCGAAAAAATGTAAAACGGAAATTAAGAGTTTAATAAAACAATACGTTACAATAGTGCGCGTTTTGATAAGTTGGATAGAAACATAAAGTTTAAGCAGAAATACACTAAAGTACTAAAATCGCCTGAGAAATGTATTAATGATAACGTACAATAAATTTTTTTAAATATAAAAAAAAATAACATCGTCCTTGGCTACCATTGCAGGTAATTACGGGTGTGAAGCTTTTAGCTAATTCAACGTAATTTTATATATTGCACACACAACATGCTAAACCGGCTGTTGACTCATACATGCACATGTATGTGTGTGTGGTGTGTGTAAATAAGTGGATACAGCTACTACAAATATAGCAAGTCACCACGAGTATAGTTATCTCAATTGTGCGATATATGTATGTACATAAAGCTCGAGTTGAAGCTAGATCAACAGGCCAAGTCAATAAATGGCATTTCTCGGAACTTTCGCATTTGCTAAACCAAGATTTGATTGATGCCCACGCAACGCGGGTAAGACCCGTCAAATACTATATATTATTTGTAGAATTCATATTTAAATACCCAATCATCAATCATCAAAGATCAATTTATTTGTCTGATAGCAAAAAAAAAGGAGCATTTGATAAGAGAAGTGCCAAATAATACTTTAAAACTTCAAGAAGATCGATGTTTATAGTTTATACGAAATTCTTAAAATGTTCAAGATTGTCTTTATTCCGTGCTTATAAACTACCTAAGAAATTGGAAGTTTATAGTTCCAAACTACCTTATCTGACATCTGTTTAACATGTTGGAATGCTTAAGAACAAATCCAAAAGTATTTCAACACTCCAGCCATTAAAATTATGAATAATACAGAAAAAATCTTACCTTAAACTTGTTTATTCTCGAATCGGACCTAGTTGCAAATATTTGTCAACGACGACGGCCTATCAGATATTTATTTATAATTTTATTTTAGCTGTAAATTTCTTGACGCCAGCGATCATTAAAAAAATTTGTGTGTTTTTTATATTCGGCTTAACTAAAAGATTGGCGACAATTTGGCGTCTTGGATTGCCGGACATTCTCTGGTCGATCATCTTGTGGTTTCCCAACTAGTTTTTGTCTTGTTTAGAGCCAGATTGAAGAACTCGCTGCTACTTTGATGTTGATCTTAATCTTAATTTGTTGTGCCTGGCGCCAAAAATTTTATGTGTTTTTTACTCTCTCTCCCTCCCTCTCTCTCATTTTATTGAAAATTGCATAAAATTTGAATATCAAATAATCAACAATTTGTTTGATATACTATTGGCAAAACCCCCATAACTGCCGAATTGGCGCCGTTCAAGATAATTACTTTGCTTTATCTGTCTCTTTTTGTTTAACTCTTTCACTCTCTCTCTCTCTGCTAAACAAAAGTCTCTCCCTCAAGCACTTTATCATTAATCAACTTTAATTTTATGGTTTGCAAAATTCTTTATTTATTTATTTTTTGTTATTCTTATTTTTGGTGGTTTTTTTTTTAAGTTTTTGTGAATCAATTTTGGTTTGGCTTCATTCTATTTCGATCCCAGGAACTCGTAGTGCTATTTAAACAAGACTCGTTTTATATCATCGATTATTTTTTTTATATATTACAGTTCTTCATATCAGTTTTACTGATACGCAATGTTTCGGGCCATATCTCAAAGTCGGCAATTCGGTAGCTTATCTATAACAGTTTGTGCGAACCGTTAAGTTCCATTATATGACGGTATCATCATCACAGCGATGGCGTTACAAATAAATTGCCATATAATCATCTGTCACATGTGCCAGTCGTTCTATTCAATATTGATATGAATAATGCTGATAACATCGCTACTATATTTAGTTCATAGTCTTCATTCATTGCTGTACAAATTAATTGGGGAAATTTTAAAGTGATTCAATTTATACTTGAAACGTATCATACTTAGGTAACTGACCTTACATCCATTAAAATATCTTGCTTTATAAAGCTCTTTCATTAAAAGTCATCACAGAAAAGTCAGAAAACACGCGTTTTCTGAATGATTCCTTGCAAATTTTTGGCCACACGAACCAAATTCCTAGCATATTCGAAATTATAGATAAATTCTGCAATATCCGAACGTAATAATTATCTTTGCCTTATGAATCACCTTATTTCTTGGAAATTCGCTGAGTTTTTGATCTTAAGAACGAAAAAATTTTGTACTATAAGTCCTAGATTGTTTATAATTATCACATATATTATAATGCACATGTGCGAGGCAAAGATACACACATATAATAATTATATTATATTGGGCAAAATATTGAGTTTTTTTTTGTTGTTGTCTTAATTGGGAAGCGGCGCCAAGTGACCCAAAAAAACGAACAGAGAGAAATGTTGACAAGTGTCTTACGTTGTGGCTACTGAACGGAAATGCCAATAAACGCCATTGACAGTTGTATCTCATAGTCGTGTACATACCTGAGAAGATTGTTTATTGTGAACATGAAAGATACAGCAATATATCTATGATATGCAAGAGATGGAAAATTATCCACATGCTTAACTTATTTATTTAACGCCAGTGCAGTTGACAAAAAACATGAGCTCAGAAAGTCTATCCTACAATATATAAGCATCTGTTTTTTAGGCTTTAAAGCAAGTTGTTTTATATAATAGTTATGATATTTCATTCTGAATTGTTGGAAAAGAGAAAAATCTTCAGCTAGAATACAATTTTAAAATTGGTGCAGTTTCTATATTAACCTTTATTCTGGTAAACAAATTTCAAATGAATTTCATGCTTTGTTTATTTTTTTATACACTAGATTTATTTTTTCTAATTTCCTCAATGAATTTTGTCTCTGCGTCGTGACTCAGTTTCATTGGAATTTAAATATATACTAGCATAATCGTATATTAAGTAAAATATGTATTTATTGTGCAAAACTCGTTTTCTTATCATTATATTTTTTTCATATTATGATCAGTTTCAAGAAGAGTTTGCGGAAAAGGCCGATTCCTCGAAATAAATTCATATTTTTTAAATTTACAGTAGATTTGTTATTATCTCCTTACTGGTTATTAATCGTGAAACATAATAAACAGCTGTCATATCAATACTTTGTTTATTGATTATCACAAACAAAATATGGTAGTTAAATTAGAGTATTTTTCTAATGATTTGTTGACACACGTGTAACCAGGTTGATTGACATCATGTAAAAAGCATTCAATATATAAAAAAATATTTGAATACCCAATAATTAATATATCTACTTATCTCTCAGTTGAAAATGGGACAACTGCTCAAAAGAATTTATAAATATTCAAATAGATGGATTCCTTGAAGGCCCAAGAAAATTAACAAGAATAACAAACATAAATACAAAGAAACATACATGAATTGTACATTAATCGCACACACAAAATTTATTTAACAATTTAAGAATTTAAGAGACAAAACGAACACGAAATAAAAATAGCAGAAAGCTTCGGCGACAAAAACTTTTTAGCAACACCGTATACAAAATTTATATACTTTTCTTTTGAAAATATTTGCTCGGTTTCTGTATTCAAATGTGCTCAGTCTATAGCCGATGGGCATCAACTCAAGACGTGCGTTTCGAAAAGAAAATTTATAATACATACAAACTTACTCGCATATAAATGAACATATATCTAAATATATATGCATAATTTATAATTCTGTTCATTTTCCGGACTTGTGCGAACCGGTTGAAACCGCTAAACGAAAAATCAAATATCTTGTGTGGCCTTTCACAAATTATTGTTAATATTTGCTGTTGCCAAAAAATTTTTTAAATATTATCCAAAAAGCAAAACAATTATTTTTATAGCATAATAATTGTATTAAACGGTATTCGGTAATCAAAGCGGAAACTTCTTATCGGGGTCAAGTGAAAGGTGATTTAATAAAAAACATCAAGTGCTTAATGGTTAGAGTTAATTAAATATTTGAAAAAATTATATGCACATATTACAATAGTTGGCTTTTGGCCAATTTTCAGATTTCATGTTAATGACGTAATATCTGTTAAACAGAGTGTGTGAGTCTGTGTATCGAATTTAAGTTTGAAATTAATGTACATTCTCCAATCGCTTAATATAAATACATATTATATATACTTGCATATATGTACATGGTTGCTTAAAGCCAAATTGAAAATGACAAGCACATTTGGTATGACGTGCGAATTGGCTTTGCTTTTCGGTGTTGAGTTCATATTTTAAAGGTTTATTTTGATTCCCCATATGCGTATGTTTTAGCCATCATCAATTAGATTTATGAGTTTTGAAACGAAATTTTCCATTTTAGTTCCTTTGATAATTTCATACTTGACAATTTGTGATAAATTTAAAACGAAAACTATGTTCTTTCAATCATTTGATAATTTGCCTCTAGAGATAATGGCCTTTAAATTATATGTTCAACTATTTTATAGTTAAAGTTTATTGCTTTTTAAAACAGACTGTTTTTTAAGAACAATGAGTTATTTTTAGAATATAAAGAAAATTGATTAAAAGGGTGAAGGGCTTTTATCATTTTCAAAATCTTAAAAATTCTGAACAATTTGTTTAAGAAATTTTTCAAGTATGTTTTCGCTCGATCTTTATACATATGATATAGGATATCCTTTTAATGTGCTCACAGGCTTCTTATGACAATAATTTGATGTATTTGCTTTTAAATAATAATGATTTTATTTGTTTATATACATATTAATTTTTTTCTGTCAAATTTACCCCATGCTGTTGCAGACCAATGTATGGCATTAATTTTTCAAATATATTGACGTATTCTTTTAATGGCAGACCAATGTCTAGACGTTGAGCGTTAAAAAAGTCTGAGGTCATAGAGCTAGTCACTATATAATAGATATAATGTATATGTTTATCTATGTATACAAGAAACAATGACAATGTAGAGCATTAGTGGACGGTATTAGTAGAATCTCTAAACACCATCATCATCATTGATAAACCGCAACATTGTCTCATTGGAAGCGGCGCAACGGCTGCTAAAAATCTTAGAGGAGGCCAGTCTATATCTAAATCAACAGCAGCTATATATACATAAGTATATATCTATACTACCTGCCATATAGACAGGCACATGCTCACGTCTGGTATATAGATCAGCATCTAGTGGAGCATTTCTGTCGCGTACGCATTACGCAAAATGTTATTTTTAAATGTTAGTCCGAAGCTAACTCGGATATGGCCAGGCCCAGAGCAGCAGCCGGTTCCACACACTTACATACTCATACACACAAGCTTACACACTAATAAAAAACACACACATTTGCAGTCAACTGCAGTTTTTGCAGCAAAACAAAATGATCTAAAATTGACGAATTTGCCACAGTGTGCAACACATGCCATTCCAATGTACACAAACGCCCACATTTCACATGTAATAAATAGCGTGGGCGGTTTAGTCTAGACTGTATAACTCTCCCTGATTTCTCACATCTTGGAGAAATCAAAACGTAAAATAATTTCGTTGTAGACTAGTCAAATTTATTGATAGTTTTTCGCCTAAAATGCAGCATAATCTTAGAGCATTCAGAGAGTCCTCGAGACCAATCAAAATTATTGCTTAATAGTCACAGATCTGTAAAATCTGTCGCTCTATAAATATTATTTGTACATTTAACAAGAAATCGTTGCGGAAAATGAACCAAGAAATTTGTCTTGGGGTATTATTTTTGGCTATATATCGTCATTGTCCCCTTGGTAAAATAGTAGCAGCGTCATTGCTTGCCAAGAATTTTGATATTTTTTGTCTCTATCTATTGTTCAAATAAACCCCAACTTTGATTCTCATTTGATCTTTGCAGTTAATATTTTGGCCTTGAAATGTTTCCAAATCAAAATAATTTGGCCGCTGCGGGTGCAGCGAATGATGGCCAACAACAGAACCTCAACTACAATGGTCTACAACAGCAACAACAACAGCAACAACAACAGCAGCAGCAACAGCAGCAGCAACAACAAACTCAGCAATTGTCACAGTCTGTCAAGAATGTGCGAAAGAAACCGTATGTAAAGATTACGGAACAACCCGCCGGTAAAGCCTTACGTTTTCGATATGAATGCGAGGGCCGTTCGGCGGGTTCTATACCCGGTGTCAATTCAACGGCCGAAAACAAAACCTATCCAACCATCGAGATTGTTGGCTACAAGGGACGCGCCGTTGTAGTTGTTTCCTGCGTCACCAAGGATACGCCATATCGGTAAGTGTATCTTGCAGATACATTAGTGAAAGAGCTTTCTTAACACATTCTTTTTGCATTGCAGTCCACATCCGCACAATCTGGTAGGCAAGGAGGGCTGCAAGAAAGGCGTCTGCACGCTGGAGATCAGCAGTGAGACAATGAGAGCCGTGTTCAGCAATCTGGGCATCCAATGTGTCAAGAAGAAGGACATCGAGGCGGCTTTAAAGGCTCGCGAGGAAATACGTGTCGATCCCTTCAAAAGTAAGTTATAATATTATATATATTATTCAGTTATTCAGTTATACTAATTGCTTGAGTCCTAAGATATAACATATAAATAATAAAATGAGAATTAAATATATGCAAATTATCTATGATAAGAATGAGAAATCGCTTGAAATTCGGAATAGTTTTGAGAAAGTTATAAAGGTTTCAAATTGGTGGAATCTTTTAATCTTTACAAGTCCAAAGTTTTTGTCCAATTCGTAAAGATTTTGGCACACAAATAAAACTAAACTAAAACTTTAATTTATTTTTTTTTAAAAACGTTAGAAAAACAATTTATTTTGGTTACTTTTCGGCTAGGTACTCATAACAAAACTGTCTCGAAGTAAAAGTTTCGGTATTATTCTTTGTTTTAAGCAATTTATAGAATTTAAAAATAATATTAAAAAATACTATAAGATAATTTCTAATGATTTTAATTGTAAATACTTTCCAGCGGGCTTCTCGCATCGTTTCCAGCCCTCGAGCATTGATCTGAACTCGGTGCGTTTGTGCTTTCAAGTATTCATGGAGAGTGAGCAAAAAGGACGCTTCACAACGCCATTGCCCCCTGTTGTCTCCGAGCCGATCTTTGATAAGAAGGCCATGTCTGATTTGGTAATTTGTCGGCTCTGCAGTTGCTCGGCCAGTGTGCTCGGTAATACCCAAATCATATTGCTGTGCGAGAAGGTTGCCAAAGAGGATATCACAGTGCGTTTCTATGAGGAGAAGAACGGTGTGGCTGTTTGGGAGGCATTAGGTGATTTTCAGCACACGGATGTGCATAAGCAGACTGCCATTACATTTAAGACACCGCGATATCATTCGCTTGAGATAACGGAGCCCGCCAAGGTGAGATAACAATTTATTTTTATACTATATGCAGTTATCCAAATTTGTTGTTTATTTTGTCATAGGTTTTTATACAGTTGCGTCGACCGTCGGACGGCGTTACCAGCGAGCCATTACCCTTCGAATATGTGCCAATGGATTCAGGTAGGCATACGTTCTGGAATCTTCATCGGCATCTCAAGCGGAAGCCAGATGAAGACATCTTTCAGCAAATTCTATCGATTGACCCGAGTTCCGCCGCAAAGCGTGAGACTCCAACGATTGAGGTGATTGATTTAAATACGCCTGTTTTGGAGCAACCAGAGCAGCCGCGATTTGACATCACGGTTGTGGATGTCATGGAACAAGCGCCACAGGATATGGAGGCAGCAGATGCTGCAGCGGAAGCTGAAGCTGAAGCGGAAGCGGAAGCTGAGGCTCAACGACTGCGCACCGAGCAGGAGATCGATACAATTATTGATGAAAAAGTGCGCGAATTGGAGCAACTGGAATTGGAGCAACAATTGGCTGTTACTGCACCTGTGGCACAGCCGGAGGAGGAGGTGGAGCTGCCACAGGAGCCACAACAGGAGCTGCAACAGGAGCCGGAGCCAGAGTCTCAGCCGGAGTCCCATGCTCTCACAGCCAACGATAAGATAAATGAGTGGATGAAGTCGAATGAGCTGCGTGGTCCCAGGACAAGTGAGGATGAGGACAGTGATGGCACTGGCGCCACAGGCGAAACCCAAGTGCCTGTAACGGATGAGGACAAGACCCTGAATGAGCTGTTGGAGCAGGTGGCCGAGCTAGATGAGATCTACACGGACTTTGTGATGCAACGCGACACATACAACAATACGATACAGAATGAGTTGCAGAGCATGGAAAGACCACCGATGCAAGTGGAGGATAGCTTCGATGATACGGCAACATATACAAGTCTGCAGATAGCATTCAAGAATCCCGTGCTTATACCCATGGAGGACATAATGCCACCAACGCCACCCATGTCACAGTGTGCGCCAGAAGATGCGCAACACTATGATGCAGTTGAGGTGAACTCACAGCAACAGCAACAGCATCAGCAGCAACAGTTGCAGCAACAACTCCAACAACATGAGCAACTGCAACAGCAACTGCTGCACCAGAATCGTTTGGACGAGGAGCAGTTGGAGCGGGATGCTGCCGCCATGTTGCTGGCCATGGAGGAGGAGAAACGTCCTCCGTTGCCGCCGAAGCGACTCCGTAAGCAGGACAGCAATGCGGAGAATCGTTCGATAGAGGCAAACAATGGAGATGCAGCTCCGCCGCCGGTGCGTGAGAAAGCGCGTCTGCCAGCGCCCATCATCCATCCCAGAGTATCCGATCTGGCGCCGGCGCCCACAAAGCGTTTGCCAGAGCCACCGCAGACCAAACAGAAGCCCAAGACTCCCACTAATCCCAATTTCAATACGTTGCCCAGACAAAAGAAACCCGGATTCTTCTCCAAACTCTTCTCACGCCGCAAGAGCAAACCGGAACTAATGCACGAGAGCAATGAGAACTGTTCCCGCTTGGGCTCGAAGACAGCAAGTGCAACGGCGAGCAGTGAGCCCAGCCTGGAACACTTTGCAGTACGGGATCCGTTGCGTGCTTCACAGAAATCTGCCAAGTCATTAAACCAAAGCAAATCCAGCAATGCAAGTCCATCCAAGTTGGGCGGCAATGGCAACTCGGCGGTATCCCGAAAGATCGCCAAGACGGCAACGGGCAAGCCATGCGGACGCAGTGTGAGCAGTGTGTCCGGCAAGCGACCCTCGTATCTGAATGCGGATGTGGTGCACATTCCATTGAAGGGTGACAGCTCGAACAGTTTGCAACAGGCGCCCAATGAGGCGTATTCGAATGCCAGCACAATCACAGTGGGCGGCCAGTTGGACAGACGCACTGCATCCGCATTGCAGCTGGCCGAGATTCCCATTAGCGAAGGCGGCATGGAACTGGTGGCCATTGCCGATCGCCAGAGTTTACACAATTTGGTTAGCTCGATTGAGGCGCATTTCAATGTCCAAATGGATCCCAATATGGATCTCACCGAAGTCGAACACTTTGCTCTATATACGAGTGTGCCTCCCCAGGCGACGGCCAGTGAGTTTGATGAAACGTCCGCTTACTATGCACCAGTGGATGCTGGCGAGATACTGACTCCCGATCAGGTGGCCAAGCGTTTGGCGGCCGCTAAGAGCAACTGAAAAGGGAACTCCAGCTCAGGAGCGGATTTGTTAAGGCACTGGGGCGTCATAAATATTGTTTGTTTTCTTATTTATAGCCCTACGAATCAATCAATCAACGACTAAAACACGTTAACAGGCCAAAAGTTAAAAGCCTAACACAAAATTGCAAACTTGGCAGTGGGCGCAACTTGGCCTAAACGCATGGCCAGCTTTTAGCGCCCCAATTTGTATTTGTATTTGTATTTGTTTTAGAAAAAAAAAAAACCATCCCAAAACCCGTACCCAATTGGTATGCAATTTGTAAATGGTAGCTTTGAAACTATCCATCGAAAACTTGTTTTGTGCGATATTTTCCCAAGGAAAGTAGTTGCATAAATTTGTTGTATTTTTCTTTTTATAGTGGGGCGATTAAAAATGCGCCCCCATCCGAATTTGTATTTAATAGAACTGTCTAAGTACACGTAAACTAAGGGTTATTTTCGAAAGGAAATACCAAAAAGTCCAAAGTTAATCCAAGTTGGCAATTAAAGAATTTGTCCCATTGCTATACTCTTTTTTATAGATCCAGCACATTTGCGGCGAAAACGTCAAAAGACTGGCGGTGATCCCATGCACCTGTTGCTCCAGCAACAACAGAAACAACAGCATCAAAATGATCATCAGGATGGTAGTAAGTTCCCCCCTCAATATACAATTGTTTGTGGTGTTGGTTTCGGGTTCACAATCTATCATTATCTGTGGTGTTGGTCTCATTATCTGTTGTTTACTGCACTTTTGTCCAGTTGTCTGTCTTTTCGGTTGGATCTATCAAATGCATTTGGCCAAAGGTGTCACAATGCGAATTTGTTTTTGGAAAATTTGTAAACACTGCTCAGAATTTTGGCAGATGTTTCGTCCTCGAGGACGTCAACAAACTCTAGTCACTAAATCAAAGATGAAAATCTCAAAAACTAATCCTACCTATTAAAGTATGCTCGTACCCAGCTATATTCTTATATACTTTTACTCGTATACCAAAGACTTGATAAGTTCTCTGATGTATTAATCGTATAGACTACTAGAAAATATGAAAGTTATGGTAACTATTTAAACCGAAAAAAAAATTACGAATTCTTGAAATGAATAAAAACAATATATAAGTTATACATTATGTAGTAGAAATATTTAAATAAATATAGAAATATTGTTGTTGATATTGTCAGTTTGCTAATTCGAAAACAATTTGATATTTTTATACACAAAAAATGCAAGTCAAATTACCAAAATGTAATGTTTCAAATTATTTTATAATATATGTAGATTAATAATAAAAATAAAAAATAATACAAATTAAATACGAATACAACTTTTCATTATCGAGAAATTAAAACAATCAAAATATTACCGAGTAAGTTACTGACATCACGAAATTTTCTGCTTGCGTTTCTTTAATTATCTTATAATTTTGTTTTAAGCTTGCGTATTTTTCTTTGCTATGAAACTCAGTTATAAATTTGTAGAGTATAAATATGCTTAATGCTTTGTTTTTGTGGTTTTTTTTATCAGCTTTCTGTTATGTTTGTTACATTTTGCCTTTTTGATATATCATTTCATCTTTTCCTTCATCTAATTCTTTTTCCGTAGTTTATTTATTCATATTTCCATTTTTAATATTCGATTTCATAAATATCTGCTTTCTTTTAAATGTTAATATAAATTGTTTCATCATTTAAATTTAATTGTTGTTTGCATCATTAATGTGTTTCTTTTCTTATTATTTGCTTGATTCTTGCTAATATACTACTGCGATTATTTTAGGGCAAAATAACTTGAACTGCTGGAATGCCCAAAACATTCCGCCCATTAAAACCGAACCGAGAGGTGAGTGAAATATTTGTTTATTTGAATCATCAGTTTAAATAAAAATGTCTTTGAAATTCTTATAGATACCTCACCGCAGCCATTTGGATTGTATCGTGCACCGCCAGAGTTGACACCCTCACCGCAGCCATTGTCACCGTCGAGCAACTATAATCAGAACAGTACTCCCTCGCCCTACAACATGGCTGCCGCTGGTGTCCCCAGCAATGGCCAGCAGCAGCAGCTGATGTCACCCAATCATCACCAGCAGCAACAACAACAACAACAGCAGCAACAACAACATCAACAACAGCAATACGCTGGTGGTGGTACTGGCAACTTGGAGCTGAGCAACAATTACAATCCATTCACGCAACAATTGCTCGCACAGCAACAGCAGCAACAGCAACAGCATCAGCAGCAGCAGCAACAACAGCAGCAACAACAACAGCAGCAACATCAGCTGCAATATAATCCCAATCCTAATCCCTTTATTACCGCTGCCAACGCTGCACAATGGGATAATAAATTCTCAGTTGCTGCTGTGGCAGCAGCTGCTGCTGTGTCGGCGGCACCTGCTGTTGGCAACAACACCAACAATCTAAGCAATCTCAACAATCCATTCACCATGCAGAATCTGCTGACTTCCGGCGCAGGCGCTGCCAGCAATTTGCAATGGAATTTGACCACAAATCATTTGGTATGTTACTAACTAAATATTTACCCAATATTTAATTGTTAATAATTATCTCAAATATTACAGCAAAATCAGCATACCCTGCAACAACAGCAACAGCAGCAGCAGCAGCAACAGCAACAGTTGCAGCAACATGGCACACAAATGCATCAGCAATACGACAACAATGTCAACAACAACAACAATAATGATAATAGCAACATCAACAACAATAATAATAACAACAACAATGAGAACGGTCCAACGATCAGCAATTTGCTGAGCTTCGATAGTGAACAATTAATTCGCATCAATTCGGAGGATCAACAAATGTTGCGCCTCAATTCAGAAGATCTGCAAATATCAAATCTATCAATATCTACGTAATACCTTATTATATCAGTTCTTAGACATTAAATTGTGTGAGTTTGATACAAATGTAAAATGTGTTTTTAGTATAATGATTTTTAAATACGAGTACGAATAAATTAATCGTTTTAGAAGTAAATTTCTCGCAATTTATTTTCGATAGTTTATTTATATATGAAATGTAATTGTAATGACTATGACAAAACTGGTAATGTTGATAATTGAACAGAAAATTAAGCTTTAAAAGTTGTTTGGTCAAAGGATTGACCACAATTATGTTTCTTAATATGTTTGTGCTTGATAAATGGGACAAATTTTTAAATAATCTCGAACAAACATTTATTTCTTTAACCAAATTTCAACCATTTAAAGTTAATCCTTAAACAATTAAATGCAATGCAAACAGAAAAATTAAAATAATAGTAATATATGAAACTAAGAGAATGTCAAATATCTACTTAAAATTTGAGTATGTTGGCAAACTATTTGCGGATTTCCAGAGCGTCTTTCAGTTCGGTATCCGATCTCTCAACATCGTTAGAATTGAAAAGTCCTCGTAGTTTTTTAACCGCAATGGGAAGTGTAGAGCTGGGTAAAAGGGGCGGAGGTGTGCCAGGAAGCATGCAGTAGGCGACGAAGTGCATCAGACGAAAGGTTGCATGCTGATAAGGTTGACTCTGGGCAAAGCATTGACGGATGCGTTGACCCACCGTGGCGGCCAGACAGTTCTGTAGAGTCGTCACTTGCTCCTCCTTTTGTTTGATCTCCAGCTCAAGCTCCTCGGCATGTTTCATTAATTTTCTGAAACATGGAAATAATATTTGATTATAGATTTCTAATGGAATTGCAGATGAAAGCAACTAACCCAATATGAATCTCGGTTTCACATTTGTACTCTAGAAGTTTATTCCCAGACTGTTGCAGTTGCTCTGCAATGTGAGCAATGTTCTCTCGAAGTTGCACCACATATTCTTGCTTCTCTGAAAGTTCAGCTTTAAGAGATTGCAGCTGCCCGGTGAGATCCTCAATATCGAACTTGGCATCCTGACACTCGAGCTGAACCTGGGTCAACTGCTCCAGTTGCTCCCGCCGCAGAGTGTTGGCCTGGAAGAGCTCCTTCTTGGTGGTCGTCAGCAGTTCCTGCAGATTATCAATTTCCTGTTGCTTCTGGACGTTGTCCTGCACCAACTGGATCTTCTCCTTGTTGATTTGCTCCAGCAATATGTTGAGCTCGTTGTAGGATAACTTAGTCTTGGCACAGTCCATGTAGGATTGCTTCAGCTGATCGTTGAGGGTATCATTGCGTCGCTTTTCAACGGCAAAGAGCGTGTTGTAGACATGCAGTTGATTGCGATTCTTCACGAACTGCAGAGAAGTTGAATTTATTTATATTCATAACAAAAGTCAAATGTTGCAGCTTACACTACGCTTAAACTCCTCCACCTGTTCGCTGAGATTGCGGACTTCCTCACGGCGACGTCGCCAGGAGCGTAACATGATCGTGTTAAAGACACGCAGACTGGCAATCCGCACATCCTGATCCCCGTTGACCACAAAACGCACGTTGCCCTGACGAGCACTGCAAAGTTGGGCTGCATCCTGGAGCAGCAGCTGGGCGAGATTCTCGTCCTTGATGGTTAGTTGACTCTCCTGCTTGGCAGATGGCACCAGCGCATTGGAGTTGGGCACATGGGCCACCAACTGATAGTTCCCAGTGCGTCGAGCCTCCTTGAAGTCCATTTGCGAAACAGATTTGCGTGCTCGAAAGTTCAATATAGCCGCTGTCGTCTGACGCTTCAGAGTCAAGTATGGAGGTAGTAGAGCTGGAGCAGATGAACCCTCTTTCGGCTTCTCTAACTTAGGCTGCACCATGCGAACAGATTCACCAGAGCTGGACAAGCTGGTGCTCAGCGAGTGATCCGAGGAGGAAGGTGTTAGAAATACCGCCTTGGGTAACTTTGTCAGCATTTCCTTACTCTCAATGCTGGCAAATTGGAGATCACACATCTTTAACTATATGCTTATCAAGTTAAATACAAAAACTCACCTATGCATCTTTTGTAGTCGCTGTCCAAATCCCTGAGAGCGTCGCTTTTTGAATTGCGAATTAATCGAAGCCTTGTTATAAGGAGCACGTGGCGAATTCTTCTTGGAACGCGGCGAATCTTCGCTCTGTTCATATCTGCGTATACGCGGACTCTTTGACCACATTTTGGACTTACTTATTACTTACTTTTATTAACTAAATTGAAAAATATTGTATTATATATTTTTGATTTTTTTTTAACACTGCAATGCGTTCCGACTGTTCAGGAAATTTAAACTATTTGCTTATATTATGTTAAGCACTTCAAAAAAAAAGTTACGACAATGCCTACTGAAAATCCACCGAACAGTCGTTTGCTTCGATCTCGGAAAATGTACCCTGACATTTCCATACACTTGCCTCTCAATAACTCAATTATTTTCATTTGTAAATTGCTTCTAATACTTGCTCCTGAATTCCTTTCTACACACAAGCGAATGCGTTCAACGGTTTAAAAATGTACTTATCCTTAAATAAAACAATCCTTCATGTCATAATTCAGCCAAGAATGTCGAGATTTAAGTTTGCGTAGTGTAATAAGGCGTTTGGTTATAAATACAAATGTATTAGACTGTTTTGGTTTTTTTTTGCCGTTAAGCATTTAACTGTATTTAAGTAAAGATTATAATATAAGATATTTTGTCGCTTTTAATTAAATTAATAAACTCTTTCTACATTTTGGTAGAGGGTATCTGTATAACAAAGCTAAAGGTATATTCTAATTAATTTGCGATAAGAATGGACTGTTTGTTTCGGAATTGTGGTTCTTTCCACTTCATCGAAATAATATGACTTTATATATAGAGGTCAGATTGCTCAAATTCTCTGATTGTGTACACTGTACAGAATCATTAAGATTTAAAAACTTTATGTTTAAACCAAAAATAAGTGCATAACCCAGCGATAAGGGATTTCCAAACTGTTCTTGTGAATTTTTAAGAGTAAATTATTTTTGCCGATTTCATTTGATAACCTTATAACCTTATACCGATGAACCCATTCAGAAAACCCACGTAGTTTTGCAGGATATGCATTTTGGATCAATTGGAGACAATGAAACTGACCAGTTAATGATACGTACAATAGGCAATAGGTGCTAAAACCAATGGAGTACGATCGATCCTATAATGAGAGCATAACACTAGGTCAGGTGCTCGACATTATCAAGAATATGAATTTAACTTTAATGACACGTCAGAATATTTTTAAAAATAAAGAAAACTCAGTTGAAAACATAAGAAAAACTCATTCAACTCAAATCATTCTAACAGTTACAAATAAAAACTAATGTAATGATATAATCAATTAAAATTATATTTTCCTTGTAAAGTCATCCTCAATGTAAAGAAAGTGAAAAATATGAGAAGATAGAAAAACCATTTATTTCATAATATGAAGTAGTGATAATTCATCTTTTCAAACTATTTTGGAAAGCACCAACTCTATTTTGGATTCACCAACACTAAATTTACTAAAACATGTTAAGCATATAAAAACAAAAATTTCTCGCTCGGCAGCCGAAGCTTCCCGAAAAGCGGTCGTGTCCGTTGAAGCCGACTTTGACTTTCAGTGAGACTAAAATAGTCTTAATACACGATCAGTTCAACAATCAGTTTGAGACTTTTTTTGGCTGGCAGCGGATGTTTTTTTGCTATTTTTATTAAAATTATCTGTTTTGAGATCCCAAAATTCAAAGAATGCTATGCGTAGTTTTGTTAATTATTCTTCATTCCAACTAATATTTTATACAACATCAAGATCTTCAAATTAAAAATAGAATAATAACAACAAAAATTTGCTGAAGTTTTAAAAAAAATTTGGAGCACAACAATAGGTACATCTACGGAAATTAGCGAATAGTTTTCAGACTTGGGCATGACTCAGGCGATAAGCCATGTAATCTATAAGAATTATGACAAATATAAACTAATAAATATTTTCATACTATTTAAGTTTAATCAATACTATCAATTAAATAAAATATAATAAATTTAGAAATAAAAGCAAAGCATGTCTGAAAATACTGGCAATGATGGTGAGTTTATATAAGTATTATTATTTGTTTTCGCAGTGTATTAAAACGTTTTTTTTTATTAAAAAATCTTAAGAATTCATTTTGTTACTTTAGTAAAATACTCTAGATTCAGTACTTGGTATTAATTTTCAATTATTTCAGAATTGATCTCATATCGAAATGCGCGCAACAGCGTAGTGGTATCAGCTCAATTTACAGGAGATGCAATCTGCCCTCCACCAGAAATTGTAGGGTTGCTGGATTACTGTAGACGAGAGAAGCTACCGATAAGTGTTCAATGCTATCCACCTAAGCGGGAATCACAGAGCTGTAGCCCCATCAACAGAAGGGGTGAGTACGTCATTGACATAATGCTCAGGATAAACTTTCCATAAAATAAACATCTTAAAATAAACTCAAGAATATTAGACTGAAATATCTTTTTAATATTTGTTTCGGCATACTGTGAATTCTTTTAACATTTGCTATCTTTCTGTCTTTCCTTTAGGGAACTCGTTGCCGATGATACCACGTCCAGTGCCGCCTTTAATGACCACTCTGCGTCCTTACATACAGATCATCGAAGAGCCGACGAGTAAGATTATACGCTTTCGCTATGAATGCGAGGGTCGCGCGGCGGGTTCGATAGCTGGAATGAACTCCACACCGACCCAAAAGACGTATCCCACCATCCAGATTTGCAATTACAATGGACCCGTTATTCTGTTCGTCTCGTGCGTCTCTGCTGAAAAGCCCTATTTACAGCATCCACATCAATTAATTCAAAAGGGTGCGACCAACAACAGTCGATTTGGTGCCTTTGTCAAGCAACTGGAAGCCAATCAGCGTGTTCTGGAACTGCAGCTTGGTATTCAATGTGTCAAGAGGTCGGATGTACGCAATTCGCTATTACAGCGCCAGCGAAGAAATATTGATCCATTTAATGGTGCGTATGCTTAATTAATTAATTTAAAGTACTTGAAACACACAGATAAATATAGATCATGAGATAAATACTACATAATCATATAGTGTGTAATCAAGAAAGGATGAAACAGCCTTTTTTCTTACTAGTTTGATTATTGATTTGATTTTGCAGTCGGCTTTGATCATATGAATAACTTGGCCCTCATTAATCTGTACCAGCTACGTCTGTGTTACCAGGCGTTTATCAAGGTGGACAACAACCATGTGCCCTTGGATCCCGTCGTATCTTCGCCAATTTATGGAAAGAGCAACGAGCTGACCATCACCAGACTCTGCAGTTGTTCTTCAAAGATGAGCGGTGGTGATGAGATCATCATGCTCTGTGACAAGGTCTCCAAGAATGACATTAAGATCCGTTTCTTTGAGACGAACGACGAAGGCGACGTGGTCTGGGAGGCTGAAGCCATCTTTCAGAATCAGGATGTCTACAAACAGATGGCGATTGTTTTTCGAACACCTCGTTATCATAATCCCGAAATCCGGCATAGTGTTCAGGTCTGTAGCTGTAAATTTTATTTTCCTTATTTCCTAATATTGAAGCAGACCTAGTAATAATCCATTCTCCTTTGCAGGTGGAGTTGCAGCTGGTGCGACCATCTGATGGAGCTACGAGTGAACCCCGAACCTTCGAGTACTATCCCAATCCAGGTATGCTGAAATTTGTGCACACGTTTTATTAGTGACATTCAAAAGTTATATAATCAAAATATTGATATTTACTTTTTAAATGTTTCAAAACAAATGTTGTACTACTTATTTGATTGCCTTTAATTCGCTTTTGGCTATTAATTTAAGGGCTGTAATCTGTTTTTACAGCTGTCCTTGAGAGCGTGGACAACTTAATGGACACCAGCAACGAGCCCTTGGATCTCGTCATATCCTCGTCGATCTCAGCAAAGGAATCCGTTTGTGATGTAAATCTCGCCAGAAATCATTTGGTTTGTTAATGACCTTTGTCCCAAAATTTAATTATTATTAAAATAATTCCATATGTTGCAGAAAAATCAGCATTTCCTTCAACAACATCATCATGATCAGCATTTTCAACGATATTAACAACAGCAACTTACATGAGCACAGTCCTCAGATCAGAAATTTGCTGAGCTTCGAAACTAACAATTTTCCAGTCTAAATTCAGACTGTCAGTGGAACAGAGATACAAGTATCAAATTTATTAATATCTAAATATTATCTTAATAAATCAGATCTAAATCAATAAATTGTGTGTTTCAAAAAATCTGGTCGATATTTAGTCTGTAGTCGATATATAGTTAATTCGAATGATTACTTAATACATATTAGACTTTATTCTCTACTTTTTCAAATATTTAATATTTATTATTCTGAACCGCTGTAAGCCTTTGACAAGATATGTATTAAAGGATATGCATTCTTACTTACTCCTCTTTTCTTTGTATCAGTTCACACATCCGACTAATTCCGGCACATACACACCCACACTTACACACGGGATTACACACACAGCCTTCTAAGTAACTCAATTTCACACGGCATCCGTTCATTGATTGTGGGTCATTTGCCAATTGCGGGAAGAGATGCTTCCCTTTATCCCCAACTTCTTTTCCACAACATTGGGCGCCAAGTGTGCTGTTCAAACATGTATTTAACCCCAAAAAGAGCTTTCCCCCACACTACGTAATTCACCATACGAAAATCGAGTTTGCGCTGTGCGAAAAAGCTTTTCTGTTCGGCTGCGGCTGGTTTTGAAATTGTTGATTAAAGTGTTTTGGGCCGCTTTTGTGGTGGCCAACAAAGTTGTCCGTTGGCGGTTTCATTAACGTCGCGACGCTGCTGGTAAACGGTTCATTGGTCGGCAATATCCGAAAAAACGACAGGTGCGACAAACGAAACGAGTTCAATTCTGAAATTTCAAATACACAATGCAGTTGAAAGCTTAAATTAAACAAAAAATATTCGAAAATTTATTTAAGTTAAGTAAATCCTATAAAATATCGAAACGTGCATTTATTGTGTTTACTTGTGTCAGTGAATTTGTGTGTGTGTGTGGGTGTGTGTTCCAGTAATACAAAAACCGAAACGAACATATTTGAAAAACGTACCTTAAATAAATATTGAACACCGACCGGAATTTATTTGGGTGAGTTCTAAAGCT
The DNA here is from genome assembly GCA_951394115.2 of Drosophila phalerata. NCBI lineage: Eukaryota > Metazoa > Arthropoda > Insecta > Diptera > Drosophilidae > Drosophila > Drosophila phalerata. Next base: position 25,638,450 of record OX596008.2, on the reverse strand, counting down.
ATAAATAATGTCTTGTGATTTGTGTGCTGATATTGTTTGGTATTACAGCAACAATTCCTTTCACTCCACTCCAGGCCGACCACCTCCTAAGCAAAACATATGTTGTTTATAAATATTTGATCGTTAAGTTATGCATAATATTAGTATCTGCTCTGTCTCAATGAAATTGGGTTTTCCCAACTCGATATCAAAATTTAATTCAATCTGGCTTAGTCAGAGAAGATCTCTCACCCTTCCACCTCAGTTCTCTTTTCCTTAACTAAAAACCTGCATCTTGGGAAAAAATAATTAAATAATATGGGTAAATGGGACATAATCTCTGGATTGCTTAACTCTGATCAAATTCTACGTCATCGACTGGGACCAGTTTTGCGTTTACATTTTGAAATTTTAATTTATCTGCTGTAGATTTATCATATAATACGTTAAGCGGCGCGTGCGATCGAACAGTTCCCAGAAAGTTGTCAGAAAGTTGGCATCGATTAACAAGAAATTAACTAAGTTCTTGGAAACATAACGAAACATATCGACAGCGAATAGATCTAATTATTTTACATAATAAAAAAAATCTTCTTAAAACTAATAATTTGTAACTGTTATTTGGAGCTATGTCTTATAAGTTTTTTAAAGATATTTGGATTCCACAGAGTAAGTTACACTACAGATCTAAAAATCTTAAATACCTTTTGACTGAATAATTACCTGATTCAGATAGTAATATAAGTTAAATAGTGTAATATTCTTAGAAATAAGTATTACACCGAAGTATGCAATACCTAAGGTCTGAACAAGATGACGAATAAATAAATAAAAGATGTAACTATACTAGTTGAGCATAATATGATAGATTTTTAGCTATAGAAAAGTACATATTCTGAACATCACTGATAAAATAAACTTTCTAAATCTCAATTATTATATATGGCAAGTGAAAAATCAACATTTGTTCGAAAGAATTATGTTAAATAAATGTATGCTACAAGCAAAAGAATGCAAAATGGCATAGCAACAAACAATCTTTTAGAGTATTAAATGTTGTTAAACAAATTAAAAAATGAAATATAATAATTTATACAATTAAATGCAAAAAATCTGCGTCACAGTTAAAGTTTTGCTGAGAAAAAATAGAATGTGTAATGAATTAAAAAGAAAACATCTGTATAACTCACATACGTGTATCTATATGTTGGATAGCTAATACTGTATTCTAGTTAAAAAGCTGTAGTTAGGTGCAACCCCTAAATCCAGTTCTCCGGTTATCCAATTCTCCAGTTCTGAAACCTCGCCCACATTCTCTACGGCTGTGTGCAAGTTGAATGTAGTTGACGATGTCACTCTAAAATCGCTGGCGCATTAATTAATTAATAGTCAGATATACTCGAATACTCAACGAATATATATGTGAGTGCTTGTGAATATATACATACATATACATATACGAGTGTATAATAGTTGTCGTTGCGGTTTCTCATTGTTGTTGTTATTGTTTCTTTTGTTGGCGCGAAAAGAAAACAAAACACAAGTTTACTTCGATTCTGTTGATGTGTTTGTCTAACCGTCTGTCTATTTGTCAGATTATTCATGTTTGGTTGCTATTGTTGATTTTCTAACAAAGTCGCAGCATGAAATTGTGAAATTGTATATTAAATACTTGAATCCAGATCCAGACAACCTTGAGTTGAACGTGTTGCATGCGGAACTCAAGTTGCCCCCTGGCAAAAGTGACCATGCCACTGTTGCAGATTGCAGTTGCCACGCCGTTGTGTGACGTAACTGAAAAACAAAGTAAATGTCAGTAAATTGTTATGTATGTAAGAAATACACGTACATTGTATGGAAACTGGAAAGTAAAAAAGATCAACACTCAACGTTGCCGAGAGTATCGTTTAGTTTCCGCATCAACGCATTCACTCTCACTCTCCGATTGTTGGCCAACTCTCAGATACATGTATCTGTGAGTACAAGTAGCGCAATTGGCTCTCTGATGGATGATTCATGCTCGATTCGGGGAATCCGAAACCGAATCCAATAAAGTGCTGCAAGCATAAGCAAACATCAGGTTGTCGACAGGTTTTTTTTTTTTTTTGTACGGAATTTCAAGCGGCATTTGTATGCTACTACAAAATGTTTGTCTTTTCGCCAGTTGGTTTTGTGATGAAAACCAGCTATTGAAATCAAAGCATATCATATTAGTCATTTACTTTGATGCATTTTCAAATACAATGTATTTCCACAATGTATGAATTCACTAGTTCATAATTGGCTTTATCAGGGGCAAAACAATTTTCAATTCCCTGGGCAGCCATCACTTGCATTGTATATTTATATTTTAATTTTATACTCATTTCTTTCATAATATGAAGCTCAAGTTATGATAAGCAATACAAGGCAGCCGCGTAAAAAATCGTAATAGGGGTTTTAATACCTTTGTGAATGCCCAGGGGATCATAAATAATTCTCTAGACGATGTTTTACAATTTAAAGTACACGACGATCGCAGCTATATCTAAGAACGGACAGGAAATAAATTATCTGTCGCTTAGTGTGAGGCACTAAACCTCCTAAAAAAGAGAGTAGACTATCTATATGATCAATTATAAATCACAATCATTTAAATCTGATATCTCAGCTATATTTAACGATCCAGTTTTTACTAAGTAGTTGAAAATGCGCAAAAAAATTGCAAAACAATGAAGGAACAAACAAAATGTTTTATATGAAGAACCTTTTTAAAATTTAAATGACCAAAATATAAAGGCATCAGCCAGTCGTATATTTTTAACTTAAATACCATTTCAATAGCTGAGTTCATTTTCATTTGTAATTTGCTCATCTTGTATTTTTTTTTTTTTGTCATCTACTTCTTTTTGTTTTTTTTTCTCTTATTGAGATATCGATACGCTCTTCGGGGTCTCAGACTGTGTGTCTTGAATTTTAATGTCATACGCATCGAGAGTCTTTGTCTTGAGGGCGTTGGCGACGACCTTTTGCTCGACTCTTTCACACTGCATGTGTGAGTCTGTGTATGTGTTGGTCTTTGCTTCGTTTTATAAGTCAATGGCGACAACAATAACATCACTCACACAAACAACAACAAGTGGTTGCCCAACTAGCCGCTCAATTGCTACCACTTTTTACTCTGGCCATTCGTCTCCGACTCTGTCGCACTCCCATTGGAGCATTGGCTTCGCATTGTTTGCGGCTCTTAAGCGTGTGACCTTGGGCCAACACATGTGCCAGAATTGCAGATATGCGTTGTACCGGATAGCGGGGTAGTGAATAAAACCTATAGTATATTTTTTTGCAGTGCCTTTGTGATTGCTTTTGATATAAGCAAGTTTTTGTTTGCCATGACGTCTACGTTTGTTTGAAGCCTTTTTATTGCTGACGTCACAGATTCAATTCATTGATTTACGAACCAGGTTGCAGTCTAACCGCAAAAACAAAGAAAAAATTGCAGCCAAGTTAACATACTTAAATGAGCATCTTTCATAGCTTCATTCATTCAATTATCTGGGCTAGAAAGCTATTAAAATTGATTTGTGGCTATTTTTGAAACGATCTTTCCTTTGTTTTTGCGTAATTTGTGTGCAAACATTTTGGCTGTTCATGCATTGTGCCATTTACTTGCCAAATGCATTTATTGCCCACGCTGCGTATACTTGATGTGGTCTAAACTTTGTTTTTAGTTACAACACATAAACACACATGCAAATAAATTAGAATATTCAATAAGGTATATATACATTGGCAACTATTTCTGCATCATTTACAATATGAACAACAAAATTTTCTTGCCCCCAGTTTTCAAATAGTTTAGTTTTTGCCATTTTTGCAGTTTGTTTAAATGACTTAAAATCACGGATGATGGAATGGCAGCCGAAAAATTAAGTCAATAACTGTTCAGACTCATGACCTTAGATGTTGTGTCTGCTTCTAGCCAAATAAATATATACGCTTGTATTTACGTCTGTAAATAATACATACATAACTAGAGACGGAATTTTTGTGTTTAAATTAGCGTCAGTTTATAGATTTTATAATTTTCGTTTTGCCGAGGGTCACTCAGTCACAAACAAAAAAGTTTCACATACGCATAAGTGTCTTCTAGGGAACGTTAATTAATTTAAGGTCTTAATCGGATATCGATCAAATAATTAATATTTTGTAGCCGAGAATGATTTACATATATTTCAATTGTAATTGGCATATTTAAATGTGATTTAGTTTCCATTCGGCATTACGACTTTGACCTATGATAATATTATGCTTTATTTTTTTCAAAAAAAAATATGCTAAAAGTACAATATGTTAATGAGTATATATTTAAACATACTTATTCTTTCCCTGAGAGCATAAATGTAATTTCCAAAATTTTATGTATATACCCAACATTCAAGCTGAAAAAACTTTCAATAAAATTAATTTCTTAAATTTCCGCTTGAAAATAAAAATAAATGTCAAAACAATGAAGTCAAAAAAATGGGAAACTACGAATGTAATCGAAAACAAAAGTGTGCAAGCAATGCTTGTCGAGCGACCGACGATAACATCGTGACTAAGTACTCGATATCAAGTATACGCAGTGTTGTCGTAGATGAAATCGAGTCTCACTGTACCAATGAAATCAGTAAACCTCTTGTTTAAATATAGCAATTCTAAAGCTAAGCTATGTAGCTAGCAGTTACATTATTTATTTAGCCGGCTCGCTAATTCATTAATTTTAAATTTATCAAAATCGAAAATCAATTTAACTACTTCATGGTCCTTATTTATCCAGATCACTTTATTTGTCAACAACATATTTCTTTGCGGGAAACTCCAAGACACCGGCCAAAAATTTTAAACTCTCTTTTATTTCCATTTTGAAACTAAAATTTGGGGGCTTTCGAACTGTAATTTTTTAATCTTAAAGTTCAGCATCATTAATAGTATAAGATGTCCATATCAGAGAGCTGCAACGGGTAGGTTCGATTATGTTCGTACATCAGTGCGACAAACGTTTTCGGTCGATTCACGGGTCTCTTTGTTTTCGAACGAGTCACGGGCATGATTCGTTTTGTTTTCGGACGATGCACGCGTATGATTCGTTTTGCTTCGGACGAGTCACGGGTATGATTCGTTTTGCTTTCGGACAATTCGGGTCGAGCAGACCGTTCGAGTATAATCGAAAACGACAGTGTTGTTTTTGTATTTTTTTTTCGCTTGTACATGCATGTACATACATACATAAGTATTTATATTTCTGTTTTAGAGCAGCGGTGGGCAAGCCCTTGCTCACGCTGCCCACTCTGCTCAAAACAGTAAATTGGCTTGCCTGCGATTTTTGACTAGAGATGGGCATGGGCCGTGCCGTGCCTACTTAAATAAATTCCGTGTTGGGCCCCAGTTTTTACAAGCCGTGCCTGGGCCGTGCCGTTCCTTAAAAAGGAGGCCCATGCCCATCTCTATTTTTGACAATACAACAACTTTTGACGCTGCGCGCAAATTTTTTATGACCCCCAATAAAACAAAACAACAAACACACAGCAAATGCTCGAGTTTCGGCTGCGACGCTGACCGTCATAAAAGTGTGCATTTCACTTCAGTAGCGTTTTGTACACTGTGTGAAAAGTTTTGATGCGTTTTGATACGTTTTGATCCTAACCACATAATAAGCGTTCGACTTACAAAATACAATTTATTAAAATTTCTTTAAGTGTATAATTGTTTTGGCTGATCAAAACCAACAACAACCACACAGATCTTTCGTCGCGGCGCACAGAGTCATACATTTTTACACACATAAATACATATATATTATTGTAAGCGCAAACGCCGCTGCGTGCGCGCTCTGTGTCGCACATTTTCTGAACAAGTCGATTCGAGCATGACTCGATGACTCGATGCGACCGTTTGAAGAAAACGGGTATCGCATCAAATCAAAACAACCAGCAATTTCGGTCATGACTCGTGACTCGTCCGAAACGAACAAATCACAACGGACACGAGTCAGCGTTCGTGCCTGACCGAAAATCTCTTACCCGTTGCAGTTCTCTGGTCCATATATACTTTATACGACTACAGCAGCACGTGCAACAAAAACTTATCAACATAAAATGTTGTTGCTATCAACGACGAAGAGATATGCCGACTCTCAACCGAAGCCACACGAAGAGCCGTCGTTTGAGTACGATCGACCTATATGGTTTAAGAGAGTGTGAGAGTGCGTGCTAAAGTTTATAGCTCGACTATGAAATAACCTGGAATTTGCTAGTGTTATACGAGATTACCCAATTAGGGTATTCACTTAACCCCAGCGCTATAGACGTTATCAAAAATATAATATTTATTTTAAAACGTTGCCTGTATAGATATATTTACGATTCATAAATCGATTGCATCTAATAATCATACCCCTTTGCGAATTTATACTACACGGTATTTAACCATAACAACTTAAAAGTCGATCTCATGAGCGAACGAGCATTGAATTGTTCAGTCTACGATTCAGCGTGCTCGACAACAGTCGTGGGTCGCCTTGGTATATATTTTATAACTAATATATCTGTTTTGAAATCGCACAACTCGGCGCATTCGATTGTTGTGCAAGTCACAGCGAGCGAGTGATTGTGTGCGTGTATGTGTGTGTGTGTGTGTGTGTGTGTGTGTGTGTGCTTTGTGTATATTTGTTAATTGTTCGCAACACGACAACCAGTTAAACAACAAGCTACACTTATAAATAATATAACTGCAATGCAATAATAACAACAATAATAATAATAATAATAACAACGTCAACAAGTTCAACTTGTCTCTTAATTTTGCCGCAAAACTAAGATTTTTATATTTAAAAAAAAAATACGTTTACAAAAATTGGCGGTTGATTTGGTCTTTGGGCGTGACTCAGGCCTGGTGATAAGCGTCGCAATCTATAAGAACTGTCAAAAAATATAAATGAATACAATAAAAAATAAATTTTCAAATAAATAATCATACATGTGTCGTGGCAAGAATTTTGGAATATAAAAAATTCATTAAATAGAAAATTAAAATCAATTCGAATTGCAAAAAAAAAATGTAAGTGAAAAACAACGATTACATTTTCTTTCCGCGCATTTTAATCAAGTTTTAAAACAAATACAATAACAACACAACAACAACTACAATAACTACAATCTATAACAGTAATAAATTAAATAAACGAATTCAAAAAATCTAACGCGCAGTTTGTCCCACACGCTCCGCAACTAACTAAAGTTGATTTTTTATTTATATGAACATATATACATTAGTATGTAGAGAGCAAATTCCACAATTCTCATGTAGTTTCTGTGCCGACTACCAATCTCTAGTTAATCTCTAGTGAAAAATCAACTATTACAAAATACATGTGAAATGTTATTCATTGAGTTTTGTAATATAGGTAGTATATCGAAGCCCTTGAAACCATTGTTACTTTCTTTTCTATATAATTTCTGAAAAGTATGTTTGACGAGCAAGCTGGAAGTGATAACCCTACAGGTCACGCACTATCGGATGACAGAGTCTATATATATGTCATCATCTACTTTTCTGAATCAGATTTTGTTGCCACGATGTATTTCAAATATTCGCTCTCTTCTCTCAGGCATTGATCCGATTTAAAAAAAATCTTCAAGCAATATCCTAAATATCCTTTTCCAGATTCATTGTATTTAAATAATTGTATTTCATATACTTAAAGAAGGGTATTCAACCTTCGACTCGACACAATTGACGCTTCACTTATATTAATTACAACAAGTTTAGCTATAGTTGATTAAATTTATTAGTTATTCAAATACAAATGTACTTTCAATTGCTAGGCATTGAATATATAGACAACTCATACTTGGTAAAGTCGGAGTACAAACATTTTTTCTAGCTAGTCAAGAAAAATGTTTTTAGTGGTAATAAAAAACGATTTTTAAACTTTATTGTGTTTATTATTGTTGATTAGTAGAATTACAAGTGTATAGTGGGATTTGATAGTGATATTTGTGCAGTTGTGCTTCCCTTTTACGGTATTTGGCATTGTTCTTTATACTTATAGACGCCCGTAATTATAGAAAATGTCAAATGGCAAAAATTGCCAACAATTTCCATATCATGAATGCAAAAAACCTTTCAGTTTGAAGCGTATTTAACATTCATATAACTCCTTCCTCAAAAGTGTACAATACATAGTTTATTTTATCGAAAAGTTAAATGGAAGCAAAAGTGATTTAAAATTTTCATTTTGCAGAAACTTCTGATAAACGCAACAACCAATTTGTAATTACTGATAAAAAAAAATACAATTAAAAATCTAAACAAATTTGCGCTGCTGTGCGTGTGGTTGTGTGTGTGTAAAGAGTTCATAAAGAACAAAGGATAATCAATAAAAATAATATAATATATATTATATATAAAAAATAACAAATTAAAAAGAAAACATGGCTCAAAATATTGGCAACGATGGTAAGTTCACGTTTACTATTGTACATATATTAACTGAGCGGTTATATACGTAATCAATCGATTCAATTTTAATTTCGGCAAACAATTTTTCAAGGCTCTTCCATTGACCATACGCAAATATTTAGATTATCAGTTTGTAAATATTTTTACAAATGAAAAAAAGTTTATAAAAATTTGCCGTGGCATCTGGAATATTTCGTTTATTTCATTTGCAATCAAAGCAATTCACGTAATACTTGTACACGCAATGGAACTGTTTCTGTTTCTCCCTTTGCTGCCTTGTGAGCCAATTGAAAAGAACTAAGAAACCAAATCCAATAAAGTCTTAAAGGCGCTGTTGGCCATGGCTAATACTCAAAAATAGTGCACGTTTTGCCAGCGTTGCCAGCGGACAGTCATGGTCAAAGCAACTTGAATATCGATTTATCTGCTTGGTATACCAGATCAAACTCGTACCTTCCCCCGCCCCCCACCCATTCCCACCCACCGCTAATTCACCTCTACAATGGGAGCATGAACTCTGCATTGGCAGCAATCGGCATCAGCATGGAATTGTTTTCAACAATTGACGAAAGCAAACAAACAAAAACAACACAAAATTTCACACCTTTTGCACGCACATATTGCCTACATATTATATATATGTGTCTATATGTATACAGTCAGATCAGTGGACTATATATGCACATATGTATTGAGGTACACGTGTAGCGCAATTGGCAAAGATTTAAATTTAACGAATGTTTCGCACAATGTTTTCTTTTGGTAATTAAGTAAATGCTGTACAAAAGAACAACAGATGAAGGAAAAATAAACACCGCCAAGAAGAAAGCAGTTAAATCGAGTTGCCAAATGGATTAAATACGAATAAGGACTGCCCTATCTAGTTTTCTTATATTTCAAAGAGTCGAAATATTTAAAACTGTGAGACAAATCATAAAATAAAAGTGAAAATTAGGTCCTTCTTTCATTTTTTTATTTATTTTAATTTTATTTATTTATTTTAATTCAACTGAGTTAGCTGTAGATAGATCAATAAAGAAACAAAAATAATATAAGACATTTGCCCGACTAAACGGATTTGCAAATTGACTTCAATGCCCAAAATGAACCGTATTTTGGGGTCAAACTGTTTTTGACTATGCCTGGAGCTGCAACTTTTTATTATGCGAAGCATTGTCCTTTGCCTAACTATCTAAGGGCCATGGTACCATATTGCGCCACATCGGCCCACAGGCCGGACGTCATTATGTTCAAACTTGGAGCGTTGAGCACGCATACGCCACGTTGTACCAAATAACGCACAGACACCGCTGTCAAGTTGAATTGATTGAATTGTGAAAAGTTTTATCGCAATACAATCAAATGCTGCGGTTTGCGGGCATCGCGTGTGAATTTTTCTTCCATCTATTGCCAATAGAATGAACATTTTTCTAGCTCAACAAATTTTGTACGCCCGTCTGGTTTTTCGGCATATTGAAAATGCTTTTGGTTTATGGTTTTAGCTTCGTTTTCTCATTTTTTGATGTTATTTACTTGACTAGAAAACTTGTAAGGTGCGCGTTTTGTGCTGGGCACAATTTCTTTTGATTGCCTGGCAAAGACATGAAAATCGATTTCGTGTTAATTGTATTTGATGTTGTACACTTCAACGTTTTGGCACCTTTCACGTTTCGGTCCTTTTCGTAATTCATCGCTCATGAAGCACGAAAAATGAACTTGGCCATTTCGGAAAATTCACCTTATTTACACACACACACACATGAGTCGAGTCATATGAGCCGTTGAATTAATTGCTTTTTAATTAGTTGCCGTACAACACAAGAGAGAAATGTTCTAAATTATTTAACAAAAACTTTTACGATATATAGACTCCGATAATGAGTGCAACAAGTATTCACAGATACGAGTTTTAGTATGCGAGTCTATGGAAATATTTATATAACTTTCAACACCTGTTTTAGTTTTGGCCAATTAATCCCAACATCTCAACATAAATTCATTTCGACCGATGTCTGTGCAAATTAATGTCCATTTGATACATGAAAATACTAATGAAATTAAAATGTGTGTTATTAATATACAGCACAAAGTTAAGAAAATGCTATCTCAGTTATATATACAAATCTCGATTAATATTATTTTATTTAATGCTTTTTTGTTCTTAAAGGAAATGGAGTTATTTCAATGAGATTTTCGATATTTAAAACTTGTTTGAAATTAATAAAATAAATACGTATATTTATATAACATAAATAAATAAATATTATATTCCATATATATGTACATAATATACAATTTAAATAAATGAAATATTAGTTATCCTCTGTCTGTGATTGTTAAATAAGGAAGAAGAGATAAATATAACTATGTAAACTGTTAAGCTGTACTAAAACAAAAAAAAAATTGAATTCAATTTGTCTTTTAATGGATTCCATGTAATCGACAGGATAAAAGCAAACATATAATCTGAAGGCCACTAGAAACTATCAACTAGTGTATGTCATCGATATAGTCAGAAAAATAATATCATCAGCTCTACACCTATTGATTTTCACACACACATTCAAATGAATATTCTCTATAAATATGCAGCTAGATGGACACTTTGAAAATTCAGCGTCAACCAAAAAAAAAAAATATATATCAAATTAAATTTGTGTCAGGGTATTGGAAACTTTTCACGCACAGATTTTGAGTGCTTCAATTTAATTTTTTATTCAGGAGTATATATATAAATTGTGCTTGAAAAATGAAATGAAAAGTGGGCATAGATGTAGACAAACACACACACACACACATGGTAGCACGCTTGCATGCACACACATGTCAGCTTATGACAAAGTTTCCTTAAAGTACTTGATGTGCAAATGGGAATGGCGAATGTCCTACTTTATATCCCAGTTCTCAGCTCCCGATCCTGTTCATGTTTATACTCATGCTCATGCTCATGCTTCTGTTCATGTTGTGTGTCTGTGTTTGATGTGTGTTGGGTGTGATTAGGCCAACATGGCACGGAGTTGGGAGTTGACACTTTTTGGGCGTCACTTTACCTCTACAGTCTGTCCATTGAGAAGAAGAATGCCAGTCTGCCTCGGGTGTCCAATGCTTTTATTTTCATTTTCTCTATTTAGCTGTGTTTATTTTCGCTTCAGAACGCGATTTTCCAATCGATTGAACACATGACAACCTACAGTCGCAGCTACTGAGCACACTTACACACACACACATACACTGATATAAAGGTGTGTGTGTGTGTGTGTGTGTCCCATGGCACACATATGCCACCGGCTGCTGTCGTAGACCAAATGACATTTTGGCCAAGTAATTCAAAACTGTGCGGTAAATGGAAACCTTCTTTAACTTGTACCGTTGCCATTAGAAATGCCGTCTGTCCGTCCGTCTGTCTGTCTGTCTGCCTACCATTTATATCATTCTATTTTTGATCATATTTAATTAACATTTTATTTTCCTTTTATTTTTGTTCTCCTCCATTCAATTTTTGTTGGTTTTTGGCTCAACATCCTTTTTGTTGTCGTTGTTGCTTTCACTTTGCCATTTATTTACGCATCAATTTGTAGCGCTGATTTATGTCGCCGGCGCCCAAAAAGATAGAAAAAACTCAAACAAAAAAAATATAAAAGAAAAACAAAGAACAACAACATTGTTAAGCCGAAGATTAAATACTCTAATCAAGGAAACTTTCAAGAAGAATCTTTACTTTCACAATTACTCACAATTCAACAAAAGATATAGATGTGATATGTTCACACATATTCCTACACAAACATTATTAATAAAACTGATAATGTAGTTCACAAATCGACTATCTTTCAAATCAAAAAAACAAATAAACTGACACCAAAAATAAAGTTTGTTTGGCCTAAATGCGAATTAAATTTGCTTCTCTGTCGCTGAGGCTGTCTTAAAGTATTAGCAGCTCAGTCAATGCTCCCAGGATACGGTCCAGGGACTACCAGGGATGTTAGGGTGTTAAGGGGAAGGGCAGCGACGGCTTGGTTGTCTGCATGAATCCAAGCAATTGCGCAATTTTAAAGCTCTTTCCGTTGAGCGTTTAATTAAATATACAATTTACACTGGCTGACAAACAAATTGAGCTTTTCAATTTGAATCGAAAAATCGAGTTTTAATTTGTATACAGCATTACCTGCCATTGAATATTTATATTTAGCAATTAGCCAAATAAGCAACTAAGCTTTTAAAATTGCTATAAAATCCTTGTAGCTTCAGCCAATAGAACAAATCTAATTATACTTTTTGAAAGCAGTAGGAATAGGAAGCTTGCGAAAGCATAGAATATTCTTTTTTGATTAAATATTTTTCGTCATAATAGAAGAGCATAAAATTAAACTGTGCGTATACTTTATGTTCTCAATGAAAACACAATATTGGGTGAGGTAGCTTTAACAGAAAATAATGTAATAATAAACATACAAATGCAGATGTAACTTTAGTTTTTAAAAAACTTTTTGCATTTTAAGATACTTTATATGTTCATAAAACTCCCTCCCTTACTTTTATAGAAGCTCGGAGCAGCCAAGGATAATGATATATAGAGGAAATTAATATTTACACCTATTTACAACTAGAGAAGGATTTAAAAGCATTTAAGTTTTAAAAAATGCAATGCATTTGACTCAAATATTTAACATACGAGAGACATAAATAGCGTGGGCCTTTAGTATCGATCTAACAAAGCCAGTTGGTTTCCCTGGATTCCCTGACATGCGTAGCAATTTACTTGCCCCACAAACTCAGCCACACAGTCGGTTACATAAGCGAGATGTCCACAGATAATGAGCCGAAAAAAAAATACAAAGAGAATAAGGAAAAATTTACCCTTTCACCCGAAATTCCTGTTAGCCAGTGTTATTAGCAGTAAGTGCACAAAGGGCCAACGGCTGGATCATCTACTTAAAAGTTCCCGATGTTAGATTGGTCGGCAGTTGGCCCACATTTCACTTATTACACTGTTCAGATGTCTGCCCCACCCGGCAAACTGGCCAAAAGCGGAGCCGTAAAACGTGTTGTCCGTAAACACACTCCGAGCAACGTGTCTCTCACTTTCTGTATGTGTGTGTGTGTGTGTGTGTGTGTGTGTGGTGTGAATTGCGAACGTGCACAACACCAGAAAAGAAAGAGAAGAGAAGACAAAAAGACTTGTGTACAAATTGTTTTTGCAATGTTATAAATGTAAACAAAATTAACATATGCAAATTTTTCATGTGCCCACGTGTGTCCATGTGAATCTGACTCAATTTCAACTGCCTCATTCTCAGTGTATGTATGTGTAGTTGACTTATAGACAAATAGCCTGTCTGAAAAAAGCGTCCCGTGCTGTGAGAGAGGGAGAGGGGCAAGGAGAGAAGGCAACTTCAGTTCACACTCGAGATTTTCTGCTGAAAAGTTGAATTATGTGAAGAAAATGCAAATGCGTCAGTGGCATATGCTGCAGTTTTCCCACACATTTTCCTCTCGAATTCCTGCTATTATGTACTATTAAATATGCATTATTATAGGAAAAAAAAATGATAACCTTGATAAGTAACCGGTTACTCTACATCTCTGCCCATGTCTTTGCCTCATTTTCTTTCAATTCCCTCCGTCTTGAATGTTTACCTGCCATATATAGATATTACGTATACGGCTCGTAAAACATGTGCAGCAACACTTCTCGCTAAAACGGAACTTGTTATTGCCATTTGCATAATACTTGCATATATTTTTCATATCCAGGTGCCAAGGACTTTAGCTAATAAACTAATGCAAGTCATTTTGTTGAGTTTGTTTTATGAGCTTGAATTCTTGTTTTTATGTTAAGTAGGATTAGATAAGCAAATGAAATACAGATTATTAATATTATTATTAAGATGTGCATTTAAGTACCTTTATGGAAGACACTTTACTAATAGAGACTGCGTAATAATGAATGTCTATAATATGCAAATAACTACTGAAACTATATCTTAATCAAAGAAAATATAAAATATATAATTCAAAAAGTCAATCGCGGAAACTTGTTCGACTATTATAATAAATTGTATTATTAGAAATATTAGAAATGTAAACAAGGACAATATTACGTTATATCAATAATTTTCCTTACTATATAAGGAATATTATTGTAACAGTATGTAAAATAAATGTTAGAAATCTGAAATTTTCATAAACAAATCTTAAGATTTTAACAATGACATAAGAAATTGGATTTAATAAATTCTGGGAAATACATAGTTGAAGAAATTCTTATTTATTTGTTTGATTGTTTCACTTTATATGTAATCGTACCTTGAAGCGTTATCAGCAAAAAAAATAGCTTGTTACAAAAAATAATTAGGTCGTATGTTTGAGCAATAAATAAAATGGAAATAGTTGATTAGGATGTTTGCATAAATTAAAAAAAATTTAAAAGTCCCAATAAAACAGATGGAGAGAGAGAGAGAGAGATAAAGAGAGAAAGAACAATAGATAAAGGAAAGGAAAAAAAGTGTGAATATATTTAAAAATATTTTTATGTTCATACAGTTTCCTCTGACGACAATGTTTTCACATCAATCCTAATCAATACACTCACTTTCCATTTTTGATACACTGATAATATTAAAATTCGAATACTAATCTATCATTATTTTATTTTACAGGCAATCAATCTCCAATGGCTGATGACGAGCTCCTAAATGATTTGCGTATGTATGAATGCACTAATTAATATATGTTTAAACTATATGTTTAAGCATGTGGAATCAGAGGGTGCTTTGTGGTTTAGTTGGTGGTGCGTGGTTTTCTAATGAATAATTAGCAGCAATAAGTCAATCGTCAGAGAACTCCATTAGATTTGCAATTTGTTTCGTCAGTTTACTGTCTGGAATTTTTAGTGAGCACATTAAATCTGAGCTAAAAGCCAATTGTAGTTGTTCATATACATAGACATGGATATAGTTGTGTCTCTTGTTGTTGCCACAAGCAGCAAGAACAACAACCGTGAACAGTGAACAACGAAAAAGGAATGCTAAAATATATGTGTGTCTGTTTGTTAAAGATACTTTTGACGTCAGACGTTAACATCTGGCCAATCCGGCCAATACAAATTGCCCCCCCACCCCACGCACTCGCAACACTTTTAGCCGTACTTTGAGTTGAACACAACAATAGCTTTGATAGATGGCACACCGCAATTTAATGCCACACAGATGCATAATTCATAAATATATGGCCGACTTGTATCTTACGGATACATGCCACAGGCGTATACGCTCTACTTACATGCCGCGTACTCGTGCCACAAAGTGGCAACGGTCTTTTTGCTAAATTGTTTCTGCCATTCAAGTCAAATTGCTGGTTGTATTGATTTTTTCCGCTTATTGTCTATTTTATATTGCTGTTTTTTTCTTCCTTCCTTTTCTTCCCTCTAGAGGAGATCACAAATCCGTCAGTCCGACAATCCGCCTCATTGCCGGTGATACCGTCCAACGTGCCGCCTTTAATGACCACTCAGCGTCCTTATATACAGATCATCGAAGAGCCGACGAATAAGATCATACGCTTTCGCTATGAATGCGAGGGTCGCACGGCGGGTTCGATAGCTGGAATGAACTCCACACCGACCCAAAAAACGTATCCCACCATCCAGATTTGCAATTACAATGGCCCCGTTATACTGGTCATCTCGTGCGTCACTGTTGAAAAGCCCTATTTACAGCATCCACATCATTTGATCAGCAAGGATGAGGGAAGCAGCTGCAAAGATGGCATCTATACCAAACGCTTGGCGCCCAACGAGCTCCGTTTCGAGTTACAAAAAGTTGGCATTCAATGTGTCAAGAAGTCGGGAGTACACGATTCCCTGATGAAGCGAATGGAAAAAAAAATTGATCCATTTTCAGGTGCGAATACGTATTATATTTATTATGCTCAGTACCCATAGAACATACGAGTACATTAATTTCAGAGCTAACATTTGTTGACAATACTATATGCAAATTAGGTATTTTTTAAATTTTTTTACTTAATATTTCTACGAGTAGTAATTGTATTCTAAGTTCTAATATTGAATTTATTTTAAAATTGTTCTCTCTTCTGCTACTTATTTGAATTCAAATGGGTAACGAGCATTTCAAAGTCGAGCACACTCGACTGTAGTGTTCTTAATTGTTACATTTGCGTTTACAGCTGGCTTTAATCACTTGGAAGACTTGACCAGACTGAATCTGTACCAACTGCGTCTGTGCTACCAGGCGTTCATCAAGGTGGACAACAACCATGTGCCCTTGGACCCCGTCGTATCTTCGCCAATCTATGGAAAGAGCAACGAGCTGACCATCACCAGACTCTGCAGTTGTTCTTCAAAGATGAGCGGTGGTGATGAGATCATCATGCTCTGTGACAAGGTCTCCAAGAATGACATTAGGATACGTTTCTTTGAGACGAACGACGAAGGCGACGTGGTCTGGGAGGCTGATGCCACCTTTCAGAATCAGGATGTCTACAAACAGATGGCAATTGTATTCCGAACACCGCGTTATCGGAATCCTGAGACCCAGACCGGCGTTCAGGTGCGTAGTTTATATTTAATTTAAACGTTTCATAAATATATATAAATTATAATAGACACCCTAACAAAAATCGTAAAATATAAAAAAATTAGATAAATAATAAAATGTGCATATATCTTATATTACAAAAATTTATAAATAGCTTTTTTTAAAACTATTAAAAATAAGAGTTAAAATAACTTTGATTTTTAATTATAAATTCAAGATTTATTTATTGAAAATGATTTGAAAGCAGCTTTATTAAGGGAACTTGAATAATAGGAGCTTGAAGTTATTACAGATAATTAGAATTGGTATTGATCCAACTTGTTTTGTGCTTTACAGGTGGAGTTGCAGCTGGTGCGACCATCGGATGGAGCGACGAGTGAACCTCGATCCTTCGAGTACTATCCCAATCCAGGTATGCTAACATTTGCGCGTCTGCAGCGCAAGCTGAAGCGTAAGCAGGAGCTGGACGTGTTCCAGCAGATACTTTCCATAGATAGCGAGACCACGGCCACGAAATACTCGTGTCCACCTGTGGATCTCAACGAGGATGAGAATACGGTGTCATCGGATGAGCAACAGAGTTCGGAAACTCTAAATGATTTCGAGATTGCTGTAAAGAAGTTGGTGATGCGGCAACGTGGTGAATCGGAGGCGGATGCCACGGCCACCGAGTATACCGATGGTCTGGACAATGACAATGATCAGGAGCCGGATATGGGTATTGAATTGGAGGTGCCACAATTGTTGCCACAGCTGGCGGATGATTGTACACAGACCTCAACACCCATGGAGGAGATACTGCAACAACCGCAGCTGCAATCGCGTCCTTTGAGCAACGTGGACAAGATCAATGAATGGATGAAAAGCAGCGAATTCGAGAGAACCGATAGCCTCACCGTCGAGAACGGGGACACGCCCACTGTCTCCCACAGCACCGCCCAGACGGCGTTTACCAATGTGAGCAGCTTGACCGCGAATACGACCATAACGAATCAGCTGGAGGAGGAGAAGGAGAAGGAGGATGGCGATGCCAACGGCTCACGACGCGATACACTCGAGAATGCAGCGCTTAAGGAGTTGCCTGTGGGAGAGGCTGGAGATGAGCCAGAGGCGGATCCGGAACCGGAACAGGAACTGGTTAGCGCCAGTGCCCAAGCCTCCGTCGATATAGATGAGAACTTTGATGAGACAGCTACGTATACGAGTCTACAGATTGCCTACAATCATCCCGTAGAGATGCCACAGAATCAAAAGCCCGAACAATCCTATCATGTCACCAATCCATTTAGCCAGCTGGATGAGGCCGAGCTGGTGGTGTTGACCAATCCGCCGGCGCCCAAGATCAAAGTGAATGCTGCACAGACGCCAGCAACTCCGCCCTCTTCACCCCCCCTGCCGCTGCCACCGCGCACACCGTCGCCCGATCCCGATCATCGATTGCCACCACTTCCACCCAAGCCACGACACTCTCAAGACTTAAGTGTCAGCGAGTGTCAGAGTGTGTCGAATTCCGTATCGTTGAGTCGATCGCGGAATGGGAGTGTCAGCTCCACAAGGACGACGCCCTCACCGATAATCATAATGCGGACACCCGACCAGAGTCCCACCAAGAGATTACCCATGGGATTGCCCAGCTCTACCACGTCCAATTCGGCTTCAGCCTCGCCCAAGAAACGCCAGGGATTCTTCTCCCGATTGTTCTCGCGTCGTCGCAGCCGAGCCGAGGACGACGAAACGCTCTCGGTGAATGGCAGGCAACAGGAATTGGGCTCGAAGGCGACCACGCCCACCGGTAGCCGAGAGCCGAGTGTGGCTCACTTTGCCTTGGGCGATCCCAATCGTAGCTCCATTAGATCCTTGCAACCACCCGGATTGAGTGCCAAGAATAGCGTGACACGTGGTGGACGTCCAGTGGGACGCAGTTCCAGCAGCGTTTCGGGCAAACGACCCGCCCACCTGGATGCCGATGTCATCCACATCCCACTGAAGGGAGGCGACAGCGAGAACAGTCTGCTGCGTCCCGAGAGCTATTCGAATGCCAGCACCTTGTCCTACGGCCGTCCCTTGGATCGCAAGACGTTGAGCACACTGCAATTGGCGGATATACCCATTAGCGATGGCAACATGGAGCTGGTGGCAATTGCCGACCGTCAGAGCATTAAGAATTTGTGTGAGGGCGCCTATGGAGTCATCCTCGATCCCAGTGTGGATCTCTCCGAGGCGGAACATTTTGCGCTCTACACGAGTAAGTCTCCGGAACCAGAGCGGGAGTTGGACGGTGGCATTGGAGGCGTGGCAATGGAAGGCGGTGATTTCTTGAGTGCGGATGAGATTGCAAGGCGTCTGGCGGAGGCCAATGGCCTGGAGTAAAAGCGAGACAGCAAAAGGAAGAACGATTGAGAGAGAGAGAGGGACATTTTAATAGTTAGACAACAACTTTCTTCTAGTCGTCTTTTCTTTCAGTATTATATATATGGCATACTATATACTAAATGTATTTCTAGTCTATGCACACACACACACACACACACACACCCACACACGCGCAGCTTGATAATCTGAATCCCAATTGTCTTTGTAGATACTATGCCCCAGAGATACCGTGACAATGCAAAGAAAATGACCGAAAGCGTCAAGCGCAAATTGCCTGTTAATTTTAACCAAAGCTTTAAACAGTCGAGAACCCTACGTAAGTTCCATTTTCGATATTCCCAGGTATTGGGTATCTATACAACTTCATAAATCTCCATAAACTCATAAAACTACAGAAGTTCTTGACTTCATTTAGGCGTCTTATCTCCTCCACTTGTTCCACCGAGTTTCTAAACTCTCTCACACACACAAACACACACGCATACAGTCGCAAACATTTGTCTCTCGATGTTATAGTTCAATATAGATATTTGTATCGCTAGCATAAATACGTAAAGATAAAAACCCCCCTTGTGGACCAAATAGGCCAAAATATTTTTGGCCAGTATTGTTTTTTGAAATTCGTGGAGTTACACGGTATTCGATACATCGGTATTCGCTTTGTTTGCTGTTGCCTCGTATTATATTACACAAAAAAAGAAAACAATATAAAAACAAATTCATGTGTGTAATTCGATTCAATGAATAAAGGTTTTTGATAACAAATCAAAGATTTAGCCTGGATATTATTAATGCCTTAGAATGGTTATTCTGAATTATGCTTTTTATTATAGTGTCTGTCTGTTCAAAAGATCGAAATAGTCTTAATTTAAAAATTTTGCCCAGTATTCGAACACCAATCTCGAAATCAATTCGATAATAATGAATATATAATGATTGATATTGATCTGCAATTAAAGATTACAGTACACTTTTCTCATATTAATTCTACATATCGGTAAATGTTTGGTATACGAGATAAGGCTCTTTAATTCTTTAAAATTTGTAATTTGTAATATGTTTCTCATATTTACTGGATTTCTTTTAACATACTCTGTATCAAAATGCGATAGATCTTCTCGAGTTCTGTTTAATTTCATACGTTTCAAAATTTTGATTAAATTGTAAAAGTGAACTCATTTACATTCTAGAGTATTATTAAATAAAATAAGGGTATCAGTCTGCTCGAGATAATGAGCTGTTTCCCCTGCCTAAATCTATTTAAGAAATGCCATTAAACTTCGGTTTACCGAGGATGCGATATTATCTTGATTTCCCCCAATTAGTTTTTCTTAAAGTTTAGCAAGTCAATGGATCCTCAGCAATGATGTATGATAACTAATTGTTGGCCAGTAAGTTATTAAGTAGTAAAATGATGTTGTTATTATTGTTGTAACAATTTTTTTTATTTTTTATTGTTGTTGTTACTGTTGTATGACCTTTTAAGTTCTGTACGAGTTGATTAGTAATTTCTTTTATTCTTTCTACTTATGCTTCGTTTCCATAATGCTCATTAACTCAGTTGCAAGCAAAACTTTTATGGTATTGACAGTTTGCTAATCAACTTTTCCGATACTTTGCAGCAATGGATACCCTGAGTGTGCCACAGACCCAGGCGCCATTCATCCACACGTACCAGTCGAATACGAAAAGTCCCACGGGCACGTGTGTGCCGGAGATTAAAAACGAGCAGGCGATGTTGGAAATGTACAACAACAGCAACTATCCATCGGTGTCAAGCTCACCCAACTGCACCTACTTTCCACCCTCGCCCGGCTCCAGTTGCAGCGGCACTGGTTATGGAACAGATGCGGTATCTCAGCCGAATATGAAATATCTGGAACAGCAGCAATTCCATCAGCAATTCTTCCAGTGGCAACAGCAACAGCAACATCAACAGCAGCTGCAATCACTGTCAATGTTGCCAAAACAGAAATGTCCCGATGAGCATGAAGTGACGAGATCTCTAAATGGTCTTACGATGACGGAGAATTCCTTTCCAATGACTTATAATCAGGGTGCTCATGCAATGGCTTATCAACAAATCAATTCACCAATGTCCAACAATGGGGGTTATCAACAAATCAATTCACCAACGTCCACCAATGGATGTTTTCAACAATCAAGTTCACCAACGTACTTCAATGGAGGCAGCTTAACACCAACAAATTCCATTAACTTAAATAATATGAATAACAACAATATATATAGCCAAAATATGAATGTCCCAAGTCCACTAACCTACATTCAATATGATGATCCCCTCGTACCGCAACCTCAAATGGTTCAAGAACCGACGGCGCAGGAACCTGAAGCGTCAATGAGCGATATTATACGCGATTTCTTAAAGGATAGCAATGTCGTCGAGGACTTGGAGAATGTTATAACGAAAGACTTTCAAGCGGCCATAGAGGATTTGGCAAAGAAATAAATGATCTAACTCTATAATAATATAAATAATAACGTGTATATAAATATGTTTTTATATATAAATATGTATAGACCCTATTGTCGATTTGTTTGGCATATTAGTTTATAGTTGTTGCGCATAAATTGAATCTCATTTAATCGTACTAAATAAAAAAAAAAATTAAAACATTATTGTTGAGTTGGTTTGGGAATGTGCATATTATAATATAATACTAATTACAATTCGAAATGGTATTCAACGACAAAAATAGGGCTGTGGGCTGTTGGCATTATTCTCATTTCGCATGCCGGCAAAGAAAGTTTTGATGTCCTCCTCGGTGACGACCTTTTTGCTGGTGGCAAACGATTGTAGATAATCCTTGAGCTTATCCTTCATGCGATTGTATTCGGTAATCGCGTCAATTTGCTGCGAGTGTCCCATGGAGGCCAAGGCGCGTATGCCCTGCTCATAGCTGGAGTTATCCTTGGCGCGCTTCATGCCGCGCTCCTCATATGACTTGGCCGAATCCTCGGCATCCAGCAAAAATAGCACTGCCTGCTCCTTGTAGAGTTCCATGCACTTTTCACACTGGCAAAGAGATTTGCGCCAATCGTTGGTCCAGAAAGCAGCACCTGTTATTAAATAGAAATTAAATTAGTAAATATTATATTAGTGATTTTTATAGCAGTTATTTATGTAAGCAACCTTTAGAAAATTTAACAAAACTATTAATTTAGTTCATTTTATTATTGTTATATTTCACAAAATTAATAAATTAATTTTAATTGTAGCTTATGTAAGTTTGTTATAAATTCAAACAGAATATTACCTCTTTTTTGATTAACACTTATTTAAAAATACGTATTATTCAATACAAGCTTAACTTTCATTAATTGTCAAAAAATATAATACGACTTTAAAAGTTCCAGGATTTTTTGTATTCTTAGAGTCCTAGAAAACATGTTTTTATGTAAGTGAAATTAAATTTAAAGAAAATGTTAAATTTTATATTTTTAACTAAGTTTGAATATTTGATAAAAATCAAATATAATTTTGATGAATTTCAATAAAATCTCCATATGAGACAAAGATTTTACGAGTAAATATCTCAGTCAACGTGTCTACACACTTCAATAAACATTTGTAGCTAAAACTCTCTATTATTTAAGTGTATATATATATATTTTGTGTGCGTTTTAAATTGTGCTGAAAACATGAATGTCGAGTACTTTTCGGAAGGACTGGAGTGTCTGATGTATTGCGGCAGAAAACTGTCGCCGGAGCAGCGCATACTTATTGAGAATTCGCTGATTGTGCTGCTGCAGGAGAATCGATTCTCGGGCATGTATTTCTGGGGTCGCATTACGGCAACAAAAAATGATTATTATATTGCTTTTGGCTATACCAATGATTGTCTGAAGGATCGCAAGTATTTCTATAGCCTGGATCAATATCAATGGCAACTGTTGCCTTTTGTGCAAAGTCCGAAAATCTTTCAGGCCACGATTTTGGCCCCTGAACCCTTTGTTGGTGATCCCAGTCTGCTAACCTATGTCAAGCTGGTAAGTTGATATAGTTGATATGGTTGATATGATATAGCTATTAATAACTTTGTCAGGATCCAACATTTAATATTGTGGCCAATCAAGTTGTAAGCATCAGTCGCCCGGAGGTGATCAAGTTGAAGGAGGAGGAGCGTCTGGCTGCCATAGTCTTCATTATAAGCGAGGAATGTGCCATTTGTCCACGTGGTGCCCTCTATAAACTGGTGGACGGACGTGTCATACCCAATCAGATGTTTCGCGGTCTCAATGATCTGCAGATTGATAATCTTTCATACTATCAACTCTATCGTTTGCCGAGAAATGATTTAAAAACCAACTTGTCCAAGCGCAGTGATTACAATTATGCCATTGATTTTCTGGATACCATTGATGGTGTTATGCCCCTAAGTCAAGCATTTTCATTGAATATGCAGAGCAATGAACGTATTGCTGTGATCAAATCCTGTGTCTGGCTGGGCATGACCTTCTTCCACAAGCTGAACTCGCGTAAGCATGGATTCCTCTATCTGGGCGATGGACGCAAGAACTTTGATTTGCTTTTTATGTATTGAAGTTGTTAATATAGTTGCAGTTACAAGCATGAACTAATCAGGGGTTTTCTACTAGTCTGCACAGCGAGAGCTTTTCTTTTTAGCTCTTTATAGGCTGATCTACCATACTTTTTACCATCTTCCTTCGTAAACTAGTAGTATCTGTCATGGTTTTCTGGTGGAACTACCTAAACTTTAGGTCCTAAAGCATACAAGTTATTCTCCGTATTAATTCTTACGTAGTTTTTTCGTTAATGTTAACTTTCATTAATTTTCCCATTTTTACATACAGGTCGGTTTCGGTTTTCACTTGCGTCAAGATTTGTCGGTTTGGAAATCCTATTATAAGTTTATAATTTCCATTTTTAATTTTAAATTTTTTAAGCCAGAAATAATAAATTTTTCAATTTGTGCTTTTAAACTTGAAATTGTAAACTTATAATAAAATTAAAATTTGAATATATGATTATTTAAATTTCTTTAAATAAATAATAATATTTTAAACTAAACTAATAAAATAGTTAGGAAATAAATAAACCCTCAGGTGACAATTAATAAATATTTGAATAAAATGTAGAGTCTTAACTTACCCTTATGATCTGTCTTTGCCTTGGGACGACGACAGTCGTCCTCTGTCAGCTTGACGCGCTTGTTAAGCGGCTCCTCGGATTGTTCCTGCTGTGCCTGTTCCTCCACATTGATCTCCGACTTGGCATCGTGGGATTCTTTTGCTGGCTGCAATGCCAAACCCGTGTAATCCCGCAGGAACTCATGACGTTCCATGCAACCGTCGCATATCATTTCACTGCAGGCATCCAGCCACTTCTCGGTTGCAGCTGGCGCCTGCATGTGGGCAAGATGGAACCAATCCTCACAGATGGCGCACTGCAGCATTACCTCCTCGGTGGTGCGCTCTGGATCCGGATAAGGGCGCTTGCACTTGCAGTACAATCCCTGAAAGTTCTGATTATACTGATTATCAGCATTTGGTGGCTGCACTGCCTCCAATTGTGGATTCAAAGCACAACGCTTCCCGTCGCCAAGACGCAATGTTGGGCAATCGCAACGAAAGTTGCGTTTGGTATAGAGCTCAATTAACTCGTGGTTCTCATGGCATCGATAGGAACAGGCGAGACAGACGCCGGCGACCTTTGACATGTCATTGCGTGCCTCCGGGCAGCAGGTCAAACAGGAATACAACGCCTGTCGTTGTATTGCACCCTTGGCATAGGTGCAGGCATTCTCATCGGAGGCTCCCAGCACAGCTGCATATTCATCCTCCAGCTCCTTCTCCTCCTCGAGCACATCCAACATTGTAATTGTCGACTGCTCCAATGGATTCACTTCGCCGCCTTCGGCAGCATTCGCGTCGCTGTTTGTAGTTTCGCTCATTTTGCCCCAGACACTCTATATTATTCTTCACTATGCTCTACAATTTGTCAACTCTTTTAATTACGTCTAAATAAATGGGAACGCTTATGTTTGGCGCAAAAAAAAATTGCTATTTAGTGTTGTGTGAAGTGCTGCCAACTTTTCAGAGGAAAATATTAGAGTTGGCTCGTTTCGTTCTGAAAGTTCAAATGAGCGTGTCATTGAAATGAGCGAGTGACCTGATTCAGCAAATTGAACTAGAAATTCCAACTCTAGAGAATATAGCTTTTCCTGCCCTCTAGGAAGTGCAAACCTTTATTTATCTAATTTACTTTTTTAAATTTACCTTACAAATTTTAATTTTACTCAAGTTATTGCTTAATGAACTAAGAATAAGTTCACATTTGAATTGTGCGCCGTCATACTAGCTGGTTCGTGTAACTGAACTAGACTTTATCAACACTGATATATGAATCGCTTCGATAGTGCGATGAATAATATCGATATCAAATTAGTGTTGGTAAATATGCAAGTGCTGCAGCTGTTTTACAACACATAATAATTGCATTTTCTCGTGCGTGCGACTTATTTTTATAATATTGTTGAATATTTATTAAAAATATAAATAAATCGTCAAAATGAATGCGCCACCAACATTTGAATCGTTTCTGCTGTACGAAGGCGAAAAGAAGTGAGTAATAGAATCAAGCAAACTGTTGTAATCAAGTACTTTAACAAGTGTTGTTTTTTTTGGCGGCGTTTAGAATCATTAAGGAATTGGACACGAAGGTGACAAATGCGGCGATATTCACCATTAACAAGGAGGATCACACACTGGGCAACATGATCCGAAAGTGCGTAAAGGGTAATTCCAAGAGTGAATAATGAATATATTAAATCATTTTCCATTGCTTCTCAGCCAACTGTTGAAAGATCCCAATGTGCTGTTTGCCGGTTACAAGGTTCCACATCCTCTGGAGCACAAGTTCGTCATACGCATTCAGACCACGGCGGACTATTCGCCACAGGAGGCATTCATGAATGCCATTACAGATCTGCTTGCCGAGCTGTCCCTCTTCGAGGAGAGATTTAAAGTGAGTTCTTTTATGCAGCCGAAAACCGTTTAATTTGATAAATTTAAAAATACTTAACCATACAGCCTTCGTAGATATTTAATTAATTAATATTTAATTTATCTCTTGCAGGATGCTATTAAGGAGAAGAAAGAAGGCGGCGATTAAATTTAGTTACTCATTTATTTTTACAAGACATTTACGAAACAATAGAAATAATTTCACTATTTGTATAAATAAATAAAATAAACAATTTAAAAATAGCCAATCTAATGCTAATCCCACAAATTCGGTGCAATAGTTTAGTTAGGATTTGTAGATATGAGGTAAAGTCTTTCAATCCGATTGATTGGCATTCAAAAAAGTATGTGTGTGTGTGTGAGTGTGTGTGTTGAAACAGCCAACAAAATTGTCTTAGCTTTAATAGGTCTCATCGTCGGCGCATTCGCTAGTATCGTGTCCAAAGACTGCAAGGATAATTAATTATATTTATATATTGAATTCTAGATTATAAATTATTATTTCCTGTAATAATTTACCTTCACATGAATCGCAATATTTGCGTGGAGCCGGCAGCTTGCGTTCCTTTTTCTCATTATTGTTGGCCTCGGCGAGCGGGGGCGGGGAGTAATCCCGATCCTCGCTAGCTTGCAGTGGACAATCCTCGGTTTCATGCTTATCGAACTCATCGCAGATGTCGCAAAATAGACGTGGAGCAGGTTTGCGTTTGCTCAGCAGATCGAAGGCTTGAGGTCTGAAAATAAACAAGGAATAGAATAAGGATTACAATATTCAAAAATATAGCTCAAAAAATAAGATTACTTGGTAAAGTCCATGGGCAATGTTTCCAGCGTCTGCACTTTGGCTTTCAGAGCATCATTTTTCTGCTGCATATCCGCAATGATGGAGTTGAGGAAGTTGATCTTCGCCAGACTCGTTTCCGTATCCAGTTCCTATAAGAAAGAAGTTAAATTAAATTAATTTGGATATCAAACGATTTGTAGAGAGTCTAATTCAGGTGTGTTCCAGAAATCTAGTTTTTAAAGAGAATTGCTTTTGAAAACAACCCTTCGAAATGTCGGTGTTTCTCACATGTCAGAGATTTAGTTTTTTCGAACTTATTTTTAAAGTCCCAGAAATCGGATTACTTTCAGTTTCAACAACAATATCAGGTTAAGAAATATTTCGTATAATTAACATAATTATGAAACATTTATCTAATTCATTTTTAATCAATTTAAAATTAAATTTAATTCCATATATATTTCATTTTGAAAAATCTCTTAAAAATTTTGGTTTTTTTTATACATTTAAAAGCAATGCTTGATTGTTTTCAGGAACCCCAAATATTGCTTTTGGGTTGCTTTGGCGCTTTTAAAAATTTGTAGAACACCTCTGATTATCTTTTGTAAATCTTAAAATCAATCTGCAATCAAATTTAATAAAATTATTGACTGATTGATAAACTGATTGTAGATAGAAACGTTTACATTGATTGCAATTAAATCATAGTTTACAACTCAAACTGACCTCATGAGTGTTTGCTTTGTTGGTTGATGAACCATTTGCACGCAGTGACATAATCTCCCGTGCCTCCTCCAGCTCCAGAGCTTGTAATTGCCGGGTCAACTGTTGACACTCCATGTGCATCATTTGCTCGGATTTCTGTGCCTGATGCAGACCCGCCTCCAGCTCGGTGATGCGACTTTGGAGCTGCTGCAGCTGTTTGGACTTTTCCGTAGAGGCTTCATCCATTTCATCGATGACCTTTTGGTACTCGGCCAGCTGTGCATCGAATTCGTTGCCCTTCTCCAGCTGCTGTTGTAGCTTTACATGGTCCGCTTGGAGCTGCTGCAGTTGCTCCTCCAATTTGAGCTTGGATGACTGTAAATCTTGGCTAGATTGTTGCAGCTGCTGCAGTTCTTGTTGCAAGTCCTTGTGGCTGTTCTGTTGGGTTTCCAATTGAGTTTGCTGGCTTTGCAGCTGCTGCTCTGCTTCGTTGATCCTTGCCTGCTTTTGCTGCACTGCATCTTGCAGCTCGCCATTGGCCTGTTGCAGCTGACGCAGTTGCTCGGCAGCCTCCACAGCTGTGCCCTGTAGACTCTGCTCAGTTTGTTGCAGTTGTTGTAGCTGCTCCTGCAATGCCTTGTGGGTGCTCTGCTGAATCTCCAGCTGACTGTGGGTCTGCTGCAGTTCCAGCTTCATGCCCTGCAACTTTTCAATCAGTCTTTCCGCATTCATGTCCGCCTCCATTTCAAACAGCTCGAATATGTGTGCCGTTTCGCTCTTCTCGGCCTGGAGCACCTCCAGCACAGTGGACAGCTCGGCATTGGTGGTCGAGATGTTGGCATTGGCCACCTGAATGGCCTCCACAAGTGTCTTCAGGTCTGTTATCTTTTGTGCATCCTCGCGAGCCAGTTGCTCCTTGTGCTGCAGCTCGCTGTTTGTTATCTCCAGACGCTCCTGCAGCTCCTTGATGGCCAGCTCATTGTCGCTGCTCTGCTGCAGTTGCTCCGCTTGCAACTCCGAGAGTTTCTCCTGTAGCTGCTTGAGTTCTTCTTGCAGTTTCGTTTCCCGTTTCTCTGCCTCCGCTTTGAGCTTCTCCCGTTGCGTGGTTTCCTGCAGCTGCGTCTCACTCATGTTGGCCTGACTGGATTGCAGTTGCTGACGCGTCTCCTGCAGCTCCCTTTCCAGCTGCAAACGCTGCTCACAGCTCACATCCTTCTGGGTGCTCAGCTCCTTGTGTGACATGGACAATTGCTCGGTCAACTGATTGAATTTTGTGGTAAGTTCTGTGTGCTCAGCTCTCACGCTGCTGAGTTCCTGCTGCAGCTTCTCCTGTTGCTGCTCCAGCTGCAGACACTTGCCGCTGGCTGCCTCCAGTTTCCTTGTGGCATCGCTTAACTCCAGTGTCTGCTTGGCGGCCAGTTCCTGCTCCGTCTTGAGCTTGCCATTGAGATGATTGCTTTGCTCTGTGCTGCTGGCCAGTTCCTGGGTCAACAGCTCCACCTGGGCGCAGAGTGCATCCAGACGCTGTTGACTCGACTGCAGCTGTCGCTCGAGTGCGGCACGTTCCTCGTTTGCCTTGGTGGCAAGTTGCTCGTTCGCCTGCTGCTGCTCCACAAGTTGTTGCGAGAGTTTCACCAGCTCCGCATTGGAGTCGGTGGAGCTGCTTTGCATGCTCGTCAGCTGCTGTTGCAACGTTTCATTCTGTTGCAACAATGCCTGGCTGCGTGCAACCAATTGCTCCTGTTGCCGTTGCGCATCTCCCAAGGCGAGTTCACGCTCTGTGGCAAGTTGTTCCTGTTCACTGAGCTGTGTTTGCTTTACATTTGCTTCGGCTTGGAGCTTTTCCAGCTGCTCTAGGATCTCTTTCAGCTCACGTTGCAACCTGGCGTTCGTTTGTTGCAACAACTCATTGTCGCTGGCCAGTTCGAGGCATTGTCCACTGCTTTTGCTCTCCAGAGCCGTATAACTCTGTTGCTTGGCTAATAGCTCCTCATTGAGCTGCTTTAAGGTTGCCTGCAACTGTGAGACGCCACCGCGTGCTGCAAGCAGCTCCGTTTGCAGCGTTTCATGCTGTTGTTGCAACGTCTCGCTTTTCAGCTGCAATGCCTCATGTTGTCGCCTCACATCACCCAATTCCAGTTCACGTTGTGCACAACTTTCGATGCTTCCCTTGAGTTGGCTTTCTGTTTGTGCCACTTGCAATTTGGCTGCCTCAAGTTCCGCTGTCTGCTGTTCGAGTGTTGCTCGTGTCGTTTGCAGCAGCAACATTGTCTCTTCCAACTCGCCAGATTGTGTTTTAAAATCACTTTGCATTTGCTTCTCTTTTGTTTGCAGTTCTTGCAGCTCTTTCTGCAGCTTTGCCAATTCTTTTGCTCCTGCCTCGCCACTGAGTGTTGCCTGTTGCTGCAGTTGCTCCAGCTGCAATTGTGTCGCCTTGTTGCTGTTTTCCAACTCTTCAGATTTTAGATGCGCCTCTGTCAGCTGCTTTTCTTGCTCCAGTTGGTTTTGCTTTAGCTGCTCCTGTTTGGCTATTAGTTCTTCATGTTCCTTGGACTTTTCTTTCAGCTGCTGCTGCAATTGCTCCAAGGAGTTTGACAGCTCCTTTAGCATTGCCTCCTTTTCGCTGGCTTCTGCTCTGCTCTCTTCCAGCTGCGCTTGTGAGTTTTGCTGCACTAAATTCAACTCCTTTTTCAGTGAATCCAGCAACTCCTCCAGCGCATTCTTTTGTAGCTTTAGCTGCTCCTGCTCTGCTTGATGCTGCTCCAGCATATTTTCGTGGTCGCCACTGACCTGCTGTTGCTGCACTGCCGCTTGTTGCATGCCACTGAGTTGCTGCTGCAACTGCTGCTTCTCCTTATCGAGTATTTCGTGAGCTGCCTTGAGTTGATTGTGATTCAATTGAAGCTGCTCGAATTGAGATTTGTGCTCATTGTTATTCAACTGCTGCACCTTGAGCATCTCGTCCAGCGCTGAGCTGTCCGCCTTCTGCACATTCAGATCCGTTGTGAGCTCATGCAGCTGTTGATTCAGCTCCTTGATTTGCTCATCCCGCATGCGAATCTCCGTCTGCAGTATTTCACACTCATCTGTTACAGTCTCCCTTTCACTCTCCAGATTGTCCGAGTTGTTCTTCAGCTTCTGCAACTCATTGTTGACCTGCTGCAGTTGCTCCGCTTTAGCTGCCAGCTTCTGTTCAAAGTCCGCTTTAGCTTCCATTGCCTGCTTCTCGTTGTCTTCTTTGAGCAGCGCCAGCTCACGTCGCAGATTCTCAATGCCGCACTGCGAGAGAGAGAATTTCTCCAGACTTTCATCCTTGGCCACCAGCTCCGTTTGCAGCGTTGCATTCTGCGACTGCAGATATGTTATGTTCTCCCGCAATCGTTTCTCCTCTTCCAGGGACTCGGTCAGACGCGCCTCACTCAACTTTTCCTGCTCGCTCAACTTGTCCTGCAATTGAGCTATTTGTGACTGGGCAGCAGATAAAGCGGCGTTTTCCTCCACAGGCGGTACGCTCTGTAAACTGGGCGTGGCTGTGGGAGAGTTTTAAATTTCATTATTATACATTTTAAATTTTTTTCCTTTTTCAAGTTTACGAATAACATTTTTTATATTCTATCTTTATTAAACATTTTCTTTAATTTGTTCATGCAAAAACTTGACTTGGAATTTTGAAAATTGACTTGTAAAATTGCTAAGTTAAATGTCTGACTTATTTCAAACTTTCATAACTTTGTCAAAACTGGTCTGATTTTTAAGCGGATTTTTATTTTTGGCCTCTTAATTCATTTATACCGTAATTAGTATAAAACAACACTTTAAACTTGGTTCTAAGACCTTTTATTTTTTTTGTAAAAAATCATGTCAAATGTCAACCAAAATGTTGACTTGTAAAGTTGCTAAGTCAAAGGTAGGACCAACTTCAAACTTTCATAACTTTGGCAAAACTGGACCGATTCTCAATCGGATTGTCATGTTGATCATGGTTTGGCCTCTTAACTCAATCTGCTTTCAAATTTTTTGAATTTTTGTTTAGATTTAAATATTTGAATTTTTGTACCTAAAACCTAAACCTAAATTATTTTTTTTTTTAATTCCTTAATAAAACTACATAAGTAACAATGCTAACTTTAAGAAGTTTAACTGATGCACAACACTGCCATGAAGTTTACATATACATACATACATATCGTCGACTTCTTACCTGAGACTAGCTGCGTTATTTTCTTTTCCAGGTCATGTATCTTTTCCTTATAAACCTGGGATTGCGCCTGTGATTGAAAAATTCGGATGTCGGTTTAAAATTAACTAAGAATTGGGTTTAGTTTTAGTTTAGATACTGTGCATTGACTTGTTTGCTTTGGTAGTACATTAAATAGAAAACTAAATACTTATATAATCCAAAGCCAATACAATTTTTGAAGGACATTCAGGAATCATAATATTCTCTGAACATGAATTACAAACCAATCTCTTTTAAGTAGTCAAACAAATAACGTAACATGAATATATATTTATAAATTAAATTTGTAATGTTCATGTTGAAATGATATTAAGAAACGGAACAAACATTCTTACAAATTATTTAAATTCTACAAAAATTTTGTTTTTGTTAGTTTATTTTATTGTTTTATGGCTCATCAAATACAAATGGTTTCTATCCTCTGCATATCATAATTTTGAAAATATAATTCCTATTGCAAAAATGTATAAATTTATGGAAGACTTCTCAGAGTTTATAAAATTTTATCATTATTCCGTTATCAAACAATCTATAAAAATATGAAAAGGATACCTAAATGATACGCTCAAAAATAAATGAAATATGATGACATCCTGAAGCAAGAAGCGGAATTTAAACTTGTAGAAAAAAATTACGCCTTACAAGCCTTAATAAAAATCCTCAATTTGACTAAGCCATAAGATTTTAGTTATGATATAAATTTTTCAGCCGAAAAGCACAAAAAATGAGAATAAATATTTTGCGGAAAAGTTTTTCAGCTTGAGAAAAACACATATTTTACAATTACATTTAATAAGGAAGAAACTATGCGCAAAGGCTTTAATTCATTAATGCATTTCAAATCTAAAATCTAATAATTTACTTAATATTAAAAATTATCTTAAAATCCCTAATGAAATCCATCAAATATTATTATTCCTTTGCAAATCCCTGCGATAAACTTCCAGCATTTTCCCAAGTCAATGCACATTTCCCATTTTTAAATATCGCTCTTACATTCATTTCATCGCCACAGAACTGAGCTTCATCTATAGAAAATTGCAATTCTTCGGATTTCTTGCGCTCGTCGCCCAATTGCGACTCCAAATGTAAAATACGAGCCTTCAACTGTGATCCGGGTGGAAGAAGAGCAGAGAGCAGGAAAAAGTTGGAGATTAGATACAGATATTCGAGTTCAAAATAAATAAAACAACATAAGTTAGCAAAGTGCTTTGCAATAATATTTTAATATCGTATATTTTATATATCGTTAATGTATGTATTTTTTTAATTTGTTTCATATCGTTAATATTTAAGTATTTTATATCGTAGATCGTACAGCTAAACCAACAGCAAGAAAATTCGCTTTCATACAAATAATTTTATACAGGTTTTCCAATTTCCATATTAAGTATATTATTATATATGTATATTCATCAATATATTCATTCATCATTCTTTCATTTCATTGGCCATTAAAAAAAATAAACCATTCAAATATGAAATTCAATTTGGGTTTTGTGGCTCTTTGAGTTTTTCTTATTTTTTTTTGTTTGTTGTGATTGTTGTGATAGAAGATATCGTAAATATTTTTTGGTTGTTTTCAGCATAAAACGCTGTGCAGACTTCCGCTTTAACATCAATTTCATCTTTATCTCGATCTTCATCATGGTTGCCAGCGAATAAAAATCATTCATCAAAGGTAACTTTGAGCACATGTCGTGGAGGGCGTTAAAATGTACATCCTCCTATTTGATGCGCAACGGTGTCAGGACACTGTGCAGTATACAGTGCCTCTCATGTTTGCCCGACCAGCCACGGAACTCGCGTCGCAGATCAGATATACGAATGCTATGGCGGGCTATCAGCTGCCTCCAGCGATCGGCCTCGATCAGCAGTTGCTATAAAAATGAACAGGTACATACAGTGGTGCGTAAAAGTCGTTGTTCAATTTCAAAAAACTTTTGATTTTGCGTTAAAAAGATCAGCAAGGGATTAGAACTAATGGTTGATAGGATTGCTTGGATTTTGTGGATGGGCTGTGAAATTTGTTGCCAATTGATAAAGGTTAAGGTAACACACAACTTAAAGTGCACACGACATATATGTAAAAAGATCAGATAGATATAACCCCGCTTATAGCACAACTCAATAATTTATTCAATAAAACCAAAAAAAAAAG
Organism: Drosophila phalerata; assembly: GCA_951394115.2. NCBI lineage: Eukaryota > Metazoa > Arthropoda > Insecta > Diptera > Drosophilidae > Drosophila > Drosophila phalerata. The sequence goes on along the minus strand of OX596008.2, from coordinate 25,604,158 downwards.
TAAACAAAACAAAGCCAGTACACAACATATAGTAAATCTCTGACAAATTTTATAAAGTCATTCCCCCATCAAGCTGTGCAATTGTGCTAAAAATATGCTGCAAATATTGAATCTGTAGATTTTTTGCACCCAGTGTATAATTTGTATGTCAAATAATGTCAACATTAATTCAGATGATAATAGAAATATGTATGAAAACAATTACTGAATATAAACTAAGGAAATGTTGAGCTTTTTTGGCTTACACCATGAGCATGATTATTTTTTCTTTAACCTAAATGCAGTTTTAGTTAAATTTAAATATGATAATACTTTGTGTTATTAGATCAACATATTTTGAGTTTCATGTGGCTTAAAATGAATGGCAAATTCCAGTCTATTAACACAATGTCTAAAGTTAATAGGATTTGCATACAAACGGACTAAGAATTTCAATTCATATTATTGGCCAATTGGTAAAAAATTGTTAAGCTCGTTAGCGTCTATTTAAGATGATTGAACCCGCATGAACCTTGGCCGAGTAAGAAGAGCAAAAGTTAGAGTATTTATTACGCCTAGTTAAACTTATGGAATTTGTACTTGTTTTTCGGTGAGTGTAAAGTTTTTTTTGTTTTGTTGTATTGTAGCCAATTGAGTAAATTGGTATGAATCACTTTCAAGTGAATGACAATTTTCGAGAGCCCCAAATATTATATTAAAACAAAAAATACAAAAATGAACGTGCGCAAATTAAGTGTGTAACATTAATAAACAACAACAAGAAGACAATGTGAGGAAACAAAAAAATGTAAATAATAAGAAATAAAACAAAAGAAAAACTGTGAAAAAGATTAACACAGACAAAGAAAAAACCAACCAAGTGTAGAGAATGCCTATGTGTGTGCGAGTGTGTGTGTGTGTGTGGGTGGGTGTTTTGCATTATTATCTGCAGTTTGCAACAACAGCTGTGGCACATAATAAACCAAAAATATATAAAACCCAATTCAAATCTGAGTTAAAGCCAAAAACATCGCAGTCGTGTCTTTAACCAACTGGAAATAATTTCTTTTTATCGCAAAACCAAACTTTCTTTGGTTTATCGGAACGCGGTAATTGTTGTTGTTGTAGCTGTTGTCTTGCTGTGGTGGTTGTTGTTGTTGCCATCTTTGCAGTGTTTATTGCTGTTGCTGTCGGACTGATTGTTGTCCGGCTGCTGCTGTGGTTTGTTGGCCGCAATCGATAAGGTCGGCTACGATCCGCATATGGAAGCGGCATGTACATTGTATCGGTGAAGATAATTACCTCATTGATGTTCTTTTGCTGCTGCAACGCCTGATTCTGTGCATCCTCGCGATCGAGATCCCGCTCCACCATCAGCTGCTCCACATGCTGTTGCTTCTCGCGCAGCAAGTCCTGTGCAAAAAAGAGACGGAGAATGTGTGTGTGTTTGTGGCACAACAAGCACATGAGTTACAACTGAAGAGGTACACAACAAAAAAAATATACAAAGAGAAAGAGACAGGCAAGGTGTGTGGTATGTGGTGTGTTGTGTGTATGTGTATGTGTATGTGGTGTGTGTGTATGTACAGGGTGCGTAGCATATTTATTTATTTACTTAACGCCGACTAAGACCAGTCGACATAAAATTATTTAAAATTTATATTTTAATAAAAAATAACAATAAAACTAAAAATTTATGTTTTATATTATCAATTAAAAATTATATATAAATTATAAAAGAAAAGGTATTATACAATTTACTAATCCAAAATCTAAATTTCTAATGTTTTTTATATAAATTTTAAATAATTTTTTGGTAAACTGTTCTGAGTTAATATTAAGTAAATAAATATATTTTTTAAAAAAGGACAACCCAGTGGAATAAAATAAAAACCAAACACAATTTCGTATGCGCATGCGTAAAATATCAATGGAAACTAGAAACAATAATAACAATAAATTCAACAACGAAAGCGTGCACAAAAAAATAGAAATTTGTATCAACATTTTATTATGCATAAGCACACAAAATCATAAAGAGTATGTACACAAAAACAAAAAAATATAGATACAGTAACAGATAGGCCAAAAAAGGTGTGCAAAAAAAGGTATGCTCATATATTTTATATAGATATAGATATATTATTTGTACATCAGTTAGTAGGTTGGTGGGCAGGGAGTTTCATTAGTGGCAAGTGTGTAATGTGGTATGTTAGTTGTGGCAATCTTAAGATCTAAGGTTAAATATTTTAGTTAATTTACAGACATTGAAAAACACACGCTCAAGCGTCTTTAACAGCGGGTACAGTAGACGTGCATGTTAACTAACAGCGCACTAAAAGTTTCTTTTTTTTTTGTTTACCTGCATGGAAAATTGACTTTTTGTCGGCGTTACAATTGGCCTTATGGGCGTGCTCGATTTGCGCTGCGAGGGGGGAAGGTAGGATTAAAAATAGATTTGAACGCGTTAGTACATTAACATTAACAGGGCACGATAAACGGTTAACAGTTAACAGTTAACATTAACAGCAGCAATGTAAGTATATAACTATATAACATGTAACTAGCAACTGATAACAGAAAACTGATAACGCATTACTGAGAGAAACTAAGTGTCAAGTGTTGTTGCATTTGATATTCTGTTGCTGCTGCGTCTTATACCTGAGCATTCATGCGCATGCGCGACGTATTTGTTGTGGCAATGCTGTTCATGGTGCCAATCGAGGTTAAAGATTCGCGTGAACCGGTTCGCGATAGACGCGTCTTCTTTGTGGATGGCGATAGCGACACCTTGGCAATTGGCACAAATACGCCGTACATCGGTTTGCACTCAAAATATCTGAAAATATGTGAGATATTGTGTTAAGCATATTTATTTCAAAGGATAAACGAGCCAAATTGCAAAAACATTGATCGATATCGATTAGCAGCCAAATTCAAAATTAAACTAATAATTTTTTTAAGAAAATTTAGAAATATTCAAGTAATTAATTGGGCAATAAAATTGAGTAGTTAAATGTAATTAATGTAAAGTTTAATATTAAAGGAATATTTAATAATTTCAGAGTAAAAGCATGTCAAGTTGCATAAATATCAAGTATTCGATTGATTGACCATCCGAAAAACTCCCAAATTTCCATAAATTTTTGGGAGATTTTGAGTTGGTTTCGATTTCTGTGGCACCCCTGATATTGTAAGTGAATTTGCTTGCAAACTAATCGATACAACTCGGATATTCAATAGCCATAAATATTAATTGTTGTCCCACCTAATGCCATCGACGGCACCATCATTTTTGCCGCTGGCCTCGTCCAGTTCAACGCCACACCAGTTGCCCGGAGCAAACTGCGTCTCTCCCAAATAGCGCAAGATGCCCGGTCGACTGCCAAAGCCCGAGGAGACAATCACACGATCGCCCACCGTCATGCCATTCTCTGCAATCATCATTAAAGCATTAAACACCTTACAAGTGGTTCAAATCATACAACTTACTGCCAATGCCAGGGCTGCGCAACATGGAGCTACGGACACTGGCTGTTGGGGAACCTGTGCGTGAACGTTCTGGAGAGTTTTTGGCCAGGGGCGATGTGGGGGTCATGGCGCCCGATAGCGGATATGTGGTGAGACGTGTGAGACGCGAGAAGATGCCGCGCTTTGGCTCACACTGGAAGTAACGCTTGCCGGAGACACAGCCATCGTTTTTGCCTGCAAAAAATAGATACATTTCATAACAAAATTCTATATAATTGTATCTACAAGGGTATTATGAAGGTCAATTGATTGTGAAATGTCACCTGTCACTTACCATTTGGTTCATCGAGCACAATGCCCGCCCAGTCGCCGGGGGCAAAGTGTGTCTCGCCTATGTAGGCTATTTGGCCGGAACGCAGTCCGCCCACCCACACACGTTGGCCAATTATAAACTGCTCTGTGTTGGCTGTCAGCACGGTGCTGTTGTGATCTGTTACAGAGACGGGGAGGAATGGAAAGATTCGGTTTAAAGTGTGTTAAAGTTCAACAAAAAATTATCATCAATCAGCAATCATCTTGATTTGTTTTGGCTGCGTTTCGTAATTTTTACAATTGAATACAATATCTATATAAGTCGTTTTTTTTTCTACATATAGTATACTACAATATGATGTCATATGCAAAATAATTGTTCTAGTGCAATTTGCATATGTCTGTTGCACTCAATGAAAACCATTTGAAGCTGTCATATAAAAAATGACTACAACACGATCCCCCGCAGTGTTGACTTTAGAACGGATATTGACTATTAAATCCATATGCACTTGACAGATCATCTAAAGATCGTCTGGATCTGGTTGTGGTTCTGATTTTCCCCTTTTTCCCTTGTGACTCGACTCTGGAGACAACGCCCCAAAATAATGGGGAGATTTGATAAAACAAATTACTTGTTGATGTTTGATAAATGGCTTTCAAATACAAAAACCATTCAGTGGAAAATTACAAACAAAACAACAAATTGCATGCGATGCCATGAAGTCACAGTTTGTTATTGTATTTTTGTTCATTTTGCAGCTGCAACAACTTCGCCCACGTATTCTATGTTAATATACTCAAAATAAAAATACAATTTTCATTTCATCATTTTTGGTTTTCGCATAAATATTTGCTGCCGTGCTACGCAAGACGTGTTTCTTGGTTTCTTGCATAAAGGTGTCAAGTTTGTATTGCCAAAATACATATTAATGCATATGCATTAGCCGATTACGTGTATTAACTTGTCTATATACTATTATATATTTTAAACATATTAAAATAAATTAATCTTAGCAGCTGACAAGCTGTGGCTTTAATAAATGTTAAGTGTCATTTTAACTGATTGCTAACGATAATGCTTTATGCCTATTTAAATTTTTTTATAAAAATTTCACTAAATGTTTGAGAGAACATATATGGGATACAGTAAAATATGTATTTCTTTAAAGCTTAATTAATTTATTTGTATATACTTAATTCCAAATGATTACTAAGATAATTATGGACTATGAAAAAAGTATAAAGTATCAATAGAAATGTCAGCTTAAAAATATATTGCTAAATTACCCATAGTCAATATTAAATGCTATTCAATATTGAAAAGATTTTGTGTCATTACAAAGTCGATCACGTGGTTCATTTTGAGGGTCAATAAGTTGTAAAAATAATTTTGTATACTACATGTAACTTGTACAATTCACTTCACACTTTGAGCATACTCATCTGCTTATATTTACTCAGATTGCAGCTTATGTAACACACTTAACAAATGGATATATCCACATATTAGCTGCCTCATTATGCGTTCCACTCCCACAAACATTGTCATAATAGATGACGGCTCATTAGGCTTTGTTAATTTGACAATATTTGGGCTGCTGTGTTCGAGTATTTCCCTCGCAAACAAAACGCTTTTCTCATGTTACTGGCAAAATCTACATACGATCTGATCTGCCTGTAGATACACTGAGAGATGTGGGGGGCTCATAAATCGTGGGTAACGTCCAATGGCCGTTTAAGGTGCGAGCAACTGACATAGATACAAGCCATACAGATAAACCACCTGCGCAAATAGTTAACTGACATGTTGTGTGTGTGTGTGTGTGTTTGGCACCCGCTCTATACAATTAGAGATACAAAAACGACCATTGAGATACAGATACATTGATGCTCTTTTGCTTACCTGAGCTACGACGTCGACCTGTGGCCTCAAGATAATAATCATCTATGAACCGAAACAAAAACAAAACACAATTTACAGTTACAGATACAGCATGCAGACAGCTGAGTGCTGGAAAAGTAAGGGGGGGGAGGGGGAGAACACTTACAAGATGTGCGACGTCCATTGTCGGACAGCGTTGGCGTTGTTCGAGATTTAAGCGATCCGCGGCCGGACGAGAAGCGTTCCCAATCGGATGTTGGGGAGAGTGAGGAGCGCGTAAAGCGCTTTACAGTCTCTTGATAGAGATCTACGAGTATGAACACGATTCGCAGATGCATGCAATTTACATAAAATGTTACGAATATATTCATTTCTTATTCATTTGTTATTGTTGTTGCTGTTGTGGGTGTGTTAACAACGGCGCAAGTTACAAAGTAGTTGATTATTTCTGGTTTTAGTTTCGGGTGGAGCTCATTTCGTATCTGTTTACTTTAAGCTTGTTATTAGTTAATAATTAATAATTAACGAATTTGTGTTAATCACATACAACGAAGCGTTTGCAAATTATTATTATGAATGTGAAAGTTCTACCTGATCTCTGTGTGATTTCATTTTATTTTTATTTAATCAGTTATTAGCCGCAAGCAAGTTAGGAGAAAGAAGTTCTCAGTCTAAGCTCAAGTGAACTCTAAGCGCTAGAAAGGTGCTTCTTATAAACTGGAAAGTCTATTAATATTTTAGTGAAAGAACTTGTCAGAATTTTCTGGAAAAAACTGATAAACAGGGGTGTAGAGAGCTGCAGAAATTTTTTTTAAAAGAAAAACTCAAGATATGGAAAAGATTTTACATTTTTATATAAATAAAAATCTATCATTCTCTGTTTAATATTTAATTTATTATTTAATTTAATTAATTTTTAGAGGATTAGTATAGAAATGTCTTATACTTTTGCATATAATATAACGAATGAAAAAATAGGTAATTAATAGAAGAATTTAAAGAAGTATAGGATATTGTTAGAGATCCCTTAAAAGATGGCGATCTTTTCTACTAGTTACCAGCTACTTTTGTATAGGAAAAATATAAGGAGTTGTTGTTTAGAGTTCTTCCATCTACCTTTCAATAATATCTTTCCCTAAGATATTATTTTAATTAATTATGCCAACATAATCGTTTCTAATTGAAACCTAAATCAATCAAGAATCTCATACGTTTGATTGGTTTAGGAAATCATTAAGCAGCATTCGACAGCAAAAGACAAAGGAAACTTTTTTCTATCAATTTATTCCAACAAATGGCAAAGTAGATACCGCTATGAAATTTCACAGTCGTAATCATAAAGTTTGATCCGTTACGGGACGTTCTCTCTTTTTTGGACGACACAAATTGCAATGTGGCAATATGCTGTGGCAAATGTTGTTGACTGGCACTGTGGCTTCTGCAGTGACTTTCAAAATCAATTGTCGTAAATTTTCAAGAGCCAAAATATAAAAGCATAAATCAATTAAATTGTCGACAGTTTGGTAACGTTTGCTTTTTGGTTGTCAGATACTCGAACAACTGCAGTTAAGAAAGCACAAAATTTATACATTTTTCTTCATTTCAATTGCACGATCTTGTGGTTTCCGCTTAATTTTCAACTGCATGACGTATACGCCATGTAGCGGTAGCTGTAGTTAATTGCGTTTTTGTCAGCTCAAATTGGCGCTTTTTATTCAATTTATTTTGCAGCGTATGTTATGTGGCTGAAATTAATGTATGTATGTATCTGGAAGATGCACGCCTCAGGCCTATGCTACTGACGGTTTTTTTTTTGTTTGCGTCTAAGCCAAGCTAATCAAGTGGCCAAAACGGTAGCCAAGCATGACTTGGCCAAAACATAAGCATAAGCATAACAACAGCAACTTCAAGGTTCAATTGTTGCTTAAAAGATACATACATTGATCTCCCCCTCCTTCTTCTTACTGTCTATCTGTCTGTCTGAGTGCTTTGCGTGTGTGTGTGTGTTTGTGATTGGACGGTCAAGACAATTTGTTATTATTTGCTATTATATTTCGTGACGCTGGCAATTTTTTAATTATCACAACAGGCCAATGTATCTGTAAATGTATCTGTATCTAGCTCTATATGGCTCCCTTCAATTTTTCTTTTTACGCCAAACAAAAAAAAACGCAAAACTTTCACTGTGCCCAAGCAGGCGAAACTCTTGAGTTTTTCAATTGGCTTTTAGCCAACTATTTTTTTTAGGCCTCCCTCAAATAATCGAGCGTCTGTTTATTATATATAGTATATATTTATACGTTTAAATAATATAAAACAGACCCCTTCAATGTCAGTCTGTGACTCGCTTCGTGCTAATAGATCGACCAGTTGCGATACGTTAGAACCTTCACTAATCGTAAGCTTTGTTGGTTATCTGAATTGTAAATTTTTATTATTTATTTTTGTTTTTTAGCATTTAACTGTGAAACGTCAGCAAGCTGCTAAAAATACATTTTTGTTGACAATTTCCTTGCAGTTGACATTCAGTGTCTACACTAATGAACTCATGTATCTGACAGATACGCAATGAATCATCAAAGCTGCCGCTGTAGCTGCTTTTGTTGTTTTTGTTGCAACTGCGAGTGAGTGTGGCGCCCCAAGTCTATGTTAGCCTAATGTGGTTTTGGCCAAAAACGCACCAAACGCCGACCCACTTTGCGCACGATTCTGGCCAAATGGATGGACGCGTCCATTTATGGATCCCCCCATCTGAACGAATCGATTGTGAATCGGATCGGGCGTGCGTTCCATCGATAAATCACTGTACTCATTATCTATTGAAATGATTAAACAACATTTAATTAAACTAAACTCAGTGTGTGCGTGCATGTCGCCTAGCGTGTAGGTTGCTGCAACTATCTCAATTTGAGATGCAGATACAATTGTATCTCAGCTTTTGGACTGTGGTCGCTGCGCTCGTTCAACGACTCTCGTCCCACAGTAATTGTTTTTTTTTTTTCACTCTGGACACATTGTGCATGACTTACATGACTTTTCGGCATGTAAATGCAAATCTCTTTTTGTTGCCGACAACAGTTGTTGCTGACTGTGGGCAGCATTTAACACAGGCCCCAAAGCGCCGCTGAATTGCTTAAGCAGCTACAGTGCAGCCTCACAAAGATGACTGTGGATTTAGAAGTATTTTAGCAAATATTCTGCAAGTGAAAATTACGCAAATTTTGATATCTAAAATTCTAGTCTTTAAACTATGCTTATTTATTTATTATTATTGAATATAAAATTGTTTGAAGTTGAAAATATGTATTTATTTAATACTATTTATTGACTGCAATAAGCTGTTTAAATTTTACATAGTTAATCCGCACTCTGCTCATCTAAAATGCCATATATTTTATTGCAATTTATTTAATTATCTTTATTGAGCAAGCAATAATTGCATTTGATTTTCTATGATAATAATCTTTAATATTTTCAACACCCGCCTTTGGCATATGACCGCCCAGTTAAATGTTTAGAATTTCACCAAATGGAAAACTGGTTCTAGACTGTTGTTGTGGGATACGTTATGGAATTTGGCTGCTTACGTGACGCGGGTGCTGCGTAGTTGTTGGCCAGGTTTTCACGAAGCGCCCAAACCACTTTAGAAGGCGTTACTTATGAATACATATTATATTAAAAATACAAGTATATATTTATATATGACAGCTACAAAACAATAAAGCCCAAAATTTGTATGGAAACATATTCATATTCATATACATATATATTGGAGATACCGGTAATAACCTATTGAGAAATTTCCAGAAATCCTCCTCAATCCTCCGCAATTGTCTATAGTCGTTTCAAGTTTGTGTGTCGAACTGTCGCGTATTTCACATTACAATTTAAATTGTATAATTTCAGTACGCATATGTTTAGAACGTGTTTAGCATTTGAAAAACAACTGAAAAGACCTCAACTGAGAAGGGCAAACTCAGTTTATTTCTGTCTCTCAAATTTGCTTAATGAAAATCATTTTGGAATTATTCACGATTAAAATTATAGCTAATTCAATAGGTACTTTAATAGTTGCCGGAAAGTCGTAAAGAGTCGACACCCATTGAGGTGATCGAGGAACTGTTTTGACATTTGTAGATTGACTTCAGTTGTTGCATACACAAGTAAGTTCGCCAACTGATTTGGTATTGCGATAGATCAATGAACTAATTGGTATTAAATATTAAGCAAATTAGCCTTAATAGTTGGAGATATCAATTAAATGATTTTTAAGTTAAACTTGAACTGAGACCTGTTAATTTTTATTAATTTCCCATGTTCGTTGTTAAATTAAGAACAATATTTCTCAAGCAGTTATATAAAATTAACCCAGTTTAAGTAGAGTTGTTAATTAACCCATCATAAACAATTAATTAATGGTATGTCATGAATTAAATAATCTTATGAAACGCATTTAACAAAAAAAAAACCAAGTGTAAAAGATGAAGATAAAAGTGATAAATATGCAAATAAATTAAATGGTTTATTTACCTGTGTACGCCGAATTGATCGAACTCAAGTTGTCATCGCTTTCACGACTCATGCTGTTTGTATCTATAAATAAAACGAAATAACGTATAACGGAAGCAAAGAAATGAAATAAATAAATAAATAAAATATAAATGAGAAAGAAATATACATACAACAAATCAGGCATAACAAAGTAACAAATAACAATAACAATAACGCATTTTTTTGAAGAGAGTACATGCGAGCATCCAAAATGATCAAAAATTAAATTAAAATTAAAGCCACTTACGCACCACAATGGGGAATACGCAAAAGAAATCCGCACCACAATAAAAGGCGTCAATACAAATGATATTAAGAAAAACTCAAAGGTTCATTATATTCAGGCCAAAACGGGGGCAGACAACGGGGCAACTAATTGGCCAAGAAAGCAAACGGCGGCACAACAACAAAAAGCGCAAATGTGCAAATAGCAATTAGTTGCCAGACAAAGTTTCAGACTCCAACTCAATATATGTATACAGTATTCATACTAAGTATATATATATATATATATCTATATAGCTATCTTTCCTTGTGTGTGGGCTGGGACAAGCGCAGTTAACAAATTGCACAGTTAAGCAAGTTATATAAACAACGCGCTTGCTGAGATAACAAGAGACTCCGACAGACGAACAGACAGACAGACAGTCAGGTGAATGTATCGACCAGTTACTCGTACATATGCAAAAGCGATTGTCTGTCAGAGAAACATACTTTTCTGATATTAAAGATACTCGATACTTGACGCCACACGCGCAACATCTTTAGTCAAATCTCTGGCATAATCCATCAAACTTAAGACCTTTAACTATCGAAAACCCGTTTTCTCCCCAAACGAAACTAGACACCATTTTAATGACCTATAAAATACGTCAATGCGAACTCACTAAATTTAACTCACAATCACAAATCAGCATCAGTAAATCGTTCTCTGACTTCTGACTTTTTGCCGGCATTTCGATGAGATTTCGTTTCGAGTATCAAGTATATACGAGTACTCATGAAGTCACTCAAAAAATGCCGGTTGTTTGCAAATTGTCTACGTACACATAATTAAAGAAAATAATACCCAGTACAAATACTGATACCTTAGTTCAACTAAAGACAGAAGGGAAATTAAGGAATCTATTATAATTGTAGAAAATGTATTTTCTATGTATTAAAATCTTCATATTAATTTACTACATTTTAGGATTAAATTAAATGCATTTCGAATATAATTTCAATGATTTTGTATATGTACAATTCTTGTGTACAATTATTCCACACTTAAAGCGACAACTATGTGAAATCTGTATCATTTCGATTATTATAGTATTTTAATGTCACATTTCTTCTCTAATTTCTTATCAGATGCTCTAAAAAAGTTATACTGAGTATTTCATAGTCAATCAGTGCTTAACTGCAGTACTGAATAATTAACAACAAAATGAGACACGACAGATCGCAGAGTAAACAAACGTGCAAGGCAACAACTGAATATAGAATTCAGCATTTTTTTCTCTTGGTTTTTTATTGTCTTTTCATTCGATTATTTGTTGTTGATGTTGTCTGCTTAAATGATTGAACATTAATAATATATTTGTGTACAACTCAATACAAAAGGCAAACAGTTGCCGCGTGTCTCTTCACTTTGAAATGAATGAAGAAAAATAAAACAACTTAATTACATTTTGTGCTTTATGCCAAAAATTATGAAAAGAGCCTTCAAATTTGGCCAAATACAATTAAGAGTTGAAGTAATTTGTTGCTTTTGGCCAGTAGCCATAAATAATACCACAAATATGTTATTATTATTATTTTTGTTTTTTCTTTCTTAATATTTCTGTAACAAATTATGCAACCCACACGCAATTGAAAGTCGCTTTAGGGGCTGGGCATTCAATCAACTAACTGTGGGCGATCCCCAAATTGTTAACTGTTTTTGGAGTAAAATGCAGACAAATCGGGGCATTAATTAGGCAGCAGATATTAATGATTAAAATGAGATAAAATCAGTTGTTTTTTAAGAAAAAATGCATTGAAGCATTGTTTTCTGGGGAAGTCATTACAGTCAATCAAAGTTATATTTTAGAACTCTTTGTATTATTTGGGGAAATACACTTAGCAACATGTTAACTGGTACTTTGTAGTGCCACATTTAATAATTGCAAAGCGATACGACTCAGTTTTTTGTTCAAGTGTAAGTGTGTGTCTGTGTTTTAGTACCGGTAAGTGACACGTTAATTTATTTGCCTTTAGCTTAGAACAATATCGCATTCAAAATAATTAAAAGCAGTCGAGTGTGCGCACAACAATGCAAACAAAACGAAGCAAATGAAAAAATAAAACACCATTCGCAAGTGATTAAAATTGTTGCTTAATTGTTAAGCATATAACTTTTGACGCTTCGTAGGCAGTTGAAGATATTTTTGAGCTTGAGCAGCAGCTAGAGCATGAAGTCAGTGAAATCTCTCATCCTCACCCTCTCTCCATCTCCCTCCTTCTCTATGCCTAAAGATTAGAGCATTCTCCACAAGTTCTCACTTCATAACTTCAGAAGTTAATGGTTGGGTGGCCCACATCCTCTTGGGAGCGACAGGTTGGCCATAAACATAATGAACTTTGTCATTAGGCGCAAATTACAAGCTTAAAAGGTTAATAATTCATTGGCCACAGCCAACAACAAGTGACCAAACAACATTTTCTTGACGAATCAGCTTCAACAAAACAACAAAATTCATGCCAATAATGGGTTTGTTTACGCTAAAATGGAAGCCGTCAAAAAGCAGCTTAGAACTTTTTGGTAAACGCAAAGAAAGCAACCTTTTTTGTTTTATTATTTTTAGGTTGAAAAATTAAATGACATTTGCAAAAACAAAGTTATGCAAAAAGTTTATTATATATAATGCTATACAGGCAGACCAAAATGGTGGGTCATAAAAATTAATTAACCAAAAGCGGCAACACCTTAAACTGACCAAAAAGAAACTGTAAGTGATTTACAGAAAGCAAAAAAAAAAGTAAAAGGTGCCGGCGGAAAAACAAAAGGGTGTGTGGAAATGAAATTAGCAAGCGATTTGATTGCCATAATAATACTGGGAGACTCCGCCTTTTGGGATCGCATAGCAATTAAAGAGTCGTAATAATTTACAGCATGTAATGCATGCAGCATTGCCGGCTAATGATGCGTATGCGTAACACATCAGCAACAAATAATATTACTCATACGCCACCCACACGGATGCGCGATGCGTTCTAGAACAAATACATAGACACAAACTCAAACAGAAACAAAAACACTTAGTGTTAAGTTAAGCTGAGCTCATTGCGCTGAAATGGCTACAAAATAAATAAATAATAATAATAAACAAATAGGTAAACAAACCGTTCAAACAGCGACACATTGAGAATGACGCCTGAATCTATTGTTAATATTTCACAATAACCCAAAATGTTCACTCTTCAAATATATCTCTAGCTACCAATATAAAATGGTTCTATATGGCACATGGTCTTGTTCAGATGCGGGATGAGCATGCGCTGCCCTGTAAGTGATTTTCATGGGGTTTTATTAAGGTGCCGCACAAATATGGCAAAAGACTCGTAACATTTTACGCCCACAAACTTAGCACAGCTGGCATTTCAAATGTCTAGAAATAATATATATCAAATTGGTTGGACTCAGTTGTGTAAGCGAGGGTGGCGGCGACGTCACCGCCTTTTCTCCAAATGGGTATCCCATAAAATATTGTGTAAGTTCTAGAAGTGCGAAAGATCGTTTGCGACGTAAATAAAAATCAGTTTAAACTTAAAGATTTCAATTAGTTTAGAGTTGCATAGAAAAGACATCGTAGACTAGTAGTACTATTTTATGCTTCCAAATATTTGTAAGAAAATTGTCTGCAGGATTTCTTTTGATGCAATAAAATATTTTTAAATATAAGTTTCGGAATGTTTTTTTATTCTTTTTTATCTTATTTATATGATTGAATTTTTGACGTAATCTGTTAAGAAGTGTTGACAAAAAAACTGAACTAATGATATCAATTTAATTTGCTGTCTATTGTGCTCTAGATAATGTCCAAATGCATTTACTGAAAGATTTAAGCTGTCAACAATTAAAAAGCTCAGTGATCTATCATTACTTGGAGATGTCTTTGCAAAGCATTCTGAATAAAGAAGCTATTTAGGATATTAATTTCATATATGTATCTTATTGGCATTGCTTTGAATCACAATTGCATAATTTAAATGCAAATATGATAAAATTTAAGATTAACATTTAAAAGATAAAAAGCCAGAAAAAAAACACCTAAAAAATTTTGTAACTGCATAACTTGAATTGGAGATCTTCAGTGTTTATTATTTATATGAATTTGACCTCAGTTAGACCAACTGCAAATGGAGCAAAATGTGACTGCTACTTATATGCGTATGCTTTTATGTTTGACATGTTTACCTGTCAAGATAGCGTGTACAACTAGTAAATTTTGGACTGGCAACGCTGGCAGGCCATATGAAATAAATGCTGTTTATTCGGTCTCTTTATCAGTTGTCATGAGCAGCCGGTGCGATAGTAAGAACAGAAAGAACACAAAAACAAAAGGAACACAAAAATTCGGTTGTGCTGATAAAATTCCATTAACAATAACAACAAAACTGCCAAAGCAATTGTCTCTCGTCTAATGTTTATACTTGTACACGAAAAATTGCCACATTTTGTGTGCTATACGATCTAAAGATTCGAGAGTTGAATCTACAACAGAGTCTTCCCAATACATTCTCCTCTGACTGGCGACAACAATGCGATGTTGTCCAAGTCGCGTCCGGCCGAAAAGAAAGCCCAACAAGCTGTAGAAAGTTGGAAGTTTGTTAGCCGGCTAATTTGCATTAAGTATTAGCAAGTAAAACGATTTGGCTACAAGACGTCACAGCACATGGCCAAATTAACAATTAACAGCTCTTTGGTTGACAACAAATGCAAAACATTTGCGCAATATGTTAATAACATTATTTTTGCATTTAATTTTAGAGTGCAAAAACTCTGTTGTGGCGTCTGGGAAAGTTACCCAAATTGTATATATTTGTATACCCTGTAATCGATTTTCAGATGGGCATGAGCGAGTGAAAAAGAGAGGAAGAGAGAGAGAAATACAGAACGTATGACGCATTTGGCATTTGAACCGCCCGCATTTGCCCCCATTATGCAATTTGACCTTCATAAAACTCAAAGTAGCTGACGAATTTCCAGTAAACTTTTGATTTTTTACAGAGATTGCATATAAAAGAGAAGTAATTCGTTTTATTAAATTACAAAGAAAATATTCTACTGAAATTATGTATAAGGTTTTCAGCTGGCTTGTCAGCATTTAACAATTATATTTAAACTGATACTTTAATGAAGTTTCTCAGTATTCATCGGGTTTCACAACTATTATGAGAAATAAGTAATCAAATCATTTTAAATAGTAATATAAAGATTTTAAATATTTAGAACGCATTTAGGAATTAAATAAATTCTCTTTAAACCTGTATTTATTTTTTAACCATTTCAAATTGTTATACTGAATTTTTTACAGGGTATTCAGATATCTTTGAACCACTGCTTTTCACTTTGCAACCTTTCGATTTCGTGTCTTTTTTATGCAGTCAAAAGATAAATAAACAATAATACATTTTTATACCTAATTAGCGGTTAACCGCAAATTTCAATATAGCAAAAATCCGGCTTGTGTTGTCGTTGTTATTGTTATAGATGTTGTTGAGCTTTTACTTGAGATGCGGCGACAACTTTGTTGTAGTTTTGAATTTTTAATGTATAGTATTGAACGTAGTCTAAGGTTAGTATTGTGGCCAAAACCAAATACGTTATTAGCCAGATGATTGTCAATGCTTGAGACAGACTGGAGACATCAACAACGTTGGCCTATTTAAAAGAGTATTATCGACTTAACGGCAACAAATGTTTGAATAATTGTAATCAAAGCGATTAACAAACTATTCTTGAGTGGTCATTAAAACAGGTAAACGTGTTGCTGCATTAACAATCTAACAACTAACAATTTAACAATTAAAGTAGCTAAAGTCAGGGTTAAAATTGTTAAGAGAATGCCAGCTCATAAGTACGTGGAAAATCTATAGATAGCTGTAGGGAATAACCTTTTATTCATAAGAAAATAAATATGTTTAAATCAGTTTCTAGCCGATCCCTTGACATAGACGCTTGACAAACCCACAAAAGGCACTAAATCTATGCGAAGAAAAGATAAGAAACATAATGTTAAATATTGATTATGGATAGCAAAAACAATAACTAAGTGAGGCCCATTCACAATTATCTTATCACTAATGCAATAAAAACGAAATATTTAACAGAAAACCTGAGACATCGTTAGCAAACTTTGTGAAATTTAATTAGAACAAATATGTATTTTATTTGAATAATAAAATATTTCAAAATTTCCTATGTAAAGACAGCTGCTGCCAAAGAACCATAAATTCAAGGTCAGATAAATATGATAACAACAACAATCGAAACAGATACAAGATACATTTACACATACAGTTCGTCGCAAATCAGTCGATCGATATTATATACAAAGATACAAAAGTATCTTTTATAAGGCAACTGGCAGAAAGAAGTCAATTTCACAGCACACTTCGAGAGCACAGTTTCGCATTTATCCCATTTAGGGCAACATTGAGGGACAACAACAATAATAGGGTCACAACTTTTACTTTCAGAGTCTATTTTTTTGTTTTTTTTCGATTTTGTTTCTGTCTTTTGTTTCACGCTTATCAAAAAATTCACCTTTGCAAATTGTTGAGATTGAGATTGTTAATTTGTTGTATATTTTTGCGTATTCACTATATGGTAGTATATAGCCGTATCTTTCAATTAGAGCCAGTGCTGGCCAGATCTGTTGCCCGCATCTATCGAGCTGTTGCCAATTTAAAACGCGTCCGTCTCGCGAAAAGTCGTTGAAGTTACTGAAAACTCAAAGTTTTGCAAACTTGACAAGAGCACAAGCACACAGCGAGCTTTACGAGAGAGCGTCCGAAAGAAAGAGAGAGAGAGAGAGAGGGTAGACAAGAGCGCGAGAGCGCATATGAACCGAGCTTTGTAGCGTAGTGTTGCTGCCGTCTATGAACATGTGTGTGGCAACTTTATTTTTATTGAATAAACGACAACACGAAAAACCGTAAAGTTATTTTTTTTTTTATTTTAGCTCGTAACACGGACGCGTACTTTAATAATTTTCGCAAACAAAAGCGGAGCGCTGATCGTCTCTTTATTGCGGGGCAAAGCTCTGCTAGAGTTGCCACATTTTACGAGTTTTATACCCTATGGTGCGGAGCTCAATCTTCGCTAAATTAAGGCATTCAAAAATGTATTTTGATGAATACATTTGATAGCATTCTTTGATGACAATCGATTTTCTAACTGTTTAATAAGATATTTTCAATTGCCAGATAAAATATCTCAGAGCAAAAGAAAGTTAACTTGAAAATATTTTGAAATAAATTGTATAAAAATTAAAGTAATGATTTAAAAAGAATGTATGTAATACCTAAATGTATAACAGAATATTTACTTGATTATTGATAATTCCTGATGATAGTAGGACATTAATCAAAATTTCCCCTGTGCATTTCTGACAAAATATCTTCTAGTAAAAATGGGTATCAGATTAAATGATGTTGGCAATAGACTTGCACTTTTTGGATGTAACTAATAGCGAAATGCAAACAAATAAATTCTTATTTCTTGATTAAAACAAGGGTATTTACAAGTCGATTACTTTCGCAATTACTTAAATATTGGCAATGGGTGCGTGCACTGATTGATGATCATGGCATCCATATAATTCCGTCTGAGTTTCAAGTTGAAATTGACTTTTAGTACTTATCGTTTCGCAAGGCAAAAAGTGAATGTTTTCGTTTGAGAGATTCTGAAGAAAGGCATCTTGTCCAAGGGCAATGCCATGTACTTTATAAACAAATCCTATCGATGCTATAAATATTTTAAGAACTTAGCAAGTGAATCATTAAAGCTTTCTGCCGTTCCATGATAATTGTGTATCTGCAATTAGAGACGCCACAATTAAAGTTCAACATGATCTCAAGTTGTAAGCAGTTATCCACTCAAAGATCACGGATGTATCCACCCATTAGAGCAGCGGTGGGCACAGAATTTGCAGTCGCGAGCACTACAACAACATTTACAACAAACACAACTTCTAAAGTCATAAATTAAAGCAAAATGAACACTTTTATGACTCTGTGCGCCGCGACGAAAGATCTGTGTGGTTGTTGTTGGTTTTGATGAGCCAAAACAATTATACACTAAAAGAAGTTTTTATTAATCTTATTTTGTAAGTCGAACTCTTATTATGTGGTAAAGATCAAAATGCATCAAACGCATCAAAACTTTTCACACAGTGTACAAAACGCTACAGAAGTCATAAATCTTAGCAAAATGAACACTTTTATGACGGTCAGCGTCGCAGCCGAAACTCGAGCATTTGCTGTGTGTTTGTTGTTTTGTTTTATTGGGGGTAATAAAAAGTGGTTGTTGTATTGTCAAAAATCGCGAGCAAGCTAATTTACCGTTGCGAGCAACGCGAGTACCGCGAGCAAGGGCTTGCCCACCGCTGCATTAGAGGCTTACGACGATCCAATCTTAAGTCAAAGACAAATGAGCTTTCAGTTTTTTGTAGCACATACATTATTCATTAACTTAATGTGTAGAGCACGCTTGTTTCCGATCAAGATCAATAAAAAAAATTACATAAGCTCAGCTAGAAAGTGGGAGATGGGAAAAGACGACTGAGGCAGGGTGCTTCTCTCTCTATCGCTCTCTCTCTCTCTCTCTCTCTCTCTCTGTCTATGTGTGTGTCAAATGCGCAGTGCAAAACTTGACAAAAATAAGTACGAGAATATAGAAATAACAACAACAACTACAACAATTTGTGTGTCATCATCGCCTCGCCTGACAGACAGATCACAGCACATAGAACACAAATTCAATTATGAGTGCTACATTTTTATAAGCAGTCCCCAGTTTCCGATCTTCAAACCTCTCTCTCTCTCTCATCCTCATTTCCCCACATAGAGAACGGGTAAATGATGTGCGCCACTGTGCGGTGATTGAAGATCGGTGATCGTTTGCTCGACTGACTGCGGGTTTGACATTGAGTGTGTTGAGAGATAAATGACAGGTACATCCAAGTGTTTCACTTCAAAGTGGCATTTATATGCCCTTTTAGAGGAGTGCGATCACTTTATTAGAAAGTTTACCATTTATTTTGGGAGGAATCTGCGATAATGTGTGTCAATATACTTAAAAGATACTTGAAATTCTTATTCTTAGCTTTTTTAAACAAATATAGAACACAAAAAATGTACAAGCCAATTGAAAAACGATACGAGATCTATCGCAAAAAAAATAGCAAAACTATTTTTTATGCCAGCATTTAATTATTATTATATATATCCTATCAATTAACCGGTTTGAGAGGCTACGAAAATACTTATCGTATACTTAAATTGCATTTAGAGTATTTTGCAGTATCACATTTACTATATCACAAAAGTCCCAATTGGTAGCTTTCAAAATTTTTGTTTTATCGATATTTTATGTTAAAAAAAAATTTTACGTTCTTAGGATAATTTTTAAATAAAAGTGTATAATAAATTCGTTCAATAAATCTTAATAATTTCACTGCGTTTTTGGGATTAAAGAGAGCTTAGGAATTGGAAACGCGACACTGTCGCGGGGATTTTTGCGCTGCGGTTGCAACGACTGTCAATTGAATAGAAGAACGTGTAATGAAAGACGACGAAGTTGAGGATCGGGCGATCTAGTAACATGACTATAAATAAATAAATAAATTCAGAGCATACCAAGTATATGGGCTATTAGGTCGATATACGAGTTTAATAGTGATACAATCATATGGAGCTGCGGTTTGGCACAATTACGTGAATGAAATATATGTGTGAGACGCCTCCATGTGGAGCATGGCTTAATTAAATTGGTAGCCACATTATTTAATTGCCCGCAATGTTTCAATTTGGAAGCAAAAACTCTGCAATTATGATGAGTTGAGCTGCGTGGGCGGTAATTGCTCTTAACTGTCAGTTAGACAGATGGGCAGACAGGCAGTCTGTCGAGAGGTAAACAATTCAAAGAGTTTGTCTGTTTGTTTATCGTCTGCGTTTTTTAATGGGCAAATGAGGCGATTCATTTGTTTACAAATAAAACAGTTGAAGTGCCAATTGTTGTTGGTAAACTTTTTGATTGAAACTAAGTTGACAAATGCCGTAAACGTGCGTTGATCTGATTTTTCCCCCTTTAAAATTACTTCCCAGTCTTTCAAGTAATTTCTTGCTTCTTATTTTCTGTCTAAAATCATTGCAAGTTCATTGCAAATTTGCTTTATTGTTGTCGTGCATTTTCTTTATGGAAAGTCGTGGGTGCGTCATCGTTCAGATTAGATCGTTGCATTTACCGCTGGCTAGTGGGTGTAGTACCTAAAACCAGCTGGCTTAAACCGGAATTACAGGCGACTAAAGACTAAGCACGAATCGCTAGAGATGGTAAAAAATGTATACAGATAACACTTAATTTGTAGCTGTTGTATAAGTGCTTCAATTTCAAAAATATGACTCATTTATTACAATTTTAAAATTAAAACTCATATTTTTTATCAGAATTAAAAAATTTTAATTATTTATCCAATTTTAATTCTTTTGTATAGATTGTATCAATTGCTGCTTTAAATGTTGTTCCTTAGGCATCGATTTTTATCATTAAAATCGAGAAAAAGCCATTATAGCAAAACTACATTGGCTCAATTTCAATAGGTCTTAAGGCTAAGATATATAGAAATAATTGAAAACTCAACTCACCTCTGGGTGGAGGTCCTGTTTTTGGTGTTGTATGCGTACAACAGGGTCGTCCGATTTTTGATATCGAATTCGAGGAACCAAAATTTGAAGGCGGCCTTTGCTTGATGGGTATACCCGTTACAGACGCAGCCGGTGTGGGTATATTGGAACGAGGCGGTCCTTTGGGTATTTTCGATGCTGCTGCTTCCGTTTCCGGTTCCGTTGCAGGTTTTAAGGCCGCATTAACATTTGTTTCGTTTTCAGTTGCTTCACTCATTTTGCACTTTTATTTATCAACTTTCAACTTTTATAAGACACACGCGATCAAATATATAAACGATATAAAAATTTGGCTAATATGAACTGCCAAAAAATACATATAAAATAATATAATTAGTTTGAATGCTGATTACTTACCTTAAAAATGTTTAAAAATAGGAATTTATATTTGATATACTTTTCATGGGATTTTCTTAGCACATTGACACACTGTGCGACCAAGTGACGTTTTGGCGCGTACTCAGGCTATCTCACTCGCACACGTGGCGGCTTGCGCGCATACAACAAACAGCTGATTGGAGCTGTTTTTTTTTTCCTTTGCTTTTATTTTCAGTTGGAGGCAGCTTGAAAAAAAAACACAAACAATGGTGTTGCTTTTGTTGTTGGCTTTGATTGATTTTCGGTGTGGCCGTTCTTTGGCAATAATTTGAATAATGCGGAACTGACGCCTTGAATTAATTATGCATATTTCACACTGACACACACACGCACACCAATTGGCCACTGATTGAATCTAATTCACGTTGCTGTTGTTGTTGTTGTAAGATCACACGAATGCGCAGCAAATATTGAGAGCATGAACGTTGATTTTATTAGTTGCAGTTGTTGTTGTTGTTGCGCCCGATTTCTTGACACAGTTTTTCAAATGCGACGATGACGTTGCTTCCGTCCACGCGACGTTGATGGGAAACGTTGCACCACAGTGCACCGATAATAACGAAAGCGAATTGATTAGAAAAGCGCGTTTATATTAATTTAAACAATTTTCAATTTACTATGAAATTTTTGTTGGCTGCGTTGGAATTTCAGTTGTTGTTGTTGTGGTCACTAGAGCTGCATCGATATGGCAACCTTGAGTCCCATCAAAAAAATTATAGTTAATTTGAACATCTGGCAGCCTTGAAAATTGATCTAGTTTAGTGCCTGGTTCCACAAATAATTTAGCGTTTTAAAGGAACTTCAAAGCTTTATTAAACAATCACCTTTATTTATATCGAATTTCTAATAAAATCTGGTTACCAAACATAATAATTTATTGTTAAATGAACTAATAATAATTTCACATTTGAATTGTGCGCCGTTTATATTTTAGACCGGAACCAGTGTGAGCAGTGCTATCGGCTGACCGCCACAATTTGCCGACCGATTCGATTTTAAAATCGTTCGAGCATCTGTGTTTAATTAAACTACGATTACGCTGAAAAGCATTAAGTGAAATTATTTTATAACATTCTGTTAGGATGATTAATGCAAATTGTTGGTTTACAAGAAAAATCGATAACTTTACGGGCTGCCAGCTGCTGTCGAAAATACCAAATAAAATTAGATTGTGGAATGTAAGATATTTTTTCAGAGACGCTGTCTGGTCACACACAGCGTTGGGCCATTTAGTATTTTTTTAATTTCGTGCCGTGCGTTTGATTTTTTGGTGCTACTCCGCTCGGTTTCTGTTTCTGGTTCTGGTGTTTTGTGTTTGTGTATGAGCGAGCGCGTGTGTGTGAGAGAGAAAAGAAGCCGCTGCGGAAAATCCGATTCTTGGAAATCTTATCAATAAAAATGCCATCGAGTTTACCACGTCTCTAGTTAAGCCGTTGTTGTTGCCGTTTCGTTTGTTTGTGTGCGTCGCTGCTACCACGCCCACACACACGCACACACACACAACAAGCATGGCAGCCACTGTGTATAAACGCCTACAGATTGGCGGAGGCGGCGGCCTCATGATGAGTTCCACCAACTCCCCCGCCTCCATTGCCGGCTCCTCGCCCATGTTGGGCCACTCGCAGCTGACGCGATCCCTGGAACGCATCCTGGAGGAGGCGCACTTCAGCGGCGAGTTGATACTGACCAATCGCAAGCTCAAGGACTTCCCCAAAATGGGCACCAAATTTAGTTTAACGGATACCGTCATTGCAGGTGAGTTCCACTTTAATTAAATTACTCTATTCCCCTCTCTCTCTCTTGCTGTCTCTCTCTGTCTGGCCTCTTGGGTGTGGTTGCAATCCTTAGATTCCAATCCCATAAAATATATCTGCTGAATTTCTGCTTTTTGCCTTTACGAAAATCAATAATTTGCAGCAGCCCGTCGCATGTTGTCTCACTCTCTCTCACTCTCGCTCGCTCTTTCTCTCTTGCTTTTGCTGCTCACTGCCGGCAAGTTATTACTTTTTATTGCGTTCGCACGCACTTGCTCACCAGTGTTGCCCCTGGCTAAAATAGCTAAATAGTTTAGCAAAGGTTGTAAATATAAAATAAAGTATTAAATATAATTAAAGTTGCTTAAAATGATGTCAATTTTATTAAAAGTTACAAACAAATTATCTGCTTAAAACATTTCCATTTGTTTTTAGATATTTTTTAAAACTAGTTTGTTGCTTGTTTTTAACATTCAGTTTCTTCAATAAATAAAAGTTAGCTATAAAAATAGTTTATTTCAAAACATTTTAATTTCTAGCTCATAGATTTTATTCAAATTTTCTAGTTCCTTTCCTTTAATTATAAAATAGGCAACTCAAAATAGCTAAAGTGACAACACTGCTGCTCTCGCCAAGTTTCTCTCTCTCTCTCCCTCTCTCACATTTACTCCCTTTCGCATGCATGCCAAGGACAATAATTATTGCAGCTGTTTATTTTTTTCTCCTCTTTGCTCTTTCGTTCTGCTTCGTTTTGCCATTTGCAGTTTGCACTATTTCGTCTGCAATTTTTGTATTTTTTGGGTGGCTTTCAAGTTCAGCCAACTTTCGTTTTTGTTGTGCCCAAAAATGCAATCCACATACACAGACACACACACGCACACACAGAGACACACCTATACGACCCAGCCACCCACACCACCCAACTGATAGCCACCCTGTTAAGTGAACCATCTGTTTAACAGACGTTCCACATCGATTTTCAACTGTGCGCCTTTGTTTCCTTTTCCTTTTTCTCGTTTTATTTATTTTTGGAATGAAAGAGAAATGCGGAAAATCAAGTAAAATAAAGTGGTCATATTGAATTGTTATAAATCTAAAATTATACATTTTTATATTATAAGCAAAAACCATATTAATTGTTATATTACTTGCTTTCTGATTAACAGGTTATTGCCTTCGGTATTTATAAGAAACCTGATAAAACTAAAACTGTAAAATGCAAACAAATTTAAATGTTATCTTCATTACTTCCATTCATTGTTTTTAATATTATTATTTACTTTTCTATAAACAATTCACTGAATTAATTTTACTTTCTGATCCTATTTCCTTATTAATTCCGTTTGAATATACTGTTTACTATAAAAAAAAGCTTGGTTCAGATACTAGTTCCAACTCATTTTTCAATTTTTCTTTAAAAAAATAAGAACTCAATTTAATTAGTTCCATTTGCAGACTCTTTTCAAGAACAAGTTCTTAATTTTTTTCACTCTTTGCTTCTCTATAAAACATGTTATTTTTTTTTCTAATTTCTGTATAATTTATTGATTTTCTTATTTTTTTTTTGACTATTACAAATCAATTTAGTTCCATTTGCTGAACCGGTTCAATTGGATCCAGCTTAATTTCGTGAGAAAGTTCAACAGTAGCTCAGAAATCAATTTGCTTCGCGAACTTAAGAAAGTTGTGATTTAACCGAATCGTGACTTATTTCCAAGATTCTTTTTTCTTGGTCTCCCCCGCATTTTTTGTATCTTTTGCTTCCGGCATTTTCCAATTAAGTTTTGGCTTTGGTTCAATGCGTTTTACCAACACTTAAATTGAGTCATCACTGAGTGTGTGTGTGTGAGTGTGGAAGTGTGTGTGTGTTGCGAATGCGAAGGCGTGACTAATTAGCAATTAAATTGTTGGCCCCCCTTTTTTTTTTTGGTGTGAAGAACTTCATTAAGAGGCACTGTAAGCAGATCTTGTTTATTGCTAAAATATTTGTGAATATGTTGCATACACAACACGGAAAAGTCAAGAGGCAAAGCTGCAACCCCAAAAGGAAGTTAAGGAGAAGAGAAGAAAAGTAGAAAATGGCTCAGACCGGGCGGGTTTCAAGTAACCACTTGGCCAAAAGAAATCAATGAGGTATTTTTCTCTTCTTCTTCTTTCTTTATATTCTTGCTTCTTTGTGACTTTGGTGAGCAACCCTCAAGGAAGCTTGGAGGTGGAGCCATACTTATTTGGCAGACTGTCAACGTTTCCTAAAACCATTTGTTGTTGTGGTCTGTGCTTCCCACTCCTCTTCTCCTTCTCCTCCTTCTCCTCCTCTTTCTTGTCGTCATTAAGACACACGTCACGTAAATCAAACAAAAGCCATGAAAATTGAGAAACTGCAGTCACAAAAATCAACTTGGCGACGTGCAGGAAATTGTTTAAAATAATTGCAGGTTGCAAACTGGAAAAAAATGCAATGCAGCTGCTGCAGTTGCAAGATTAGTATTTAGTAGTAGCAAATGTATTTAGTAGTGACAACTGGAGAGTTGGCAAGAGATGCATTCTATTTAGTAGTAGCAGCAAGAAAGGTAGTAGCTGTTGCAACCGTATTTAGTAGTAGCAGCAGAAAAGGTAGTAGCATTGTCATTGACAGCTGCGCAGTGAAGCTGCTGCCAGTGTTGCTAAGCAACCAAAGCGTCTGTAGATAAACTAGAAATTTACGACATTATTTATGGTTGTTGTTGTTGTTGGAGAGTTGGAGTTTGAGTTGGCAAACAAAGCAGATGGGAGCATAAAGACAACTGTCTGGTGTGTTGTGTGTATCTGTCATGTGTATTTGTTGTTGCTTTTGCTGTAAGTGTATAAATCTCAAAGCGACAGCTTTGTTGTTGCTTTTATTACTATTTGTTGCTCCAACATAAACGCAGCAGAACACAAAGAGGAAGCGACGACGTCAAATGCTGCCGGGCACGTAGTTTGTCTGTCCACACAGTCCACACAATCCACACAGTCCACACTCTACAGTGACTCTCGAACTGTAAGTGCGTGCTTTGCATACACGATGAATGAAAAGAAAAACCTAGTACTATTAGAGATGACACTTTGCTGTGATTGATTTTTATAAAAAAGAAATAATATAAAATATTCAGAAAACGATGCACAAACAAAACACTCTTAACAAATTTCAATTATTTGTATCTAAATTATAATCAAACTGCAAATTTGTATCTAATGTATATTTATCTGACACGGTTCACATCCTCCAGTGACTGTCAAACTGTATCTATTAGAGATGACACTTGGCATTGGTGGTTATCGCGCATGATTTCTACAATAATTAATAAAAGAATAATTATTAATCAACTTATAATAAATACTCTTAAATACTTGCGTACATTCTTTAAAATTAAAATAAACAGTAAGCTACAAATGTTTATTTATCATTTGTTTATCTCTTGTTAATTGTGCTTAAAGCGCGATAAATAAAATTATAAAATATTTCGCGAAACTGACGGCATTTCTAACTATAGATAAATGGGCACTTCGGATTGGGGCCATTCGGTTGGTTACGAATGCAAACTTGACACAGAAAAAGAGCATTCATTGAGTCAATTTCATGAATTCATATGTAAGTGTAAGCAATATTTAATGCCACAGCCGATGTGTGGCAACAGAAAGAGGCAAATGGCAAAATGCAACAACAGCAATGTCGAGGCATAAACAATTTATGTAGTTTAATTGCTGAGCATAGCAAGCGCAAGAACTACGTTTATACAATAGAAATCATGATATACAATATCATGAAAAGTGAAAATAGTTTCAGTACAAAAGGAATAATTTTTCAATTCAGTTATATTTCAAATTATATAAATTGATAATTTAAAATATTTATAAAACATATTGTTTTCACAAACGATACTAAGTTTAATATATGAAATATGCACAAATAATAGATATAAACTATTTCTTTCTTGCAGACTTACTTGATTATTTCTATTTTTCTTGTCGACTCTTTCATTATGCGAGTTCGTAAACTAATTCATCGTATAGACATTAGAAAAATCCAGCTGGTATCAGCTTACAACAACTGCAAATAAATTAAGGGTAATAGCCACAACAAAAACAACAACCATAATAACAACAACAAATTAAACGCGTGCCAGACAAATGCCAGCCGTCGTGTGTGTGTGTGTGTGTGTGTGTGTGTATGTGTGTGTGTGTGTGTATGTGTGTGTGTGTGTATCTGTGTTTGTCTATGAAAATTGTAAACTTGGCACAGCTGTTCCAGTTAGACTGGAAAATGCTGCCAAAGCGGAAAAGCCACTCGAGGCTAAAAGGGAAATTCATCATCATCATCCACAGCAACAACAACAACTATAACAACAATTGCTAACGGATATGCTTCAATTGTTTAAATATTTACTTTGTTAGTTGTTTAATGTTGGCAAACAAAATGTTGTTTTTGCTTTTAAGCTTTGCATTATGATTAAATGGAAAAATGCGAGAAATTGCAGTGTGAATGTGTGAGTGTGTGTGTGTTTGTGTGTGTTGAGTGACTGCTAAGTGCATGGGGAGGGTATTAAAGGGGCTGGGCTCTTGAAATGTAATCAATTGAAGCGATTTCTTCATGAGACATCGAAGTGGGAATTGTTGTCAATATTATTATGGATCTTGTTGTTGTAGTTCCGTTTTAATCTGAGGATTGTGATTGAAGAATCCATATGGCAACTGTTTTTATTTGTATTGTCAGCTGCGTATTTACAATTAAAGTTTATGCCGAGATAAGCAATGAGTTCAAAGCTATTTCTGGAATATTGACAAAAGTCTGGGAATCAATCTGTCAATTTATTTCTTTGTCGAAAGCTGAAAATCAAATAAAATTTTATATACATAGTAATTAAAATCTGAATCGTAGTTTAAAGCATCTTTAAATCATGAATGTCGATTTTTTTTTAATTTCTAAAGATTAGCGAATCAGTTTTTTTATTCATCAAAAGATCAAATTAATTTATACAAATTTTATATATTAGATTATCGCTTAAACTTAAGAATTCTAAATTAAAGCTAATCTAAGTTTCCATAAATTATTTTAGATTGTATCAGCTATCTACAGATACAAATTCTCATAAATTGTAAGATGATAAACTGCATTTCTCTTAGCTTACTCTCATTCCATACATATTAGGAGCTGTAGCTCCATATACGGTCTGATTGCTGAATGTGACCATATCCATTTCTTGGCTTTATCTATTAGGAAGTAACCATAACCAACTTCAACAAGACCATTAAAGGCTGGCAACGGGAAACTGGCCCTTTTTTTCTTATGATTATTAATCATAATTCCAGCAGCGTGTGTCGTCAATAAAATTGAGTAAATTAATTTCAATAAATCCATCAATATACAGCAGCTGTCGGAATTGCCTAATGGTCTCCAGAGACATGGAGAAGAGGGATCCATGGTGTGTTCCAAATTGAGAGACCCCTTGTGCCATATAAAGCGATGAGTTGTTGTTTTTAGTTAAGGGGCACGTGTTGTTGCCACACAGTTCGAGTTGAGTTGAATTGTGTGGAATGTGGCGCCATCAATTTAATTTTTTTTTGGTTTCCGTTGAAGCCTTTTAAAAAATCAAATGTATTCTGCCACCTTCTCTATTATTTTTTACTGTCTCTCTTATCTCACTTCTTTCTTTTTACCTATGTATATCCTTTGCATGTAGTCCGATCCTGTCCTGCACCCTTGTCATATATGAGTAGTTCGGGGTAATTGCTGTTTTGCCTTTTTGTGGCGCGTACATTCTGCAATATTTATGAGCTGGTGGTTCAGGTGTGGTTCACAACACGCTCGCACCACAACGATCCAATTCCCAATTTTGCTGTCGCGACAGACACTCAACAAAAAGTATAAAAGCATGTATATAAAATTTGATTTATTTTGCGTGTTTTCAATACTCTTACAGAGAGTTTTATAATTCTGTCGTGAAATGTGTAAGACTTTAAATGAGAAGAAAATCCAAATAAACACAATCTTTAAACAAAAATAATAGGGAAACCTTTGCATTTTTTACACGACTGTTTTTTAAAACTAATATTTTAATTACAAAAATAAGAAAAAAGATTAAAAATTGAATATCCTATTAAATTTTTGTATGTAAATATATATTATTCTTTTTAAAAACTTTTGACAAATTTAAATAAAACACTATCTCTTTTTTAGCTGTATCAACCCTAATAAACTCTTTTTGCAAATCCTTACTGCTTTTCGCATTGCAAGGGTGTCAAATATTCGGTGTAGCGAATATAATATTTCTTTCTTTATTTTTTTTTGCAAATTGTTTTGGCGCATTGCGTTGTTGGCCAGAAGCCAAATCCCCAATGAGAACAGAACAGCCCGGGCATGTGGCTGGTGGCATCGCCATGTGGCATGTGGCAGGTTCACAGTACAAAGTCGCTGGCCCAGTTAGCTGCTTGTCGTCTCGTCGGATGCTGCAGGGAATCCAATTTCCGCATGTTGCGGAGTCCATGAAGCCATTGAAACATTGAGACTGATAACATGCCACTGATAATGACGTTATGTGTGGAGTCCTTCCGCACATCCTGTTGCCACGGAAAGTTTATTCAACCTGAGAGACTGCAGCATGTGGGTGCAGCAAAAATTGCAAATTGCAACTGCAACCAGCGACAGTCATTGCCATCTTAAGCGTTGCCTTTGTCTGACTTTTTGTTCTTCCTCTTTTGAATGCTCCCTTTATAAGAAGAGTTAGGTAGGCAGGGGGTGATAAGGGGGGAGAACTTAACTAATGCGAAGCCATAGCGAGCATTTATCCAAGCCGCACCCCAAGCGACTTTTGTTGCAACAACGGCAGTGAAGAGGAAACATAAAGCAATCTTCACTCGGTCCATAAACAACGTAGGTTGAAGAGTCACTGAGTGTGCGTAAATCCCAACAACAACAACAACAGCAGCAACAAAGAGCATAATGCCAACGGCTGTCGTCAGCCAGATTAAATGGTTGAGTTTTTTAGCGCACTTGAGAGTGAAGTGAACTGAAGTCAAGTCTCTGATGGATTTGAATTTGCTATTTCTGGTTTCGCGGCAGTTGCATAAGTTGAATATTTGCAAATTCATACGCAACTGAATCGATCTGCACTACGGGGAACTAGTCCGCGGAATTAGCTAATCAAATTGTTCAAAAATTCAGTTTTTCTCTATGTATTAATTTTTATTAAGACTTAAAAGTGATTACTATTTATGTACAAAATCCATTTATTTTTTGTAAAGTTTTATTAAATTACAATGTAGTTTTTGTTGCGTAATCCGAAAACTATACCTAAAGCTGGAAGTGTACTACGGAAATAATTTTGGCGGCTCTAGAAAATAAACTATGTTTTAGTATTATTTATGGAAATTACTAAGCTGTTTTACCTAAAGTTATATGTTTTTTTTTATATATGAACTAACTTTTTCTAATTTTTCAATC
This sequence comes from Drosophila phalerata, assembly GCA_951394115.2. NCBI lineage: Eukaryota > Metazoa > Arthropoda > Insecta > Diptera > Drosophilidae > Drosophila > Drosophila phalerata. The sequence goes on along the minus strand of OX596008.2, from coordinate 25,573,434 downwards.
TTATCCGAACTCTTATTAAGTTCTTAAGCAAAGTATAGAATCTGCAAATAAATTTATTCTATGGACGTACTCTTTTATTCTTTTTTCCTGAATTCCACTACCTCAACTTAAACTAGATATAAACCACTCCGCTGTTTGTTTTGTGGCACTTGAATTACATAATTTTATGATGCTGCACCTAAACACGTATTTTCCCATTTTCCCAGTCCCATTTACATTCCCATTCCCACTATACACCCACTCCAAAAGTTTACGCACAATTTCGTGTATACAATAAATTTTTGTTGAGTTTCTCTGTGTGCCTGTTTACCGCATTGTCTGCTTTGGGGCTGTTGCCTTGCCTCGACTTTGCTCCCCTTTCGCCTCCCTTTAGGCTCTCCTTTCGTTGTTGTTTGCGCTCATTTTGCATGCAAATTCATTTAGTAAATTAATTGCCCATTCCACGTCGCTTTTCCACTTGTTCTGGAGCTAAAACCCGCACCGTTCGATGGACAGCGGGTAACTTGAATTGCCGGCATATTGAGGTCATCCGCTCCAGTCTCGCGTGGCGGAGTCGGAGTCGCGATGCGTGGAAACCAGAATGCCCCAAGCGGCGGTAAACTGATTAAGGAACACTCTCATTACTCACTCTCTGTAGAAAAGGGTGCCTCTTGCGATTTCAAAAAGTTATTTTAAGAATTAAAAAAAATCTTTAAATAAAAGGAAGAAATAACTAGGACATTCAAATAAGAAAAAAGTTTAGTGTTCGAAAAAAGTTTAAAAATGTTTATCAGAAATATATAAAAATGTAAATTAAATTGTTTTATAATATTTTTTAGTGAAAACTTAAAAAATTTTAGGATAAATTAAAACTTTAAAATAGATATCAGAAATGTATCAAAATATATATTAAATTGGTCTATAAAAATTAAAAAGTTTTAGAATGCATGCAAACATTAAAATAAATATCAGAAATATATAAAAATGTGAATTAAATTTTCATATTTTATAGTATAAAATATAAATGTAAATCAATATTTCTAGATCATAAAGCCTATATTGTGACTTCCTCATTTTTGCTAATTATAATTTTATAGTTACAAGTTTTCTACAGAGATTTGTTTTCCCTGTTCTTGTCAAGAAGTATGTTCCCCCTCTTATTCTCTTTTTCTCTATATTTCTCTCCCCGTTTCGAACGAAGCAGGGGTGCATTCTCTGCTGTTCCCAATTAATATCATCTCCCCTTCTAATTTACAGATCTGTCCCGAAATAGATTCTGTGAGCTGCCCGAGGAGATCACAACGTTTGCGTTTCTGGAGACATTGCTGTTGTATCACAATGCAATACGCAGCATACCGGAGTCAGTGAAGCAGCTCTCCTCATTAACGTATCTGGATTTGCGTAGTAATCAGCTGAGTTCACTGCCACGTGAGATTTGTTTCCTGCCGTTGCAAGTGCTGCTCGTGTCCAACAACCGATTGGCTACGTTACCCGATGAGTTGGGACGACTCGATCAGACGTTGACCGATCTGGATGCGTCCTACAATCAACTGACGGCATTGCCCGTCCGTCTTGGAGAGCTTCGGACTCTGCGCTCTCTCTCGCTGCGCAGCAATCAACTGTTGTATCTGCCTCGAGAGATCACCTGCCTGAGCCTCGTCTCGCTGGACGTGAGCAACAACCGGATCGCCAGTCTTCCCCTGGAGATCAGGCATATGAGCACGCTTGTCGAACTGCAGTTGGAGAACAATCCACTAACCGCTCCACCGGCAAGTGTAAGTAGTCAATAGCTAGTAATATAATAATGACCAAGCCAACAGATAAGATATCAGTTATCAGTTCGTCAGTTATCTAGCTTCAAGTGCATTGAAAATATAATATAGATCAGCGCATGTCGTCATATTTCACTAGTTCTAGAATCTAGATTTTTTATGATCTATATTTAAACTTATAATTACAATGTCGTGTATTGTTATTACTTTGTATACGTGTTTCCAAGTAAATAGCTAATATGTATTGGTACCAGGCTCAAATGGTGTATGACGATCTATAAATAAATAAAAAAGACTTAGTCGGTGAAATACTTTATAACCATATTGAAACGGAATAAACAAATTGAATGCAATTAAATATATGGATAAAACAGAAAAATATATAAATAGGTATTGATATACTGAAAATAAAGGTGTTCATAATATTATTACTTTGTATAATTTCCTGTTTCATCTTGAACTAATCCTATTTCTTAATTTTTTTAGCTTTGCATGCGTGGTCTGGTGCACGTGTTTAAGTTTCTGGAGACGCAGGCAACGCGGGAGGAGAAGGGCGCTCGAGCTGGTGGCAATTACGATGGCTACACGACACTGCGACGTGCACCGCGTCACAATTCCAGTGGCAACATGCTGGAGACGTCAACCAGTCAACGACATGCGGCACGACACCAAATCGACTCTGGTTACAGCACCAGCGATGGTCTGGACAAGCGTTGGTCCCACGATGCACCCGTCAAATCCAAGACAGACTCGCCGCTCCACTGTGCCACATTGCCACGGACATTGACCTCCAGCAGCAACAGCAGTAACAATCAACAGCAGCAACAGTTGCCGCTGAGCGCGGATTTGATGGATGCATCGTTAACTTCCAGCACGAGCACAATTGTGGATGAGAGTCTGACGTTGAGTGCGGGCATTTCACCAATGTCATCACCATGCAAGCGAGCAATAACATCTTCAGCGGATCAGCTCAGTTATAGCTCCAGCAATGGCTCGTCGCCGGATCACGATGAGGATTTGATGCTGGATCATCAGGAGCGCAGTGTGCACGGCAGCAATGGCAAGCTAAACAAGAGTCTCAACAACATACAGACCTACAAGTAAGACAAGACAGTGTACTTCAAGTCTGAGACCCTCTAAAATAACTTTGTTAAATTACACTTAGTAGCGAAGAATAGATAGGAACAAAAATTATCAAAAATGTGAAAACCAAAATTAGAAAGAAAATAATGAGATACATTAAAATTAGTAAAAAAATTAAATACATACCAATTTCAGAAAAATCCGATTATGGGCAAAATATATCAAATCGTAAACCAAATTGTCTAGATTCCTGATTTAAATCCAATTTAAAACAACAAATTTGAAAGAATGTATTGATTTTATTTGTTTTCCTTATTCTCGGTATTCTTACAGAAATATACAGCATTCCCATGAAGTAGCACATTTACATAAATCCATTTTAATATTAAAATTAAATGAATTACAATTTTTACAGGGAATACAAGGAGGCGTTGAAGCAGCAGCGTAATCAGGAGATTAGCAGCGTCTACAAGCAGAAGCATCCCAATGCCAACCAGAGTCCGAATGATGAGGAGCTGCCGCGTCTTACCAACGGCTCAGCAGCAGCAACATTGCCAAAATCCATCATGAAACAGCCAAGCAGCAACGGAAGTAATGGCCACAATGGCAATGGCATCGGCCACGGCATCGATGATGTTGTTATACCAAAGAAACCCATTCAAAAAGTGATACCATCACGCAACACAGAGCTGATGTCATCGCAAGCATTAAAATCATCGCCCACATCCTCGCCAGAAGCCAATGGTGCCAATTGTCTGGGCTATGTGAAGCCGCATAGTCCAATGAAGAATGGCATTGGTGTTCTCACCAACAGCAACAACAATAGTTGCAGCAGTAGCAGCAGCAGCAGCAAATTAAATATGTCCAATGGAGTTGGAGGTGCCACAAGCAGCGTCATCAAGTCACCCGTGAGTGCCACAAGTAAACTGGGCACAGTGAAAACTCATCGCACGGTCACCTGGAATCATGATATACCTGCTGAGAAACTTAGCTTCACCATGAGACGTGAATTTGATCGGCAGCGCGAGGAAACTGAACTCATGTCACAACTGCGAAGTGTAATTAATAATTTAAAAACATTTTTTATGATTGAAATAACTTTGTGTCATTCTCTTTCAGATCATTGAGACGCGTCTGAAGATGACGCTGCCTGAGGATATTGCAGCTGCTCTTACGGATGGTGTCATTCTCTGTCATTTGGCCAACTATGTGCGGCCTCGCTCTGTGGCAAGCATTCATGTACCATCGCCTGGAGTGGTAAGTGCTGTGTGCAGCCCCAAATTACTGTTGTGCATTGATTTAAAATGAGGTTTAGTTCTATAAAAAACTGACCGAAATAGTTTTTTTATATTCTATGAAATTTGTAATATTTAATTGCTGATAAGCTTAAAAAAAGGAACTCATTAATTGATATTTATTTTGATTATTTGTCAAATTTAGAAAATGGAATTTTTTTCTTCAATACTTTACACTCCTTCAAAAACTTCAAACCGTCATAACTTTGCCATAACTGACCCGATTTTGTTGCGGAATATCAACTTTATCATTATTTGACCTATATATTAATAATGCATCAAAATTGAAAAATATATTTTTTTTAGATTTACATCACGAATTCTTAATAATCATTATCTTTAATGTTTTTAGAACAAACTCTCAATGGCGCGGTGCCGACGCAATGTGGATAACTTTTTGGAGGCTTGTCGTCGCATTGGCGTGGACGAGGTGTGTATTTGTTATTATTTGTGATATTACCCGTCAGAGTCCTAAACTATAAACATAAGTCAAGTCAGTTGATAACTATTCATGATCATTCGGTTAAGGGGCAATCTAAATGCTTATTTGAACGCTAAACGCTTTCCCGCTTTTGTAAACAGTTGAGTTAAAAGTAGTTGTAGTTGTAAGTGAATCTTTCCCTATATCCAATCATCTTTCCCCTCTCCACTTTCCACTCCCAACTTTTCTCAAAATACACTTTGATGAATGATGCATAAAATCTGTTATTGGTGTTGGTTGCAGGAGTTGATTTGCTCCTGTGCAGATGTTGTGCCACAACAAAGCGAGCAACAACGCGCTGACGATGACTATGATGCTGATGTGTATGTCAATGATAACGACAGCAGCAACACTGCTGGCAGCAGCAGCGGCGGCAGCGGCAGCAACAGCAACAGCATCCACAACAACAATAACAACAATATTGATAACAATGCTGGCCATAATAATCGTTGTCAAGTGCCAAATGCGGTGGCCCTGTTGCGCACAGTTGCCGCATTAATTGCCCTGGATGCAAATCCACATCATCAGCATATGCGTTATCTGCAGCAGCAGGAAGAGTTGCAGCTGAAGCTGCAACAGCTGCAACAGTTGCAACCGCCAATCAATTTGCTTGTTGCGCAACATTTTGAGCATGAGCAATTAACAGTCACCTGCACCAAACAGCCAGAACAGATGTTGCAGCAACAGCAGCAACAACAACAACAACCACAACAATTAGAAAATGTATTATATGAGAATTGTAAATTTGTAAATGACAAGAAAGCGCATATGTCTGATGATGTATCAATGGCAACAACAACAGCAACAACTTGCTGGCTATATGAGCCACAACAACACCAACAACAACAACAACTGGGCACAGTGGGTCAATTGCTGCGCACGGCAAAACAGAAAACATTTGAGAAGATTAAGCATAATTTAATAAGTCCACATGGCCAGCATAGTTTTCAATTGAACAACAACAATCGCACGCTGCAGACGATTATTGAGAATGAGCACGATGTGGCCGCCGCTGGACCGGCTGGTCACTATCACCTTATAGACGAGAAGCAACAACAACAGCAACAGCAACAAACTAAACAAGAGGCAACATTCGTCAAGCCGCTGGCAAAGCGCATTGAATTCTTCGAGCAGAAACCAAAACTGGAAGTCTTTAGCATCTGTCGCATCGATGATCAACAGCAACAACAACAACATGAACAACAACAACAACACAAACTGGAGAAGCAGAAGCAACTTGAAGCTGGCACTTCGTTGCTTAAACACGACTCCCATACGCTGACCATCATTTTATCCTGCGTCTTCATTGCCACCTTTTTGTGGCTCGTCTTCTTCCCATTGCCCGGCTAGCAATGACAGGGAAATTAGTTTCCACAAAGCTTTTCTTGCCTTTATGTATTGCCAATATTTTTAAGAGAACTCGCAGCTTATATTGCGCTTGTACTAATCGATAAACAAAACATTTAACTCTTGTAGTGAGTTCTTGAGGCTGCTTTTTGTTTAAGTGCTACTAAAATATATACATATAGATATATGATGTATATTTAGCTTTAGCTGTAGTTTCCACAAACATATATCAATTTTGAGGCATTTATTTGATATGTATACAACCCAAAGACTTTAATGAGCGGATATACTAAGGGTATTCCCTTTTCCCCAATTGCAAATTGCTCTCATGTGAGATTTATACAAACATAAACTTTTCATTCATCATACAACATGCAAATTGCTCTCATGTGAGATTTATACAAACATAACCTTTTCATTCATCATACTAAAGAAACCATTTCCAATTTTTAAAACTATTATTTTTAAAGACGCTTGACTTCAATTTAATATATATACATATTTAAATAATTAGTGCTAAGTTACAACGAACTATTAAATTGATTTGAGTTCCGTTTGCTAGTGACACTAAGTAGAAAGTAGAGTAAAGAATGAAAATAGAGTGAGTTAACCAGTTACCAGTGAAAGGTTTGTTGTTATGGGTCAGTGGTCAGGTTTTAACAAAAGCAGGGACACAAAATAGTTATAGAAACAAGCGTGAAATAGTTATGTAGGTAACAAATCGGAAGTATACTTGACGAAAAACATTTTAAACAATTTTTCTCTTAACGCACAGAAAATAAAATCCACAAAAAATTCACAATAATAGTGCCTTTGACTGTTCAGCAGTTGACAGTCCAGATCAGCTATATAACTATATATAGAGACACAAGATACACACACCTGAAGCAATAATTCTTCATTTTGAATAACTTAAAAAAAAAAACAAACACATAATTTCTAATAATGAACTGAGTATGAACCGAGTGCTTCTTTTCCCAATGACTATAAATGTATTATTTATTGATTACTATATATTAAAATTACTAAAAATTACATTCCTACAAATATCATATATAATTTGCTTAAAAATTATACTATATATACATTGTATTTATTCAATATTCTTCATAAGTACTTAATGAACTCTCGACGAAAAGCTAATCAAATTTCTATAAGAAACATAAAACTGTAACACACACACTCATAAACACTCGAAAACTTGCATACGTATACATATAAATATGCATATTTATATAGTACTTAACAAGAAAAAATTAAATCATATATACACATATTTATATTTTGTCTAACAAAATTGTAGAACAAAGAAATGGCGAGAAGATAAACATTCAGGCAGCTATAAGAAATGCATAAAAATATACTTAGTTCATAGATCATTAATTTTTATAAACAACATTTAAAAACAAATGACAAGCTATTTATGCTCTATATATTAAACTAAGAAACTTTTGGACACTGTAAACGAAATGAAAAACAATCAAAACAAACACATGAATATATATGAATCTATTTGTGAGCCACATTTAATTATAATGATGCCAAACAACAAGCAAGTTGCATTTATTATAAGTAATATTGCTAAATTCTACATTGGAGCTAACTCATTTGAACCAAACGAAAACTGTTGCATTTATTGTAAGCACAAACAACAACTATATGAGAAACAATGAAATATATGCATAAATATTTAAACAATAAGCTGAATATGTAATTTCTTTGACCACAGTGCGCACAGTTTGACAGTCAGTGCATTGGCTAAGCTAAGACACGCACCCAACAAAACTGTCACTGTGACTGTCAAACTGCTGTCACTACAAGTTTAATAAACTGTTGAGATTGTAAGGTACAATTTGATTTAGCTGTGATTTTCTGATTGAAATTGTTGTGAATTATTAATAATGTGCTTTTCATCTATTTTACTTAATATACAGAATCTAATTTGCTGCGCTGCCGATGTTTTGGAGGGAAAAGGTGCCGTCCAGGTGTCCATCACGGTTGGTGAACTCTTTCGACTGCATGGCAGTGGTTTAGTTGGCAACGGCAGTGGCAGTGGCAACAGCAGCGGAGCTGCCACACCAACTAAATCACCGACCAGAACAACACGTGCCACATTATCACCCACACCTCTAGTCTAGACTGGACAAAGTGAGAGAAAGAGAGAGACCGAGAAAGAGAAAAGAGATGCTGCTGCTGCCACGTAAACCAAATGAATAATATGAAGTATCGTTGGACTTTCTTTGGACAACTGCTTTTGGTCACATGGGTTTCCTGCATATTGTTGTGAACAAGTTGAAAGTTGGCCCACTCATTTTGTTGTATTTGTAGTCAAGTTAGTTTAGTTCTGGGTGCATCATTTATGTCATATGCTTTGTTAAACTTCATTTAGACATGTAGTTTATTTATTTATTGTAAATACACACAGATACAAACAACACAATGAAACCAAATCAACAACACACACACATACACATACATATACCAACGAATTTGAGTTAGATTCACAAAAAAAAAAGTATTTATGAATTTGTCTAACTATGAATTTATATTATAAGTTAATTACAAATAGACTGGCTTGAGACTTTGATAGCTAGTCGAGCATCTCATACTGTATGTTAACATCCAGCCATTTGTTTCTGTTATACTTTTAGCTGTTTGTCAACACAATTTGGCCAAAATTCGATAGAGATATAACTAACTGAATAAATACTGTTTTAAGTATAAAGCGATCAATCAATACATATATATAAACATTATACCATTTGTCATATACATATACGAGTATTTATATAATGATTATGTAGCTTAGTCCTAACTATAGCCTGTAGAAAGACTTCTTTTCTACAAGTTCAAACATTTATACGAAGCGAAATATGCACTAAATTGTAACTCTTCGATTATATCAAATAAAATGAAATTGTCATACGTAAATTCAACTCTTTTTTTATCAATGTTTTTTCACAATTTTTTGCAATGTTGTCGTTCAAAATGTGTGCACACATGTGCCTCAGGCACCGACCAAGTTAAATCGCTCCCAGCCTCTTTGCCGTCAATAATAACAAACTCGCGCTTTTGCAATTTGTCAAATACTCTTTTCTTTTTACCAAATGCTAACATTTACTTTGGAGACTTTCCCAAGGATTTTAATTTTCAGCCTACGACTTTTGCCTCGGCGCCAGCTGCGAACCACAGAGGAAAAAATGGAAAAAAAAAGTTTTTTTCTTTACATAGTTTGGAAATTTGCATAATGCGAAATACAAGCTATTGAGGGAATTTTTTGTTCTTGCGAGTAGTAGCTAGAAACTTTCAAAAGTAAATTAAGAAAAAGTATTTACTAGTCAATTAGTGAGAAGAGATCAATATAAGTAAAACAAAACAACCACAATTAAGTGATTAATTTAATTTAGTTCATATTTATGCATTACTAACACATTATTTAAAAAAACAAAAATATATGGTTTACTATATTGTTCACAAGTCTCAATAGTGATCTTTATTCAAAAGTGTATGTGATAAGAAGGTGTGCAAAAACTAGTCATAATCATAATCAGCAACACATCGTGACTTCGAATCATTTTCCCAAATAGGGGGACGACATTTTTTAATTAAACAATATTAAAAAGCTGACAATTATTAGTATAATTACATTGTTAGAATATCGAGCAGAGCTTTCTGAACGTGTGCGACGGTTTGAATATTCTCTCTGATGAGGAACATTAACTATTAAAGATGATCTATCTATTTCCTTTCCTTCAGGATCCATTTGTTCACTTAATTTATTTGTTGGATGATTATTGCAGCTCCTGTGCGATATGTGACCGTTTTCAAAAACACAGTTTGCGGAATATTCATTGTTTGTCTCCTTTGAGTGACGAATTGCTTCCCTACAGGTATCAATGCTATGAACACACTCGGGGTTAGACAGATCATTACACATTTTCTCTAAAGAGCACTTTAAATTGACTTCATCCTTCAGCTCGTAACCGCGATGAAATAGTGCTTTACAGGAATCATTGGATTGGTCACAGTTGGGCTCGGACGCAATGCAGCCTTTCAGCAGAAAAATACAGGACAATACAATTAGACGTGTATTCATCGTTGAGTTGTTAATTAAGTACTGTCGATACAGGCAGAAAATATACATATTTATTTACGCACTGAATGAATCACAATTCCGAAGCTTTATTACTTATTTCACTGTAGCTTTCAATGATGAAAAATAGTACACTTCTGTGGTACTTTCAGCGGTCGACTGATTACGATCCTAACACTACACATTCAATATAATAAAGCAAGTTCAGGCTCATTAGTGCTCGAGCTGAGCACTAATCTTTTTTGTTCAAATGATAAGAATGATCAGAGCTATATAAGACTTCTTCTCGTTCTTATGATCGTGTTTACATATTTAAATACTCTTATATAGAGCACACATATTGTTGCCGATGCTATTAAAATAATATGATTAATTGTGATAACAAATGAAATCACTTTTATTTCGTGAAACTTTTGCATTGTTAGCTCAACGTAACGTAATGCGGTATTGAATTGAATAAATATATGCAAAAATTGAGTTAATTTTAATTGAAATATAGACAGTTTCAAAATTTTCTTACTATTTCTTGTTATGAGCGGTACCTTAATTTATCTAATGTAAATAAACTCTCGATTTTCAAAGCGAAACCGCTTATAATTTATTCATCTATTGACAAGACTCTGAAAAATAATAAAGTAAATGGAAATCGAACAGTTGAAATTATTAGGAAATCTTAGATAATTATTTTCTTTTCAATGCATTTAAAAAAAAAATTGTAATTAAATGTGTATTCGCCATTAGGTAAGTTATTTAATGCGGTCAATAAAAAAAATAAATATACATTTTTATGACTTCAGTGTATCAGACATCTGACGCTTTCTTAAAAATATATTATTATCAGAATATTAGGTCAAACTATTATAAAGTATGTTTTTATCTGAAAACATATTTCATAAATGATAAAAATTATGAAAACAACACTGAGAATAAAATGTTATGGAAATTGCAACCGTAAAAACAAGATTGAAACATTTTAATTAACTCACTTTTTGAATCAGAATGAGTAAACTTAAAGCAATTTTCTGCGTTCTTGCCCACTTTTAGAAAACTTGAATTGAAAGTGATTCGTAATAATCGAAATCAAACACTCACAAAAGTCATTGAAATCAGAGTCGTTTTTAACCAATGTCCGACTGGTTGATTTGATTGCGTCAGGTGCCAGTTGGCCATCGGCAGCCGTCTTTCTTTCTGCTTTGAGAAAATCCCAAAATGAAAGTGAAGAGAGAAAAAAAATAAATGCGAGAGAGAGAGAGAGAGACGTTGTCGCATCGTTTCAAACGTTCATAAAATAGTTGCGAGAAATATTTTCGAAGGAAAACAATGCATTCAATTTTTGGAGTAGCGACAGTTACTGGATCTACGAGTATCCTGGCAAAAGAAAAAACTCAACCAAGCTGGCATTCGCATTGAATTTGAATTAATAGGATTAGAGGAATGGCCATTGAAGGCAGCTCGATGGCTTTGGCAACTAAATTAAAGTGTTTTTCACCATAAAATTAAACGCAAATGTTGATTTACCAACAAGTGTGTGAGAAACTGAAGAGTGAGCGAGAGGGAAGGGAACGTTTAAGAAAGGTTGGACTTGGTTTGAAATAGGAGCAATCTGATAAGTCTGATATGGCAGCTAAAAAATATTGCGGCATACAGCAGCATTTTAATTATCGCAATTCCCCAGGGCGTAGTTGAACTAATTGTCCTTCTCTTAATCCCGCCTCTCCCCATCCCCAACCCCCTTGACACTCCGCTGTACCCCAGGCCTGACACGCGCTACAATTAAACTATGCCCAAGCAAAAGGACACAATGACAAAGGACGAAAAACCACACACAATGCCAACTGTGGGCCTTATCAGCAGGAAATGCCAAAAGCTGTTGTCTCTAATAAGAAACCAAGTGCAATTTGTGGTAAGCAAAAAGCATAAAAACAGAGGGAGAGCGATAGAGCGGGAGAGAGAGAGAAAGATAGAAAGGAAGGGTATCCCATCAACTAACAGAAATTACGCATTCCGTGCGAAATGTAGATACGAGATAATCATTTTAATAAATTTCAGTGTGACAAATGAGTCAGTTACTCTGTTTGTTTGTTCTACTCTCTCTCTTACTCTTACTCTTACTCTTACTCTTACTCTTACCTTTGCCCTTGGCAACTAGCAATTGGCAACTGGCAACTAGAGAGCTTACTTCATGCTCTGAATTATTAATAAGCGATACCATTTCCCAAAGGCACGCCTTATACGAGCTGTCGTAATTGATGACTGACCCTACAACACTAAGTACTAATTGTGCTTAGTTTATATATCACCATCCGTTTAGTTTATGGCCCGCAAATTGTCAAACGACTATTGTGCCATGTGACTTATGCTAATGAACCCCAATGACGATGTCTAAAAGGTATTCAAACGAGTCGGCGGTCAACTTGAAAGATAATAATAATTACAATAAAATGTATTAGTTAGTCATATGTTAATGCAACAGATAATTAAGAGCACTAACTGATGACACAATTATAATGACAGTTCTAAAAAATAATCAAGGATGCTTTTCAAGTGAATCACTTCTGACTCAAAGCGGGTTTTTAACGTAAACTTGCTTGAAATCTAAAGTAAATCCTTTAAGCCTGTAAATTTATTATTCAATGCAAAAAATAAAATAAATTCAAAGGGCTTTCAGGAAATTCATTCTGCATAAGAAGACACTTGAAGAACTTAAACTACACATCTTAATAGAGTAGACTATATTGTAGAACCTAAAGATTTAATTTTAAGTTTTTAAAATGTGTTTGCTTGGAAACTTAATTCGATATTATTATTCATTTTCGCTTGATAAATTTATTTATTTTTTTGCTAAAGGCTTTTAGATATTCTAAAAATATATGCCTCTTGCACATTTTATTTGAATATAAATATTTAGATTTAGCATCTGAGCAAATGCAATGCTTTCAATGATGTAGACAATATACTTAGAATATAGCCTTTTAGGCAAAGCTATTCAAATATTATTTTATTCAAAAAATATGAAAATTTTTTATTTAATTTGCCAAGGCATTTGGCAGAACCGTTGTGCAAATCTCATAGCAAATTCTTTTCCATTGGCTTCATTTTGTTGTTATGAATTCTACTCTGATCCCTCTAGTCTCTCCATTACCCCTAAATCTCCCTGTCACTCCAACCACCAACCCCTTTGAAAAGTTTCATCCGCCTACTGAAACTCATTTGAATGCATTTTCGTAATGAAGATGAATTTGGAGATTGTTTATTTTTCCAGTTCGCGGCACATTTTTTGGAAAATTGTTTGGCTAAAGTTTCAGTTGGTGCTTTAACTTGATTCTCTGGTCGTTCCCCTGAGGCGATATATATTCGTTTAGAGCTTTGCTTAAAATATATGCTGAAAAGGACTTTAAAGCTGGCGCTACAGCACATTTAATATTCAGCTGAAATTCTAAAACATGTATCAGATTTCAGAGCTGAAACACTTTCATTGCGCTAAATGAGTTTCAGCTGCAAAATTAAAAACTTTATCAGTGTGAAGACAAAAAAAAACCCCATTCGTTCGCACGTGTGTTCAGGGGTGTGACCGCGTATGTGTGTGTGAGTGTGTGTGTGTGTGTGTGTGAAAAAACTTGAAACTTTTTCATGAAGTTAAAGCAAAGTAAAATCAAATTATTGTGGTTGGGCTCGTCCTGGTCCGTTGCCTGTCGGGCTGGCAAAAGGATTACGCGGCTGCTCCTCTTGTCCCAGCTACCTGTAACTTGTCGCCATTGCAGTCTGAGCACCAACCGTGCCACAGGCTGAGGCACCAAGCACGGGAATGGGTCTTCACTGCCAACGGGTAACAGAACCAGACAGTTAGAACCGCCCGCCTGGCAGTCGAGCTTGTTCACATGAAGTTGGCGCATTCTAATTGAATTTTCACTTTTTTTTTTTGCTGTCTCCCTTCTCCCCTCTGCGTTCTTCCCTCGCATACCGCAATGCGTTGCAGCCTAGGCGCGATTTGCGGGGCTTACATGGCGGCTACGTGATGGCGCGACACGGCACAAAAATTGCAATAATTATTTTTAATCTTAAGTACGACTTTCGCGTAATGAGATTTGGATTATCTGCGCAGCCCTACCTAACACACACGCACACCAAACACACACACAAAGTAGACCTCGAAATTTACGTGCAACGCGACGAATAAAAAATCTTACACTAAAGTTTTCGGGCTACCAAATTATGAGACTGCTGAAATTGGGCGAGCTCTTTAAAAAGCAGCGTTTAGGGTTTCGCTTAAGCTATCTTTAAATATTCTAGAATTTTTGTTTGTTTTGAACAGATAAAATGTATAGATTCCAAAATAGTGTTGTTTCTCGCAGTCTTGTTAAACAGGTCGTATACGTGACTGACCAAATGGTGATAGAATGAAATTATTTTCACACCAAAATATATTTTAAGTATCGGACTAGTTTTCTATATCTGTTAGAAAATTATTCTTTTTGAATGTTGCAGCATTCTCTTGTCAATTCTTGCGTTTTCTTTGAACACAAAGACCTATGAGTTGTTTCGCTTTTCGAAGATATCTATTAGGTATGGATTGCTCGTGAGATTGATGGAGAATGTCTTCGTTATCGCTGGAGCTGCTGTCATTGATCTTATTCATATTAAACAAATACCAGAATAATTGGATACCTTCGATAAGTGGATTGTGATGAGATGATGCCGATTTTTTTGTTTGGGCATCAGCTCTATCAGATGTTCTTTTTGGCCCTCTTTTCTTATTCAAGTTAGCAGCTGCATTTAAGGCCGATTGAAAGCGCAATAGCTCCAAGCTGTTTAGCTGATTCAAACTTTTCACTCCACCGACTTTTGGTGTCTTCAAGGCAGCGTTCTGACGACGATATGAAATGCTCCTAGTTTTACCTTTCTTTTTGATGGACTTCTTACGTTTGATAGCCATTTGAATTTTGTGCTTTGTTACTATGATGATTTTGAAATTGTGAACTGATAGTTTTAAATTGAGATGATTTGTGCTTGGGCTTAGCCTGCTTCTCGTTTCAATTACTGAATCAACATGCTTTGCTTTGAACACAATGCATAAATTTGCATCAGGCAGGCAAAAAGTTTTTAAAGCAAATATTGCATTTTCATTAAGTTAAAGTTTGATTTTTAGTTTTGCGGTCTGTGATCTGGGGGCGACATAAGCCCCCGCCATCCGCCTCTATCATCATCATCAGCTTCGTCCTTCTGCTGCGCGTTTACTTAAAAACTTTTTGGCGTTTTCCTGCCAACTTTTTCATGCCAAACTTTGATGTCTGTCTATCAGGCCAACTGTCTAGAATTTTGAATATGTAGATATGTGACTGTGTAAGTGAATAATTATGTGCAATACAGATTGAGCAAACGATAGCATTGATGATGCCTATGACAACTTTTGACTGACAGCTGCCTATGCAAAAACAGTTGTCAATTTCTGCGAAAATTTGCGGAAATTTATTTGTCATTTTATTTATTTTATTTAAAACAATTAAGTAGCGCCAAATACTAGCTGATTGAGAAAATAATTAAAGTTATGCAATTCGGTAAAAATATAAGTTATATGTTTACTGTTTTCAATAACTTATTATATTCATCCGCTTAAAAGTGAACTTCTTTTATGGTCAACAAAATATATATTGTCGCGAGTTTTAAATCTTTTATTTTTTATTAATCATTCGTTTGATTTTTTGGTAGTGACAAAAAATGAAAGCCAACAGCATAACTTTGAGCCATTTTCACACTTCAACAATTTTGTACAATAGCTAAAATTGCACTTTTTTGATTGCAATGTCGATTTTATTGCATTGCGTGAAAACGAAATGAATAAAATATCAGTTGGCTGACATCACGAGACTTCCCAGTTTTTAATAAAGTTCACCATGACAAAGGCAACTTCATCAAAATCTTTCGTTATCAGTTCGCAAAGAAGCCACAAAAATGCAATTGCAATTCTCTTTTATCATTTTTATTTATTTTTTTTTTATTATTAGTTATCATACTCGTAGTTGACTAGGCGGTTTGAAAATAGCCACAGCAATTGAAAGTTTTGGCTAACATATTCTTTTATGTATTTTCAGTTGAGTATTTTTTAGTGAACAATAAATGAAATGCAATTTCAATGCCAATTCCTTTTGCCATATTGAATGCGTTTTGCGGTTGAATGTGCTGCAAAGCAATTGATAAAAACTTTACATTGAAAGCATTGACAACTATCAACATGAATAAGTTATTGGCATTTTTACATTTCAACTGAGATGTAAGTTCAAAAGTTCGAAAACTATTTTTTGAGATTTGTTTTGTGGAAATCAATTGCAAATCCATTTTGTATCGCTTTTCCTGACAGAAAAAAGATTCTTTGGTTAGATTAAAGAATTTAGTCATTTTGTTGAAATGTATTCTATTATATATTTCATAATAAAATGTATAAATTATATTACATTTCGTACGCGCGTTCTAAGTTAATTCGATTTTAAAAGTTCCGCCTTATAATATTCATATATAGTTAGAAAACTGTCATAAAAACAAGACGATAACAAATATTTCTTAAATTTTAAAATATTTTTAGGACAATTTATTTGTCTGTCAATTTTATAAATATAAGAAGAAATTTCGTTAAATTGGACACAATTTTGTAATGTTTAGTTGATACACAGTTATGTAAGAAAAAGATTTGGTTGACATAAAATAAAATGAATTGAACAAAAAACACTCTAACGCACCGTGTCTATATACTTCTTCTAGTCAATTCATTATATAAAGTATCTAAATTCGTATTACTGTCAAATCATTCCGTGCAATGGTCCAGCTAATTGATAAGTCATCTAAATGGACAATAATCTGCTGTTAAGTGACTTATAATCGTCGTTTTCAACAAGTTGTCAGTTATGCTTTTGTCCGGCGAACACGCTTGTCTGCATTCAAAAGGACATTTGGCATGCTGAGCTGCCGCAATATGTCCGTCTCGCCTTGCCCCCCCCTGTTGCATGCCACGGCATATGCTGCGCATCAACTGGCTCACGTTGTTGTTGTTCTTGTTGTTGTTGTGCTTTAATTTATGCCATGCAAGTGGCATGTGGCACAAGGAGCTCCACTTGCTGTGCCACTGACAAGAGGAGTCTTCGCTTGCTCGTTGGTTGGCAGACAACTTGCAACTGGTAGCTTGTGGCAGGTGAAGCAAAAACCCATTTTCTTTGCAGCTGATTGCATTTTATAGCATTTTCGCTCTGCCAACTGCCACACTGTGACTTCCCCTTCCTTCTCTCCCCATTTGTTTGCTTTGTGGCACGAATGAATTTTTTAAAATGGCTCACAACATTCAGCTAACATGGCCAACAACAACTGCTGCTTTTTTGGCTAAATGCAATGGATAGAAATAAATGAAAATTTATTTAGCGAAAACCTTGCACTGTCTCTCTCACATTTATTCGCATCAATTTATTGGCACAAATCATAAAAACAAATGGTGTCGAAAATGGGCGTTACCAAGGGGAAAACTGTTAGGGTTACTAGAAAAGGGTTGCCATTCATATAAATTAGTCAGTGCTTTATTTGCATTTCGCTTTCGCTTGTGTCTGGCCGCGGGTCCTTTGCTGACACCAATTTTACGTTTTATATTTGTTTCGCATTTGTTGCATGCTACCCTCTATCCTCTATCCTCTACCCTCGACTCTTCCCCCACTGCAGGCCTCGTCGTTGCAGTAACGATGGCCATTATGCAATATAAGTTGCGTTTAATAGTTAATGCAAAGCTTTTAAGCAGCCGCCGGCAGTTGGCAGTTGGAAGTTGAAAGTCGGTAGCGAGCCAACGCGTCGTATGCGCAATGCAACAGAATTGGCAACAAGCTGTTGAATTTTATTTTTAGTATAGCTGCAGGATTGGCTCACATTGCAGGCAACAAGGCATAACAAGCACTGCCTGTAATTACATTAGCTTTTATTTCTATTTTCCTCTCATAACATATATTTTATTAATGCTCTCTTCCATTAAAGCAATTAATGATATAGACGATGGAGAAGAAAAGCATGAAAAAAAGTCGAGAATATAAAAAAAAGAGCACACTTGGTAGTGAGGTACGAGTAATTAATAACAAAAAGCACTATCTAACACAAGCTAACCGAAGATGAAATACACTTTTAAACCACAACTTCATTTGAGTCTTTAAGTTTAATAGAGGATACTCTACGTATAGAATATAATCTCTTTTAATAACAAAATGTCAGTACCTTGTGAAAGGGTACAATTATCGGAAAGTTAAAGCATTATAATGATGTGCTTACTATGCTCTTATAGCCTGGTCGAGTGCTGGACACGATGAGCAAAACTGAAACAATCTGGTTTATTAGCTCTAGAAGTGGAGACAGTGATGAATGATTTTATATACTTGTACAAGTAACTGGGTCAATTACTTTACTCAACACTTGCCGGTCAGCATTTGTAAATTATTTATGGACATCCTGATTAAACTGCAGTTCTATCGACTATGTAGCACGGTGTAACACTTAGTTAAAAATTACAGAATTTTACATTTAACAAATAAAAACGCTTTGATCGAAATACCGACTCTGAGATACTCAATACTAAAATCAGATATATTTCTTTGTTAATGTTGTAATATTATTTTAATATTTTTCATCGAATTTATGTTCATTTTCCTTTCATTAGAAATTGTATATGTATATTTGTGTTGGATTTTATACTTATTGAACTTTTGTTATTATGAGTGTAACTTTATTGCTTTTTTGATTTGATTTTATTAATTGCATGGTTTTAATTATGTCATATATTATTTTTACAATTATTAATTAAAATTGTATAATAATAACAATGTTGCAAATGCTATCTGTATTTAATCTAATCATTTTGCTTTAATGGCAAGCATTATTTATTTTCGTTTACTAAAAACTATACAGAAAATTGCGTTCTTACTTCAAGTGCATATTCAGTTGTAAATATAGATTTATTTAATTTACTTTAATATAGATTAATTTATTGGCTGACAATTAAATGAAATATACTGAAAAATTTGTGCAATCCCTTGGTTCGAGAATGGAAATTTTGCTCAAAATGACAACAGACTGAAAACGGCTGAGACGGTTCAATAGGATGATATTGAAACTAAATGCCGATGGCGAAAATATCATCAAGTTCAATTTAATTGCATTTTACAGAAAGTCATCGAATCGAATGTAAACAAACAGATGAATACGATGGGAGAGAGATGGAGGTTTATCAGCTCAACATTTTGGATTACATATAAACATATTAAACTGAATTAAATTGCTTCAATTGAATTAAATTTTAAATGCTCTTTGGGAATTAAGAAGTCAAGTTGAGTGTTTAATCAATGTCATTTAAGTGGAGTGCTAATCAGCTGAGAGTTTTGCTACGTGTTGTGATTAGATGGGCCATTAGTCTTTAATAAGGTGGATATTGTACAGCTGCTAAGCTCTAAGCACATCTATCAATCGATGTCCTTCAGCTACAGCTACTGAAATGGCAATGTAAATAATTTGCATGGAAGAAATCACATCAACACGTTGATAGCTTGAGCATGGAACAAGGGGCCAAGCCATTTATCAGCTCCCAAGTCCCATAAATAAAACAAATAATACAGAATTATGCAAAATAAAATGTATAAAAACCATTGAAATATAACCGGCAACAATATTCAACAGCAAACATGCAGAGAGAAAAAAGGGTCTATGGCCAGAATACATTTGGCCTAATAGATGTGCTGAATGAAATGGGCTTTGCCAGGAACCCGCAGGCTAAGAATTGTATATATACATTTATATATGTGTGTGTGTGTGTTAGTGCGTGTGTGTGTGTACGTGTTGCGTTAAACAAATGGCCGATGACCCATAATAAAAATTATTATGAATGAACAAGAACAAGAAAAACCCATTGGCCCCCATTGCCTTAGCCCTTGAGCGAATGAATTGGGCATCTCTTTTCTTTTTTTTTCTTGTGAGGGAGGAAGGCAACTAACGACTCCTGACTCTCCTTGGCTGAAGTGGCTTGCACCCTTTGGGAACTCACTGTACGATTCGACAATGGAATTCTATTGGGCTTTGTTACCGGGCACGTGCATCAAGATTCAATTGAGAGCAACAGAAAGGAAAATGAAAAAAATATTTCTAATATGTAAGTGAGCTTATGGAAATTGCGTCATGACATTGATTCAATGAGGAAACATTATTGAACTAAAAGCTACTCTTAAAGTTTAAGCTGTTTGTTCTCTTAATGCAAAATAAATCCATTAATAAAGAAGCAAAATGAGATAAGAGAAACGAGCTGAGAGAATCAAGCGACATTCTTAGTCGAGATAAGAGACATATTCGTTCATAAACATAATATCAAATTGTTTTGGTGTATTAGTGGGTTTTTCTTAAAATTTCATTTTTGAAAGTATATGTATTTTTCTGCAGCATCAACATTCAGTTAACTTTTCAGAGAGTAATGCTCCAGTGTGTACTACAAAGTGTAGCGATAGCGAATGGAGAGAATGAAATCTATAATTATAATGTTTATGAATTTCTATATATAGTTTAAAACATGAAGAAGTGAGTTCAGTCTTCTTTCAATTGCATGGCAATGAGGTCGTATCTGGGAATATGTGTACTATTACTGGTGACAATAGTCAGAGCCTATCCCAACTCGAATCATCGCCAGTCAGAGGTGTCACATGACTGCAGGATGGCGGTGCGTCATTGGTACGTGCTAAAGGATCAATATTATCAGGAATGCTGCCAGAATTTCACTGCAATCGGCATGAAATACCGCTGCACAGACTGTGACTCAACGTCCCGGCGGAAAGCGACAATGACATTAAAATCCAAACATGATTCTCCCAAAGTGGACAGCGAATTGATAAATAAATTAAATACATATTCAAATAGTGAACCCATTGGCCTAAATGTTTTCTGCTCACAGTTCGATTTCGAGTTCCGAAAGAAGGCAAGAAATTCATTGGAATCTATGAAAAATATAACTGAAGTGGATAGAACAGCATTTGGTGCTCAGTGTAGTAAAGATTCGAAAGGAAAATGTAAGAGATTGATATTTAATCAATGCATTAAAAATTGTCATTGACAAGAAAATGTTAGTTTTGAAGAGCTGAAGTACCGGACGATAGCGCTACAAACAAAATAATTGAACTGTAGTACTATTGAATAAATAAATATATTTTGGATAATGTTTTTCACTTTAAGTTCTTTGTGCATTATTTTTCTTCTTTTTTTTCATATCACATTATAAAGTAATGTTTGGGATAGCGAGCGATAGCGAATGGAGAAAATTCGAATTCGAATCATCGCGTCGTTGGTACATATTATCAGGATCAATATTATCAAGTATGCTGCCAAGATTTCACTGCAATCGGCATATAATATTTCTGCTGACAGTGACTCAAAGTCCCGGCAGAAAGCAACAATGACATTAAAATACAAAGTAGATAGCATATTGATAAATGAATTGATTACACATTCAAATAGTAATCCCATTTCAATGCTGACAATTCGATTTAAGGTTCCGGTCTGAAGTGGATAGAAAAGCATTAGCTCCTTCGTGTGAAAGGGACAAGAAAAGGAATTACTTTCTTTTAAAAACTCGCCGGTTTCTTTTCGGGCAACCCAATATATGTTTATATAATGCTGCATGTTAATTATGATGTGTTGCTCGAATAATGTTTAGCTGTAAATAATCGGCAATGATTTAAGATTGCCGACGAAATTTGGACGGCTGATAACAAACTGTTTCCTATATTAGACTTCTGCGTCTGTCCAATATATAAATAAAGCTGACCCCTATACCGCGGATATCAACAGCTCTGCTGGTTTTGAGAATTTTTTTTAAAACGTATACTTCTGTTGTTTGAAATGCTGTATATCGTTGAATATATTTAAAATAAAAAACGAATTAATTTTGTTTACTCATCGTTATCAATACATTTATTAATCATGTGTTTATATTTTTGCATATCATCAGAAAGAGAATCACAAGAAAATGAAATGATTGTGATTTATTCTGCATTATATTGCAGAATGTGAAATTAGATTTCAGTTCAGTCCAGCGAAAACCTTTGTCAAGATGAGAACATATTCGCTCTTCGTTATTCCGCTGCTAATAGCGGGAATCGCATCGAGACCGATCTGCGATGAAGTTGAATCCAAGTATTTGGATAAGTGCAATAATCAGCTTCGTCGATGGTATGAAATAAAGGATCAATTGTACGTGAAGTGCTGTGAAATAATGGAAAGCAAGGGATATGTAAATCTTAATGTTAACTGTGAAATAGCTGCAATCATTAATGCATCAGAAATAATACACCAACCAGTTCAAATAGCAGATAAAGCTGCATTGGCTGCGAATGTGAAACGTGATTTTTTGGGCCGACCCAAAAAAATGATATTTAATAAATAGTATGAATCTGTTACGCAAGAAGGAATTTCTACGCAACTTTATCATTTAAAAACTTATCAGTTGTCACAAAGAGCACAAATAAATATAAATATATTATAAAAAATTAAAAAAATTTTATATATGTGAAAATATATTAGCGATTTTAGTTGTCATTGAATCACACAATGATGAGCTTATATCTAGGAATGTGCTTCTATAGGTAAAAGTCAGCATAACCGATTTAAATTGAAATCTGATCAATATTTTAGACGGATTGTTTAGTGAGTTATAGGATCACTTCTTTTAGGAATGCTGTTAATATTTAATTTTAATCCTGCTATAAATAATTATTAAGTTTCAGCGCTGACAAGGAACTCTGTACGGCTGATAAGTCTGCGACTCTGAAACATCCCAATACCCCACAATTCTAACTGAGACTTTGCAATGCTATTTGTTTATTAAAACAACTAGAAGCTTTTTTGTAACTCCAAACATTGAACACTGCAATCTAGGAGCGAATAGGACTGAATAAATCTATTAAACAACCGAAAAAACAATAATAAAAATGAGTTTAACGCAAAGGTAAAGATAAATAGGGTATTTCACAGTCGGGTTGACTTGACTTGGTAGCATACTAGTTTGTCATACCGATGTCAAAATTTGATATTTTTTATTAATCATATTCGTAGGAGTGCAGGGGGTACCGTCTAAAGTTTAAATAGAATTTGTTCGTAACTTAGACTTCTCTCAATCTTATCACAATCTAATAAGTTGTCACAAAGAGCGCAAATATGTATATATATAATAATATATGTGAAATTCTAAAGTAAATGAAATCTGAATTAGTGATTTTAGTCATTATTTAATCGCACAACGATGAGCTCATACTTGGGAATGTGTGTACTTCTATTGCTGACAATAATTAAAGCCGATCCGAATTGTAATCAGATCAGTAACCTAGACGATTTGCATAGCTGCAAAATGGCGTTGAGACGGTGGTACAAGCTGAAGGATGAACACTATCAGGAATGCTGTGAAGCTCTCATTTCTATAGGTCTAAAAGATCTCTGCTCACAGTGCGAGCTTAAGTCCCGTGAGGAAGCAACAATTACATTATTAACCGAACTGAATTCTTTTGACTTGGAATCCAGAACATCGTTGAGCAGTGTTTGTGTTAAAGATCAGAATAATCACTGTGTAAAAATGCAATGGGACAAATAGATATTTGTACTTTGCCGACTTTTTAATTGAACGGTTTGCTTAATAAAATTAGCAATCTTGAAGATGATTAATTTGATATATAGTATTTACTTATTGACTATGACTGCTAATCATCTCGATTATTTCGCTCACAATGTAGCTGTACTAATATTATTGATTATTTGCATATGGGTCATAAATTTGCGGTAAATACGTATACAGAGAGAGAACAGGAGAGTGAGTGAATGAGAGCACATTAAATACAGCGCAATAACTTATCGATCATTGCATATTTCATAGCAAATAGCTCTACAAATGAACTATACATACACATACATGTATTAACTCGTTAAAATATTATAATTACTATAGTACTTACTATATTAATATTATTACCTATAATTAAAAGTATCTGTGTAAAAATATATTAACATATTTTTTTAATAAAAGTACAAAGTATTTTGCGCAAGAGAATCCTATAAATTGTTTGTGGACATCTATATAATTCTGAATAAACTTATGCACTCAGGTCTTTAAATCACACGCTTCACATTCCATTTCCACATATGGGCAAATGTAGACTAACGTGACCCTGGACATTTCCCTTTGGTCCTTTTTCCTCCCTTCTCGGTTGAATGTGTAAAATATGAAAAATATACAATACGAAATGTTCTCTAAGCACATTCCATTCGCATCATTGAGTTGTACTCGTACACACACACACACACACATGCGCACACATTCATGCACATAGAATTGCGACTAAATAAATAATAGAAATATTTTTCACAGCTATTTTGCATATTTTCATATACTCGTTGTGTAGTCCAGTTTAAGGTGGACGTCGAAAAATGTTTTTGATGTGCGTTGTCAGATGCTTTCTTATTTTATTTTTTACAATGTTTGCATTGACAACATTTTAAAGTACTTGCGCTAAGTAAAAATAAATAAATAAATAAATATATAAATATAAATAAATATGCGGCAAGTGCATTTGAGTGTGGGCGAATGGATCGAAATCCATTAGTTGCTACTCGAGAGCTTCTGCCGTGTCCCAGGAGCAATGATAGCGGGTGAACCTAATAGCCTCGCCTCGACGTGTTGTCCCTTTCAATTATGCCAGGCCAGGCCAGGACCAAACCAAGGACCAGGCCCAATCCCACTTCATCTTATTGCTGCGGTTTTGGGCTACTCAAGCATTTTTCAATTTTACACGTTTCCAAAGAAGAACCTAAGAAAAGGCATCGACAAGTGCTTCTCATTGTTATTTTTTGTGTTGCCGACACAGCTCTAAGAACAGGGAGAAGGAGAAGGAGAAGGAGGCGATCCCGCGGGCAGTAGCATCTGGGCAGAGTGGGGACAAGAGCAGGATGATTGCCAGCCAACACTCGTCTATTTGGCGCGTGGAATTTATTGGCAACGGAATAATGCCAGGCACGTTCATTTGATTACATTAAAACGAAAGTGGCTAAAAAGGTTGGCTCGCACCATCCAACTGCTCGACTTTCCTCACTGCTTGAAGGCTCTTTCTTCCCCCTCCCTTCAGTTACAATTCCATTCCCGTTGCAGCATAATTGAGCTGTGGCCAGGCGGCGTTTTTAAATAAATAAATAATGCACGTGGCATTGGAATCCAGCTTATTATGCGCCTGATAATGCGTATACGCCAAGTCGTATCTAGTATATGTGTGTTATTCTTTTTTCTTTTTTTCGTTTGTACGAAAAACAATAGAACCACGCAAAGAGCTCACACAATTAAAAGGATCGGCACAACTTCCACTATATTTTGGGGTAAGCCAGTGGGCGTTGTCTGATTTTCAATTGTTATAGCGTGCGTTTGTGTGGTCTGTTATTTATAGTATATAGATTTTATAGTTCGCTTACTGAAAATCCCAGTCGTTTGGCTTATTCACTTACGAGCAGCTCAGTAGCTAAATTAAATTCAGAGTTGCCGGAAAAGGTTTGAAATAAGCGCTTTTAATATCATAATTTTACAACACAAATCGTATTGATTTAGCACTCCATTTCCAAACCATTTTAAATATTCGGCAATTTATCTAAACTCCGCTTACAGCACTCGTTGATGTAATTGTTGTAATGAAAAGCAATACACATGCATCAAATATATATTTGCAGTATCAACGCCACAGTTTTGGCCACAATTTCACAGCCAAAGCAATTCGTTCAGCTAATTGAATCAACCTTTCAATTGAGGAAGGTAAAAAGTTGCTTAGCACACACAGCATTCAAATCCATAGTTAATTATATTGTTTGTTTTCAGTTTTTCGACTATAAACCTAAAGTTTGGTTAAAAATAACAATATTTTTTATACAGTAAATTGTCAGAACGACTAAGAGATGCTCTATAATGTAATCAAACATATTCATAACAATGTATAATAGAAAATTATGAGATATTTATGAGTTATCCTACAAAGTCACCCTATTTAATGTGAGGGTAAAATAGAGTATAAATTCGCACAAATCAAGCACTCGACTTAATTGCTTTTAAATGAAATTAGCATACCATGTTTACAAATTTGGTGAGCACATTTGAGTGTGTGTATCCATTTATTATCGAACTAATTTGCAAATTTGTGTGTGTTTTGTATTTTAATGTTTTATTTTATATATAAATAATTATATATGATTTTTAAATTGCGGCCTGGCTGGTGCTGTTAATGCTGATATATTGATGCCATGTTGGATTAAATGCATTCTTTTTTGTTTCATTCTCATTTTATTACTCATTTGTAACAAGAGCATTAAAGTAATTCAACAAAGTGCATAAATTAAGAATAATAAAAAAAAAACAAACATAAATAATAAATTATGTGATACCCGCCCCAAACTCAAGTAATTCCCACCTCAATCCATGCATAAGCCCATAACCCATTGCCCATTCGCATATTACAATATTATTATTACATGGCCGGTTAATTTATCTATGTGCAGTTTGTCGAGTGAAAAACAACAACAACAACAACAAATTGAGAAAACCGGAAAGAATGCAGCGTGTAGTAAATTTAATAAATTCATTATCAGCTCATTAACGACGGACTCATGGGGCGTATGCGCAATATTGTGCTGCAGCGCAATTAAAGCGCAAATATACAAAAAAAAAATTGCTGACATGACAGCAAAGAGCGAATTAATAATGTGCGTAAGCGAAAAAGTTCAACAGCCGTTATTCGGGCATGTGAAAAGCCTTAAAGCCAAACAATATTCGCTTGGCAAAGTGAATGGGCGTGGCAGTTGAATGTGTATGTGAGCCCACAAGCACGGCCGACACTCTAATTGCAAAATAATACACATAGCCAGGGGACCAGTGTTGGGTCTTTCATCAATGCCACACACAAACACAGACCAACACACACACACATACACAACAAAATAGAAAGAAAAAACAAAGAAAGTGGCAAAGGAAGGCGTATCTACAAGGAGCGCATGTTTCGGTTAATTAGTAAACACGGCAAAAAAAAGAGTAAAAGAAACGAAAAGAAATGAACGAGCTACAAATAGTAAAAGCAGAAGCAAACAGGAAATAGCAGGCTGATCAAAAGTAGTACTCGAATAAGTGATACCCTGTAAAATAAATGAGTTGATTTACAATTTGAGAGGTGAGATTCTATCTGTCTGTCTTGTACAGGGTATTTAAAGTAACAAAAATGCCTGGAAAAAGCGAAAGGTATTCAAAAAAAACGGAGAATATTATAGAGAGAGAAAGAGAAAGAGAGAGAGAAATGAGTATTAAGTTTGAACTCTACTTAAAGAGCTACTGTACTCGTCTACATCTTTTGGCCATGTCCTTGCCACAGCAAGGGGCAAGCAGAGTCAATGCCTAATTTGTTGGCATAGCTGCTGCCAAGCCTTCCATTCTCTGTCTCCACCTTCTGGCCAGGCAACAATGGAATTGCATGTGTGTGTTCCTTAACCGTCGTTTTATTAAAGCATTAAGTATCGTAGTTTATGAAAGCTACCGGCTTATTTGCTCTTCGGGCGCACAAAGCTACAACAAATAAATTAATACATAAGTTGATGTGCATATTTTATTTAACATTTGATTTGAATGATCTCACAAGAATTTGTTGAACAATTAAATGGTTAAATAGGTGGCACACTGCGGGGCTTAAATAGTTACTCTCTTGTAATTATGTAATTGAATAATTGTCACAGCTTGAAGTCTTGAGCTTCACAAAGATAATACACAAATCCGAAATTCCTTAAAGAAAGTGTAAATATTTTTTCTTAAATATTTTCAATTGTTAATTTATTACATTAATCTCAATTTGAGTCTTTGGTGTCTTAATCAAGTTCTCAATCTGTGCGGTAATCATTCACAAATTTCTTAACGTAATCACTTCTTTGTGCTGCTTTCGTGAAGGTAAAACCTCTTGAGCTTTTAATAATTGTTCATTTATCAGAAACATTCCAATATTATATCTTCAATTATTTATTTTCAATCAATTTATTTAATTGCATTTTACTGTTAATTATTTAATTTTCCCCTTCAACCAAAAACTCATAACGGAAGTACAAACTGCAGTTTGTAGAATTGCCACTTCATTGGCCATTCAATCAAGCACCACGGTGTCACGAAGATGAGACAGCAATCAGTCTACAGGATAAACGGCCAATGCACTCATGACAAACTTTTTTCATACACGTATTAAGTAAAGCATAAAAATAGCAGAAAGCGTGTAACAAACAGGAAAATGCGAATGCGAGTGTGAGTGTAAATGAATACGTAGCGGAAATATATGCATAAATTGCGGCCAACGTGGCGTATACACAACGCACAGCTCACAACACATACATCGCATAACACACGCGTATATTTTTCGCCTTATGAATTCGTATTTTATATGAAATTTGTTGGGCAGAGAGAGAGAGAGAGAGAGATAGAGATGTTGCCTCGGTCGCTGGGTAATTTCAGCAGAGCGACGCAGCGCAAAATGCAACACACCAATGCATAAAAATGCCATAATTCAAAATGCAAATATATTCTTTTAGCTTTTTTGATAAATGACACCGCGGAGGTCTGATGAAAATGGTGCACACGATGCGCTCGCTGCAATATGAAGCGTGCCAGCCAAGTACACGTTGAAGTTGCAACACCAGCTGCAAGTGGAGCATGTGCCACAAACCTTTTGATCATGCCGTGAAGCATGCTGCGAGTTGGCACTTTAATTTAATTTGCCAACATTGCAGTCAACGGTCGAGTCATTGATAAGGTGCCAATTATCTTGCAACATTTAAATGTGTTGCACCAACCAAAATGCGTCTAAATGTCAAATGCATATTTGAGCCCCATAAAAAATGAGCTTTAAGCGCAAGAAAAAAACATATAACACAACAAAATTGTTTTTTTTTAATATTTTTCATAAAATGCTTTGCATTTTTTAATTTAATTAAGTCTGTTTTTTTTATTATTTTATTAAATGAAAGTATTCGTTGTTTATTGTGCGACGTAAACGCAACGTTTATAATAATTTTATACACATTTCAGTGACGTATGCGTAATTTTTTAATTAACCATACGCCCCATCTGCCGCGTTAACATTTTTTTATGAGCTGTATTTGTTGGCTTCATTAAGCGACGCAGCATTTGCTGAGCTGAATCTTTGGCAGTGAAAACGTAACCAACATGTGTAGCCTTTATGTATTTAATGGCAACAAAGCCTTAACGGAGTTTGACATTTTTGACGTGGCTGCAATTGCAGCACGTAACGGCACGGGAAATTGCGTGGCTCAGCGGAAAAGCGGAAAGCAGCAACAGGAAAAGCAAACAACTAAAAAGTGACAACTGCTGAGAACGGAGAAGTCGAAGTACAAGATACCCTAAAAGTATTTGCAATATTATTTTTTTAATAGGCTTTCAAAACTAAGACTTAAATTTCTGAAATACCGATGCTGATTCTGATATATTATCTAATTATTTCTTGATTGATAAGTCTTCTATCTGATACTTTCATTATAGCAAATGTATAATACCTTGTTTTGCTCATTCAATATGGAAATTATAAAAATCCTCTTGAGTTAAAGTCCACCAAACAAAATGTCATATTTTTGTAGTCAAATAAACTGTCGCCTGTCCTTTCCCCTGAAGCTGGCAGATGATACATGAGCTGTGATTTCTTAGCCAAGACCAAAACCAGGACAAAGCCACTAAAGCAGCCGCGTAGCAAATAAAAGCACAAATACAAATTTATGCGAAATGACATAAGTCACCGCTAAAGTAATTTTTCACTAATGAGCTTGCCACACCTTCCAGGAAAAACTTAGCACAGTGGGCTAAGAGTTGTACAAAAAAACAACTATTTTAACAGAAAACAACATTTTGCTAATTTGCAAGAAATGCTTTTTAATTTATTTTAAAATTATAATGTATTTGAGCATAATCGCCTTACGAAAAAGAAGTACATATATTTTATTTCGGACTAAAATTCAACTATCTTAATCACTTTGGTACCACTGTGCATTCAACGAGATATCGCGGCACGCGTTTCTATTCAGACTTTTGTCTTTAGAGCGCTGTATCATTCTATTTAATCTAATGATGTATCTCAGGTGTTTGTTTGTGAAATTTATCGTGAAAATGTTATGCGTATTCTTTGGCTTAAGGTGTTTTAGCTGCCGTTATTTCCCAGTCCCTCGGCATCCTCATCGTCATTGTCATTGCCATTGTCTTTCAGTTTCCTGTTCCTTGTTCGCGATTTATAAGCAGCTATTAGTTTGGATAAAAAAGCCAAATTGTTGTAACGTATTTGCTTTAGTTGCTGGCATGGGTAAGTTAAAGATTGTATGAGAGAAGTGAAGTTGGGAAGTGGGAAGTGGGAAGAGAGTGGAAGTGGGTGTAAAGGACGAGTTTGGTTTTTCGGGTATATGTAATTAGCTGGTTGGTTGCCGCATCCAATTACCTAATATCCGCACAAGCACTCGCAACTCTAATTACTGCAGCTGCAGCAACGACAGCCACACCTAATGCAGAAATTACAAAATGAATATTCATACTATATTTGTGCAGCAGAAATACACTAAGCATCAGCATCAGAATCAGCATCAGCATCAGAGCATGCCGCAATCGTCGCCGCAGCTTATTGCAAATGAAAGCAGACTAGTTTTTCATTATTTTGCATTTGCTGCAACTTGTTGTAGTTGTAGTTGTTCCCTTTGCTCTCTCGACTCAAATACAAATCTGCATGCAGTTGCAATTTTTTGTTTTCGAAGGTTTTCCCGTATTGTTGTCCGCCAGTTTGTTTATTTGTTCGTTTGTTTGTTTGTTTGTTTGTTCGCTATTGGACCTGAGTCTAAATGGGTTGTCCTGCCGTTTTGCATTGCTTTTCAGTGCGCTTAACAATGAAATTTGCGCATAACCACATGCAAATTGCCAACCCACAACATCACACACATGCAAACGCACACACTCACATGCACATTGGAAAATTTACAAATAATAATCTACGCGCCAGGCAAAAGAGGTTTTTTTGGGTTGGAATGTCAAAACGAAATTTGCAGCAAACCACGACAACAACAACAAAACATGAAACATGAATAAAATATTAAGAACCAGTTTAAAATATGTGGAATATACGAATATAAAATTCTCTTAAAAAAAAAAAAAAACAGTTTTATTTAAACAGAAGCAGTAAATGGTTAAAGCAGATTATAAGACTTGAACACAAAGAATTATTTAAAAATCTGATTTGAAATGGAAAAAGTGTACGTTGATATATTCATACAAATATATATTTTTTCCGATAGAAAACAGTAATTGTCTGCTTGTAATAGTTTGACAGTGTTGGTTATTGGCCCAGGGCGCATTTGGTTTAGGTAACATATTGAAACATATTGCATGTCCTGGCTGTATGTTATACTGTTATTACAATTCCCACTCCTCGATTTCAGTCCATCTCCCAGCGATTAATCGATAAACTGTATTATAAATTGCTGTCGAAGCGGGCTGAAATTCGGTAATTTGCGCGTTATATATCGCATATTACGCATACGCCATGTTATCCGCATATTTGGTCTGGCTGCATTTCAACTATTTTTGGCATGCATAATAACTCAGTTTCGATATTTGATATTTGATACGCAACTTTTGTTTGTGTTTATCAGTTAATTAGAATTTCTGCCTCGCATTGAAGCTACAAAGTCCGTTTGTCCGTCCGAGGACGGAAATGACAAAAATTGTTGCAAATTTTTGCACATCCGTTTCAATTTAACTTTCGCTTGCCCGAGCCAAGGCTGATGATGATACAGAAGAAGAAGAAGCCAAATAAAACTGAAAAGGATAATAAAAAAAGAGAATAAAAATTGCAAACAATTCGTAAATGGGCAGATGCAAACCGAACTACAGCTTGTTACTTTTTTGTTAAAAACCCCACACACACACACACACACACACACACACACACACACACACACACACACACACACACGCTCATAAATTTAAAAAATGTAATATCCCTCTTACGGAAATGACAATTTATTGGTGGTTTTTACTATTCGCAATTTATTTCAACTCCGCAAGGAAATGCATTGCGGATGTAACGCCCCGTGCCGTACAGTGAACTCCACCCTTCGCATTCAGTTGCCGTGACCATTGCCATTGCTGCTGCTCGGCTGGCAAAAGTTGACGCTGCAAACAAACAGAGCGACAGACAGGCGGACAGTGCGACGGACGGGACGAAGCAAACATGTACGACAGTGTAAATATACAAATAAAATAAAAATAAAAATAAATATAAATATCGGCTGCAAAGTGGCCAAGGCGTCGGAATGGGGCAAGTGGGGCATGCTGCAACCACAACCCACAGCTGTGCACCACCCAACCACCAACCACCCAACCACCCAAACACCAGCTGAACGGACACCAAGCGTTGCCCGGAACGTGGCTGAGATTGAAAATCCGTTAAGTCATCGCCACTGCTAACCGCTGTGGCCGTTGCCTGGTGTCGCATGCCACTTGCCGCTTGCCGCCATTTCCTCCCCTCATTTCCACCATTTTCCTGCCACGTTTTTTGTCTCTCTGGCTGCCTGTCAATGTATGCAATTGTTTGTACTGTTGCTTTGGTCTCTGGTTCGCTGCTGTGGCCAAATCCTATGACAAATAAACGCTTCTCCAGCAATTTGTCGTTGCAGTTGTAACTTTGCTTTTAATTTAAGCGAACTGCTGAGCGCCCCAAGGGATTTGACGTGGCGGTCATTGAGATGCGCAAATCCTGCTGGCAATACAAGATTGAGGAAACCAATGTCATATACTACACGTAACCCCTAACAAGAGAGAAGCCATCGAACTGTTTAGGCAGGGAAGAAGATCCAAAGTTGCACGCATTACATATATGAGCAAAAATATATCTATACATTACGTATATCTGAAAAAAAACATTCTTTAACCAGGCTTAAGGATTAATATAACCACAATTCTACAATCAGTAAATGGCTTTAAAATGTAACTTCCTACGAATGAAGACAAATTTCTTATACGCAGAACAAAATTTTACAATAGGAAGTATTTCTAATAAAAAAACAGTATGCGGTTAGTATTTGCAAAATATAAATCTTCTAATCTTATGACAAACATCTGTTTTAGACCGATTCTAGTGTACGATTTTATCACTGAAATAATTATAATATGTAACTTTTTCAATTGAACTGATAACAAACTGTTGAACTGATAATAATCGCCATTGCTTATATGCTCAACTAATCTACAATTGTAATAATATATCTTAATAAATTGGAAAAACTACAGAAATTTTTTTTTAACATTGCGTGTAAGATTAACAGCGTAAGCTAGTTAAATTCTTATATAAGTAGTATACATTTTCAGCTAGATTTCCCAAGATCATTGGGAAAGCTCATGACCAACGCAACCTTGGTAATACCTACCTTATGGCAGACTTTCAGTCTCGAGTTTCAACATCAACCCAAACAGATAATCTCGTGAATATTCATTTGAATGACATCGAAAAATTCCCAGAAGTGACAATTAGATCGTTCAAATACATATCATTATTTTTCCCTTCTCTTTCTACAAGTACTGAGTGAGTCATTAATGATAAAATGATTTTCTTAAATAGGGAATTCCAATGAGTTAACTTGCTTGTTTAATAACTTAATTACTCAATTTGAATTCCAGATCCAGATTCCAGATCAGTAGAATGTTTGTAACAAATCAAATTACCATCAAACTTACAAATTAAAAGCTTGATTTCGAAAGAGAGACTGAACAGAAAGAGAGAGAGAGAGAGAGTGAGAGCATGAGAGACAGCTTAAAGCTTTTAGCTGTTTAAAGCTAATAAGACATAAGGTTTATAAATAATCTGAGCAACTTTAGTAGCAAATTGACAACTGCCGAGATGAAATCAAACCCGTTTTTATGTATCGCAATCTGTGGATTTTTATTGATCACTTGCTGTGCATCAAGTGATAGGTGTGACCACCTTCAAGATGAGAATAAGGAACATTGTCGGACCATAGTTCGTCGATGGTTTGTGCTAAAAGATGAATTCTTTCAACAATGCTGCAAGGAGGCTACTAAAAATGGGTGCAATGACTGTAATGAATTTGCGAATCGAGCAGCACATGCCAAGATCAAAGCTGAAGAGAAAACTATGAAAGAATTGAGTGGAACGAATAAATCGGAAAGTGAAGACATTAGTGCAATAATGCCAATTATAATTGACGATCGAATATCGTTGGGTGGAAATCGACGTTTCCACTATAAATTTCAAAACCCACATAATCGCGAAAAAAAAGTAGAAAATACTAATAAATAAGTTAGCCATAAGCTTAAAATGATCATTATTCTTTTAAAACATTAGCTATTTAACAGTAAAATTATATTTAAATTTAAAGTCAATAACATTGAATGTTTTTATCATTATCTTACACTTCAGAACAGGTATTTGGTATAAATAAATGAACTGTTTTCAATGTATAAACCCGTTTTACTGGTTGCACAGTAGTTTTATTTAGAAATGGTGTATATTTATCCAAGTAAAACCTTAACTGGTTCAGCACGTTCTGCTTTTTGCAAGAGAGTCGAGTGTTTAATGCACTTTGAAGAAGCGTATAAGTAGACAGCGGACTGCACATCGAATGCAATCTTCGGCTGTCTGACTTCAGTGCCACAGTTCTTATTCTCGATCGACAGTCTGAAATCAACAGAGCAACGATGAAGACTTGTTATATTATACTATTGTGTTTTGTATATCTCAAACTCTGTACTGCGCCTGCACCAAAGTGTGATCATAAAGATGATTCCTGTAAAGCTAAAGTGCGAGAATTTTACATTCTCAAGGATAAATTCTTTACGAAGTGTGTCGCTGGTAAAGGCAAAGATTGTAACAAATATGCAGATATTCAAGCAGAAAAAGGCGATGCTGTCTTTAGAACGATTTTGGGTCCTAATGCTCGAAACCAAGTATTTGCAAACCCACGAATTCAGCGATAGGATATGAAGTAAGTACTACTTTATATGAAGCTTGACAATAAAATCATTATCATTTGCCTTGTTTCTACATTTAAGGTCTCTGTATGCTTAATCACTTTTAAGTAATGCCAGGAATACAAATACATATGTTTTCAAATAATTTAAATTTTTATTTTTGGAAATAATTTAACTCAGAAAATTTTGTACAAAATAATAATACTATAATAGCAATTCGATTGATGGCTACTAAACTGGTTTGTCTGGACTTAGATTTTTATCAGAAATGGGCACCTTCTACTGGAAAAACGCCGGTACTGGGTTGCTTACGTTGTTCCCTATACCGTTATTCAGATTACCACAGAGTGCATAATATAATAGACACTTGTTTGTGTTTTCCAAGTTATTCAAAAAGCCCTACTTTGATGTCATTATTCTATTTTTATTGTCAATAAGATTTTAGAATCGAAGTCATGCAATCTCCATTGC
The DNA here is from genome assembly GCA_951394115.2 of Drosophila phalerata. Classification (NCBI taxonomy): domain Eukaryota; kingdom Metazoa; phylum Arthropoda; class Insecta; order Diptera; family Drosophilidae; genus Drosophila; species Drosophila phalerata. Next base: position 25,537,844 of record OX596008.2, on the reverse strand, counting down.
TCGGATTCCATTTGAAGCATGCGTGCTCTGATCGAAATTCAACATAAGCATAAGTATAAAGAAAAATAAAAATTTTACAAATCATTCTTTAATTCGAGGCTTGAACGTTTTCTCCAAATTATACGCTGTATACCAATTGATCTTCATTCATTATCCCAAACCGAGACGACACTTTAAATTCACATTTAAATTTACAAAAAAATGTTTAAATTTAAATATTTTTTGAAGCACATTTGCGTCTACAACAGGTCTAATTCAAGTCTGATATGACTTGAATATTTATACAACACTTTTTTGCATCGACTGTCAGTCGCAAAGCAACAGCTCAACGATGAATATAAATCTGATATTCGTTATATTTTTGATTTTGTTGATAAACTGCAGAGTTGGCGCAACTTATTCTCTTTTACCAAATTTTAAAATTAAAATGTTTATAAATTCTAAGTGGGTCAATATTCAACTTATAATACAATGCACTGAGCTTCACTATCATTCATTCTCCTCATTGCTGTTCAGACGCAAAGCAAGTAGTGTCTAAACCTCAAATTAAAATATAATTTTAATATTTACAGGAGACCTCCAACGGGACCCAATGATGTTAATCAGACCCAACGTCACAATGTACAAAAATGAAGAAAATAAAAATAGCGACCAGCTATAAACAAATAACAATACATATGCATGCTGCTGGCATATAAATAAATTTGCTAATATAATTTAATATTATATAACAACAAAACATTTGGAACATAAATTAATTATATATGTGTAGCTTAACATCTGTGTTTATTCAAACATTGTGTTTTGTTTAATAAAATTAAATGTATTTTAAATTTGTTGGAGTTCCCTCGTGTTTAAGTATCCCATTTGAATACTGACCTATTCTCATTCTTTTAATATTTTTTTATCACGAGCACGCGATGCGCTAACAGACTGACAAGTCTGGTTTATATCTTAAGTTTAGTAAGTTCTACGGATTAGAAGTGAGTCAGAATAAACAAGAGACGCAGAAAGAGCGAGAGAGAGAGACAGAAAGAGAATGGTTGAAAAAATTACTCATCAAAGATGTTTATATTGTTTACCATAATCTAAAAATATTTGTATAAATTATTTAAGCGGAAAGATTAAAAAAAACAAATAAAATATATACATTCAGAAAAATATGTGTTTCTTATATTGGGAAAGACCATACTTGAATTTACTCCAATAATATATAAAAAAAAAAAAATTAAAATTGCCACATTTGAGAAACACCGATATTTATAAGAGCATGTACTTCTTTATTTTCTGATCCTAGAAACATTCAACTGCAAGAGGGTACAACAAGAAGATACCACGTAATTCAGTTGAGTTTCTAACTGTCTGCCAAGCACATTCTTTATCGATTAGAACAATTAAAAAATACTTTGAGAATTTATACTCGATCTGCATCGTAATATATATATATACGTATAAGATTGAGTTGTAAGCGATATGATTTAAAGTCAGCTTATTTGTTCAAAAAGCAGAGTGTGACGCGGATATCGTAATGTTTTACATTACAATCAGTCAAACAAATTTATTATACAATTAATTACTCTACTCGATCCACTTTAACCTTTGTTATCAGCTCAGAACAGAGAATTACATCTGTAAAGAATTTTTATAAACTGAGTCCCTTAGATGTCTTTAACATTCATTGAGAGTTATCTCCGACAGTTTGTTAAACATATAAATTGTTGATCAGTATAGACAGCCTAGTAGGTTAAGCCCTTACTTGTTGTACAATGTACACCCATTGATTATAAATAATTTATTGTAGGGGGATTTCCCATTCCAAGCAGGTCAAACAATTTTTGCACAGGGTTACTAGATAGTTAAGGCAAACTAATTGATAATTCTAATTATGAAATTAAACTATTTTCTATTTTATATATATATAAGAAATATATAAGTACGATTGCACTTACTGTATTTTATTTTTTCGACAAACTCTGTAGTTCTCAATCTATTTGCATTGATGGGAGTCGGCAACTGCAGCTAACAAATTTTAATATTTACCCAACGAAATTGCATTTTCCAATTGACTTGTGATTGGTATAAAAGGGACCATAGCGAACTCGATTAATTAGAAGATGAACTAATTGAATTAGAATAACTTAAATTAGGTAAACAAACACATACACAGAGAGAGAGAGAGAGAGAGAGAGAGAGATAGAGAGAGATAGAGCCCCACTAATGTTATTGACAATTTTAAATAAATTAAAAAAATAAAACAAACATATTTTCAAAATCGAATTTGAAATGGCAAATGCTTTTTCCTTCCATACACAGACGCAGCGGGAATTAATTAAGTGCATTAAAACTTATTGAACTGTATGAAAAGCGAAGTCGAATGTTGGATGAGGCAAGCTGCAGACGACAGACAGAAGAGCTGGTAGATGGAAAGTGGTAGATGTGGAGTGGAAGCTTGGTGGCATGTGGCATGTGGCATGTGGCAAGGGACCAGCACTTTCCAGTTGCATGCAAAATTATTTAACTAGCACACGGGCTTTGCGTCTGTGCCCGTTGGAGCATTTGTGTCGTTCGCCTGGTTGACTGCAGTCAAATGCTAAATGCCGCCACAGAGGCGATGGCAATACACACACACACACACACACACACACACACTCTCGCGCAAATACACAAACACACGCACACACACGCATATACAGTCGACACTCACGTACGCGGCAGCACAGGAAAAGAAACGTGCTCCAGCACTAGGGACAGTCAGCAGATACAGCTACAAATACACAGACAGTTACACAGCCAAACACACACTCACACACACAGAAGCGAGGGGTATCCTTAGAGTAAGTATGCACATTGAAGCATTGCAAAAATTAGCTTAGTCGGAAATTGTCTTTTTGAATTTCGAAAATTTATTTTTTACATTTAGTAAATTTCCTTATTAGTTGGGGCTCTAGAAAGTTGAAAATAGAGATGAGAATTTACAATTTGAAAAATTTATTTCAGATGAAAAATAGAAAACACAGCAAAGCAAAGTAACCAAGGCTGCAAGCCGCTTTCTAAAATAATAGGTTCGTTCAGTTCAAATTGAAATTATTGTGTACATTTTTTTTCTAATGTTACGCAAATACTTGAGACTTTGGATAAAAATAAGTCATATTTAAATATATATCAATAATAAAAATTTTTATTTTCTTAAATAAAAAATGTAAATATTTTAAAATGTCGAGAAAAATGTATTTTAATAAAGATATTTCTTTGTATGAAATGGAACCAAGGCTTGAACCTAAACTTCGTAAAATGTTTAAGGTCTGCAGCTTTGAAAGTAATTAAAAATAAAACAAAATAAATTGCTGTTTGAGTATTATAAAAGTTTCTTTAAAACAAATTTGGTCGACTTTTAGTGGCAACCCTCGCTCCGTATTGCCACTGTGCATGTAATGCGTGATGGAAAAGTTGCTGCTGGCGCGTGATTCCAATCGAGTTATTACAGAAATTAATCATGTTGAACATGCATGGGAATTGCATATATCGTAAAGCGAAACAGAGATAGAGAGTGAGATGGATGTATATATACATATGCAATCTGCTGCATTTGCATAGCTTCGTGTATGTGAGCATAAAAAATGGCAACCTGGTTGCAGAATGTGAAAGCAAAACGACCAAAGATTATCATTGTAAGCATTCTTTGAGTGAGTGATTAAAATGCGTACATGAAAAATGGAAAAAAATTGTGGTACAGTGTGGTTGAAAAACGATTATTGTCATAGCCATGCATACACTTACACTCAAACACTCACACTCATACACTCACACTCATACACCCACACTCACATGGTCATGTGTTAAGTTTTAAGCGATGTCAGAGTTCGAGCAGCGTAATTTGCATTGATTTATGCTTCTATAAGGTGCAAGCGACAACGGTAAGTGCAACTGCAACTGCAACTGCAACTACAACTGCAACAATGTTGCATTGAAACGATGTCAAGGTGCCACATGGAGCAGACGGCGATGCACTGTTAATGTGTCTACGGCTACGTTCCGGGCGCACGTACATTCAATTAAACGCCCTTGAGTGCCGGCCACACCTTTGGGCGTACATCTCTGTGTGTGAGTCCCTCTCTCTCTCTTTCTCTCCCTATTTCTGTCTCCCTCTCCCTCTCTCTGCTTGTGAGGGAGTTTATTGGCATGCCGATGCCATTGCCAGCAATAGTGCGCCGAGAGCAATGAGCTAAAGATAAATAACAAGCCATATAACGCATACGCACAGTAAGCCCAAAGTGCAGGCGTGCGTTGCTTATGCAAAAAGGAAGTGCATGTGGGCGTGCCCAACCCTACAATGTATGTGTGTGTGTGTGTGAAACACAATCGCTTGCCAAAGCCCGGACAACAGTAAACAAGCACGCAGAGATAGAGACTACCACATGTTCTCCATGTATACTTCCAGTTCCAGCTCCAGCTCCAGTTTCACCTCCACGGCCGAATTCACGTCCGATTCTACACTCTTTGCACTACTCTCAACTCAGTCTCTGACTCCTCTGGCGCCAGGGGGGCAACTTTGGCGCTTGTCAACGCTGCCCACGCTTTTGTGCTTTTCCCCATGCATATGTATGCGTGTTTGCGTGTGTGCATGTGTGCGTGTGTGCGTATATGTGTGTGCGTGTTGCATGCTTTCAGGCGTTGATTTCCACAACTGCCAAACGCTTGTCTTTTGATCTTAGCGTGACCTCGTTGCATGTTGCCCGTCGTTGCTCTTTGTCCGTACAGTGTCTGGTCCCACGGCTGGCAAATGCAATTTCAATTAAATTTTAAATATTTATGCAGCTGCAGCAACAAATTTCAGCTCCAACACTTGCAACGAAAAACAATTGCAAAACCAAATAGCTTAATCCGCTTCTGTTTTTCATCTCTTTGCAGTTGAAATTGCAGTTTCCGAGTGTCTGGATTAGCATAAGGTCTACATATCATACTCTGATGAGTCTTTATGTTCAAAAAAGCAACCACAGTCTACTTTCAGGCAACTGGCATAAATTAAAATTGCCAAAAAAGTGTACTTTGAAAATATTTAGACTTTGAAATGTCTTTAGATTTGGGAAATGCATGTTACATAATTTTCAATTTTTCCCTTTTAATCACTTTTATTTATTTATTAGTATAAAGTTTCTATGCGCTGTAAGAACTACATACGAACTAATCCATTTAATTAACTTCTTATATTATATCGCAATTTTCTAACTCAATTCTGACTTGTACAGTTGCTAGGTCAAAGGTTTGATCAATTTTAACTTTCATAAGCTTTTGTTAAAATGATTCTTGAAACAAGGCATTTCAATTCTCCTTTAATTTCATACATATATATATATATGTATACATGTTCTTTGCCGAATATATTCATAGTTTTATTGACCTGATAGACAACCAGAAATACTTAATTAATCATACTTATTCAACAGTTTCTCTAAAAAGTAACACTAGTGTGTGTTAGTTCTGAAAGTACAGCTCAAATCAAGACAAATTGATTTCATTTACCTTGAACTGTCTTCAGCATTCTCATGCTGTCTCTCACTCTGACTTTATCTATCTCTTTTTTCTCAGTTCTTATTACTCGGTTTGCTGTGCTCACTGTGACTTTGAGTTTTCTCTCAAATGTCACTGTAGCCATAATTCACTGTCTCATAAGGATGTTGCGAAGGTAAAGCGTGTAAATCATGCCTGGCGCGTGAGATGCCTTCAGAGTTACTTAAAACGAGCAATTCTATACACTCCCACTCACATACACCCACTTACACCTCTAGTTGACGGCCAAATAATGCCACAAATAAATCTAATAACGCCCGCATAATTTGCATAATTCTCGTATTTAATAGACAGGCAAATAGCAGAGGCAGGTAGCCAAAGCAATTGAAGTTGCCGCAGTTCGCGGCAGGTAATCGTCAGGATCTGGAACCAGGAACAACAGCGACTGTGCCGCCAACATAAAACACTCAAAGGATATGCTGACAATGAGCCTTAACTCACACACTACACACTGTGTGCCATAAAGCGGATGTATGGTGGCAAGTGGCATGTGGCATGGTGGCATGGTGGCAGCATGAGCTTATGCCGAGTCTTGCCTCGGTATGCGCCTAAAAGCGCGCTTAAATAAATTCAATTTAACGTGACTAATACCATTTTATCGCATTGTTTAAAGCATGAAGCGCTGCACTGTGCACAGGATACGAGCAGCACTCCCCTTCCCCCTCTCCCACTGTCCCCTCATCCTGTCTGCCTGCCACACACACACCGAGCCATTCAGTCAGGCAGTCATCCAGTCAGACAAACATACAGACAGACAGACAGACAGACAGATTACCTGCCTGCAAGCCAGGCCAACGTTGTCTTTTCATCCTTCTGTGTGTGTGTTTGTGTGTGTGTGTATCAACAATATTGTCAAATTTCGTACACCATTCTGTTTCTCTGTGTGTATCAGTGTATGTTGCCTTTGTCTGTATTCCTGTATTACTATCTGTATTTATGTTTGACTCTACATGAGCGTGTGTGTGTGTGTGTTTGTGTGTGTGTGTTTGTATGTGCCCGCTTGTGTTTAACTGTTGCGATTTACGGACTAAACTCCAACCGGAACGTCGACAGCGACGTTGTCGGCAGTGCAATGAGGAAATAATAAATACAACATTTGAGGAAATTGAATTGTATGTGCTTATATGTACCTTCAAGTATACATATTTGTACACACACATATAGTCGCAAGTATGCATGCATGGGTGTAAGTGTGAGTATGAGTGTGGCAGATATTTGTGCAACCGACAAAAATGTTGCTAAACCTATAAATAGTATAAAGTTGAAGTCCCTTTGATACAACAAAATATGTGCACTAAAATAAAATAAATGTAACATTATAATAATAATAAATTACACTTTATAATAAAATAAGTAAATCAAATGAGATCTACGAAAAAACAAACATATTTGTGACTTGAACATATTTTATGACCTAAATGAAGAAAAGTAAAAAAGTAAATATATTTAAACAAAAATGTAAAATACATAATTAACAAAGCTCTTATAACTTACAAGCCTAATATACAAAATATTTAATTAAATAAATATTTAAATCATATTTAAAGTCAACAGGATTTTTATTTGGCTTTTATCTATTATATTTTTATTATACTGAGGTTTGCTTAAGTGGTTAAAATATGCAGTTGCTCTAAGCTTGACTTTGCAATTGACAATTATGTCGGGTGTCTGATATTTTTGCGTCTGCCTTCTCTTCTCTTCGCCTCAATTGTTTCTGTTTGTGAATGTGCTTATAGGCCACTTTGTTGTTGCTTTGTTGTGGCTGTTGTTGCAGCCATTGAATACCCCTACCTCTGGCTCCCTTTGCTTCTGTATCGGCCTCTCTCCCCTCCTCACCCGGCTGTTTGTACTGAAGTTAATAAAACTGCCTTTTATGGAGCGCTGCTCAATATGTTTTCATGGCCATTTGAGCGCCTGAACGTATGCAGCAATCAAATTAAATGTTATGTAAGCTTTTAAAGAGCGAAGTAGAAGAGATAATCGTGGAGAGAGAGAGTGAAGAGATGAAGATTGGCGGATACTTATATTGACGGCTCCCGGGGCCGATCATCGACAATGCCAATTTACCAATTTGGCAGTGCTTACTTATGCCAATCAAGTGCTCAATGAAATCAAAAATGTTCATGTCCGTCGGGCAACTCGTCCAGAGTTCGGTTAAATGCCAGTGGCATGTTATGATTATGATTATGCTATCATTATGGCAAATCTTTTACTCAAAATCTTTTATGCGAAATTTGCATTTTGTGACTGTGAGAGCGTGTGTACTCTGCTTCTAATTGAGTTAACAGCTTTGCTTTCGGCTAACTCTGTGTGGATATCATCATAACTAAATATTTGCTATATAAATATATATATATATATATATATACAATTTTTTGATATCTATCAAGCACCGTTTTGCATAGCAAATTTGCTCAGCTCCAAATCCGCAAACTCAATTTGCTTATACTGAAAAATCCGCACGGTTTTGGCCCTGAAATATTTCAGGAGACATTTGTCAATTTTATTTATGGTCACGTAGCGTTTATATTTTGCTTTAGATTTTTCTTAATGGTCGCTCAACACAACAAACAACAATGCAGCTGCCACAAAAAAGAGAAGGAAAAAACAACAACAACAGCAGCAACAACAACAGCGGTAACAGCGGGTGTTAAAGGCCACTTAAGTGCTGAAAAATGCTGGCTAGCAGGTGGAGCTTTAGCTAAGTACGGCTTGCAGCTACCCACCTGGCATAATTACCTGGCTACGTCATACGAAAAGGTGGCCAAAGTGTACAGGGTGTCTGGGTTAATGCACAAACAAGTGGCAACTGGCAACAACATAAAATGGTGGCAACACCTCACTTGCAACAACATTTACAACAACTTCTATTAACCCGAATCTTCCCAGCGTTACCATATGGTAACAAGCAATAGGCATTTACTAAAACTTAATTTTTAGACAACATATTAACGTTAGATTAACTTTTATAAGATATTCTAAGAGTAAATTGTTGTCTCTAACTGATAAAAAGTTGATTGAAACAATCTCTTGAAGTTAGCTGATCGAAAAATGAGCTTTAAGTTGCTCATTATATTCTGCAGTGCAAAAAAACGGCATTTGGCAATTCGTCGCAAGTAAACTTAAACCGTTTGACTAAATTTAGTACTGAACTATATGCAATGCACACATCATTAGAAAGGTAAAAGAGTGCACTTATTAATTTTGAAAAAAATTCTAAATAAAAACCACTTTTTCTCTCTTAATTTTCATTTTTTATTTTCGTGTTACCATATGGTAACGCTGGGAAGTACAGGGTACAGGTTTTTACCATACATTTTATTCGCGTTTCGCACTGTTTTGTTCATAAAATATGATTGCTCCTATGACAGCTATATGATATAGTGGTCCGATTTGAACCAAATTTGCTCAGGATGTATAGGAACATATCAGATACATATTCTAAGAGTTTGGTTGAGATATGCCAGAATAGAAAAAAGTTTTCCTTACTAAAGGTGAATTTGACCCCGTTTGTTCCTATGACAGTTTTGTTATACATACGATATACTGCACCGATTTGACCCAAATTTGGTCCTATATATCAAGGAAGATCCCCCCTGTTGAATAAAGCTGTATTTATTTGATTTTTTCAAAAATATTTGTATTTTGTAATATTAAGTAAACCTGTACCCTGTACTTCCCAGCGTTACCATATGGTAACAGTCGAAAAAATGGTTCTGTCGATTATCCTGACAAGGACGATCAAAACGAATATTTTTTTCGGATTCAGCGAACTCAAATTCACCAGTCCTGAAAGTTTCATTAATAAATTCGAAAAAATGTTGCTCAGGACGATTCGGGTTAAATTGCAAGTATTTTTTAAGTTTAATAATATGACCAAAGTCAGCCAACTGAACTTAATACGATCTAACCAAATTAAATTAATTAGTTGCATCTTCTGAAACTTGTTAAATTCAGAACGCAGACGGAAATAACAACATGAATTTTAAGATAAAAACTACTCTTAAAGTTGAAGTTAAATTAATACACATATATTTATTTTAAATAAAATTAAATAAAATATGATGAGTATTATATTACGGTTGTCATTTATTTAATGTGAAAATAAACTTAATTTCTGTTAAGTTTTATACATTAGCTCAACATTTTACAGTAAATATTGTCAATTGATAATTTGTTAAATTACTATCTTTTGAGATAGGCTTGAAAACTTTCTTTCGATGCGTTTTTAATTTTTTTCAGTTGATAATCTTTATTGTCTTTTATAATAAATATTGCTGTTATTTCAAAATATTAAATTAAAATATTTTAGTAAATATATTGTTGAATTACTTCAGTTCATCATATTATTTACATTCTCTTTATTTATTTGAAATTTTTGTGAATCAAGCTGTGCTTTTTGACATTCAATTTTTGACTTTGGAACACTGGTATAACACACAACAATGTCAGCAATTTTAAGCTGCAGCACTTAAAGTGTGAATTACATGTGTACAAGTATGTGTGTGTGTTTTTATGAGTTTATCAGTGTGTGCCACATTATGCCTTGTTAAAAATGCCCAAAGAGTGAAAACACAACAAATACTGAAGCGAAATGCTGTTAAGGTGTAAATAACAATGTGTATGTTTGTGTGTGTGTGTGTGTGTGTGTTTGTTACGAAGTCTCATCATCATCGTGTTAACAAAAGAGCATACTCAAGTTTCATACGAAATGCAATTCCACTTTTGCGCACTTTATGTCAACATGTTGTACGTAAATCTTTGTGTAAGACTATGCCAAACGCTTTGGCCCTGGGTTCAGAGGGTTTCGGAGGGGTTCGGAGGGGTTCTCGGGTGTGTCAAGGGGTTGTTATACACGAGGGACAGTGTCCGCTTGGGTGGTATTGGTTACACGAAAACTTCCCTTTCACTCTCACTCACTATCGCTCGCTCTTTCTGTGCGAATGTTTGTAAAAGTGTCAAAAGTGCTTGAAATTTCAGCAGGCCTTACAAGCTCAACACAAAACGGACAGACGGACAGACGGACGGACGGACGGACGGACGGACGGAAGAAGAGAGAGATAAAAAGAGAGTGAAAGAGTGAAAGAGAGAGAGAGAGTGTGTTGGGATCTGGGCTAACGGCGGATTCAACTGGACGGAGCTTCTGTTGATGTTTCTGGGCCAACACCCAACTTTTATTTCTGGCGACGGCAAATGCAGAAATCACGCTCATATGCTCAACTGCACGCAAAGTCAAAAGTCCCTTTGAGTGTGAATACACACACACTTACACACACACACACACGCACTGCGTCTCCTTTTCTCATTCTCCCTCTACTTCTACTACCCTTCTTTTTTGTATTCTGCTAGCGAAAAATTTGTTATGCGTATTTGTGTTGTGCCTTTTTTTTTTGGCTGTCATCCAAAAAATCTTTCTATTTAGGCGTTGTAAATAAACAAACCTGCCTCTAGACAACTTGTCACGCCCACACACACACACACAGAAGGGGCGGAGATGGGGTATTTGTGCAGTTGCCATGAAATATTTGGCGCTTGTAGCGTTTTTCACTTTGTGGCGAGCACCGAAAAAGCAAGAAAGCGTTTCGTTTGCCATCAAACCGGAAGTAGAAGGAAGTTCTCAAGGAAACCAAGCAGCTGGCAACTTTTACATCCCACCTCTCTCTCCCTCTCTCTCTCTCTCTCTCTTTCAGTTCCATTCTCAGATCCTTTCTCTATGCTCTTCTAGTTACCGGTTGTTAACTACTGCTTTCCTTCGTATACTCTGCTTTGCTGCAAGCTGAATTCGATGTCAGCTGCCAGTTGTGATTAATATTATAAAGGAACAATGCAAATGCCATGGTACTCGTAATAAAGACACATCATCAATGATAACTGAGAAATAATTAGTTAAGGATATGCTTGTCTATCGTTAGAACTGTCTTCTCTTTTCTATTAACTAAACTTTAACTACACCAAATATGCAGCTCTATTTATTCATTTGATTTTTTTTATATTTTCATTTTATAATAATCACAATTTTACATTTGATTTATATCAAGTTCTTAATTTTCTTCTTTTTTAAAATATTACATATTACTACAAATTGTGACTTATCGATTCTTCATTATAAATACGTCTACGGTATTTTGTCTCTATTATATATTTTCCAATTAAAATTAAAATATAGAAAAATAATTTCTAAAGTCTTTATCTATTGCATATTCTAACAATTAATATAAAATTTTTACATTTAAAATATATATAATAACAACTGAGTTAACTTAAATATTTAAGCGTTAAACTTGACTATAGAGTGCATGATCTCTGCCTGCAAAATGGCAGCGCATTGTGACACTTCCTTACCGAACCCAATCTATATCTACCATATCCCCCCACCCCCCAACCCCTTTGCCATCGGGAAAGCTGCTCATGTGCATGTACGGTACTTGGGAATGGGCGGGCAATATAACTGTTATTGACACGGCATCATATTGAAAATATGCACTTTTTTGCGCTTTTCACAGTGCAAGTTCAGTTGACGGGCAAAATGGGTGATGGCAAATGGCATGGATGGTGAAAAGGAGAAGGGAAGGGTGGAAGGGGGGGGGGGGAAAGTGAAGTGGATCCAATGGTTGGGTAAATAAATGCGACAACATGGCGTCGCATGCATACATATATCAAAGTGCAGTATCGTGCATATTTTATGTGCTCCACCCACAGGACACAGTAAACAGGACATGAAACAGAGGACATGGACGAAAGGAGAGAGGGAGAGGGAGATAGAGAGGGAGAGGGAGAAGAAGAGACAGACACAGGAGACATCATCATCATATTACACAGATAAACGCCTTAGGCAGATGCCTGTCAAATGCAGATAGAGACAGAGTGAGTGGGAAAGAGAGAAGAGGCTTGTACTTGTGTATGTGTTTGTGTGTGTGTTTGAGATTGCTGACAGCTTATGATTTTGTAATTAAATGCTGTTATAAACAAACATGGCGGTCTCACGCCCACCCCCCCTTCCCAAAACAAATCTTCAAAATACCACATTATTATGCAGCATATTTCACACACACATGCACACATTGTTATTGTTATTGTTGCAGTTGGTTGTGTCTTTGGCATTTATCTAGCATACTTCCTGTCTCTCAGTCAAATTCCTTTCAATATTACATTGATTAGGTGTAAATTTATGCAGAGTCTATATGATGAGTTGTTCTTCTTGTTGTTCTTTGACATTGTTGCTCTTATTGTTGTTTAAATTATGCACGTGCCTTGAGTCAAAATTTGGGTTGTGGTTAAGTATTTGATTTGCGATTTGATTGAATTTCTTGCCACTTAAAACGTTTCTCAACTTGTGGTTAAATTTGCAAATTATTTAGCTTGGTTTTCCTAATGTTACTAGCCGCAAAAATGTGTTTTCAAAATATGTTTGAATTCCATCCATTTTTTGTTGACAACTATTTGATGAAAATTTATTGTAGAACTACACATAATTTCAAATGATTTTCAATTTACATATACATATTTTTCAACACTCAAGTTTAGCTGTCAATGACAGATATTTGTAAAAGTACATAACAAAATGCCAAAGCCAAAGTTTAAATGTTTTTATTGATTATATTATTTTTATTAAAAATCTAAATCGAATATTAACCATTCTGGACTTACCAACTGTCTTCCTCTGTCTGTTACATACACTCACATATAGTAATAATATCCTTTCAAGGCCTCTTTAAAATGGAAAGCTGCATGTCAAATGTAATTGTGCAAAAGTTGTTGGGTTTCGGGGGAATTTTATTTTAAGTACGAGGCATGCTCAATTGCACAGCAAACAGCAACAGTTACTCATAGAGTGGTCTTTCCAACCGACTGGCTCATCCTGGTCCTGCTCTACATATACTCGTATATATAGACATAAATCCTTTAGTGACCCAAAATATATTAATCCTTTCAGTGGCGCTTGGGACGTGACTGCATAATTTGCCGTTGTCCTCTTCCGCTCAGTTCACTTCACAACACTGGCAATTTTTTGCCGTTTTAATTTTCATGTTTCTCCATCTCCATCTCTCTCTCTCTCTCACTCTCTGTCTCTCGGTGCTCCACTGACAGTCAAATAAATTATTACGCTGTCGTGTAAAAGCCGCAGAGATTAAGCAATTATGTGGCACTTAATGCTGGACCAGGCTCAGACCCAAGCGGCTGGATGACTGGTAATTTAAGGCAACCGCCACTTTTCGCTTACTATACATTTTTGATTGCCAACTATTCGTAGTAGTTGCCCCCTCCCTCCCCCCCCCTGACTTTTGGTTTCCTCCCCCTGCCTGTCAACCCCTCAGGTGCTTGGTTACGCACGCTTAACCGCAATTTGATTGGCTGCTCAGCGCAAAAGTTTTGTGCATCAAGCTAAATGCAAAACAGAAGAAACCGTTACGCCACCAGCTGCTGCACGGTTGCGACTCCAGGTGAGCTTGCCGCTCCTTGCCAGCAAATAGATGCGAGGGTTGCTAAGGGTTGCGAGGGGAGGGTGCAAAATGAAAACGAAAATGAACATTTTCGGCGCTATAAACTCTAAACTGCAAGACAGAAGTTGGCTTAGTTATTGTTCTTACAGTTGTTGTTTTTGTTACTTTTGTTGTGAAAGCAATTGCTGTTGTTGTTGTTAATGTTGTTGTTGTTGATTCTGTTGCTGTTGGCAAAGTTTTGTGCGTGCGCGAAACCATAAAACCCAACGATGTGGCAAAAGCCTTTCTGATGTTGCCACAAAATCGTTTTTCAATATTTTGAGATATAATGAAACAGCAGAAGAGACAGTACGAAAGATAAAGAGAAAAGTCAGACAGAGAGCAGAGAATTTAATGCAAAACAAAACATTTGCTACGAAATTCCATTTAAATTGCTTTCTATGCAATTTTTTTATAGATAACATGACCGAAAGCATTTTCTACACTCAAAAAATCTGACAGTATAATCGCCTTTAAATACATATGTTGTCGTATTTTCGAATTTTCTAATATTGGAATGCTTTTTTCTAATTTTAAACGCAGTGAACGCCAATTTTCAATAATTGTTTTCTTACTTTCAAGTTAAGATACGGTAAAATGAGATATTCAAAATAGTATTTTTAAAACATGTCATTTTTTTTTTAAATTCCAGACCAATATGGAAATAAATGTTTAGAGTGTAGTTACGACTGAAATATGTTTTAATTTAAATTTTGTAATTCATGTTATTGTTATTGCAGTTACTATTTGCAGCAGTTGTTGTTGTTTTTGTTGTTGTTGTGCAGTGAAATAACAAAAACATTTACAAAACTGTCGCATGCAAATCAATCTCAGCTGTCGCCCAGCCGAGACAATTTATGCATGCTCGGGTCACAAAATGTCCTGGCATCTTTCGAGCTGTTGTCTGTATCTGTGTTTGTGTCTGTGTGTTGTTATCCTCCATGTTTCATTACATTTTTCGGCCCCTCACCGGTCACTCAGTTGTATGTAGTATAGAATGATATAGAATGGGTAAACTATATGTGGTATGCGAGTTCTAAGCAGAGTTGACGGGCAGTGGCCCATGTCATTTGTCATTAAACACTTTGAAGCAGGCGACAAGCGGCACAAAGAAACAGCTGTTGACACCGAGCCAAGCTTATGGTTAACATGGCGTATGCGCAATATGTTTGCTTATGCACATCTCCAGCAACTGTGCATCGTAAGCTTTTGGTCATTGTTTCTGCCGTTGTTGTTGTTGTTGTTGTTGTTGTTCTATGTGTGTGTGTGTTTGTCGGTCTGTCTGTCGTGTCTTGTGGTGGCACTGAGATTCAATCGGCTTCCCTCTCTCTCTCTCCCTCTCTTCTTCTCCGTTGTTGCATCTATTTGTGTCGGCAAACCATAAGTAAAGATTTTAAGCGCATTTTGTGAAATTTCTATGGCAACCAACAACCGACAAGCAACAACCAAAAGCAAATATAGCAATCACATAAAAGCAGAGCACAGAGAAAGAGAAACAAACAAAACAAAAATAAAGAAAGAGAGAAGGAGAAGATAACATCACAAATTCCATCAGTTCTTAAAGTCTTTCATTCTACTTTCAGTTGACAAATTTTCATCAATACAATTGTAATTTAGCCGCTTTGTTATTAACAAACAGAAAGTCAATGTGATCATTATTTTTTGTACAATCTATCTATTTTGTATCCCTTATGAATTTTTCCTGTTAGAATTATTAAAAGTAAGCGAGTGCGAAATCAAATCTTAAAACTGCCATAAACATTTTGATTTATGGATTCTTTTTCTTTTAAAGCTCAATTATTTCTTGAACTCTAATTCAGCATCGACTTGTGAATTGTCTTATTAGTCCAAAAATAAGCTGCAAAGAATTTAATAATTTTTTTTATCAAATCGTACTATAGCATAATACATTGTATATTAAGAACCATATAAATTGCTTTTATTCTCTTCATGTTTGTTTTCTTTAGATTCGTACAATTTTTAAAAAAATATACATGAAGTAAATCCATTTATTTGCTTTGAGCTTTAAAAATTTGTATTATAGTAAAGTAAATAAAAAAGTTTATTCAAATATAATTATTCTTGCATATGTGAAACAAACAATTCGATTAATGTATTTAACTGCACGTGCAAGTACTATATTTAACTTAAATATTCGTTGTGTAAAAAACCAAAGCAAAGTAAAAATTGTTTGTCTGGCATTTAAAATGCAGCAAGCAATTTTCTTGGAAATTTGTCGCCCTTCTACAACAATTTGCAGTGCCATTCTTAGTCCAAGTGCCAAAAAACATTAAATTCATGTTACATTTTTAACGACAACAACAACAACAGCAACAGCAACAAGCATAATAATAACAAAAAGCTGAAGCCAGTCAAAGTTCAAGTGCAAATGCGTCTAAAAATGCAATTTATTCCAATACACACTTTGGCATATTGAATTTGTGATTAGGCAAATAAACTGAATGGAATTACAAGTGGCATACAAGCCAACAGTTTATTGTGGGCCATGTGGCACCTGCCCCCCAAAAAAAATAAATAAATGTGAAAAGTAAATGAACCTATGTGTGTGTTGCGTTTAAGTAAATATTCATTGGCATTACTTAAGCCTAATGGTAATAACAACAAAAAATGTGTGTGTTGCGTTTAAGTAAATATTCATTGGCATTACTTAAGCCTAATGGTAATAACAACAAAAATGACAACAAATAGCCAAGTATTCACATACCAAATTTTACTTTTGTCAAGTGTCAAGGTTGAAAGTGGGAGGCAAAAGTTGTTTGTCCCACAAGTATATCATATGGTATAACGTATTTGCAAAAATTTGCACTGCACAGCAAAATTGAAGTTGCCAGGCGGGTGGGCGGTGAGTTCTGGGGGTGGGGATTGGGCTGGGAGTTGGGGTTGGGGTTGGGGTTTTGGGGTCAGAGGTCTTGTGTCATAGGTTGCCGTCTGCACACTGTCATTGCCATTGTTGGCGCTTATGTTTTCATAATAAATTCATAGATTCGATTTATTTTTCAATCAAAATAAATATTCCAATTTTTTTGTAGCATGCGAACTTGAATCAAATTTAGGTGATTTCGTTTGCAAAACCATTTTATTGATTGTTTATGGAGGCAACAACAATGCAAAAAGGAATGGAGAGACTATCTCCAACAGCTTTTTTCATCAAAATATATCATTGAAACTAAGTATTATTATTTTTACGATTTACTTAACCTTGTTATAATGGCTAAATGCTAATGACAGTTGACATATTCTCTCGACAAAAGCCACAAATCTCTTGTACGACTATTTCAAATAATTAAAATAATTTAAAACGCAGCTGGGTGAAAATAAATAAAGTGTATGCTTTCAGGTAAATAACTGTGCACCATGGAAATTAAATGAGGGTAAAAGACGCGACGCGACGCGACGCTTCATTCCATTAAAAATCTGCATAGCAACAACATAAATTATGCGCAAAAATACCAACGCCAGTGTTTTATCTTGTCTATCAAGAGTGTTTAGCAAGTTTTTGAAACACTGAAACCATTATGCAAATATGCATACGGCTGCTGTGAGCTGCGGGACAAGCAGGGTGAAGGAGGGGGAAGCAGGGGGATTTAGCACAACGGGTGGCAATATTAGCAGAAGCAGGAGCTGCTTCTAGTGAGTACTCGTACTATAAGTGAATATACTATACTCGTAGATGTGTATTCATTTTGTGCCGACTTTTCACATAATTTTTAAATGCATTTCCGCAAGCGTCAAGTGACGCCCACAACTGAAATTGGCTTAAAAAGTTGTGTCTATTAGCAAAAAGCTAGACCGCTCATGAGTGTGTGTTCAAAGAGATAACAGAAAGTTGATTTGGCTTACAGCGACAGCTCATAGCAGAGCTATGTTAATGTTGACTACATAACAGCAGCGCAGTTTCCAGAAATGAACGCTGTTAAGGGTTGTGTTGCTTCCAGGCTGGGGTAACAGCAGCAGAAGCTTGACAGTAATACTGTTATTCCTGTGACTCTCCTGTCCTGTCCTGTGACTCTCCTCCCAGTAGCAGTGGCTGTAACAGCGCGCTGTTATAATTTAACTGCTGTTATGAGAGCTTACTGCATTGAGCAGTTGCCATATACTTTCTATAAGTAATTTGCAAAAAAACGTAAATGTAATAAAATAAAAAAAAAGAAAAGAAAAGTGCCGAGCATAATGCAAAATAAAATCAACAATTTTGCTTCACTTTGCGCACGGTAATTATGGAAAATGTCAACAAGCCAGAGTTGTTATTGTAGGTTAAGCGTTGCTTGGGCCTTGGCCACTGTTGGTTTTTAATTTCAAACGCGGAAGCTGGCAAAAAGAAACGCCAGTTGGCTTATGGTTCGCCAGAGACCAAGAGAAAGACACAGAGAGAGAGAGAGAGAGTGAAAAAGAGAGTGGGCGACAGGTGGAACAGTGAGTGGGCTTTATGCGCTCAAAGGATATACGAGTGCGCACTCAAAGTTGCGTTTTCTGCATTTCATGCCGCGCAAGTTGACACCAGTAATTAACATAAGACAAAAGGCAGTCGAGTCCAGTTTTGAGTGTTGCCCTCTTTGCCACCGCTTTGCACTTTGCAGTGATTAAAGTAAATTTACCAGAAACACTTACACACTCACACACACACACACACAAGTGTTTGAAAGACTCAGGTTAGCCAAACAAAGCAGCCTTGTGGTCTTGGTCTTGGTCGGGGTTACAACATTTCCACCTGTCTCTTTCTCTCGAGGTCGCATTTAACTTGGCACTAAATTACATTGCTGTCCTTGTGTTGCAGATGTTGCTGTTGTTCTTGCTGTTGTTTGTCATTTCCGCCTGCCGCGCCCAAAAGTATGCAACAGTTAAGCCTCTGTCTTTGACACGTCCCGCTTGCTACTTTCCACTTGCCACTTTCCACTTGCCACTTGGCAATGCATCAGCGTCAATATTGGCACTAACTGTCAGTCGATTATGCCAAGAGGCCCCCGAAAACCGATATGAGCTTGGCTATAAATAAATGTATATTGCTTCCAGTGTATGTTTGTCAGTGTATTTGCATGTGTGTGCGTTTGCGTGTGTGTGTGCGTGTGTGTCTGCTGTAAACAGCTGCCAAGTATGTTTGTTAATATCGGTTACTTAGCGGCTGCATAAATTGACATTTTGGCTGCGTTGGCAGAAAACGTTCAATATTGAAAACAGCTTAAACAGATTGAAGGTGAGTTTGGGCTAAAATTATAAGTAGATTATGCGACAAAGTAGTTAGAAACTATGATTGATTTTTATGTTATACTCTGTAGCCTTTGTAGATGTACAAAAAACAATCCTATAAGTTATTTTCTTGATAAGTGTGATATCTAAATAAAAAAAAATACTAAAGAAATTTGACTATATGTATAATTATTTTTTATGAACATACACTTGATTTTAAATATATGTAGTGTACACTGTACATCTGATTTAGTAAATGGTGATTGAAATGGTAAAAATCGAAATTAAGACAAATATTGGATTAATATGTTTACCTTAATAAAAGTATATAGCGACGAAGGAATTATTAAAACTTTATTTCCTTATCCAGACTCAACGCGTGTTGTTTATGGTTCATTGTAAGAGCAGAACTGGCGCCATCTAGAGTTTGCAGCTTGCAAGGTGTTCTTAAAAGTTTCTTAGATAAATGGAAAAATACAGCGAAAATGTTCATAAATATACTGTTAGCTTGTTTTACACTTTCGTGAAATACAATGCTACTTCTAACTGATGGTATCTTCTATCTGCTCTCATACATTGAACAATGCAAAAGTGAAATGGAAAATGGGAAATAATATCAACATTAACTGAAAGGAACAAGTTGAAATGATTCTTTGAACCCTTGACCGGTTCAGAGTTTTGCAGTTGAGCTGCAAAAGTTTTGTGTGTCCTTTTCAATAAACTGTAGTTTATGATTTTCTAGCTAATACTTGTTTTTTTTTTTGTATTTATTTCAAGAGTTATTTTGGGCAAGTTCTCATCCAAAATGGACAATTTCATATTTCAAAGGGCAGAAAACAAATGCAGTTGACATTTTAACGTCTTTAAGCTTTTATTGGTCTTATACATACTATACGCATGTGTGTGTGTGTTGTGTGTGTGCGTGTGTGTTCTCTTTTTCGATTTATTTGCTCCTCACATATGTCAACCCCTACACACCCTATCTACCTATCCTAATCTTGAACCTTTCCCCCGTCGTTGACTGTCGCCAAAAAGGTTGCCCGTTGAACATTTCATAATGGCCAGTGAAAAGGACACTTTAGGCATTCGAGCAGCTTCAAAGTGACAACAACAAATACTTTGCTTTGTTTTATATTTGATCCTACCTTGGAACGTGCAAGTGTGTGTGTAAGCAGAGGTGAGTCAGTGGCATGAGGCATAGGGCAAAGGTATGTTATTTTATGTGGGTGACTGTAATTTAATGCCGCTTCAAGCGATTCTACAACATCGAAATGTTGCGTAAAAGCTGCTACCAAATATTTTATTGCAGCTCGAGAAATTTGTATATCGTTTTAGGCAGTAACACATAAATTATGCTATCCTGAATTGTTATGCTAACTTAACGGTTTTACTTCTTTTTCTTCAAACAAAAAAAATAATGATGAAAAAAATTCATCAAAATGTACAAAACAAAAACTTGAAATTGTAGTTCCAAACACTGTTTTAGCCATAAATTGTAGACAAGCTACAAATTAACTTAAACGAATTTAAGTGAAGAAAATTTGATGAAATAATTCAATATATAAAACAATTTAGAATATATATGTATTTTTTGTTCTGAATTTTCATCTGGTTGTCTATTCATGGTACTTGGCCAAATGATGAAATTGTAATGTGTTTGGCTTGGCAGTTTGGGCCAGTAAATTGCCAGCATAAAGGCCTGCGAGCGAAAAGTGTGTGTTTGTGTTTGGATCTTAAGCCAAGCAGAAGCACATTACGCATACGACAGGTTGCACACGCGCGAATGCCAAAAGCTGAGCTGCTGGCTGTAAGTACGTCAGCATTTCAGTCATGGCCAAAAGATACTTTGGCTTTAGTGCGCAACATTGTTGTAGTTTTTAATGGATTTTCATTAAGTATAATGATAGAGATGCAAAAAATAACAATGAAAGAATGGCAGCAAAGTGAGTGAAGAGAAAAAGCAAAAAGATACAGAGAGAGAGAGAGAGAGAGAGAGAGAGAGAGATACTGTGAGAATGAAAAGTTCTTAAGAAGTTCATTACAGCGATAGCCATGCAGTGAGGCAACTGGCCAAAAGTTTATTTGGCCATTTAGTGGCGCCTGGCTAAAACCAGCAGCTGAAGATGTTTTACTTAAGAACCGAGCTGTTGTATGTGTGTGTAAGGGGAGTGTATGAAAGGGTGTGTGTGTGTGTGTGTGTTGGCTATTGCTGCATTTATCTATCATGTTTGTAATCACTTTTTATTAGGTTTTGTGGCTTGGAGTCTGATTCTGATTCTGATTCTGGCTCTGGATCGGATTTGGATTTTCTACTTCTGTCTCTACTTTTGCTTTTCTGCTTCTGCTTCTGCTTTTGACTGTTGGCATTGCCATTTGCCGAATGGCATTCGCATAAAAGATTTTCGCACATGCTCGAAAATTTTCAAGTGTAGAAAACTTTTTTAATTGGAAAACACATTTAAGTGGATTTTGTTCTGCTACACACACTCTTACACGCATCCTTTATGGTGTGAGAAACTTTTAATGCTGTTTATTTAACGGACCATCCTCATCCTCTTGAAAAGTATCGCATTTAAAGTGCGGCATCATAACAACAAAAAACTTTTGCTGTTGTTGCCTTTTTGCCTTTTTGACTTGTGCAATGTGCAATTGCAATTGCAATTATGAAAGTCGTCGAGTTTTGAGCATTTCCCAGTGCATTACTAACTCATAGTTTATGCATATACTTTCGACTCATTTCATTAGTTCCTTTTACGTTCCAACTGCAGCGCATAAATAAATGTTTTCGTTTTGCGCTCTCGTTTTTTATTCGCCACACTGGGAGATTCCTTGTTGATGCCAAAGTAGTAAACAACATTTTAATGTTTTTAATAATTCATAACTCCCCCATGTTGCAACGGTTGCCGTTACCCTGTCCCTTACCCATACTCCATCTGCTGTTCTGTTATGTTATGCCATATTAGCCAAGTTCGAAGGCAACTTGTCCTGCCCTCCCCCCCCTGTTGCTGCCTATTACGAGCTAGTGACTCTCCAGTCAACGTAGCTCATTAAAACTTCGTTGCCATCGTTCGCCTGCCCAACGGACACTTTCACCAGTCTTCCACCCACTTCCAGTCCTCCCTATCCCCTACCCCTTTCTTCTCAACCTCAACCCTCTGGCAAGCTAGTCATATTTTTCTGAGCTGGCGTTGGCATATGCCACATGCCACATGCCACATTGCAGACCCAGACTGACAAGACACCAACGCCCAGTTTATGCACAATTTGTTGTGAAACATGCATTTTATAGGTAACTACTTACTGACGGCATTGCCCGGGTCGAGTTGCGAATTAAAAAATAAAATAAACAAACTATTTGATTTGAGAAATGACTTTTTTTTAGTAAATATAATTTAAAATTAAATTTAAAATGATCGTTAGTTACTTGCTGTCCTTAGGCTTTTAAGCATTAGCTAAAATATTAAGTGTTCAATACTTACGCAACCCATTTACTATATTGGTCAAATATTTATTGTAGGTAAATAAAAGTTAAGAGAGTTTCACATGTGCTCAGTGGGTTGAGACTTTTTACTGCACGTATTTTTTTTTTCAGTGTAGACGCCATATCCATAGCTGCAATGCACAATATTTTTCAAACTTTATAACCAGCAACCAGTGCTAGCTTCCCTCCCACCTACGTTTTTGAGCAAATAGAAGTAAAATGCTCATACGTCATGTTGTCCAAATACTGATGCTTCTGTTGTGGGCGTTTAAATGGGCAACATAATTGCAGCTAGTTGGCCAGCAGTTAACTGAGTTATAGGTATGTTAATGATACTAGGTTTCAGAATACATATATATCTACAAGGATATTTAATTAATTTGTATACTGAATATATACAGAATCTGTAATACTGACTACTTTAAGGAGCGGCAACTTATGAGAGCTGTAAAAAAATCAAGAGTTAAAAAATGATCACACTGCGTGACTGAGAATCAGCGAAGCAGACAAAACAAACTGTGCAGACAACGAGTAATTCAACATACTGCAGTTGGATAACCAAGACACAAACACAGAAACATCATGAAATGGAAAGGGAGTAGGAGAGGGGAGGGAGAAACACACATTGCGGCAAGTAAGTATATCCTTGGCAGGGACTGTAGTCAAGTCATTTGTCTGCCCGAATGCGAAGTCGTCCCATCAACGCTCATTTTGGGCTCGCACTGGGAAGAAAATATGTAAGATCGCAAAAATTGAGTAAGCTCGACAGCAAGATACTTATCATTTCGTGGAATAAATCAAATAAAAATGTACACAAAAAAATTTAACAAAAATAATAAATGTGGATAGCTTATTTTTTTAATATTTAACGGCTTAAAAAAATATCTGTTTATTTATTAAGCTAACAAAAACAAAATTAGAACTCTCTTGGAATCCATTTAAAGCATACTTTTATTACACGAATATACAATTAATAAAGCAATTGTTTCGAAAAAATATTTAACGTGTTGATAATCATATATATTTAAAAACCTTAAATATATATATTCAACGGATGTGTAGTAAATTAAGAACAAAATATAAAAATCCAACGAATTTTGTATGCCTGTTTCATATAGTATCATAAATCTACTATACTCTAGTACACTTTGGATAACGAGTATAAAAAAAGGGTAAGAACGCATCGTTATTTATCATGTTATAAGTTATGATGTCAGTGTGCTGGCATTATGTGACTGATAAGCGCCAGAAAATGAGCACACACATTTACACACACAGAGACACACACCCGCACATGTACTGGCACACATACACAAACACGCACATATCTTTCATATACAACATAAATGGAATGAAAAATCGAGGTGAGAAAACTTTGACTGTTGTTGACTGTCATTTGTTGAGTCAGTCTAGGCCGTGTTAACAGCCAGCGCCGTTTGAATAATGGACGCTTCTTTTGAGTAAGAAATAAAGTCAAATGTATAGCACGCACACCAACACACAGATACACACACATATTGAAAGGCACACATACATGCGCAATTTGCATAAGAAATTAAATCAAGAAAAAATGGCAGCTTGCCTGCAACTTGCCGCAGTTGTAAATGAAAAGTTCATGGCAAGGACATTCAGCGGCTGCCTGCACACACTTGTCTCAACGGGCATCCTTGTGACGGAATAGGTTGCAGTGAAGGACACGGCAACTTGAGCTCTAAGTGCAGTCCCAAAGCTCAAGACAAGTCAACTCAAGTCCAGAGCATGTGGCAGCTGCAACAGCAAGCAACAAGGCCAAGACCTTAGCTATCTGTTGGACTTTAAGGATAATGACATACTGCTATTGCTGCTAATTGCTTAGACAACTGTCCTTTGACGACTGTCCGGCTATAACTTGTTAACAACTTGAAGTTGCCAGTCTTTCAGAAAGGCTGACCAATTTTTGTATTCCAGTCAATTAGCCAAAACACTTTTTGCCTCTGTTCTGCATAATTCATGAACACCAGGAGAGTGAGAGTCTAAAAGAGAGACAGAGTTAGCTACAAATTAAAAGCATAAATAAATATTTGAGATACATTTTGACGCTCTGTAATCTGCCGCATTTTGGCCACTAATTTCGCCTTGAGACAAATCCGCCTACTTGTGAGTACGAGCGACTTGACTTGACTTGACTTAACTTGGCCTGAATTTAATTCATTTCACTTGACTCGACTTGGCTCCAGGGCTGAAGACTGAAGTCTGGTATAAAAATGGTGAACGTAATTGAAATATTGGCAGCAAGCAGCGAGTAGAGTTCGTAAATTATTCACGAAAAACAACTGAGTACTAGTCAATCGTACAGAAGATACCCTGTAAGAGACACAAAATGGAAAGGCTGAGATCAAGAGATCTAAAATACTTTGAATATTCATATCTAAATAAATAAGTAATTGCTGTTGATATTTTATATTTTATAGATTCAGCAGAATCTTTACAAGAGTTCAACTACTTACAGGGTATACAGCAAAGAAAACATGCTGAACTAAACTAACTGCTTAGCAAGCCGCATTGCACTTTCAAAAATTCACTTTAATTTATAATTTATCAGCTGAGAGCTGAAGTTTTGAGCTTTGAAGTTGGGCGCATTGTTTGGGGAATACGCGGCGAAACTTTGATTGTGTTAATTAGCAAATTGGCGCCTGTACAAGCCGCAAAATTCTGGAGGCTGTTGCTGCCACGCCCACAATGTGGCCTCTTGCCCGCACTGCTGAGTTTGGCCTTGGAATTTACCACCTTTACCGTCAGATTCGCCTCATTGTCAACAACAATTTGTTGGCTACATAAAATGAAGTGAAAAGGGTAACCAATTTTGTTCGTTTGGCCCAAATACGTTTTGGCCATATAAAACGCACAATGAAATTGCCTATGTGGCAATAGTTTCCTTTCCTTTTGAGCATAAATGTTGTTCGTGTTGTCCTTGCTATTATTGTTGTTGTATTCAACTTTTATTGTTGTTACCTTGTGTGTGTTATGCTTGCTTTTCTTTTATTTTTATTTTTGTTGTTTTTTTTTTTTGTTTGTCAGGTATAACGTAAGCTAAGCAAACATTTTGGCCGAAATGCAAAAAAGTGTTAGTATGCTCCACGCGGCACTCTGCTATCAAAAATGTCCTTTTACCACACACGCATACATACGAGTATGTGTGATGGGCGACCATATATGTAAAAACTCAGACGTGATGTAAATTTCTATTGAATGCTGAATGGACAAAAAAAATATTTTTAATGGTCTTTGGGCAGCCTCGAACCAGCAAAGTCGTTGACAGTGCCATGAATTTACGGCATAGAAAGGGTTGGCTAAAATGGAACTCAACAAGGGGAGGATAAGAGAGGAAGTCCTACATATGTAAAGTAATGTCATGCGTTCGGTTTAGCAAGCCAACAAATCGTGCAGCTATTTAAAGTCAAGCTGCAGCCCAAAAGTATGCTACAGTTTTTTCAAGTTAGTTTATGTCCAGCAAAATGTTCAATATAGAACTAGCTAAAATCGAATAAAAGCAGGCTTTGTCAGAATATTGCCAATAAAATGATGTTCGGCATGATAACATTAAAATGCAAATGATTATTGAACGAAAGTTAATTGAAAATGGGCCATAGTGGCCAGTTGATTATAGATTTTTAGGAACTTGGGGATAATAATCAATGGGAGTGCACTTTAAATTTATTAATCTTTTATTCTTTTAGGCTTACATAATTATCATAATTATTACTCATAATTTTTTTAAATCATAAATAATTAAGAATACATACACAAAGTAATGATAATTTGTAAAGCGATAAATATGCATATTTTTTTCAAAATACTGGATTGTAATCAAGCATCTTGTGCTTGTGGATCTTTTGGTATCCAGATAATATCCACTGCATAATATAGTAAATGTATGCAACGCTCATCAATGTCAATAGTTTATCTCTTCAAGTGATTTGCACAAGTATTTGCACACGTTATTGCTCAGTCAGCAAAACGATTTGTCAATGTCATAATTACATATTCAAATGTCAGTGTAACAATATACAGTACACACACACACACACACACAGGCAGACACATAAATATAAACCCATCAAAATCAACAGAATTCATATAAAACATCGCATCAACAATGACCTTGCACTGAGAGCACAAACTAAACGCAATATTCGTAGATTATGGATGTATGCACAGAAAATACTGAAATACCAAAATATATACATATCGTATGTACAAAATGTAGTAAAAATAGCTGAAAATAAATACAGTTAGATGTCATTATGTTGTTATGACATGCGAATTCAAAATTCAGCATCGATTGCCTGCCTTCAGGCAGCGTCAAAAACATATACAAATACACGTATAATATGCCATGTCTCACTATTATACATATATACTCGTACATAAATCTATACATGTGTAGAGTATGTATGCAAATATTTGAATATGTATTGTATTTGGGATTTTTGCATAATTTGGCATGTAAAACATTTACAACACTGCAGTGCAATGCGAGTGCATGTAAATATTGCATTCCATGTTGGCAAAATTGTGCGGCTTTTCAATTTGATTGTAGCTGTTGTTGTTACTGTTGTTGTTCCTGTTGTTGTTGTTGTGGTTGTTGCTGGAAAATACGTGAATCGTCGAACAACAACTAGCACGTGCTTAGGCGCAACTCTGATCTGCTTCCCACATAATTATATGCAGTAAAATCTGTTGAATAAAATATTTATGTATGTGTTTGTCTCTCTCACACACACACACACCCATACACACACACACAGCTTGCATTGTTTATCGCTCAGTTTTGCTGTTGACAATATTTATATAGACATTTTTTGTGTGGCATTTTTACCGGTTCTGTTGCCTGTTTATGTTTTGGTGTCAGAGTGGAACATTTTTTATGCAAATATGCCAAGTTTACTGCAGTCTTTTGCTCTTCATCTTTCTCCTTTTCACACGCCATTCTCGCTTTCATATTCAGTTTTTCGCTCATACCTTTTTTATTGAACCAAGAACAATGCGACAAACTTCTTTGGCGTCACTTTTGCGTTTCGACCGATAGTCAACAGCATTTTTGTGCATTAGTTTTGTTATTTTTTTTTTTCAATTTCAGTTGTTTGTCATTTGTGTGCTGGAATTATAACTTATGTTAGACTTGAGCTTCCTGTGCAATTCCCTTCCTAACATAATAGTCTATTCGACTGACCCTCTCTTAAGCTAATGTTAAAAGCATCAGTCTTAAAATTTGTAATAAGGCTAAAATTAGTGTATATATTTTTAATTAGCATACAATTGCTTAGCAAATGTTAATGCTAAAATATCTGCAGCTTAGTATTTACCGTGCACTTAATGTATTTACATATCTATACGTATTTTATAATTTTATTGTTTATTTTAATAAGCAATTTCTAGACATAACTCTAGCTTTCATTTATGGCACAACTCTTAACGGCCTATTTATTCTAAGCTCACAGAGAGTTATGTAAATATATGTGTGTATGTATGAATAAGTGATTGTTATATACATATATATATATGTATTCCAGGTGTATATATGTAGGGATAAAGAAAAAAAGCTCTTTCTTTTCTGCTAGCCATAAAAGCGTTTTATTGCTCATTTGACAATATGGTCGCTTGTTTCCCTTGTGCTTTCTTTCTTGTGGCAGATGTATATGTTGTTGTTTTGATGATGCCGGTAAATCTAAATAATTTGGCAATTTTGTGCTGATTTTATTACACGCCACAAAGGTACATAAAAAACGCACTTTCTATATGGCAAATATGTCGACAAGATCGGATCAAATTTCGCCCGCATTCATGGCGTATACGTAATCAGTGCAGTTTCCTTTTGTAAAGTTGCTGGCATAAATTTCAAATTGTATTCGCAGAATAATGAAAAATTTGCTAATTAAGTGACGACCTGCACTTCATCTGCAGGTGAACCACAAGCAAAATCTCAAGTGTTTCCGGAACTTTTCTTTTAATTTTCTTCACTTTTCATTTTCCACATATTTTTTGTGGCCTGCAAAGGTATGCATTTTATGGCAGGCGGCTGATTAAACTTTTTCAGCTGCACTTTTGGGCCAGGTTGCTAGCAGCGACTACTATAAATGTGCTTAACTTCAAGTGAATTGCTGCGGGGCAAGGAAGTTTTCAGCTTTAATTTCCGAACTCCACAACGTTGCTCACAACGTGCAACTGAGCAACTGTCAGAGATGTGGAACCAGGCAACTCCATGCGGGCAGAGAGTTTATCATTTCTTTCCCTTCTGGTAAGGCAAATGAAAATTCATGAAATTTACTTGGATATTTCGAGTGCACACTAACGCTCTGGGAATATGGTGACAGATTTTACTCGGTATTCAGCTCTTGTTTTATTTCCATAGGAAAAGAAGCTCAGTTTTTAGTTTCATTATGACATTTGAAAGCGGATTAAATGTTTGTTTAAAATACATTTTTCTATTTATTCTAGAGAGGGGTAATTTAGAACAATTTTAATAATAGCTCTGGAAATTTAATTTATGAGCGTCTTTGAACTAAATCAACATTCAATATTCATTTAAAAAATATATAATAGTTTGGTTGTCAAACTTAAAGCAAATTTTCGTCAACATCTTTTATCAAAGAGAGTGCAATTCTGGTCATTTATTGGCCAACTTTAATTAGTGCAACAGCAACAAATTTACTCGACCATCCTTGGACAACAAGTTTTTAATTATAAAATAACTTTGACCAGTTTTACAGCCACAACATTGGCGATGTGTATGTGCAAAAGAATTACGTATGCCACCCACTCCTGGGTTACAACAAGAAGAACAACACTTGTCCGGCAACAATTGATGGCAATGCTGTGTAATTAGCCACAAATTGTTTAGGCCTAGTTGCACACGCTGCCAGATGTTCGACTTGCCAGTCTAAATCCAAATATGCGCACATCCAAAACCAAAGATGACAAAATTTGGGGCATTCGCCTATCTGTGGCAATGTCGGCTATCCATGTGTGTGTGTGTGTGTGTGTGTGGGAGTCTGTTTCTGTTTCTGTGTATGGGAATTTGTGTGTTTAACCGTATTTGGCCAATTAAGTAAGCTGCTCTCGTACACACATCGGCTCATGTCCACGCAAATTAAAATTAAATTTTTCTTGTTTTTTGACCCAAAAGCTGTTGTAATTTTGCGGCAACTTGTCGCAATTGAACTTTTATGGACGTTGAGTGCGTTGCACGTGTCGTATACGCAATTACGCGTGGCAACAGCAACAGCAAAAACAACGGCAACAGCATATTGTGTAACATTCTATACTTACTCATGCCACGTTAAATCAAGCCTAGAATGTTTTGAAGCTTTAATTGGATTTTTGAATATTTTTATTTGCAAGTTCTTGCTTTGATTTTAAATAATTAGTAATAATGAGAGCGAGTCTACAATATACCCTGCAGTTATACATTCCTATTATTTTCTGATATTATTATAAGAAAATGTAGACTATAATTATTTGCAGAGGATTGCGAATTTGTTTTGATAGAAGAGTGTAGCAACCAAATATTTGACTAATATTTTTAATTGCATTTATGAATATAAATAACTAACACGTACTTATATAATTGATTTGGTAAGAAAAACAATAATATGAAATATAGTTATTATTTTCTGGCTTATTAAGAAGTATATAAAATGATTGTTATTGTTGGCTTTTTACACATAAAGCACAAAAATAGGTTTATAATCAGATTAGATTTTTGGTATTATTAAATTGAATAGTATAGCTGATGTCTCACTGTATTGCTTTATATTTAAAATTTAATAAATACCTGCTAATTTCAGGTCCTGATGCATATAATTAGCTTGCTAAAGGAACATGAATTCTTGCAATATTTTTTTAGTGTTAGTTGCAAAAATGTTATCTTTTCATTTTGCGTTGTAGCCGTAGTTGGCTAATAAATTGCATTGAAATAATGTTGCGCATACGCAACGTTGCCGCAGTGTAACAACAAAAGCTATTGCCATTTCAGCAGACATTTTCAGTAGACATTTCATAGCATTTTGGCCATTTCAATGCATTTCAAGCAGTTGTTGGTTGCTTGTCGACAACAGATGCATGTCCTTTGCTCCAGCTTGAGTTCTGCTATCTCCGTGCTCTCTCATTTTATTTATCGCTCGCTCACTTTCTCTCCCTCTCTCTCCCACTTTCTATATATATCTCTCTCTGTCTTTCTTACAGGGCAATATCCTTTGTCTGTGTAACAGGTGCAGACATGCAGCATTTTTTGTTTGTTGCCGTTGTTGCTGTTGCTGCCACAACTCAATTTATTTCAACATGTACTTTTGAAACAATGAATTTCACTTTAGTTGCTAATGGATTTTGTACGAAGCAGGCGAAATATGTATGTGTGTGTGTGTGTGTCTGGGTTGGGTTTTTTTGTGGGTCGGGTCAGCTGCCAAGAAATTGCGTGAGACAAGCCAAGTACCAGCCGAAGAGTCGAGTCCTTGCTCTTGCCTTGTTTTAATGCATTTTGTTTGCTTTGGGTGACATTTTCACTTACACACTTTCACACACACTTTTACACACACTCACCCACTCTCACACACAATGACAAATGAAAGCTGACGTGCAAGGCGTCCTTATTGAGACAAACGGCTGACGCAAGGACATTGCATTGGATTTAAGCCCTGCTTGAGCAGTCCAGATAATTATGCAAATGCAAATGATTGCAGCTCCGCTCTGATGCTAACACAATGCAATTAAAAATGCACCGAAATTGCTGCTGGCCAGTTGAACAGTTGAGCGGCAACTGTGATGAACTTCAATGCTGGGACACTTAATTAATTTTCTTTTTCTTCCTGCATTACAATTGCCTCGCAGTTGAATCAACATTTTGTGGCAGCCACAAGCAATTCAATTCATTGTTGACACTAAAAAGTAAATTTTTCCCTCAATTCAAGCAGTCGTTGTTGTTCTTCTTCTTGTCTACGCAAATACTCTAAGCCATTTTGAGGCTCTGGACCTGCTTGTCCTGCCATTGTCCTGCCATTTGTCCTTGCGGCCATCGCCACTGCTATTGTTATTGTGTTTTGTTGTTCGTATACTTTTATGCTGTGTTTATAGTTTTCATGTTACTTGGTGCCTAAGGCCAGACACACAGTGCCACATAATAAAAGTTGCCTTGTTGCAACCTGCCAGCTCAGTTTCCACCAATCTTTCTCCCTCTTCTTGTTATGCTCCCCTGTAGGCTTTACATTTACATTACATCTACATGTGTCTCTGATTTAGTTAACAACTCGTATTACACGCCGTGAACTTGTAAGCCCCAATTGCTTTCTGCAACAGATATATAGTACTTATGTTATTTTTAGCGAGACTAGAGAAAGTTGAGACAGGCTGACTGTATGTTTATTTTTGTGAGTGTGCATGCCACAAAAATACCTGAATGGCCTGCAGCTCTATTACCATAAATGTATAACCAAAATTATATTTAGATTAGAGTAGCTAATGGCAATATAAAATATTGTACAATGAGAATTAAAATCTATATAGCAATATGAAACACATTATTTATAAATAGTTTGAAAAATAAATTGAGATATTTCTTCTTTTTTTTTTTTAATATTTCCAACAGAACACTTTTTCTTAGAAAATGTACACAAAAGTCTTTGAATTTTAAATAATATTAAATTTATTGGAACAATAAAATTCGTGTTATCTTATTTTCTTAAGCTGTTAGAAATTCAAAATTGATAGTAGAAGCACTGCAATACCTTCAATAAAATTAAGCCAGATGCAAATACTGAAAGCTTGTGCTGAGGCTTAGTTACCGATGACATGTGTCAGGTGCAATCAAATACGCTTTCAAAGCTTAAACGCTTTTGTGGTACATTGAGCAAATTTCAAAGAGAACAGTAGAGAGAGAGGGAGGGAGAGAGATAGAGAGGAAGAGAAGTTGCCACAGCAACAGGGAAGCAAAATGGGTTTAGGGAAAGAAGCCATCACGTTACGTGTCCTAAAATTTAGGCTGGCAAGCTGCACACATGTGTGTGTGTGTGTATGAGTGCGTGTGACTTTGTGTGTGTGTGTGTGTGTGTGTATAGGTGCCAAGTCTGGTTATGCTTTTACTTTTGTGGCATTGCTTACTAATTGAATTAATGTGCACAATTTCCAAACAAAGTTTCTTATATGGAAGCCCGAAAATGCCGTGAGAGCGGGAGGCGGATAGTGAGGCGTGGTCCGTGTGGGGTATGTATATGTTGTTGGTATATGCCTGTATTTTCCACGACACATGTGCGCGATTGAAATCAGTTTTGGCAGCGCCAAGCGAATTGAATTTCCGATTCTCTGCTGCCACAGCCTCTCTCTCTCTCTCTCTCTCTCTCACTGTCATTCTCTCACTCACTTATGCTTTCTCTATCTGTTGCTCTCTTTCAGAGTGTGAAGCAATTTTAAAACAATTTGCTCGTTTAATGCCAAAACATGTAAAGTTTTTTAATTGTCTACAAATTGGCAACATTTGTCGCTGGCAGCAGTCGACGGATGACAAGGGGCATGGGGCATGGGGCATGAGGTATGTGGCGGGTTTTCAGATCTAAAGACAAGGCCAAAGACATTGAAAAGTCGTCGCCAAAGTTGTTGTCGCCTTCTGCCCAAAATTGTTGGCGTCACATGTTGCACTTGGCGCCTGTTTTGCAGCCTTTTAATTATATTTAATTGAAATTCGAAACCACAACAGGCCGCATTTGTTTCTTTCTTAAATGAGTTTCATTTGAGCATTAAAATCAGTTTGTGCAATTATCCATAATTTCTAGCTATAAATCTATTTTATGACTTTGCTTATTTTTAAATAATTATAAACTGCTATTTGATTTAAACAAATTTATGTGGAATATTTCAGTTAAAATTAAGCATTTATTTCAAACTAATAACACAAAACGTGTACGTGTATATTGTTGCTATATCTCTTACAGTAGAAGGAAAACAAATGGTTAGATATCTGACGATATTCATAAGATATTGGCGTTAACTCTTGAATTTTAATATTACAAAAAAAAAATCTAAATAAATTTGAAATTAACTTATTTACTGTATAAAATCTACCAATTATAAATTTATTAAAATTTAAAATAAATTTATGGCAGTCGAACTTTGTGAAATCGGAAAAAAATTTGAATATTTAAATCTCTGGCATTTTAAAATCATTTGTCAACAAAATCTGTAGAGAATTGCGGAACACACCAAATTGTATTTTATTATAGACTAATTAGCTTTATAATTTATTCATCATTTTAAGCGTATGTCAACTTTCTCTGACCTTTGTCCGAGGTGTCATTAAGCCCCACAGCAATAGACACTCACACACACACACACACAGAGAGATGTGTGTATGCAAATTTATGTGTCATTTTTATTGTGCAATAAAATTCCAGACTACTGTGACACTGTATATCTCTCTTTCTCTCTCTCTATCAGTTGTTGCCACAAGCAACTTGAGAGCGACAGTTTTGTAGCGTGCACAAAACTAATTTGCACTTGAAACCACAACAGCTAAAGTCAGAGAGCCGCAGAGGCAACCGCAAGTGTGCCGCATGCCACATGACCCTTGCTGCTGCCCCATGTCGCAGTTGCAGGCTGTTTTTAAGCAGCGAGTCATGTGTCCTTGGTGTCCCTGCCGAATGGAGTGTAAATGAGATTTTTATGCAACACCAGAAACGACCACAAGATGCAACCAAGTGCTGTTGCTTTTTGTTAAGTCAACATTGCGTCAGTTGTCCCCTCTTTCAGTTGTTGTTGTTGCTGTTGCTCTCGTGATATTTTATTGCTTAAGTTGCGAGTCATAAAGCTCATTATGGCCAGGAAATTGCATAAAACATTACAGACACACAAGAATCACAACGACGCCACGTTTGCAGCTAAGCAACCAACTAGCCGAGTGAAGCAGAGCTTAATTAATGTTCTAGTTACACAGGCAAAAACAACAACAACTACAGCAGCGGCAGCAGCAGCTTGTGGCAAGCAACTCGCCTTGCAACACTTTTACCGCTGCCTCGACATTCGCCTCGATTCGGCTGCTGTTGACGCTGGCAAACGAAATAGAAAATGAAAACATGTCAGGCTTCAAAAACATAATTGTGTTAAATTTGCAGCAAATATGTTTTTCTTAGAAACCATTGTTGTTGCTTACGAAAATATTGCAATTTTGCCATTTACTATTTGCCATTTTCCGGTTTTGCCCGTTCTCTCTAGTCTCCTTCAACTTCTGTGGCTTGACGTATGCGCAACGTGTGTGCATAAGATTAAGCATACGCACGGTTGGCTAACCTCAAACTATAAATGCTACACGAATGTCAAGCCATGACATTCAACGTCGCTCCTTTGCATATGTATTTAGAAATGGCAAATGCATTCGTATTCACATTCCTATTCACATTCGTATTCACATTCGTATTCACAGTCGCATTCACATTCGCATATAAATTGCCCAACGTAAGCTCTCAATTTCCTGCTAAGGGATAGTCTGACTGTACAGCAGCTCAGAGCAAAGATAACTAACAATTAAAATAACCATATAACGAATAATATCTAGAGAGAAATGCAACTCAAGAGTTTGCACAACAAATTTTATAAATTAGATGCAATCAATCAAGTTAATGAAGCAAGTGTAGAAAAAAGAAAGCGAATTGATAAGGAATTTAAGTTGTTTTTCAAGTCACTTCAGTTTTCTAAATTAAATTGCAATTGATAACAAAATCAACGCTTAAATAAAACTGCCATAGACTTCACTGAATATGATTGGATTACAAACTAAGAGAAAACTTTTTGAATAAGTAAATCTCAGCAAGCGTTTAGTATGCTACAGAACTATGAGAAAATTGACTTCAAGCTTAATTCAATTATTGGCAGAGTTTTACAAAACACTAGTTAAAGTCAGTAAATTTAAATTAAAAAAAAAACTAGATGATACCTAAAATTTTTAGGTTAGGTGAGCATATTCGAATAAGTTCTATGTTTACTAAATTCTTTTTAGATTTGTGATATAAATATACTATTATTATTTAATTATTATTGAAAGCTTCGATTTCTTACATATTTAAATGTCGTCTTAGAAAGTATCTGTTAATTCTTGGTATAGAATCGAATCTTTTATCAAAGTCAATCAGATTTGAATATAATAGAGATTAAGTAACAAGCCAATGAAGTTGATGAAATGCTTTAAACTAAACATCTCTTTATGTTATCAGAACCAATTAATTGATATCCGTTGAAATTGCTACGCTTTGCATAACTCATCACACACAGTTCTGTGTGTGTTTGTGTGTGTGGTTAATTAGTCCTGTCATCGTGTAAATTTTGGTAAATTATTATCAAAACTGTTTGCAATCTATAACTATAGAGGATTTGTACGTAAAATTGCAATTGCGATAGGACAATAATGCAATCAAACAATCAATCAATTAATGTCTGCGTGAATTAATTTTGAGTATTATGTATTATCATCAATGTCATCATTAGGAGTAAATTCAATTATCTCATAGGCAGTGAGTCACTTCGTCAGCCAAATTCTGTTTGACATCAACAACTGATGATTCATCATTGTTAAATATTTTGAGATGGAGAAAACGGAAGCAGGGGAAAATACTGAGGAGAATTAGGGAGAGATGCCAAACAGAGTATTCCTTGTTTTTTAGATCCAATTGAACAAAATGAAATGAAATATTAAAAATTTATCAAAATTTAAGTAACAGAGAGGCATGCCTGGCAATAACTATTGCCCAACAAGACGCATTCATCGTGACGAGGTCGTGGAGCTGTACTATGATGTCTATAACACTGGATTCTTTTCCGTCTGTTGCACACTGCTCGCATTCACCGTCTTTGTGCTCTTCCATCTAATGAGACAACAGTAGGAATTAGGCAAACCAATTTCCCAGACATATTGATGTTCAAAAAGTGTTCGTTTCCAACTAAATTCTAACTTATTTCACTATTCCAAACAGTTTTGTAAATCTCGTGTATTAAGATGCCATTTATTCAAAATTTATCTCTTTTCTATTAAAATATTATTACAATTATTAAATATTTAAAATTTATACAAAAGTATTAATTACTGAATAAAAACTCATCACGTCAAACATAAAATATTTTAGAATTATTTAATATTTATTTTGTGGAGCTTGGAGTCTGTAAACAAAGTAAATTATTGAGGAACTGCGGTAGTCGGCTGGAAGACACCCAGTTAAGTTAACAGAATTTTGGTAAAAAATTTTGGGGTTTCCTTAAAATGTTGTCAAAGTTGTGTATTGAAATATACCCTTTAAACCGATAAAAAAAAAGGACATTTGTTTTCATATCTGTAATATTAACTTATGCATTCATTTATTTTATTTATACATATAAAATACCCTTTGAATGTACGCAAATGTGCGGTGATTCAATAAAGTTGTGTTTATTTATTAACAAACGATTCACCTTAATGCAATTTGCTTTACACTTTAAATGTGTGTATGCATACACATACACAGTTACGCTCAGTACTCGTATATCTACCACATTCGGGATATAAAAGTGTGCTTCACTTTTTTCACGCACAGTTGAATGCCTCGACAAAGAATAATACGTCGCGTCGCTACCATATATATAATATTTTTACTTTATTTGATTTATGCATCATTCACGAGCAATTTATCGAAAAAAGGAGAAGGGGAGTAAGTAGAGGGCTTCATATTCATATTCATATAGTCGAGTACTCGTTTGACTTTTTGATACATAATGCAGAGAACATAACTGATTTTCAATGTTTACTCGACTTACAAGCATTTTGATTTATACTGGTTGTGTGTGTGTGTATGTGTATCAATAACAACATCAACATGCAGCTACAAAAACAACAGCAACAACAAAAACAATAGAGAAACTGACAGTCAGGCATGCGTAAGCCGATGTGTGTTTATATGTTTACTTAACTTTTATGACGTTGCCTCTGTGTGTGAGTGTGTGTGTATTTGTTTTCTCACGCACTTACACACAGATAATTTGCATAATAATATGCACAACTTTACACACTCCCCCATATACACAACCGCATAAATATTTGCATATGTCACAAGCACAAAGAGAAAGAGACACCGAGCATACATGTCGTATGAGTGATGCCCGCAACGCCTATTTTTACACATCTTATTCCTTGCCTGCCATGCCTACAAATTAAATTATAAATTGAAAAAAGACTCTCTTAATTTTCTGTGCAAATAGAAAAGAAGAATATTACATAACATAATGCATTTTATTGTAACGTTAGAAATGGAAATAGATAATTAATAAATAAAAACATTAAACTTATTTATAAATAATAATATAAATAGGCAGGTACTGAACCTGCCGGCTGACCAACACTGCTTTATGTAAATACAAATAAATGCGAATTTTTAGAATTTTCCAAAACGCCTAGAGAGTATCAGGTGCAACCTTGTGCATCTATATTGAAATTTGTTCAATGCAAATTGGTAAAAGTGTTGAAAGCCATAAAAGAATCGCATATGCAAAAGTAAATCTACAGCTGGTCTCAGGCATTTTCAATTCGGTTTTCTTTTTCTTCAACTACAATAAATACACTTTTATTTTTTCAGTTTCTTTCCTTTTAGAATCGAAGAGGGAGAAAGAGAATACTACGTCACGGTGTGCCACAAAATGTAGCATGCTACGTCAGAGTAGATGTCAGAGGGTGTCAAGTTGCTGGGAATTTGAGGGGGCGACAACCAACTTGAGTCAGATGCCGCAGGATGTCATCCTGCAGCGGCTACAGCTGCGTTTTCCAACTGCCTTTGCCACAGTCCTCACAGTTCTCACTGTCCTCTGTAATGAAACAAAAACAGACAAGTTAATGTACAGTTGATGTACATTCTAATGGGCTAGCCTTAACCAAGGACTCTTTGCCACAACTGTCTACAGATTTGCATAGAAAGTAGCACTGGCCGTGCTAATTGAGTGACTAAGTTTTCGACATTCTAATGCCATTGTCAAGCTGCTGCTCTTTTCAGTTGCCGAACTGCAAAAACTAGTTAACATTTCCGCTGCTGGCACTTTACCTGCAGCTTCACTACCCAGTTCTCAATTCACCATGAATATGGCTTTTATAAATAATTCAAGCGTATGCTGATAACTGCCTCTAAGCCAGCTTTTGCCCTTTTGGGCCCATTCGAGACGCTGGCTCTTTTCTAGAGCAGCGCAAATTAACAGAGCGCATTGAATGGGACCGAATGCTATACAAAAGACTAAAAGCCTTGCCTGCACAAAACGAGACCCAAATGTCACAGCAGCAGCAACAACAACAATTACAACAATTACTACAACAACGGCAACAGCATAAACTGACGGAAGTTGCTCTTTTGAAATGCAAAACTTACAGCATCACAGAGTTTTGCAGTGTACAATTTTTGGGCATTAAAATCAACTGTGCATGTTTTTTGGAATTATTCTAGCATAATTTCTCAACTGGCAGCAGCTGTATAAGTATTGACTTCCTTTTGGCACATTTTACTTAATTTGTGCACAAAAGTGTTGCCTACTTTTCTGGCCAGCACGCGCCATTGCAAATTAACAGCAGCAGCAGCAGAAACAACAACAATAACAACAACAATTGTTGGCAAAAGCAAAACAAAATAACACAATTTACAGTTAATCTAAATGTTGGTTTTTATTAGCCAAGAGAAGTTTCTGCGGCTGCGACTGCAACTGAACTTGATAAAAGTTAAGCCAAAACCAGGGAGGGAAAGTCGAGTGCTTAAATGGGAGGGCCAGAAGTAGGAGGAGGTGGTGGTGATGGAAGTGGAGGTGGACGAGGTGAACAAGTTGCTGCGGGGGAAGGGGAGTGCATGATATAGCAACAGCAAAAGTGACTTTATTATAATTTTCAACTTTTGATTTACTGCGCACTTTGAGCATGTCTCTCTACCTCTCTCGCTCTCGTTCACTCACTCTCTCTCTCTCTCTCTCTCCCTCTCTTTTGCTCTACATCTACAGTTTATTATGGCCTTGTGTGTGTGTGTGCGTGTGAGTGTGTGTGTGTGTATATACACGGCACAAGATGCCAACAAGGCCAATTCCAATTCCAATGCCAACTCCTACTCCAACTTAGCCGACTCGGCCTAAGGCAGTCAGCACAAAAGGCAGCAACAACCAACCACACACCAAATGATGCTAATTTTTACACACAACAACAGCAAGAACAACAACAGCAACAGCAACAACCACAACAAGTGCTACAACATTTACAATAGCAGCAGTAACAACAATTGTTGCCAGAAAGATAGCAACGGCAATGCCAAGAAAACACAATTGCAAAAGTTTCTCACAAAAAGATTTACAAAATTACAATAATAAAAACAACAATAAAATTAAGCATTGTAATATGGTGACACAAAAATTGTGGAACAATGAAACAAATCATATTTATCTGAATGCAAAACGAATTCAAAATACTCTTTACGAGTTGAATATTCTAGAAAAAATGTTATGAAATTGAGTAGACAATTAAGCATTAAATCGCACATTTGTACAAACAAAAGATATTTAAGAATTTTGTAGAGAAAAAAGGCGTGATTTTTAAACATTTAAGAAAATAGAGAAGTGTAAGATTAAAAAAATCATAAGAAAGGATTCTATTCTCTTGCTTTCTAAGGTTTATTTATTGACATATTATCTTAAGCACTCAATATTTTTGTTAAAGTAATAAATATTTTGGTCCTCATAAAGCACATCAAAAACAGACTTCAACTCTATTAAAATATGCTTAATAGAAGCATTGTCAAAGAACTTAACTGAAAACATTCGATACATAAATACCTCAACATTTTATTAATTTTAAAGAGCTTGTTAAACGGATGCTTGAGATGAAATTTCAATACGTTTTGATTTGATTGCGACGCGAACACATAAATTGCACATTCTATAAAAGCGATTTTCGGTTTTATACTTTGATCGGAGAGGTGCGACTTTAAACGGCGATACTTGAAGAATAACTGTGAATTTATAAATGTGCTTGAGTGTACGTGTATGTATGTGTGTGTGTGTGTGTGTGTGACTTTAAAGCGTACCTGGCAC
Organism: Drosophila phalerata; assembly: GCA_951394115.2. Classification (NCBI taxonomy): domain Eukaryota; kingdom Metazoa; phylum Arthropoda; class Insecta; order Diptera; family Drosophilidae; genus Drosophila; species Drosophila phalerata. The sequence goes on along the minus strand of OX596008.2, from coordinate 25,497,023 downwards.
GTGTCATAATTGCAAATCAATGAGGTGCAATACAATGGCGACACTGATTATGACGATGCCATAACGATGATTACGCCAATTGTATACGAGTGTGTGTGTGTGTGTGTGTGCGGCACGCCTAACTGTGAATGTACGTGCATGTGCTGTATGTGTGTGTGTGTGTATAGCATTTTAATAAATTACGTGACAAACTGCAATGCTCTAAGCCTTCCCATGTGGCTTACACATTGGACACTCAGTAGAAGAACGTACTGTGTAAGGTAGGGATGTGAAAGGGGGGGTGCGAGAGGATTGGAAGAGGTGGTGGATCAGCAGGTGGCACTCGCGGCAGTGCGTGCCCGAATTCCGTTAATGTAGGCTCATTAGTTGGCGCATTAAAGCAGTATTATGAGCACCATTACGAGAATTGGGATTACGCTTTGAATTGGTCGAGTTGCATTTGCATTTTGCAGTTGGCAACGTCTTGCCACAATTTGCATACTCCCGATTGTATCTTGTAGTTCACTCCCCCCCCCTCCCTTTCTCTCCCTCTTGCCCTCTATCATCATCCTCTTTTGGTACTGGTATCTGTCGCGCTTCTAGTGTAATTTGCAAAATTAAATGACAAAGTTTTGCACACAGTTAACAATATTAAATCGGATTTCAAAGGCAATGCCACCGACATAGTCCCGGCTCCAAATGTAATTACATTTTCTGTTTTGTGTGTTAACAAACCGTATAATTGGCTTGGCGCTTTGTCGCGCTGAATGTTATCCTAGAATTTAGCTCGCTTCCGTTGCCGTTGCCGTTGCCTCTGTTAGCCTTGGCCAATACGTATAAGCAACAGCCAAAGCAACAGTTAGTCACATTAACACACGCACATTTCGCACTCTCCAATTTCTCCCTTCACACACATGGTTAATGATTTTGGCCAGTTGCTTGCATTCAGTTAATGTGAAAGCAATGTCATGCGATATACCTAATGGACCTAACGAATCTAAAGAAAAATGAATGCAAGTCTGTTGCCCTTCTCAAAAGTATCTACATGATGTAAAAACAAGTTAAAGTGTAAAGTACAATATTGCAAACAGTTTTTTAAAAAACATTTCAATAAGCATACAGTTTAAAAAATGTATAATAATATCTTTTTATTTTACAAATTATTACTTTAAATGATAATTATAAACTTTACAACTTTTAGAAATATGTGTTGATAGTTCATTCTATTTATTATATAATTCAAGAAAAAGAAACTTGGAAAAATATTAATGAATCATACAAATAAATATTAGAACTATAAGTAAAAAGAGGTAAATCAGCATTTTCTTTTTTTATTAATTGTTAAATTTGATTATACGAAAATGCAAAAGGTGCAAAAGGAATTTGTACTTTTTGTTTCCAACAACTGGTTAAATTTCCTTCCCTTTTTCTTCTGCCCAACAACTGGAATAATGCTTTTCCATTGTGGCTTGACGCTTTTCCAATTACCAACATTTCCGAGTAGATATGTGCACCTGCGTCAATCTTTATTGTGGGATAGAACGAGAAAGAGAGAGAGAGAGAGAGTGAGAGAGAGGGAGTGAGATAGAGATGCGCTCGTGTGTAAATATGCAGCTGGCATATTACTTGGGTACAATTGCATAGTCCCTTTGTCATATTTTCGGCATGCCATCAAGTAAATTTAATGAAATTGCTGCGGCTTTCCGAGTTGAGTTGCCAGGGAGCAGAGCAAAGTCTGCGGTTCGGATGAGTCGTCAACGTCAGAGTCATCAGCGCCATCATCATCATCATCGTCATCGTCATCATCATCGTCGTTGTCGTGATCATCATCATCTTGGCACTTGCCTGTTTTCTCAAGCGTTTGCCCAATTCTCAATCTCCAACCCCCAACCCCCAATCCTCTCCGTTTGCCCACATTGCAGCAGGGGGCGGGGGCTGATCCAGAAGTGGGTCAGTTGCACAGGCAATGCGGCATGAAATTTGAGTTGCTTGGCATGTTAAACAAATTTTGTGGTCAGTTGTCAGCAACAAAAAGCGAAGCAACCAAATATTTGCTCAACCAGCTCAATATGTACCCCAAGACCCCAAACCCCTGTCCTTTACTCACCTCCCTTGAGTCACAGTCCCTCGTTCTCAGTCTCAACTATTGTGTTCTTGATCTCATTATAAAAGCGAACTACAAAAATTACCACAACAGAGACTCACTCAGCTCTGGCCACACTCAGACCCACTTCCTACTTCACCCCTTACTGGGAATTTTTAGGGGCTGCTTACCCAAAATTGATTTGCTCTCTCGGGTCACAGGTTTGTTTGAGTTGCACTTGACACATGCTGAAGCCATGCGTAAATCTTTTAAAACAACTTAAAAAGGAAACAGCACATTAATTGATTTAAAACACACTTGAATGAACGTTCGCACACACATGCACATAAACATTTATGCACACACATACATATAAGAACTAGAAAAATAGGAAAAATAAATAATAGACTGCATAATACTCTTTATGATACGGTAATAATCTAACCAATCTATTCCATTACAGAAAAAAATGTTAAAATGATACGAATATAGTTTTTGAGTCTTATCAGTTAAAAATCAAGACGAAAAGAAACAGAAGAAATACTGAAATAAAACTAAAATACTTTTTTTTAGTTAATTACTTAATATAAAAAAAAAACAACTGGCTTCTCAATATATATGTGCAAATTTTAAAACCTATCTATATTCTATATTTTAAATGATTAAAAAATAAACATTTATAATATTTTGCTTGCTTTTATTTATTTGTTTTAATAACTTAGATGAAGTTAATCAAGTTAAAAAGTGACAGAATATTTGCAATATAAAACAGACTTTCATCATAATGAAGCAGAGTAATACATTTGTTTTTTGTTATTATATAACTTTTTTGTTAGTAATGTATATTTTAGGGTATTTATCAAAGACTTCTTGACTCTATGTTACCAAACTATTGTCTAATTAATTTTAGTAGTAAATGCTTTACTTGCCGCCTGTCACTGCCATGGCAGAGTTACGTGTATTACAGGGTATTTGGCAAAAATGAAGCTGATTTGTGGCACGGCATAAGCTGAGTGATAAGCAGGCGGAGCGAGGGGAAGGCAATCCAGGGCCAGGGCCAGTGAAGCGTGTCAGGCGCGTGGCCAACTGACAATGGCAGCAGCAAAAGCAAAAGGCAGAAAGATACAAAAAAAGAGAGAAAGAAAATGTTGAAATGGTTGCTTTGCATGCCAAGCGGCGCAGTGTGCCAATTTTTTAGTTAAGAGGCCGGAGAACAAATGAAAAAAAATTGTGCAAAAAGCAATGTAATAAATGCGTCTGCTTTGTACAGCAGCAACTGATGAAGAGCCGTAGTAGCAAAACAGGCGAATGACGAAACAGACCGATAGAAACATAAAACAACAAGAAACGCGAAACTGAAACAGAAACAAAAAAACTGTAGCCACACTTTTGCCTTTGGCCCATAAACGCGGAACGTTTCTCTTTCCTATCTTTCCTCGCGTGCTTGCAACAATTTTCACATTTTGTGTAGTCACATCAATGCATTCCATCAGATGTTACCTGTATCTCAGTCTCAGTCTCTGTGTGTGTGTGTGTGTGAGTCACTTTTATGTAGCTCACTTTAAGGCGCATAAAAATGTCCATTGCCATTTGGAGGTTGTTTTGGGCCCGCTTTATCTTTTAGCCGTTTTATGTCGCATTTGCGTACGCTGCGCTCCAGCTCGTTTTATTGTAATAAATTTAAAACATTTTGCACTCATACACATTTTATGAATCTTCAAGATGCCAGCGAATAAAGTGCAGCTGAGCTAAGCAGACGTTGCCGGGGCAGATATTTTATTTGGCCATTGAGACACACGGGTATGCCAAAGTGCACTGCAATTGGGATTTATGCAAATGGTAATGTATAAAATATATATATATATATATATATATACTATATGTACGTGTATACATGGGGAGCCCTCTATCTCTGTCTGCGTCTTGACTCTTTCCCTCTATTCGTTGTGTGCAGCAAACTTTCAACATAGATTAAAAAATGTCAGCGGAATTTATGCGAAATTATGCAACGGCAACAACAACAGCAACAGCAACAGCTACAACAACAACCTCAAGTCTCTGCATGCATATGCAAAGTTGATATTACGTATACGCCACATACGGCAAAAGTTGTTGAGTTGCTTTCAATGCCACACACACGCTGCTAACAATGCACCTACTCGTTGTAGTTGTATTCTATTTTTTAATAATGCTACCAAATACATATTTTATCGTTGCCAGCTGCGCGGTAAATCAACATGCATTTTAATAACTTGAACTGTAACTACAATTACAACTACAACTACAACTGTTACTGTTACTGTAACTTTGAACTGCAACAGCAAAAGCATCCAAAGAAAAATCAACAAGAAAATGAAGCTTCATTATAGCAGCCAGCAAAATTGTTATGAAAATTGACTTTTTAGCCTCAAGCTAAACTAATTTTGTAGCGTTCTCTCTCGCTTGCTGCCTGGCATAAAACTCAATTGGCAACGGCATTGACTTTGGCTTTCAGTCCGCCTCTGACTTGGTTATCGATAGAGTCGTTATCGTTATCATTTGACTGGCCATTTTCTGCTTATCAAAGCTGATTGCAATTGCCCCAAGCTTCGCTGTAGTTTCTGCTCCTTTTCAGCTTCTGATTCGCTTTCTGTTGCTCCAATAAAGTCACTCTGCATACTTATTGCACAGTCTCTCGGCATTGTCCTTTTTCATTGTTTTCTGAGCTTTCCTGCCTTTCGATTTTGGTTGTTCCTTTCTCTTGCCATGTTATTGCATATAAAGTTCATAAATCTTTTGCTCACTTAAACTTTTGCAATTGAGTTGTGGATACAAATTAACTTAACTTGCTGCTCAAAACTTTTTCCTAAATAACAACAATAATAACAAGAATATCCGCTGCAGCCGACCTCGCTCCTGTGGCATCTGTGGCAGCAACAATAATATTTGCAAATAGTATATACCAAGTTTAACAACTTCTTCCTTGCAAGTATAGCAAGATCTCGTTGAGGTCAGACTTAAAGCTACCTCAATTGTGTAAATTCCTTAGAGTCTATGACAGAGAGAGAGGAGAAACAAACGGAAAAAGCGACTTAATAAAGAACATAGCCTAAGAAGAGACAAAAAATTATCTTCATTTTAATATGATTAGTTTACAAATGAATTAAATCGAATACAAATGTATAGAAGAGAAATTTGTATTTCTGCACAATTCAACGTGTTTCTTAATTAAATGCTTAAAATAAATTCGCTTGCAATAAAAATAGCTTGAACAGTTGATCTATTATATTAATATACCATAGTAAAATATGATATGATTAATTTTTTTTAAACAATCACTCTACTTAGATATGTCCCATATTTTTGATATTATATGTTTGAACTTATTCAAATATCTAAATCATATTTAGGCATCTCTCAAATTAATCTATAGAATAATTAACATTTTAAAAATTAGTTAATGTCAAAATAATAAGAATTTTAATTTAACTAAGACAATATCAATACATAAATAGCAAGCAGTCAACTTAATAATCGGATCGTTGAGGAAAAACACATTTGTTTCGTTATGGGGAGAGTCCAAAAATTGTAGGCTTAGTTTGCCAGTATCTAACCATTTAGAAATTGACTTTTTCATCGGCCTTTTTTTCTGACTTTGTCCGCCTTTGCACAAATATTTTTCATTATTCTCCCAGCTATTTTTTGTTCCTTTTTGACCAACTTTCAGCTTTTGTGGTTGTGCAGAAAGTTGTCGTCGGTCGGAAATGGGCAGCATTTGGTTTGGGATCTGTGAAGGGTCCGAGTTTGAGTTCGAGACCAAGTTGGAGTCCAAGTCGCGAGTGACTCGATTTCCACTTGAGTAAACATTAACGTGCCGGACGTCCCATTGAAATTCAAGCGTGCAATTCATTTCCACTTAATTTTCAACGCTTTCCTTGTGTTTTTCATTGCTTTTCCATGGCTGTTCTCTTGTTTTTTTTTTTTTTTTGTCGTTCACACAAGTTTTGTGCACTGATTTTTGTGATTTTTGTCATTTCCGTTTTTATCCATTATACCCTGTAAAGTATAATTAATAAGAAGAGTAGCGTAAAAGGGAACAATGAGAGAAAATAAAAAATTTCAATTGAGCAGAAATCTCTTTCGACTTTAGCAGGCTTTCGAAATATTTAAGATTAAGTATCGGTATGAAAATTTAGAAGAATAAATTATAATATTTCGTATATTTCATATATTTTTATAGATGATAGGGGTTAACCATAAAATATTGCCCCAAGACATCAAATAAAGCATCGAGAACCAAAATAATATTGAAAAAAAATATATTCAATATAATATATCCTTAAATATATAAGTAAATATACCATTGTCTTAAATAATACCTAAGTTATGCGTTACATATTATCAAATATTTATATGGTATTTGTTAGTCTCGTATTTTGGTATGTGAATATTTTTTGTGAGAACACTTTGATTGAAACGTGTTGCAAATTAGTCGCAAGTGTCTCTGTTCAGAATCCTGGCGCGTCACAAAGTCAATTTTAGTCAAACTTTTTGAAAATGATAACGCCCAAAAATAAAGACAAGTAAGAGAAAGTATAAACAGAGTTGCCATTCTCCGGTCTCTTTGCGGTCACTCTCACTGACTTTGCTGGTCTTGTAATTTGTGGCACTTTGAGTGTCTAAATTGAAAGCAATTAAGTGTGGCACGTGGCAGTGGCAATACTTGTGTGTGTTGGTGATTTGATTAGCCGCATGGGCCTTATTGAAATTGATGGAGCGTGTGTTAGTGTGGAAGCTAGTGTTTGTTTTTCACATTTTCAGTTGAGAGCCAATAATATTGCCTGCGAATATAACATTAATTTTGATGGGCTGGTGAAATTTATTGATTTGTTTGCTCAACCGATTACAAATTGTATCTGCAGCAGCAGCAGCAGCAGCAGCAGCAGCAGCAGTTTGTTTATTTATGTTGAATGTTGAACATAATCATTAGCTTCAATCTGCCAAAGTGCTTCTGGTTGTTTCTGTCTCCATTTAACTGTCACTCATAGCTCCGTTCCGTCTCTTCATTTGCCTATAATTTGTTTTGTTTTCCCGACTATTTAGCGTTGATTTCATTTCCCGCCAGCCTAATTGTGAGGCGGCAAAAACTTAATTAGATTGCGGCATTTGCCACCTCAGTTAATGATGGGACTCACTCAGCTCTTTACCTACTACAATTGTCACCTTTATCAGACAGCCTCCATTTTAGTCGCAACTGTCTGACTGGTGGGTTGGGTGGTTACGGTGTTTGAGGGGTTCAACATTTTGCTCTAAATTGATTAACTGACTGACAAAGTGAAAAGTGAACGACTGTAACTGACACGCAGCACCCATTGGCGTTTTGCTGTTTGTTTTAATTAAATTTCTATTTTCCATTAACTATATAATTATTTTATTTCATTATGCTCCAAGTCAGATAAAGCTAATTAAATGTATGTGTGGCATCAGTTCTGTAAACACTATCTATTTAGTTGTTTGTTTCCAAGCTGTAGAGAAGCTTATCATTTAAATTTTGTTAAAGACATTTCAAAGATAACAAATTAAAAATATATTAGGTATATATTTAATTTAAGAAGAGCAGTTTGACTTACAATTCGATGTTTTAAATATTGTTTTGATTGGAATTTCAGAGAGAGAGATAACACAAAAACGTTTGAGTTAAAAATAAAGTACGAACTTAAAAGATTTCAGCTCTATTTTCTCTAATGAAAATAAAGATGTTATCCATTTCATCCTCATTTATCATGATTTTGAAACATATTTTTAGTTTTATTTCGCTTCTGTTAAGTTCGAGCAGAGTCACAGTTCTAGCTAAAGTCCAATAGCAAGTTTTTAAGCCAGATCTTCTTAAACCTTCATATGACACTCACTTCTCCTATTTCACTCAATTATAAATGGAGTTGTTTTGAACTTTTAGCTCAGGTCAACAAATTCAAGTAGCGGTCAAAGTTTAATATCACTTGAGTCAAATGTTTACAAACTGCCAGACAATGTCGCTTTCTTTGCAGCATTAAAACTGTCTGGGATTATGCTCTAAACATATTTGTTGTTTTTGGCCACAACACGAAACAACCTGTGTTCAAGTTAGTTTATTACTTAATTTTTACTAGCTGCCAATTTCAGTCGACAATTTTGTGAACACTCACACACACACAAAACCACCTCAGACGCCAATGAACTCTGTAGCACTCCGGAACTTCAACTTCGAGTCAGGGTCCGGGTCGGGGACCGTGTACGGGTACAGGTTCGACTGCGATTCCGACTCCATGAATGTCTACAGATCATCCTGCTTATGCGGGCTGTGAGTTGCACTTGTTACGCACCCGCAGCGGGCAACGAGTACATTTACGGGTTACATTATAGCCAACAGTTGCCCTAATCCTGTCCACCCGCCTCCCCTGGAAGTCCTCAATCCTCAAACTTGCATTGTCCGGCTTTTATGGCACGTTGTAAACACTGCGCATAAACTTTGCACTAAAGTGTTGTCGTATAAATTGTATTATGGCAGCTCCCAGGCCGGCCATTTAATGTGTGTTGGCCAAAGAGAAGAGTGCGAATGCGGGATGATAGAGGGAATGTTTGGATGGGGGGGAATGTTGGTAGATTGTGTGAAAAGTAACAAACAGCTCAAAGTCCAGACAAAGCGCAGAAAAACGACACAAGCAAGAGCAAAAGTAAAAGTACAAGTTTTTGTTTCACTTTTTGCCAAGATATTTATCATTTTGGTTAGCGTTGCTTTTAATTACAATTGTTGTGGCAAGCTCATTCTTTTACTTGATTTTTTTCTGTTTTTATGTTTGTTGCAGTTGCCCTTAAACAAAGTCCACAGCCAGCAGCAAGCTCTGTTGATACTGATCCCCACTTTTCCTACTTTCCGCACTTCCCACACTCCAATCTCCAATCGTAGCCAGTAAATTGCATTTTCACGCCCAACTGCAAGCCAGACGAAAACGCATCCCATTCCATCATTTCTCATCGCATCGCATCGCATTCAACATTTACAGTTTCTGGCAACGGCTCGTCAGTATCCACATCCCCAATTTCATCCCCATCCCCATTCCCATCCACCATCCACCATCCACCATCATCATCATCATCATCGCCATCACCATCATCATAATCTTTTTCATTGGCACTGACTGGCCACTATTTTTTTTTGCCCTCTTTTTCTGTCGAGACTTTGGTAGCTTTGAGTCCCTGTCTATCCCACATTCCGTCCGTCTATCTGACTGGTTGGCGGACAGTGAATTGCCCTGATTCGTTTTCATTTCATGACCATTATTTCGGCCATACTACGTACGTAGTGCATAGTCGAAGACCCGGAGAATTCGAACTGCCGCTGACAGGAACGATGCCATCCCGTTGGCCACACATTTCTGCATTTCTGTTGCTAAACTCATTTACATGACTTTTCGCTGCGTTTCTTACTTTATGTCCAGATTCATTTCACTAGCCTACAAAATACAAAAAATAAAAACAAAAATATTGATATGTTTTCCGTGTCTGAGTTTGACTCTAGTTCACTTATTGCTTAAGTTTCAATTATTTATTTTATTTTATTTCTGCGATAATTTTATTTAAAAATTCTTAACCTATTTGAAGCACTTTCAAAGTACATTTCAATTGATAATTATTTTATGTATTAAAATCTTTGTTGATATATTTTACTTATTTACTTTTTTTTTAAATTTTTATACACATAAAATACATTATTTCAATATTTAGAGCAAGAAATTGATCCTATTAAAATTTAATCATTAATTTCTGTAAATTCTGAGTTAACAATCTTAAAATTAAATTTTCAACATTTTATCTAATTTTTTAACATTTTCTTACATATAAATAAAAGTTAACATTTTAACAAATAATCAACTCCTTTAGTCGCATTAAAAAAAATTTATAAAATTAGATTTAAGAGAATACAACTTAAAACTCTATATCATTGAAAAAATATAATTTTTGTATATAATGCAAAGCATAATAATATACAATATATCTCTTACGGAAATCTTTATGCTTCTCAGAGGGATCTAGAAACTTATGTTGAACCCATAGTTTCTTGGTGAAATATTCTTAGAATTCATCGTTGTTTTCAATTCTGGGCATGATTTTCGAAGTAAATAATTGACCCTCCCTAATATATATAAATAAATAATAAATACACATTATTATTTAATTATTTTACCAACTTTCTAAATGCATTGTGTTACCTTGTGTCGTTGCAAGCCATTATCTATTGCACTTTTTGTGCCAGTGTCGAATATATGGATATTCAATAATTTAATTGGTGCCTTGTGGCAACTTTCTATTGCCACCGCCTGTGCTGCAAGGCCATAAATCATATTTAACCTTACCATTGTTTTTGGGTTTATTGTTGGGCCTACGGCTGCTGTCGTTTGGCTGACAGTTTTGAAGGCCAACACGCGCATATCGACCACAAAACTGGCCACATAACGGCCAATTGAAGGGGTGGCGAGGGAGGAGCTACAACAGCAGAAGGCGTGGCATTTATATTGCAGCGATGACTACAAATTGGTCGCATTTTCCTTGCGTAAAGTTCCCGAGCACCGGAGATTCTGGATGTGGATGTGAATGTTAACCTGAAGCTACGACTGGGCCTGGGACGACAAACGACAGACGACAGACGATGAGTCAGCCGCGGGCTGGCATAATTTTCCCTTGAAATAAAAATGTTTTCATACTTTTTCTGGTTTTTTGTTCGAGTTCTGTCTTTATTCGCTGCAATTTGAGTTTTAGTTTTTGTGTTTGCTGCATTTGACATTCTGTGACTTTTGCTGCCGCGCGCGTAATTTATGTGAGTTTTGCACTGTGAAGTTTGCTTTGGCTTCGAGGACACTAGAGGATGCTAGAGGGAGATGGGAGAAGAAAAAGGAAGAGTGCAGAAAAATAGAATAGAGCGGGCAACTTTAACAACGAGTGACATTATGTGAAAAGACTGTTGCAGAGTGCAGACAATAACAACAACAAATGGCCCAACTTGCCGCATAAGTTTGTTGCCATTCTCAGTCCCTGCCCCTGCCCCTGCCCCCTGCCCCCTTCCCCTCATTCCCCTTATCCATGACCCACATAAGTGGGTAAGTACTCGTAAGTAAGTAAGTAGTTTGTCCGGATCCGGTAGCTCTCTTCCTCTCTCTCTCTCTCTCTCTCTCTCTCTCTCTTACCCGCTCAGTGACTATCCCTCTAGCAGTCTGTTCGTCTGTCCGTCTGTCTCTGTCTTAAGTTTTTGTTTATTTGTTTCGCCAGTTTGTTGTCAACTTGTGTTCTGTCGCGAATAACTGTCGGTGGCCTCATATGAGTTGCTTGTTATTCATATTCATTAGCACTCCATTGTGTGCCATGAATTTGCAATAGGACTCCAAATTATGCCACCAATTAAATGCATACAAATAGTATTATATACAGTTGCAGCTGTGCCACAATGGAGACTGTTGAAAACTACAGCGAATGTTGACCAATAAATCAAATAAATTTCTTGAATATATCTTAGCCTTTCGGGCTTACGACTTTGTCTGCAAATGTCCAACAATTAGAGCCATTATCCAATTATTTAAATGTAATTATGGATCAATTTTCATTTATAAGTTTAAGCTTTTTATCCTAAGAAATTCTTACAATGATGAGCTCAATTTAATATTAACTTTTCCATTTAGATATAACTAACAATGCTGCAGAATTTCTAAAACACATCATCATTTCATCTCTGGAAAAGCCTTCAACCTTTTACACCTAAGTCTCTGCCTTTCCAGAATATTTCATTCTTACTTTTGTACCTCGACAAACAACATCTAAATTATTTTTTGTAGTCTCAAATTGTGTTGGGTTTTAGGTAACTCAAAAAATATCAAATAATGTTAAAAAATTAGTCTAAAATAAGTTGAATTTTTTTTTGATAGAACATTTAAAGGATCAATCATGTGCTGTGGACCTTGTGGTGGCTGCTGTGGACCATGCGGTGGTTGCTGTGGTGGCGGCTGCTTTGGACCTAATGTATGTGGACCCTGCTATGCGACTGGACCGTGCTTCGGTTGCTGTGGTGGCCCCTGTTGTGGACCTTGTGGAGGCTGTTGCAGTAGCTGTGGACCTTCATGCTGAAACGGTTGTAATATCCTAGGGCCTTGATTGGTGTCAACCGCCCCAATTATGGTCCTTGTTCTATAAATCCATGAGTCTGTTAAACACAAATCGAATAATTGGTAGAAAAAATATATGACATCATGTAAGAATTGAAAGCGTATACTGTTTTACTACTCTGTGATTTATATATTTAGATAAATATTTTACTCATACTGGTCGGATATGATCAAATATCTTATGGAAGGTGTTAACAATAATATTATAAAGTATTCAGCGTATATCCCATTAAACTAAGCTCTTGTTTACACGCTTTTAATTAAATTAATGCTTAGCCGCGAGGAATTGGCACAAGCTTATTAAGCTTAACAAAATATAATTATTTTTGGCATATTTATTGAAGTAATTTTCAGTGACAGTCAAACCGATTTCTACACACTCTTAATGACTTACGAATGTAACTTCCGAATTATTGAAAGATTAAGGAATCAACGGCTCTAATCTAATTCAGTAAAAGATAAAAATGAAACAATAAAAATATAGCTTGTTATTGCCTCAAGTATCATAAACGTTGAGTTGCAAAAATTGCGATAAAGCTAAAACTCTAAATTCGGGATAAAAGTCGAGTGTGCATGAGGATGTCATGAAGGGATAACAGTCACCCAACCACAAAGCGGGAGTGCTGCCAACTCTATTTAACTGTTTGCCAAGCTGTCAAGCGCTAGCTAACTGCCACAGTGCCACACAAACAAATACACCCACTCACACATATGAAGAGAGTGGTGAACATTTTAGGGGACTTTGGATTTGGTATTTGTGGGTAGATGGGTGAAGGGAGGACGGGGGGAAGGGGGGAAGGGATTCTTGTAGTGGTCCTTGTCCCGGTAGCGAGTACAGTGTAAAAGCCAAAAAGGAAGCTCGCTACATTTGCGCTCAACGTGTTTGCCTTTTGCGAGGCTGTTTTACGCTTCGATTGCATTGCAGAGGCGACTCGAGATACCTGAAAAAGCGAGAAGGAGATGGTGAAAGATAGAGAGAGAAAGGTAGTATGTGCACACAGGGAAACAGCAACAACTGCTGCAGAAATGCACAACATACTCACACACACACACACACATTTTAATCTAGCTGCAGAAAAATGTATTCCAACACCCACCGCATCAAGTATACGCGCTGTGGTACCGAAATTAAATTTTAAATATTTATAAAGCTGGGGCCAATAAAAGGAATTTGCAATTGGCCTGATTGGCTTTTAATCGAAGCAGACAGTTTTTAATAAATATGCATAACATTGCCAACCGAGAGAGAGAGAAAGAGAGAGAAAAAGAGAGACAGATAAGGAGATAGATAGAGAGAGACAGACTCATATCTGTGGATAGTGGCAGCTTGATTGCAATGAAATTGCAACCGACATAAACTGGACACGCCCAAAAGCCTCAACAGCTAATATCAATAACGTCGAGTGGGCGTACGGCAGCATCTTACGGATCCGGATCCGGACTTGCAACGGATGCTGCATTGTGTTGCGTAAAAATTGCGGAAAAGCCAAAATCAAGTGAAATTTATGATTGCCATAAAATTGCGTGGATATGTGGCAAGTGCCAAATGTGTGTGTGTGTGTGTGTGTGAGAGAGAGTGTGTGTGGCAAGTGTAGATCCTGTGCCGTTGCTTTCAACGGATGCCTGAGCACAAGAGCTGTTACTTATGCTCATAGAACGCCGCACATAGCTAGAGTATCTCGTATACCGTATCTCGTATCTCGTAGATACACATTGTTGCAATTGATGCTCGCTTTGATGGCGAGACTAGGCAGAGTACATAAGAAATGCAATTGGGTCCAAACTGCAATTTCGTAAATCGAACAAAACTGTTAGCCGTCAGCCAACTGCATTCTGGTTTCTGTATTCAGTATAAAGCAAGCAATCAAAGTTGTCCAGTCTGCATCGATCTCATCATCATCATCAGCATCATCATCACAATCATCATCATTATGATGACGAGCAGCATCATCAGTGAAATGAATCATCGTGAATGCTTGTCACATTGAGCTGAGAGTTGAGAGTTGAGAGTTGATAAGCAGAGTTCGTAATATGCATGCCTGAGTGCCTGGTTCCGGTTTTTCCACTCAACTCCAGACCCGGACTCCTGTTTATTTGCCAGCAAAATTGTGAAATAATGTGCTGCAATCAATTCGCAATACATGAACTCAACGTTGTTGCCTTTTCTCCCGTTAGACATGCAGCATTCTCGTTGCATTGCAAAAATATGTGCACTCAAGTGTTTTGAAGTGGCAGCTGCCACGACAAATACACAAACAACAACAACGACAACAACAACAACAGTTATTTTTTCTGGCATGTCGTGATGAATATGTTTACATCAATAACAACAACTCGGGTCAATGATGAAGCCTGGCTGTATCCTTCAGCTCCTGCAAACACATGTGGCAGATGCCGCTGATGAACACGTCAAAATGAGTTTACTTTGTGGTTTGATAGCAGCGATTGCAGCAATCGACTTTCAGCAGAAACGGCAGCCGTCTCCTCTGCTTTATATTCCCTCACTCTCTCTATTTTTTTCCTGTCTGTCTCTTACTCACTCAGAGCGATTAAAAGTCCTCGAAATCTGAAAGAGCTTCCCTTAACGACACTTGATGGCAGCGCAATTGTACTACAAATCTAGTTTTCTCTCTTAATTTCAGTCATACATTGGCATAGTAATTAGATACTTGTCTGACTATTAAGTTTGTACTTTAAAACCTTAAATGCACTGTGAATATATACAATAGATTATTGTATTGAGACCACTACTGTAGAATCTAATGAACAAAGTAACTCTATTGTCGAAGAGTTGATACATTTCTTTTAGTTTGAAATTTAAATTCCAAAAATGTTGAATGAACTAATAATTTAGTGTATTTGCCCAGACTTTAAAATCTTTTTAAATTTTAATTTTTTGTGTTTTACGTGTAATTTAATTTTAAACTTGTTTTCATAATTTTATGTTAGCTTTTGTCAAATATTCTTAGTTGACACAAAATAAATGAATAAATAAAAAGTTAAAGTTATATTTAATGTATATTTATTATTAATTTTAAAATGATTAACTTTTATTTAATTCTACGTTTTATTCAAATTTAAAAATGGTAATTATATTTATCAACACACTACTGTAGTTTTGCTGCCAGACAAGACCAACTTTTGAATTTATTATGCCATAGTAAACTTTTCCTAAGCTGTCATTTTGTTGTGATGAGAAGTAAAGTCTTTTTATTTAACGACAGCACAACATATAGTGTTATCAAAATTATTCCGCACAGAAAAAATAAATTTATCTAATTGTAAATTGCATACTATATTTTCTAGTGCAAAGATATGGAAGGCGATGACGTTAAGGGTATACTGAAGATCAAAGGAGTTCAGAGTAATATTTTGAAGACGGCCAAGTTCGATGAGCTGAATGTGTTGGAGACCTTTCATCCGGCGAACAAGGACTACGGTCATATGATAATTGATGAGCCAAAAACGCCATTTGTATTTGACAATGATTTGCCACATGATCTGGACACAGATACGTTGATCGAGAAGCTGAGACTTGCCGCACAATCGGAGACGCCGGCCTTTGGCATTGATAACGACTCGGATGATTCCTCCGACGATGAGGACTATCCGGAGTCTGTAGATGAGAAGGTGCGTCGACTGGAATTTGAGCGTCGTCGAAAGTTGCACTACAAGGAGTTTTTGTCTGTTCCGCTGGCACGGCGTCTAATTGCCGAGGAATTTGGCGATAAGAGCAGCGTCGAGCCCTCGATCAGTGATGAGAGCACTCCGCAAAAGGAGGAAAGCTGCTTGGACGAGGTGTGTTCCAGTCTCCATGAGCATTCACAGCAGCCAAGTAATCAAACACCGATATCAAGTACTTCCCTGATTTCGGTGAAGCCCAGCATGGAATATGTACCGCCAGCAGTCGAGGTTGAGCCAGGTTTTCAACCCGATCATCATTGCTATCAGAAGCTAACAGCTCAAGGAATTGAGCCGAGAGAAACAATCACATCCCTGCTGCCAAATGCAGCATCGGAGAGCAGTAAAAATACCAACGAGGAGACGGGCAAATAACAACAAGAATTGACCAACAATCTAAATTGAAACTACTAACTAATCTTAAACATGAGAATTAATCGGCATCTGTATCTGTATTTTATGTTATGCATTTAAGACTGCCTGCTAGCTACATGTCTATTAAAATTGTTACGTTCAAGTAAAGGCCATTGTTTGAGTCCATTTCCTATTTCCGGAAATGTCTATGCATACGTTTGCTCAAAATCTCAAAAGCTGGCCAATTGTTTTCAATATGATTAGCCAGTATTGTGTCATTTTCCTGTCCAAGCTCATTTAGCTCTTGAATATTTAATTACGTCTTCTCTGCATTTTCTGCATCTGGTTAGTTTCTTAAGCTTATCCTTGTTGTTATTTGTATCTTCTGTCTGCATCTTTGGTCCAAAGTCTTAGTTTAGTTATGTCGCACAACTTTGTTTAATAACTAATTTCGACATTTTGTTTTGTTGCCATGCAACGTAATTGAAAATTCCTTACGGACAACTTCCTTTACAAGCCAAAGGAAGATGTACAAAATAAATTAATTTTGATTTATTATTGCAAGGCGCACCTCACTCTTGTTAACAAATAATGCCATTTAAACACAAAATTTTGGCCTGAGAAAGATGCAAACTGATTCTTGGCGTCGTTAATGTGTTTGCTCAGTTTATCAGTGGTTCAATGTATAATTTTGCCATCAAATTTCATAGATGTAGAGTACAAAAAGGATTTGCAATAAAATTAATCTAAATGGTGCTATTAAATTTAATTAGTTAAATCTTTATTTAACTAAGGCGTAATGTTATCTTAATCAATTAAAGTGAATTATTTAATTGACTATTAAATTGTAAGCCAGGTAATTTGTGAGTTTAAAATTATTTTAAGTGAAAAACACTTTGTCGCTTAATACAATTATTTCTGCTCAGTTATTCCAGTTGCAATTACTCCCACTCCTTTTCACCGATCGGTGGCACGTAGTTGTTGCAGGCAAAGCCTTTAATACGCAGCAACATGTGCGAAATGAAATTTAAGTTGGCCCAATTTATAGTCTGGCCAAGAGCCAGCTACAGATACGGAGCCATAGCCGCAGACGTCGCCATCTTTATATCCTTGCGAGCATCCTTCTTCTTGTGCCGACAATTGCCGTGTACATTTCATTAAGTGCATAAGCCGTCGCCTGTCAACGCTGCGTGTGCTGCGTTTTAAGCCGGAAAATTATATTTAATGCTATTTACGGGCACAAATGAAAATGCAAGCGTAAATAAAAGAACGGCAGTCACGAAATGCCAAACTGGCCAGAACAACAAACTTAACGGACGCATCCGTAGAAGCTGCACAACAAATAGACAAAAATCTTAAAGCAGACATTGCATACTTTCAGGCGCCAAGCGCTTGCTTTGTGCACAAAGAAGAAACTAAATGGGAGGGAAGGAATATTGGAATGTCTGAGGAGGAGGGGAAAGCTGGGGGAGGGGAGCACTGCTCGGGGATTTGAAGCACACGCGCGCGCTCGTGTCATTGCAAGTGCAGCTAAATATTTGCCAAAGCATTTTTGCTATTTACGACGGCATTTCGTGAGGCATGTGGCCACTTGGTCACAAGGGACTCGCATTCGGCTCGAAGGTGCAGTTCGACTTCATCCCCTTTCCACCCTTTCCACCCTTTCCTCCTGCACGTCTGGAATGGAAGGAGACGGAAGACAGCGACAAATACTTGTACACTCAGCTCGGGCACATCAATTTTCATTTTGATAAATTATAAAATGGCCAATGCTGCCAGTTGCAGCTTAATGGATTGCCTCGTTCTCTCTAACTTAACCCAAAGGTGACATTAAAATGCATTGTAAATATTCTCGACTGGATTTGAAATATTACAGCAGAAAAACTGTTGAAAAATTAACTACGAAAAATTAATACTGGATGAATAATGATATAAATTCTATTATACTTATTTTAGATTAGTTGTTCATTATATTCCCTAATAACTAAAATGCAAGTAAACCATATTTTTTAAATTTCTGAAAATTTGTTGAGAGTTGACATAATTAAAAAATGATTGAATTATTTTAAAATAATCATTAAAATACTTTTACTAACGGCGGTGTTTCAGAATCCCATAAGATTTAGGTTAGTTTTCGGCTGTTTTACACTTCTTTAATATAAATTCGTAAAAATTTTAATCTCTAAATAAAAATCGCAATTTTCTATTAACTTTACACTTATTTATATGTTAAAATTATTTTATTATTCAGTTACTTTGAAAAGTTTAGTTATGTAGACCTTCTGATGAGTGTTAAACAATCTGAATGTCTTGTTAAAGCCTCATAGTTTAATATTGTTGTCAGTTCTCAGTTTATAATTAACTTCTCAGTTAATAATTAAAAAGGAAGAGAGATTACGTAAGTTTGCAGAAAATATTATAATGTTATAACATAACATATTATAATGTTATGTAAAAGAAATTATGTATTGAGATTACAGAAAGTAATTCAAGTTATACTCTTTGATTTCAATATTTAGTGGGTTAAATCGATAGCATCAATGATGCGTTCAGTTAAGCTTAACTTTAACTCATGAGAAGCTAAGAGTCTAGTTAGTTGATTGGACGTTAAGAGGGAGAGGAACAGATTGAGAGCACAAAAGACACTGAAAATGCCAGAGAGTACAAAATTGAAAGTACAGAATGAGATGGGAGCCATTATACCCTCTATCTTTAGTCTCATTAGAAAGTCGTGCACTTGGAGTTGGTCAACCCTAGACTTAATGTCCTCCATCTATGCAGACCTTGGAGTTCTGCTCGTTGAGTGCATTGCATTTGGAGCTTAGTAAAAGCTGAGCATCATGTTAATTGCAGAACAAGTGACATTGTCTAATTAATTGTCGTTACGCTCAGTGTACAATGCAGGACACAAATGAAGCTAATAAAGATTTATGTGAAGCGTAGGTTTGTTGATTTTTTGAAGTGTGACTTGGGAACTATTGCACCTGGTCAAACAACCGTTAAGGCCAGCGACTCTGACTCAGACTTTGACTTTGGGGTGGGTCAGGCATAGGCTCAGTATTTAACATACATATGTGCGCGTGCTCAGGGGTCAGGGTCAAACGGGTCACCCCTTTATGGCTAGTTTGTTTTTTTCCTAACGCCTAAGTAAATATTTACCCTTCCTCTTTGCCTCCCTCTTCCACTCTCTCTCACTCTCACAGTGTTTACTTGTAATCAATTATCAGATATCGTAGGACAGCTGCCTCGGTCTCTGAATTATCTGACTAGTTTTTGAATACACTCGCAGCTGCCTCAAACGAGTCCATATATTTTGTTATTTTAATCGAAAGCAAGTACAATAATAATTATGACACAACACGCAATCGCAGCATACTAATTTATGCAAATTGTTTGCAATTTTTATGTGCTTGCATTCTCTAGAGTCATAAATTGAATATACGACTAGACACTCAATAATTAATTCTAATTATAAAATAGATGTTATTTAGCTGCGTTAGATTCAATTACTCTGCAATTATGCAATTATAATTCACATAATAAATAATCTTAAATTTAGTCAAATGCGAAAACTTAAAGGATTTTGACAGCGTAAGTAGTTTATGCAAGCTGAAATCTGGATTATAATTATATGGCTTTCTTTGTGTTAAGCTGTTGATAAGTCTATTGAAAGCACACAAGTTTCATTAGGGCTTAAGAAGAACAGCTAACTTGATGGTAGAAGCTGAAGAGTCTCAGTTCTCAGTGCCATTTCAATGCCTTGGATTTCTGTAGAGATTCTCTATTTCACACATGTGTTGGGAAAGCAGAGCGTAAATTATTTTCACAGAATGCAGTCACGATTTATAACAAATGAAGCAAAGTTTGTCTTGAGTAAAGTTGCTTCTGTGGCGGTTGCTCCCTCTCTCTTACTCTATCTCTCTCTCTCTTTCTCACTCTCTGTTGTTGGTGCTGCATCTTTATGCGCATATGTAAACACTTCCGGCTCGAGTTGGACCCAAAGCAAATGCGCCGGGAATCCGAGAAGGAAGTGTAAAAAATCCATGGCTAAACTACTTGGCTTCACACACACACACACACACACTGACACACAAACATCTCAAAGTTTTGCGGGAAACTTTGAGGCTAAAGTAACTATCCGTACAATAGCGTTATAATTTTCAACTAAGGCCCAAAACTTTCGCTTGATGGTGATGCACTGAAAATTAAATAACAAAAGCGACACAAGCAAACAACGCGAATATTTTTCAGATTTTATTTACACTTTGCCTTTGACACTGAGAGCATTGATCAAATTGAGAATACCAACATTGTTAAATGGTAGTACTTGCTATTTGGTTTTATTTCTCTTTTTTTTGTGTAGTTCAAAATCCAGAAAAAGCTCGGAATTTGCAACAGCATTCAGTTGCTTTTGTTTTGACTGCGTGAATATTTCATAAAATAGCAAAGGCCCAATAAAAAAAGCTAATATGACTAACGAAAAAGCTGGCAAATAGTGTTTGCAACAACAACATGCCAAAAACAACATCTACTATCGTTTTTCAGTATTCACATTATATAACAGCCAATTTGATACACTCAATAGCATGTTCAACAATGCAACAAACTGATATTGAATCTCTATTTTATTTTGTCAGACTTCTCACATTAAATTTGAAAAGCCAATGCAGCCAAAATTTGCTTAAACATCTCTCAGCTTAGTTTTATTTTAATTTAAAATCAAGGGAAAAGTAAAATAAATATATGTTCATACTTACATGTGCATATACTATATAAAATAATTTTAATATTTTTAACCGCAATGGATTGAGATATATATATATATATATATATAT
The DNA here is from genome assembly GCA_951394115.2 of Drosophila phalerata. NCBI lineage: Eukaryota > Metazoa > Arthropoda > Insecta > Diptera > Drosophilidae > Drosophila > Drosophila phalerata. The sequence continues at coordinate 25,475,922 of OX596008.2, read as the reverse complement.
ATTATATTTTGTTGCACTTTTAAAGCTGCCAGAAATATAAAACTTCATTGAGCTGGCATGAAAATTTATGCGTGAAATGCAAAATAATTATGCTGTTATTTGTTTTTAGCTGCACCATAAATATTTTCATTGATTTTATGGCAAACGAATTTTAATTTTACCTGCCCCAAAAAGGTCGACAATGATTTTCATATTGGCCAAAGTTCAAAAAGAAAATATTTTTTAAAATTTATTTCTCACGGTTAAAAAAAGAGTTGACACAATTTTTGGTTTAAGCGCTTTAAAGTGTAGTTGAAATTTTGCAAAAAAATAAGTGCTAAAGTTGAGTGGGATTGATTGCAAGATATCCTATACATTTAATGAAATATAATTATAACTAATGGAAATTTTAGAATAAATAAAACACATAATATTATGTTTTTAAAAATATATCGAGTCAAATTCATTAACTTTAAGTTTATAAAAAAACAAAAAAAAATATGACCAATCTAGAATATTTCACCTTTATTTACAAAAATTTTACAACTAAAAAATAAAATCCATTTTTATGTGCCTGCTGTTTTCACACCGATATTTTATATATGTATAGTAAAAGTAGCATTTTAAAATAAAAGCATAAAATTGTAATTGTCAACGTTGTTGATTATGTAAATAAAAAAACATCAGAGAGGCATTTTTTGCTGGAGCATCAATTAATATAGAAATAAAATAAATCTATATAAAATTGTTATTACTCCTAAGTTGAAAATCAAGCAACTGTTTCAAAATATGGAAACGTTCAATATTTAAAATAATATATTGCGCTCGGACAAAAGCTTTGACAATTTGACGACGATGATGGGCTGTTGTGTCCTTTTGCATATGAGTTAACATTAGTTATTGTAGGATGCTACGGGATTGGAGTACCGTGTAGGCACCGAGAGCTAAAGCCAAAGTGCCCACAAACTGGTTGGCTGGCCACACGCATCAGAATGCGAATGTGACTGCGCTGTCCAACGGCGACTTAACAGCTCTACAGCTTGCCGTGTGCATATAGATGTGTGTGTGTGTGTGTGTGTGTATAGCTGTGTGTGTGTCGTTTAGATTTAGTGCCGCTTGTTACGTTTTGATGCTATGCCATTTATAAACGGCGGTCCAGCAACTTTGCTTTTGTCACAAACTGTTCTCTCACTACTCTCTACTCTCCCGTCCACCTTCTCCCCACAATCCTCGATGGACACTGTCCATAACGCGACAACAAATGCAAACTGACGTTTTTGCATGGCACAACTTTGAACCTTAACATGACAGACCACAGCAACAACAACAACAGCATGAAAATTGGACCACCATGAATAATGTGCAACTTTAAGCGTTTGCCACTTAAAGCAGAGTTGTGTGCACATTGCGTATACGTCACGTATGTAGTTGCTTCAACTTGACTGCGACTACAATTCAATGAAGATAAAGCGATTGAGCGATTGTGGCGACTGAGGAGGGGAGAAATGGGGGAAGGGGGATCACACAAATTGCCATACCAGCTAAGTAATTTACGCACAATAATGCGCATCGTTGAACTCTGCTGTTGCCATTGCTCCGTCCAGATGATTGATGTATGGACGTGTTAATTAGGTCTACTCCTGGCAAATTTACGCCCATCTAACAAAAGGAAACTAAACACAACTAAGCAGAGCAAATCACAAGAAAAGAAATAAAAACGAATCCAATAAAATTCCAGATACTCGGCACAAAAAAACTTGAAGAATTGATTGATTTTTGTGGGCCAGAAGCACATTAATCAGCATTGCGCTTGTTTGATTGCTGTTTCAACTTGCCAGCCAGCAAAATTAGGCAGTCACACACACAAATACAAACATACAGTGTACTCATACACACACACTCAACTCGTACACTGCATGACAAACATGTAGAGATAAAGTTTGACTTGGGTTTGATTACCGCTAACTGTCAAGTGGCCAATGTTGGACATGCACTTTTGCATAGGCCGACAAATTCAATTTATTTCAAGTTTAGCAAAAACGAAAATCAAAGGAGCAACACCAACACCAACACCAACAGAAGCAGCAGCAGCAGCAGCAGCAGCAAAAAACTGCAAGCTGTTCACTAAATCAAAAACAGATTTTGGCAACAAATTTGTTATGCACGTGACATGTCCAAAGAGCAGTCAACACACACATACTTCAAAGAGTCCTCTTCCCACACAGCCAAAGAGCATTGTGTGTGTGTGTGTGAGTGTATATGTGTGCACCTAAAAGAAATTTGAATAAGTGAATTTAAAAAGCGTTGGCGGCGTCCAAAGGCAACACCTAAAAAAAGAAATGAGAGGAAAAAAGAAAGTCAGGAAAATAGGAGCTCATGGTAAAGCCAAGGACACTTTTCATGAAATGCAATTTCGCACTTGTAAACTTTTATGGCTGCATGTGCCATCAGAGTTGTGCAGTTGGCGCTTTTATGGCTAGTCAATAATTACTAGCCATAACCAATTTTCACACTCAGATTGTAAGCCATATTGTTACATATTAATTGTCATAATTTCATAATCAAGAATTTTCCAAATATAATTTATATTATTATAAATATTTTATTCGATTTTTCTATCAAGTTAATTTTTTTCAGACATACTAGCTGGCTACTCCTGAAAGCACTACTTAATATTTGTGTTTTTTTTTCAATTTTCTATTTTTTTAAGTATAATAAATATATTTTTTGTTCCTTTCTGATAAATACGCAATCGTTTTGAACAACATGTTTTAAAAATTAAATACAAAAAATAATATTTATTCTATGTAACTATTCCATTGATTTTAAACTATATTCTTATTCTAATGTCAGTCTTTTTAATCTGAATTTATCACAAAATAAAAAATAGAAAAATTATGAATAAAATTCGGCTTATAATTTCAAACGATGTAAGCTTAAGTTAAGTGGATTAAAGCCTCAGGAGATGCTTTTGGGCCATCGTCGATGGTTGATATCTGACAACACTTATTTGCCTTGGCTTGTGTTGTGGACTTTACAGACAAAATGCGATGACTCCACTGGGCAGCTACAATATAGTATGTGAACAGCTGGATGGTCAGCAATCTGCACAGAACTTCACAACACTCCACTGCACATGGTAAAAGGGGTGAGTATAGGGGGAGTGGTGAGTAGGTACACATGTATGTGTGAGCTTACCACTTACCCCGACTTCCCGAATTTTGATCAGTAACATGCAAATCTGCTCGGTGTTTGACTGTTGATGGCACATTTGCAACAGCTGCTTTTGCTGCAGGCGTTTTTTGCTCCTTTATTTACACTTTTGCTATTTTTTATGATATTATGTTTATGTGTGTTTGTGTGTGTAACTTGTTTATTTGCATGTTGTCGTTGCTTTCATTTGCTTGACTAGGCTCAAAAAGGCAGTCGTCCTTCCTTCATTTATTTGCACACTTTGGCTAATGGATATGTATATTTTTTCTTGTTGGTTTGCACTCTGCGGTTGCACACGGCGTATGCTTAATATTTGAGCAGGCGCTTGAAATTATGTTTTATGTGTTTTTTCCCTCATTTGGTTTGCATTGGGTATTCATTTCAAGGCTTGCTTGCCGAGGAGTGAAATTGTTTCCCTTGCTGCCATTTCAGCGACTTAATTGAAAATTCAATTAGACCTGTGCAAATATTTTGGCCAAAAGGAGCAGGGCGCAAATTGAGTTACAGCTGTTTATCTAAATAAAAATTGCAGCTTTCAGTTGATGTTGCTTTTGCTTTTGCTTCTGTTTCTGCTTCTGTTGCTATTGCTGCTGCTGCTGCTGCTGCTGCTGCCTTTGCCACAGAGCCAGGCGTTGCATTTTAATTAGAACTTAAATATCTCAGTGCGGTCGGCAGAAGCAAATTACAACTTCAGTGAACCGCAAAATGAAAGTTGTTTATTTTAGTTTTTCGCCGTTGTATGCTTTGCGTTGCTCTGGAATTTCAGCTCGGGCTTTTTGGCAACTAAATCAATTTTGATGAAGCCCCTAAGTTAATTGCATTCACTGCTCCAGCACCGAGTTTATTAAATAATTTCTCACTTTCACTGACCGTCCCGTCATCAAATGCATCAACATTTATTCAGGCATTGTGTTGTGCTTTAACTTCTACTTCTCCCTCTCTCTCTCTCTCTCGCTCTCTCTCTCTCTCTCGCTCTCTCTCTCTATTAGTCCCCTTTTATTGTGGGTGGCCTTTGCTTTGAGTTTTGCTTTTGTACCCTCTGCTGGACGTGACTTGATTGTCAGTTGCAATTTAAGAATTTGATAGTTTGACAATGCATTTTGCCTCGTTTCACATGACGCTCTGCGTTCAACTCTCTCGCATTTCCCTCAATTCCGAGCAGACTCCACAAAACCGATTCTAAACTGTTGTTCGTTGCTCAAAATTCAACATTCGACATTGGCAATGTTCCTTGATGCTTTGGAGTCCTGCTAGAACATTAAAATGCGGCATAAATAATCGCACATTTTCGGTAAAGTGATCAAGAGAATTTCAAATAGCATCATGACGCACTGCTTCGAATTTAACAAACATTAAATATACCAGTAATATCAAATAAGAGTACTAAAAATAATAATAATACTTTCTGTATATATATTTTCAAACTTCTCTGCTTTGCATCAAATAATCAACATTTAATTTAGTTTCGATATTAAAACTAATGAGTATTTCTATACATAATGCTTTTCAAAAACTATATTTCAAAGAATATATCAAAAATATTAAGTTCAATATTATAATCAAATTGTATTTGCCAAGAAATCATTAAAATATATTACAATTTTATATTATTTAAATTTTCTGCTTTTAATTACTGAGAGCAATTTTTTTAAGAAAAAATAAGATTACGCTTAATTTCATTAAAACATAAAAATTAAAAATAAATTAAATTTAAAACATAATAATTTAATACTTACATTTAAGCTTAGGTTAAGCAATAACAGACTCTTATTGCTTTATTTTTATTGCAACAGGACTTAGACTAAGTGTGATGAGTACTTTTATATTCAGAAGAGACGATAAATGTAGTATATACATGTTTTTACATTCTGACGAAAACATTAAACATTTATTTATAAAAACAAAACAAAAATCCAGCATTTATAAATATATTTTTCAAAACTCAGTGCAAGCAACTTGAAGTTATTAGCCTGCTTTCAGGATCATGTACAAGAACATTGATTGACCTGTTGCAAAGTAGTTAAGCTACTTAAATCAATTGAAGCTGACCAAAGGACGAAAGGATTCACTCAACGCTCTGAATATTGGTAATACAGCCATATGGCAAAGTATTTTCCGCCTTTTTTATTACGTTTTTCCATTTTGATTACATTTGTATACATTTTTGTTGTTGTTATTGTTGAGTTTAAGCCATTCATGTGTTAAACTCTTTCAATGGCAGCTCGAGCTGAACAAGAACAACAACAACAACAACAACAACATCAATGATAGCTACAACAGCAACAAATACAGTTCATTTAAGCGTGTAAAAACATAAATCAAAAAGCTTGGCCTAATGGCAGCCCGTCTGGCTGGCTACCCATATCCCCCTCTCTCTCTCTCTCTCTTTCTCTCTCCTCGTATTTCTATCTCTATCTGCCTCTCTAACTGTTAGCATACAGGCGACAGCCATATAAAGGACATGAAGTGTATATAAATTGCCTACTTGCATTTTAATTAAACTGACTAAAAACCAAGCCAATGTCAAATGTCCTCCCCCGTCGCCATTCACCCCTGTTGCCCACCCATTCCCTCCCCTCCTTGGGCAACCCTCCCCTCTGTCGTGATGCTGCTCTGTGGTTGCTGCTGCTGCCAATGGCCGTCGGCTATAATAACACACAATGGCAGTCATGTGGAAATTTGCTTTAAATTGACCAACTGACCGCAGTAACCTTTAAACAAATTAGAAAAACTTGTGCTCCATTGTTGTGGCTACTGTTTGTTGCTCTTGTTGTAGCTGTAGTAGTTAGACATTGGCTTTTTTTTATTGGTCCTGTGATTAGCGTTGGCTTTTTAATAGCCTCCCTCTCACTCTCTCTTTTACTCTCCCTTTTACTTTGCTCCTTAAGAAGCCGCAGCTGTGCCGCCTTTGATGTGAATAATTGTGCTATTGTTGTTGTCTTTCGCGGCACCTTCATTAAATTTACATTTTGCAGTTAAAAAAGAAGCCAGAGAGTGAGAGAGTGAGAGAGAGAGGCAGTAGCATACGCTGAAAGGGACGGGAAGTTGGGACAATTTGGTCAACATGCAGCAGTGGACAGTTGACAACATATGGCACCTCAGTCGTTGAGTGCCAGAGGGAGAGAGACTAAGAGGTGAGTAAAGAAAGAGAGAGAGCACAGAGGGAGAGAGGTGAGCTGAAGGGGCACGTGACCAGGTAATGGACTGTAATTATGCTAAATAAGCCATGAGAAAATGTAGATGTGTGTGTCACGCTACACAACAAGCAGAACGGCTAAATAGGCAGCCGTATCGGGTGGAGGGAGGAGCACTACATACTGCCATCAAAATTAAGAGAGGGTAGTAACTAAACTTAATATTATCAGAAAATATTACAATTAATTTCAATTTCTTTTTGAAATGTTTTCCAGAAATTCCATATAAATATATATCTTAAAGTAAATTAAATATTTAATTTACCTGTTTGTTAATTTATAAATTAAGAATTCTGATTTTCGCTCAATTCTGCCAAAAATTGACGTCCACGATTCAGACGATAAATCTATTTATACTGTTGTTTTTTCTTCTTACAAACTTATACGCACATTGACAAATGCAATATGATAAGAAAGTCAAACAGAGAACAGAGGTACAAACAGATAATAATAGTTGGGCAGACAGAAATTTTAAATTAATGATTTACAAATAATATATATTCTCTATTTTAAAAACATTCTGATTGCAAGACAACATATTTTTTTGTAATCATCTCTAAGACTGTTCAAAATTATTATTTTTGATTTTAGAAACATGTTATTTTTTGGACTCGGACCAACAAACTCTCTACATGGTATCCTGAGGGTTGAGTCAACTCGACTCCATACTTGCTAGTATTCAAGGTAAGCCAATCAACTGGTTTTTTGTTACTTTCAGCTCTATAAATTCCATTCAAAAGTGCTTAAAATAGAGTAAAAGCTTATCGCACCTCTTTGATCAAACTCTTATCGTGAGGACAAAAGTGTCTATGTGTGAATATAAATAGAAATTTAAAATTTAAAATTTTTTAAACTCGCATAAAATGATTGAATGAATTTCCTTTCTGCTTCTCAGCAGATCTCTTCCTCCTCGTTCCATTCTCTATATCTAGAATTGCCAACCAATTTACAGTTTTACGCCGCAGTCAACTTTATAAATAATTTGCGTGCCTTTTGCTTGCTCATCCATCTGTCCTTTTTGTGTCTATCGCTATCTCATATTCTTCTTCTATTTTTTACCATTTCTTGTCTCTTCGCTTTGGGGCCACCCACGCAAAGGCCTTACATTTATGATTAATGAGCCTTAACTTTTGCACTTTTGCCAGGCAATTTATGCGACACGAGGGGGGCATGAGGGGGGCATGGAGGGGCGTCATGGAAGGGGACATGGAGGGGGCGTCTGGCGAAGTTGACTTGCCATATCTTTTACCACTGCGTGTTGTAAGTTAAGACAGGCAACAATTGTAAATGTTTGTTGTGCAATTAAAAGCCAGGCAAATGTTGTCATTCGCCGTTGCCTTTTTGTCATTTTTGCGTAATTTGATTTACATTGCCCGTCCACCCGAAACGACACGGCAAACGAGCTTCCAGTCTTGCCACAAATTGTCAATAAACATATCAATATGCAGCACGAAATTGGCTTAATGTCAATCAACAGACAAACAGACCGAACAGACCGTACAGACAGACCAGACCATGCAGTGAGTCGGCTTATCATGGCCACAGTCATCCATCAGGAATATTGAACAAAAACATAAAATGAATAAAAAAAACAAATGTAAAAAATGATATGAAAAACTGTAAAATATTTACACAAATTCAATAAAGAGACGTGGCTCTTATATGCCTGTTAAAGGGGATGGCGATAGGGGAAGGGAGTTTTTGTGTGAATAAATTGTGTAATATCATAATTGTACATAACATAAACACTTTGATCAATTTAAATTCTTAACTTTTTTGTAACAGAATTTTTAAGAGCACGACGGTTGCATCAGAAATGATCCAAACATTGTGATTATAAACATTATAACAACCTAGGAAAAATACGTTCAAAAGTTTGTATTTTTTCAAAACTATTAAGGCCTGTTATTTTTTTTTTTTTTACAATTTTTGACTTATCTATTATTGATTTTAAATTTTATACTGTTATCATTCTGTAAAATCTTAACTTATTTCCTTCCTATTTGGTAATTTCAATTAATTTTTCATATTACGATATTTTGGTAATCTCAACTGATTGAAATATATTAACCGATTGATCAAAAAATCTATTGTTGTTTTTAATTTTTACATTTCAGTTTTAAATTTGCATCACTGATAAAAAAACTTGGAACTCGAAAGTAAACAAATTCTCTACCTACTTAGCTGTTTGGGCTTAAAATGAATCATGTCCACCAAAACGAGTGTGTTCCATATTATTGCATTTTCATTGACAAAAACATTTTCCCGATTGGCGACTTTGTCGAGGGAATTGTCGGGGGTAATGTCCAGGGGTCGAGGGGTTCGGAGGCAGAGTACAACTCGTATAACTGTCGCGTGAATCACGCTAACGTGCTAATTTCCTGCTCTAATTTACGTCCAGCCTGAGGGGCAAAAAAGGCTGACACGCCCACAGCGGATAATACGGACATCAACAGACGCCTCGCATGATTTGGAAATTTTGATGCGATTTGTATGATGTTTTCTCCATTTTCGCTACTTTTGCTTCTGGTATTTATTGGTTTTCTTTCTATTTTTCGCCAGTTCGCGTCTAATTAGACCCGGTTAATGGGGCGACCGTCGCGCAGACTCAGCTGCAAGTCACGAAATGGCTATTTAGCGGTTATAGCCACTCTGAGTTGGCATTTTGTGCTGCTTTTTGCACAGCTTATAATTTGAGGCAAATGTTAGATTTGCATGAAATGCGATACCAAAAGTAATGGACAACAATACAATCAGCAAATGGGGGATAATAAAGCTATTGCTGAGTTGATTTGTGACTTGGGAGAACTGCATTTCAACTAAGTTAAAATTACATATTTATTAATTAATGCACTTAATGCACTTTTAATGCCTGCCAAATGTAAAATAATTCATTCGCTTATCAGCACTGATAATGATTAACTATTTTATTCCTTTTTTTCGCCTGACTTTGTCGCAGCTTCCGCACAGTCAAACTCATCGCAGCCTTCAATTATTTTAAATTATGCGGCCATTGCAGTTGCATGTAATTGGAAATAAATCAATATACAGAAGCATCATGATATCGTAGTAATAATGATCGAACTGCAGATACCCTATAAATCAGTTATCTTGCATCTTTCTTCTTTTAATTATAAATATCTATTGCATATATTTTTGTTGAACAAAAATACTAAAAATGATAAAAATATACAATATTACAACTAAATGTTTTGACATTTTATTATACCTGCTCTTTACTTTGATTAACAGGGTACACGGTATACAAAAATATTGGAAATAATATAAAATGTTACATGAAAAATTATTGGCGCTTATTTATGAAAGTGACAAATGAAAGGATTCGCATATGCAAATATGATATTGTAATTGCAATTGCAATTGCCATGAATATTTAAAATGCAGGTCATCGATTGTTCACAAAAGGGAGGGATTAATGATTGATACCTGGAATCGGTCTAAGTAAGGTAAAATTTGATTACTATAGTGTATAAATATTAATTAAACTTAAATATATTAGCAAAGAATGATTATAAAAGCTTATTGTTGTGTTCTATTATAATTGATATTCAATTATTTTAAATAACATACAGAATTAGCTTGATTTAATAATATCATAATTATCTAGTTATTAACTCTTAATAAACCAAACATTTGAGTCCGATAATTAATTTGAAGTTGAAATTTAATGTTTAATTTAATTTTATCTTAATTTTACAGTCCACGCAGTCAATAAAACTGCACTCTTACACTTGTGACATTTCTTCGATTTCACTTACAGTGTCTGCTTAAAGTTTAGATACTGATGGAACTCATTTTATAACTTTTAGAAAATGCAACGTAAAATCAAATGCCATTTAAGACGCTTCCTCCGCTCTCTGCCTGGAAATAGAGTTAAGCTGTGGGGAGAGAGAGGGAGAGAGAGGTATATAGATGGTGAAAGAGAGATGGCGAATAAATATGCTCTGGACAGTGACTGGACAAGCACTAGAAAGCTTTACACTGAGTGCAATTAATTAAGCAAAGCTGAAAGTCATGCACACTAACGTCCGTTGTTGGCTCCCCCCCCCTCTCTCTCTTCCCCTCCCCCGCCCACGCACAAACACACACACACACATACTATAAAAGAGAGGGGGAAGAGAGTGGGATGCACACACAAATTTAATTGCTTACAAGTTGGAAACATAGCAAAGAACAAGCAACAACAACAACAATTAAAGCAACAATTGTAATAAAGCGTCAAGAGCAAAGCAAGAAAAATTGCAACAAATGTTGAACTAAACCATAAAGTGTGATTAATTGAATATTTCTTATGCTGCACGTAGCATAGAGAGTTAGAGTTGCCCCCTTTGCGTTGAATTCACTTAGGAGTTGCCCTCAATGCGAAAGTACTTTGGCCAGTTGGCAAATTTTGTGCTGCTGCAAAACTCTTTCGCCATGGCAACAATGCCCCAAACCACTTCCCCTCCTTGCTCCTTTCCCCACTCCTTTTGAGTCCCTCGAAGCATTGGTCGAGCACGGTAGCTGGTGGCAATAAATTTAAATAAATATACGATTACGCGTGCGTATTAAGTTGCCCCAACCGAGACCGACTCCCCTCTTTCTCCTCCTTTCTCTCTTCCCCCTCTTCCACCTCTTTCCCTTTTCCCCGCCACTCCACAGCTTCCTGCGGCAGACGAGTAGAGTCAACAATGCCGCCTAGAACAATGCCTGGTGGCATCTCTCTGGCTGCTTCTCCGGTTGCCGCTTGCCACTTGCCGCTTGCCGCTTGCCACTCCCTGTGGTTGCCTCTTCTCATGGCTCGTTATCTGCTGACTTCTAATTCAGCCACAATAAATCAATGCAACGTGCTGCAACGGCAGTAGCAACATTTTGTGGCGCAAATGTGTAAGTGAACTTGATGAGTGTCTCGCTGCCCCGTCCAGGGGATGTTGGGGAAGGGGCAAAAGGGGCTAGGGGCGTGCCTCTGCCGCATGACAAACACAAATTTTCTCGCCCGCCACTTGCCTAATCGAAATTTGTTGGCCATTTGTGCTCATTTCTTTTATAAATATTTTTTTTATATGCTTTTTCTCTTGTTTTTGTTGTTATTTCTATGGAATTTATTTATGTATCTTTCGCAATGGGCTTTGTCTTTGTTGTTATTTTTATTCTCTTTTAATTGGCCATAATACAAATTTATTGGCCCAACTTGTTAATGGCTCGTTAATGCTGTAAGTTTTGCGCTGATTTTTCGCTTGAGGAACATTTTCGCTTTCCATAGCTCATTCTCCTAGCGTGACTTAATCAGGGATTCCAGTCTAGAATCTAGATGCATTTACGTTTTGTGATTTCAAAATTAATTGAAAACAAACCACACCAACACGAATTTTATTCGGTGATATATAAGTAATACCATATAAAGCTAAATACACTGTAATAATAAATTCTGCAAAATATTATTAATATTATGATATTTATGATAGTCTATATGAATTCCTTTTGAAATAAAATGATTGTGTTAAGAACCGGAAAAACTTTCTCAAAACATTACGTACTTCCTGTTGAATTCAATAAATCCTTTTGTAATTAATTAATATTTTTTGCAACAATATAAAAAAATGCATAATTAGTTTGTGGATTAATAAATATATTTTTTTTTTTACATAATTATTGAATAATTGTTTTTTTAACTAACAAATCAAACATGACACGAAAAGATAAACAATTGTATAAAGTTACATAATAATACAGGACAGCTGGCAATCAATTGATATATCAATCTCTGAAATATGATACACATATATATAGTTATGCATTGATACATATTATTTCGCTTAATAATCTGTTAATTTGCGTTTGACCGTTATGAATATAAATCACAAAAATTACCTGAATGCATTGTGTTTAATTTACCGAACTTTTATACGCAACAATTGTATTACATTCTCCCAAGCTAATTTACTGATAATATATTATTATTTCAATCATTTCTTTCTATGGTATTTTACAAAAAGAAATTGATTTAAAAATATAAACCAAGAATGGTATTTACATTGCAGAGATTTATTGTATTTTCTGATTGCTGTTTTGAATCAATTTAAAATAAAATTTGTATAAAATATTAAAAATGAAGAATTTGCATTATTTTTCTCAAGTTTTTCCAGTAGCTGAACTTGTTTGGTTCGAGCTCAAAAATTACCGAATACTCCGTATGACACACTACCCTAAAAAATGCTGAAATCGAGCTGATTATGTTACACAACATGTGCAAAATTGATACACACAACAAAAAATATAAAGAAAAAAAATGCGTCTTTATAAAAAGAGCAATTTAACTTAGTTAGTCAAAGGCTGACAGTCAAAGGTGTTCCGTTTAGCTGGTCACCTGGTCAGCAGCTGCCACTGAAATTAAATCCTCCAATCAATTTAAACACTCTGAAGGAGAATGCTTAAAATATCCACATTGCAACCGGTTGTCATGCAAAGCAGCTTGCCCCAGACAGAGACACAGAAGGTGGCAGACACCGTTGCCAGTCAAGAGTCGCAGTCTCCAATGATGCCCCTGTTCCCTCTCTCGTTCTGTCTCTCTCTCTATCGTTGGGTCTTCCTCTGATCTGTCTACCTGCATTGAACTGTCGGCATCTTTGGCTTGAGGCACGCTCTGCAGAAGGCGTTCGTGTTTAAACGCGTCGACAACAACAATAAAAGCAATCAAGAATACCAATAACAACAACAGTGGCACACACACAGACCTTCAGTTGCAAGAGACAGACCCTGAGACAGAGAATGAGACAGAGACAGGGAATGAGACAGAGAATGAGACAGAGACTTCGACCCTTTTCGAAGTGCACCTGATGACGCGTGCCAAATGTGGCAACAAAGCATTTCGAATGGATATGAATTGTTACCTCCGTTTGAATACTACAATCCTTGGATTGTTTGTTACATATCTCATATAGTAATGTAGTTGATATTTAATTTTATTATTTATCATATTATACTATTGTTACTGTAACAAACATTTAGAATTTTAAAGCAATTTCAAATATATACTATTTTTAGTTTGTCATTAAAAAGGAAATATAAATATAAAAAGAAATATTTAAATAACATATAAATATTTTATTGATAAAGAGAGTGTAAAAAGATAAAAAAATACAATTAAAAGCAATCAAATGATTTTTTTAATAAAAAAAAAAAAAAACAAATAAATAAAACAAATAAACTTCATTATAAAATGGATTTTTACATTTGCTATTTTTTTTTTACAAAAATGTAATAAAATAAAATTCAAGAATATTTCTTAGTTGCAAATTTCTTGTTGTAAAAGTCAACTTAAGTTAAATATTTGATGCATTTCAATGCCATGAATCATTATGAGTATTTATGGGTGTACTCATAACTGGCATTTGCAGCTTTTTTGCGTGTCAAAATTAATTAAGTCCCCCTGCTGTCGGCACGTCATATGCCGTCTCCTCCCTTCCTCACTCCCCTCTTCTCCTCTATACTCCCTCAACTGCAGTTGCGTTATTTTTTTTTCATTTTATGCGGAATCGCTTTTTAAATTTCAGTTATTTTCCTTCTTTATCATTTTTTTTGTTACAATATTTCACTTTCGCTTTAGGGAAAGGCCAAGCCGCCCTCGTCTGCGAATTGCATGTCGACGCATGACCCCTGACAACAACAACAACAACTACTACAACAACAACAACAATGTGAACCCGCAACACTCACATATGGATACTCGTTGTTAGAGTACGAGTTTTAACTCCTGCTCTGGCTATAAACTTCAATTTTGAATGCATGTTTTAAGTATTTATTTGAATTCTTTGTTATAGTTTATGGTCAGTCTGTTATTTTTAGTTTTTTTTTTTTTTTTTTTGGTATGTTGAACCCTAGACTGCGAGACTAAGAGACTGACAGACAGCGTCGAAACGACTCACGTGAATGCTGAGTCACTTCTGGTTCACTTTGTTGTTCCTGTCGCGTGCTGTCCATGTGCGGGTTGTGGGTTGTGGGATGTGAAAAGTGGGCGTGTCTGCCTCATTTATTTATTTTGGGCTAGTCAAAACACGTGTGTGTCCTTGAGGGGAAAAAAGGAAAAGTTTTTGGTACTTACACCATATCAAAAGTCTGAGTATAATGCAATTCACAATGATGATGTGTGGAATTGAGCTCGTTTGTTAGCATTGGTTAAGCCATGACTCTTCAGAAGAGAATATGACATTAGCATTTAGGAGAACGAAAAAATAAGTCTATTTGATTTCTATATATTGAATATTGTATAATATAAATACATAAATGCTTTCTCATATATTTAAAATTAATTTATAAATTCAACTATGTTCCGAATGATGTCATAAATTTTTGTATTTAATATTTTTATACATTTTCGAATGATTAAAGAAAGATAATTTGAAAATATATACCTTTAGTTTAATAATTGATTTATAAATTAAAATTTAATTCTATTCAGTTTCAATTCTAAATTGAATAGCCACATCTGTTAGAAAATCTAAAAACTAATTAAATTAAATAAAGATAAACATCTGTATTGAAATGTTGCTGTATAACAATTCCATCAACTACATCTAGAGCTTATTTAACAAGCCAATACATCTAATGTTTGTTGTCTTTATTTGATTTGGCACTTAGCCACATTAAATGTCATAAGAGCCTTAATCAACAATAATGAAATAATCCACGTAATAGCTCAAATAAAATGCTGGATTTCAGAGAATAACTTTGGCAAAATTCAAGAAACATAAGCATTTGCCACTTGAGGCAAATACACGAAAACACTTGAGAAAAACATACAAAACACAGATGAATTTCAACGAGTGTTTGTGAGTGAGTGAATGAGTGAATGAGTGAATGAGGCGGTGAGTGTGCTTAGTTTTGCATAAGCCTTTTAATCAACTTTATTAAAATTAATAAGCAAAACAACTGCCGGCAACGAGAAGGACAACAACAATGCCAAAAGTGTAGGCAACAATTTTACAATTACGACTCGAAGGAAAAAGACCCAAGGGGCAAATTCGCCGACCGTAGGAGTAGGGGAAGGGAAAGCTGAGGGATTGGGGTTGCGACAGTACTTAATGGTAATTCAGTTAAATAATCATTAGTCAACATTTTTTCTTCTCATTGAACTAAACCCTTTCGTGCTCCAGGGACTGAATTTACCTGAGAACAAGCGAACCGCAAAAACACAGCCAAAAAATAAAAAAATACGGAAACAGAAACAAAATAAAATGTATTTATACTTTTATAGGGAATTATGGTTTGAATTTGATTTTCAATTGAAATTCAAGTGCGCACTCCATTTCCACTTAATTTCGGACGCTGTGACGCGTTGCCAACAACAACAAACTCCCTTATCAGCTTCCCATTTCCTCCCTTTTCCACATCAAACACATTCCTGTTCTGTATTTAGTATAGCAGCGTTTTTTGACAGCCTTTAAATCAGTATAATATTGCACATTTACTCGTCTTTTTAAAATTCGCATTAATTATAATGAAATAATTATTTAAGCCTGAACGAATTTGGTTACTATAACGATCTTAGAATTGGCTTACATTTGGAATATGATAGACTACAGCAAAGTGGAAAAAAAGATATAAAGGAGCTTATGATCCTTAGGATTGTAATTTATAAATCGATAGATAAATATGTTGAAAGAAAAGTGATAGACAAAGTTACTAAAATTGATGTACAAATATGGGTGGAAAATAAATATTAAAAACATTGAAAATGGAATATATTCAATATTATATATATTTTTAATATATATGTTGTTAGTTTCATTCATTGTATAAAACAAAATTTCTTAAATGTGGTTATCGTTTTTCAATCAATTTTTTCTTACTGACAACTGAGCTATCAGTTAACTTGTTATACACGTATTTATTTATTGCTCTGGCCACCTTGAAGTCTAATTGTTTTTGTAGGCGGGGCAGAAACGTGCTGGACGTATGAATTGGCTAAAAGGATATCAGAGTGTGTTGCCCATGCTGACAATGCCATTTGTTTTTGTCCTATTCAAGGATCGCGCTTATCACTCACATAGCGAAAGCAGCAAGAAACAACCGCAAAATAAAAATTAAAACACGTTTGTTTCTTCTTTTTGTTGATGCTTTCAAATGGACCCGGTTCTCTAGCTGCTCTTCTTTCTATTGCCTTCTTCTCACTACTTGCTCTAAATATTTTCTACATATGTCAAGCTGTCAATGTTTATCTATTTGAAGGTGACTTTGCTTTTGTGTGTGTGTGTGTGTGTGTCTCCTTGACGCTCGAACACGAACCTAAGGATTACGGTGTGTTCCTGCTGATTTATGAGCACACAAATACCAATGTGTTTCAAATGTGATTGAAAACTGATAAGCGGATGCCAGATAGGACTCGAGCAGGACTCGAGCCGCAGGATGCCGACCCTGTTTGTTTAGCTTGTTGGGGTTGTTGTTGCTGTTACTGTTACTGTTATTGGCATCTGCCCAAAGGGGAGACGGGGGAGTCCGCTCCGAGGGGAGCCTCTGTGCTGGTCGTTATTAGTGTAACTGTCAGCTGGCGAAAGTGTTGAGTGCGCGTCTGTCAAATGTGGTTGAGGTTGAGGTTGCAGGGTGACCCATAAGGGACTTGGGCAGGGAGCTGAAGGGTTAACTGTACGTGTACTCCCCAAATTATAAGCAGCTGCAGCACAATTGATGGCTTAATTTGCCACTAATTTGTGCTTATCGGCTGCAAAGCCGTTAATAGCCCTCCCCCCCCCCCCCCCCCTCACCACACCCGGCAGCGAAACTCTTGGCGGCAGTCTGTCATCAGGCTTGAATGCTCCACTGCAACTGCAACTGCAACTGCAACTTGAATTACTTTGAATCCACATGAGGTGCATACAGTTTCAGTCGGAGTCGAGACAGGCGTGCAAATTGATTTCGTAACGCCCGTTTATGGGAATTGGCAGCACTACGAGTTCCAGAAGCAACCTATGTGATAAGCACATTCAGCATAAACCACTAAATGCCGACAAAGCAAAGTAGCTTTAAAGTTGCACATATTTCAGCGGGTTTTCAGAAAGCACATTAAAGTCAAATCTCTTTAGTGAGTATGCAACAAAACTTAAGCTAAATGGAGATATAGATATATAGATATATAAATTAAATCTATTAGAATTTTTTGTATATTTAAAGATTGTTTGACAAGTCTGCTAAAAGAGTTGCATTCAAGAGAAACCAACCGAAAAATATCCCAAAACTCCATACATTTTTGGGAGGTTTTCGGCTGGTTTCTTTTTCTGTGCCACCCCTGATAATTTCCATCTTTAATTATTTTTTTTGTATACTTTATGAACGGTTTAAAGGTAAAGTTATCTTTGATGAATAAATTAAAAGAAAGAAAAAAAAAGGTAAATATAAATATGTTAAAGAAAATATAAATAATTAAATGAATTACTTTAGAACGTTACTTAAGACTAGTTATTTGAATTTTAATATGATTTTATAAGTTGTGACTATTATGATTTATTTGGCTATCAAAAAATAGTGCCAATCAATTTCTACAATATTTATCCAAGTATCCTAATTCCTAATTCTATCAACTTGATTATATAATTAGTTGTTTTACGTAGAAACCAATCTCTAAGCAACTGTCACCAGATGGTTAAAAACAAACTAAAGAGCAAAAGTGAGGCATTGATGATGGAGCGTTGCCTACTGACAACAAACAACAAGCAACAATAACCAACTGAAAGAGGAGTTGCCGACATTAGCAGTCTCTTGGCTTTTGGCCAGCCTTTTTAGGCCGGCATAAGCAACAGCAACAACAACAAAAACAACAGCACCGAGAAGCAAGTCGAGCTCATAATAAAGCAATAAAAAACGAGGCAGGTAAATGGCAACTAAAGAGCCACAAATGCTACCTGCACACACAGACACGTATGTGTGTGTGTGAGTGTGTGCTCTTTTTAACTTTTTTTGTTCACTTTTGTTTGGTGCATTTGGCCAGGTCTAATTTATCATCAAACAGCAGACACAAAAGGACACCAAGGACCAAAGGCAAAGTGTGGTAATGGAACAGCTGGCTTCCTGGATGGCCAAGAAGCGTTTAGCTGCGGGCTGCCTACAGTTAACCTTAATAGTTTATGGCTAAATTGAAACAGGTTGTCGGCACAGCGAGTTAGTCATGTGGTAGGGGGAGAAGGAGGGGCAGGAAGAGCGACATTGACTCGACTTTCTAGCGAAAGGCGAAAGCAATCTCCTTGCCGCTGTCAATTTGTCAATCAATCGTGCATCCTCATACACTCACACACACACACACTTACACACACACTCGCTCAGCTGGCGGTGTTCCCAAGTATCTATTTACACCAAATAGTTGCACATGCAACACGCATTGTACAGCAGTGGACATGCCACAGAAAAATATACACAAATTTTTTCATATTAATTACTTCTAAAAATTACAAACATTTAATTTAAGTTGGTTCCTAAGTTCTGAATTTACCTCTATTCTTTCCACAACTATTGCATGAATTAGTTTTTTTTAAGTTCCAAGCCTATTTTTTAACAACCAACTTATTTCTAATAAAAAAGGATTTTTAAATTTTATTATATATTATTTTTAGCTTTCGTCGATTGCTCCACATATTTTATATTTAAATGTTTGATTAAATGAAATGTGTTTTTTTTCGTCAATTTAAAATCGACAAGAAATTATTTCTTAGCTATGCACCTAATTTGTCCTATTTGTATGGCCATGGCTGTATGTCAAAAGATTCCGCTCTGTTTGTCTACCACTTGAGAGTGCTTATCCTTGTTTCGGGACTTATCTCACTTACAAGTAATTGTAATATTATCCCCAATAAGCAAAAGATTGATAGCATTCCAGGGAAAACAATCAACGGTCCAAGTGCCCGGCCTCATAAAAGGGGCCAAAAATTATTGAAATTGCCGTCACAGTCCGAGTCAGAGTCAGAGTCGATGTCAAAGTCTAGTCTCACTTCAAATCTCAGTCTCACTCAGCAACAGCTAAAGGACACACGCATTTCTCAGTCCCTCCCTGTCTCTCTCTCTCTCTCTCTCTCACTCACTCTCTCTCCTTTCTCGGGTATCTTGGCTAGTTTGAGCCGCTGGCTCTGCTCATCATCACTTGAGTAAACAATGTCATAAAATCATCAATCAAATGTGCGTCCTCCGTACCGGACTCTCGACTCGGACTCGGACACGGACTCATCCTTTGTCTTGGGCTATTTGTTTGTCCGCCCGACTCTTAACTGTTTAAGCAAACATACGACGACGCACTGTCTTCCTCTTCCCCTCCCTCGGGGTTCCTTCATTTCGGTAGCTCTTGAGTAGACCTGAGATTGGGTTGTGCCTTAAACTCAGCCTGCTAATACAATTAAGTGTTATATTTGTTGTCTTGGGTTTTTATGCGACTAGCAAATTGTTTTATGGGCGTGCCGCCTATCACAACACACGGATAGAAAGAGAGAGGAAGTAAGTGAGAGAGTGACAGGGAAAGGGAAAGTGAGATGAAGAAAGACATTCTCCGTCTATTATCAAAGTTAAAATGCACAGCGTATTGTCTGCTGTTCTTATGATCAACTTGATAAAAATAAGGCACTTTTAACAATTGTTGCGGTAATAACAGATCCCATATTTTAAAAAATAACGATTTATTTCATAATATAGTAAAACACAATGCGGATTGAATAAACAAAAACAACTTTTAAAATTGTTATTAAATAATAAATATTTATAAAAATATCGACATTTAATATACGTTCTGAAATACATAATATTACTAATTTTTCGTGGCATACTTGATTGTGAATGTTAAAAAAGGACTTAGACTTTATAAAAAATAATAGCATACGTTAAAATTATATAGCAAAAAATCAGATAATTATATAATTGTATAACTGTATCTACAAACTATTTGTAGTTCAAACTATACAACTGCTCAGCAAGATCCTTATAAATGCCTCTCAATTCATTTATTATCAGTTCTCTTTTAAATAATTGCATCTTGACATTTCTCACATTAAATAAATGTATGTATTAGTGCAACAAGCTGCTGTCCATTTCAATGTTGTTGTTGTTGCTCTTGCTGTTGTGGCTGTGGCTGCATCAAGAACCAAAATTAATTACAACGACCTATTCTACGAGGAAAACTCCTCGCCATATCTGAGGTCCCCGCGAAAAATCCGATTTGGCGGGCAGTACACACACATTCGACGGAAACACGGTCGCCGTTCCGTTTTTTTATTTTGAAGATGCCTCCATCCAAAATATATGGAATTTTTTTTGTTTCGGCCATTTTATATTTAATAGATTTAATATCTCTCTTCTCATTCGATCTGTCGAAATCAAATTTGTTCAATTTGTGTCGACAAAGAAAAAGCACCGTCAGATCGCGGCGTCCCTTCATGGGGTGGCAACCCTACAGAATTCCCCGGATCTGGCAACTTTTTTCTAACATAGGTTAAAATTAAATTTAGTTGCAACTACGAAAATTCAACTAAATTGAAATTTTTTTTTTTTTTTTGAGCTAGAATTTTTTAAATTTTTGCATAATTTTTGTTGGAATTTTCTAGATTTTTTCATATTTTTTTTTTTTTTCAGTTTATGTTTTGTATTTTCTCTTCCCGAAGGCGGACGAACTTCAAACCATTTTTAAAATTCTTACCATAATTTTATTGAATTTCGAATTTTAAATTCTCTTTCAATTGTTAATTAATTAACTTTTTGAGGCAATTTGAAAATTTGAAAAACTAATTTTAAATCTTGTTAGATTAACAGCAGCTTAACAGTTTCCCCTCATCGAACCAGCGCGTGTTGTAAGCACAACAGAGCGCTGTTATGTTAGGGGCGCTGTTAAGCGTACACTAACAGCGTATAAGAGTGTAGTACGCTGCAATTAACGCTAGATGGAGCCACACAGTTCGTTCGGCTGTCCCTTCGTTTGTTATTCGACTGTTCCACGAACGTGTGTGTTCGCCTCGTTATGCAGCCGATAGCTTCGGGTGTTCAACGAACACCATGCGAACGAACAACAGCATGCGCTGTCTTGTCTATGCTTATACTTGTATGATTCAGTTTGATTTAGTCTTTCACGACGCGTACAACGTAACGGAACGTCAGTCACGGACGCCCAAAATAGTAAAAAGAAAATCATACGAACGCTCTGTGTGTATTATCAGTCAGTCAGTCAGTCGGTCAGTATCAGACGCTGCTATCCAATTTACAGTTACTAGCTTCGGCTCAGCTTCGTGCTTCCTCCACATCGTGATGCTGTGCAGTGGGTGTTGTACATGTATGTGTGCGTGTGCTTCTGTGCTTGTGTGTGTGACCGTTTGACGGTTTGATTTAAATTTCGAGAAATATTAAACAAAGATGCTGCCGATCGGAAAAGCGCAACAAAAGGGAAACGAGAAGCGTGTGTAATCGAAATCGAAATCGAAATCGTATTCAAAGTAACCAAATGAAGAGCACATTTGTTGATAAATGAACTGAGATTAAAACGAGACAAAATCGTTCCACAAATTTGTTTGCATTCGTGTAAATTGGTGTCTCCCCCTCTCGCTCACACACCCGTGTGTGTTTGTGCCTCTATGTGTATGTGTGTGTGTGTGTGAGTGTGTCTATATGATTGTGTGCCTAACAATTAATTAGCATTTAAATCGCTCATTTATCAGATTCGGCCTAATCAAAAGCCAAACAGAAAAAAAACCTAAGAAATCCGAAAACAGAACAACATTCTACATTCTTCTTCTTCTTGCCGCCCTCTGAAATTGGAACCGTTGGAAAAAAAGGGTTACCGGTAAGATTTGTTCACCTGCAAAAATTAGCATAAGACAATGGTTAAGCGAATTAAATCAAATAAAACTCGACGAATTTGAATTAAATCCGCGAATATTCTGAAACATGTGGGTGTTAAGCGAGAACAACACGAAATAAGCAAATTCTCTAGATATTTACATTCTTTACAAGAACCCAAAAAAAATAAAATTATAAAAAAATAAAGCGAGAAAAAACTGAGGGAGACCGCCTCTGCCATTCAAAAATAAACAAATATTTGCATTAAAATAAACACAGTGTCGTCCCTGCTTCTTCTTTTGCCCCTGCCACGCCTCCCGCCATCCAAATGGTATTCCTGTATCCCCAATGCGGCTGTTGTCCCTTTTGTTTTTCTATTTTTTTTTTGCTATTTTTTTTTTTTTTTCGGTCATTTGTCTTTTTGGGTCAGCAAATGCGTCCAATTTTTCCGCGCGAGATTTTCAACAGTTGTATATTTGTTTTTCTCCCTATCGATGTTGTTGTTGTTGTTGTTATGGCTGCTATGCGTGGGCTTTCCACAAGTTTTTCCCGATTATTTACACATTTTGCAAAGGAAATTTCTTGCAAAGATTTTTAACCCTTTTCTCTCTGGTTACGGTTCGTGTTTTAGCTCCCATTCCTTTATTCAAAAGTAAAACCCAGACATAAAAAAAATAACAATGGATTCAACATTAAAAGTTTGATCTGATTTCATTAAACATTTGCTTAGAAATGTCTCCATTAAGAAAACGATCCTAAGCTGAGATTTCAATTAGATAAGCTTTCAAAAAGGTGTTGAATGTGTGATGAACAACTGTAAAATTAACCCAGTATTATCCATAGATAAAACCCTATAAACGAGGGTTTTTTTAAATACCCTGTACATAGTAAAACTAAAGAAATGTGCAATTAATCGATCGAGCTCTCTATTTTACTTAGTATTGAAAATGACGAAAGTGAAGCTAAGAATTTGAATCAAGTTATCAACTGGAAAGATTGGGAAACTGGATAAATTATAAGTATTTAAATAGAAAGTTCTTTTGTATAGAAAATACATATACATTTTTTTAAAAGTGTTTCCAGATATTAAAAGTTCTCTGAATATAAAGCTTACATTATGTGAGTTAATAAAGGTCTATACGGCAGTATTTTGAATTATGTTACCCAACATTTGGGTTAATACTTTCAAGAAAAATATTTTATAACTTTATTTTGATATTTGTGGTGACTGATTGACTGAATTGACGGTTGGATTGACAGAACTGTTGAGTGTTTTGAAATCAATGAGCAGCTCAAAAGAATAGAGATACAAAATTTTGAAAGCTTTTTTAATTGATCATTATGAATTTCTTTTATTTTTCATGAATTAAATTTTAAGCTATTCAGCGATCTCTGTCAAAAAAAAATGAAATTACAAATTCTGAAGACATGTAACAATGTTTAAAGATTTTAAAATACTTTTTCTTATGAAATGACTTTGCAAGAATAAAGAGTTCATTTTGCTTACATGAAATATATATATTTTGAGATGGTCTTTTACCTCAAAAATGGTTCATCTCCATAAACTGGATTGTGAAGCTTTTCAACTCTAATTGACTTGACCCAATATGTGCTACAGATGAGCTTGACCTTCTCAAGACCCGCCCAGAACATGTGGTGCTAATGCTCACGAGATGCGCCTTAGACAAATCCCCTGACTCATGTCGGAATGCATGTGGCACACACACAAAAGTAGACGCCTCGCTTGCCACACTCATAAAAAGCAAATAACAACAATAAGTGGTAAAGATCTCTTTCAGTTTGAGCCAGATTGATCCCAATTGTCAACGATTTAACGCATTTGTGTCGATCGTTCGCTTCGACCAGGCTATTAGCATCACAACAAATTAACCTGATGGCCGAAAGGGGCCAAGACAAGCACGTCGCGTTGTCTGATGTTGCAGGTTCTGCGGGTGTTTGTGCCATAAATCTTTGGCAACGGCCTCAACGCATCGCAACGCAAATGAAAATAGCGCATTTACAAAATATTTTCATTAAAATTGAGAATGGAAAAAAAAGTAAAAGAGAGCAAATATATATGTAGTAAATTGTAAGAGGGCTGAAATAACAGGGTCAGGCGAAAAGGCAGCATAAACATTCATCAATCTGTCAGTGGGGCCTGTCAGCTGTTTTAAGCACCCACAAAGTGCTGTTGAGGCAGCAGCAACAACAACAACAACAGCAACAGCAACAACAACACAACCACCACATTTCAATAAAAATTGAAGCGCAGATGAGAAAACCAAAAACAGAAAAATCCCCGAAAAACAAGACGAAAAATTGAAAATGTAAATGTTAAAAGGAAAATGTTTCAGCTCGGTAAATGCATTCCTGTCTCTGCTTGTCTATCTTATAGATGCGAGCTCAGACCCATAAAAAGAGAATGAAAATGCTTCTTTTTTTTTTGGTTTTTTTTGGTTTTTTGCTTTTATACTTTACTTACATTTTGTTCTTTTTTTTGGCTTGTCTCGCCACGCGCAAAACGTGCGCCAATCAATTGGCCCTAAGAAGTAAAAAGCCAGACGGAATATCACAGAAAATAAAGAAAAACCGTGTGAAACTTTTCGAATCCCACGGCAAAGACAAATTAAAGTAAAACAAAGGCAGGCGACGAGAGTTGTCTTAAAATTAGAGACAAAGGCAATTTGTCTTTGGCAATTGTTCAATATATTTACAGCGACGAGCTAAAGATACATGCATTCACGAAATGTATCTGCCAGATACATTTGATGAGCAGCATCTTCCTCTTCATCTTCCTCTTGTTCGTATCCACCCCATCTTAACATTGA
Source organism: Drosophila phalerata (assembly GCA_951394115.2). Lineage (NCBI taxonomy): Eukaryota > Metazoa > Arthropoda > Insecta > Diptera > Drosophilidae > Drosophila > Drosophila phalerata. Next base: position 25,450,916 of record OX596008.2, on the reverse strand, counting down.
CTATTAAGCACGCGTGTTGATTGATTTTTATTTGACTCCATTTCGAAATATCCATTGCGGTTTTCATAATATTCCTGCCCTAAGCATTTTCCAATGAAAATAAGTCCTAGACTTGTCGAAAAAAAAGTAATTGTTAAGCCAAAGTCAGCTGCTAAATCAATCGACACTTGAGCTGCATTTTTCGGTTGTCTATCTTGGGGTGAGTTTGTGTTTATTAATTACACCCAAAGACACACATACACACACAAACACACACGACTGAAGTGTGTCTGTTAATCCGTAACTCTAACCAAATATGTAAGTAGCATAACTTATTGGGGCGTGTGAATCAATCTCTCTCTCTCTCCCTCTCTCTGACTTTCTCCATCGCTTTGAATTTTTCTCAACACTCTGGTAAATAGATTTCAGTGTCACTGTGCACTTAGAGCCGGCTATCTTTGTTGCTGTTGCTTTGCCACACAAATTGATTGATTTTATTTGCACTCCTCCCACATACGATGACTTTAACATCCACTTCCAATTCCACTTTCCCCTCAAGGCCCCCACAAATTGCTGTGCGTGTCTGTGGCTTTTAGGTGGGCAGAAGAGGGAGATGGAGAGGAAGGTTGGCCTTAGGTGGACTAGTTGAACACTGACATTCTGTGGTTAACTCATTTACACAGGGGAAGCGACGTCGTCATCGTCTTTACCCCTTTGGCCTGCTCAGTGCTTCTTGTTGATGGACGTGGCGGTTATGATGCAATGACACCAGCTGACAGCGACCTCTTAATATTCGATTGGTTTTCCTGTGAGAAAGTGAAATTATGTCGAGCTTACAGCTTGAAATATTACGAGTTGCATTGTCTATCAAATTTAATATTTTATGCGAGCTTTAATGAGCTTTCATAGCTCTTGTTTGGCTTTCATTTTTACTATAAAGAACGAATTCTAAATAGTCTTAATTTGATTGAGATTTGATGTATATCGAATTTACCGAAACATAAAACCAATTATGCAAGTTGTTAAATGCGTCAAACATGTGCTTTTATGAAAGCTCTTTTGAACTTTCAAAGCAATCAAACTATCTCATTATTATTGTCCAAAGTTTTTAAGTTTTTTTAGGAAATACCTTACATCGGAGCTTTTCTAAGTTGATTGTTCTTTAAGCTTTGATTAAGCTTTTAGCCAGTGTCATTAGTTTAATAATTGCTTTCAATTGCCTTTCTCCCTCATTTATGTTTTTAATTTGCCTTTGTGGTCTAGTTATGTGGTCTATTTATGCATTGCTGCATTTTTCTGGTTGGATTGCCTACACTTCTATTCCATGTTTCTTCAATTTGTGGCGAACATGAAAATCGTAATTGCATTATTGATGGCCCAGCATTGACGCTGATATTCTTCTGATAATAATAGAGCAAAAACAAAATAAATTCTAACAGCACGTCGACAACAATGGAGTGTACTCCTGAGATGCCAGGGTTGTCATGCATAATTGATGCCCGTTTTTATGACTAAAACAGAGAATAGAGAAAAATCTCAACCAATTTTTTTGAATATTCCCAACTGTCAAGGCCCTTGTCGATTTCATCTCTGGCAATTCATTAAAAATACTTATTCACATGCTGAAAATCATAAAATGAAAGACAAATATCGTGCAGGCAATTAAGTTGAACTTGCACTATGCACACACACACACACACAGGCATACACACTCCCACATACACTCCCGCAGACCCTCTCACATACATTACCACACACACTCCAGAAAATGGGTTGTAAGAGTATGTGGCATTAAACAATTTATGCATTCTTTCGAGTTTTCAATTCTCAAAAGTAGTTTGCTAAATTAATATGTATATACAATACAAGCATAGTTTTAATTAAACAAAATTTTAGAATTTTTAATGAAAGTAGCGATACTATATTTAGCTCTTTCCTTTTCTTTCACACTTCAGTCAAGTGGCACTCAAGGGCAATCTCTAGGTATGATCATCTGAAGGGCCTGAAATTTTAAGGGCTTGATTTTCTGAAAATTTTTGTTTAGACTGAAAAATGGTTTCAATTTTCTCAAAATAAATTTTGCATATTCGGGTAAAGATCAATATGCTAGTTTGAAATATACAATACAAAGGTATTTCTCAGAAAGAGTTAAATAATGTTTACACAAATGTATAATATTCACATAGATGATATGTTTGAGTAATGGAACTAATCTGATAATCTATAGGAAAATATGCTCATACAGAATTCGATTTATGGTATGCATAAACAGAATTTAAATCCATGTTGCGAATTATCATGCATAACTCATAAGAATTAAACACGCTACAACAAACAAGCTAAAATAGAAAACAATACAAAAATAGCAATGAAAAAAGCAGGCCAATAAACAAATATGAAATAAAACGGGGACAAAATGATGAAAAACCGATGGAAATAACTGCAACATTTCCATTGATTGACAGTCAAATTAGCGGCAATCAAATGGAGGTCTCGCTGCTCGTATGTCAGATAATTTATAAAATTATTATATGATAGCAAAAGCGCCCAGCTGAAAAGCCATATCAATCAAATAAATTATGGAATGACTGAAACAGTGAAAGAAACGTGAAGGGGGGAAAATATAGAATCAATCGAATAGATACAAATGCAAATCAATATGGGCGAAATGTGTGCAGCAAGCAATCAGTCAGTCAGTCAGTCAGTCAGTTTGTCTTTCTGACAGTTGGCTCTAAAAGCGGCATAGACCCAGCCTCAAGTGGCTATAATGTGCATAAACAAGCCAAGAGTGCTGAGAGAGAGAGGGAGAGAGAGAGAGAGAGAGAGAGAGAGAGAGAAGTGGAGAGGGGAGCAACTGAAGCCAAAGTCTCGCTTGATTTGTTGACGTTTTGTAGCCTTTGAATGGGCGCCACCGCCAACTGCAACCTAATTTTGAATCTAGCAAGTGGCGCTACATCAAGCATGGCAATCATATGCTGTGAATACTCAAACACACACATGCACACACACACACACACACACACAGCAGTTAGGGCAGCTCTGCATGTTTACATAGGCATCATCACTCATACGTCACGTTGCCCGACTACATATCAATTTGGCACGATATGTGTGTGTGTGTGTGTGCAGGGTGTGTGTTGGATGATTTGTAATAAAATACTATAGCTGGCAACACCAAAAAACTCAATTGCATTGACGTTTGCATAAATATTCAGCTTGCTGTACTTACAGCATTTTCCAATTTTCCCCCCAAAGTTTATACATTTATAATTCAAACTCGCACAGTGGCTGCTGTTGATTTTTTATGGCACTCGCTTTGGCTACTGTTGCTGTTGTTATTGTTGTTGTTATTCTTGCTGTGCATTTAGCACAAAATAAACAAATTAGAGAGTGAATATAAACTCGCAAACTCCAATGAGTTTTCACGAGTTTTGTTTATAAATTTGCTTCGCCTCTTGTTAGTTTATTAGCTGAGATTTTTAAATGCGCCCCTTGTTTTTATGGCCTGGCCATTTGTGAGGCCTCCTCGTCCTCTTGTTTATGTATGAGTAGTTTTGAAATTGATTTGGCAACTCAGCAAGTGGGCGGAGACCTTTTCATTTCTCCCATTTTCTTCAGCAACTCCTGCTAGTTTTGTTTCGCTTAATTAAAAGAAAATAAGTTGAGATTCAATTTGTTCGCTTGATTTATTAATTGGTTTTAATTATCGGCAGTACTTCATTTCGTTAAGTTTGTACAATAATTAAAAAAAAAAAGTAATGAAGAGGACAAGTTGAGGCAGAAGAGTATTCAATTTTTTTACACGTCTTTGAATTTCATCCTTTTGCACTTCAAACCCTGATGTATACAACTACTTCCCAATGCAACTCGAAATTTAGGAACCTGTCCAATATCATCGCAATCTATATCGGCTCTATCTCCATTCTCAACAATAGATGTATGACACGTTTCACAATCATTCAGAGTATCTATTTTTATTAGTTCTTCACAGCACTTAATAAACATTTTATCACTGATTTTCTTATTTATTTTCTTATTGCAGCATGCTATTTCTTTAACCGTCTTGAGATAATCGCAATTTCTCAAATTACATGTCATTTTCTGTATGACTAACAAGGTTAGCAGCAAATGGAAAAATGTTCTCATCTCGCCGTTCCAAATCAAACTAATCTGGAAATTCTGAGATTAAGTATATAAATTATAGCATTTCCGAACCAATTTTCTATGCTTTCCTCTGTGTTAACAGCTTTAGTAAATTAAAAAAAATATATTTTTCTCAATTCTCTTTATAAACACAAATTCTAAATTAATCGAATAATAAAATATCACTTTTTTTTAAATTTATTTGACGTAAGTTTATTAGCGCTACAATAATTTGAAGTTGAATATATTATTTTTTAAACATATTTTATTAAAATTAAATGGCTTAATTATTTAAATGAGTCATTCACATTAGTATTCGCGTCATCTTTTTTGTATGACTTATCAATATTTTCTGATTTTAGGGATTCTTAAATATCTTTCGTTTACATTGTTTCGTTACTGGATTTATCTGACAGTCAGGTGCCAGGCTCTTACCAACAAGCAAACAATCAGTTCTCACTTGATCGATAAATAATTCTTTTGAAAATGACTGCCTACACACTTTGCAGCTGTTTTCACTATCCATTAACTTGAGAAATTTACAGCAACTTGAGAACTGTCGATCACGCTTTGAAAATTCCTCTCTTATTTTACTCCTCATGCAGGATAACTTTGTGGTGCTAATGTTTGTATCTGTATCTATATATCCAGTCTCCGAACTGCAGATATGTGCAGTCCACAGCAGCAAAGTCAGACCAAGTATAGCTTTCATCTCGACAATCGCAATAGAACTGAGTATAAAAACAAAACCTTTTGAACTTACACATTATAGGGGTAAGAACAATAGAGTTTATTTATAAAGGTATTTGTCACTTATATATATCAAATGAGTGTACTTAAAAAATAATTAAAAGGGAGTATTGTTTTGATTATACCTAATAATAAATACATAATTTATTTATAATAAATGAGTATATATATTTATATTAGTAATTATACCCGTTACTTATAAAAAATAAGTATAATGGTATATTGTGCTCGTTGAAATGTATGTAACAGGGAGAAGGAGGCATTTCCGACCACAAAAAGTATATATATTTTTATTTGAATTATTTCCCAATTTAAAAAGAAAATGACTTTAATTTTGGCAATTTTAAAATTTTCATACTCTTCGTTACTGTAACAAGAATTGTATTTTGAAAAACCAAATTCAATTACTGCCACAAATGGTAATCTGAGACATGATCTGAAATTGTATAAGCATTCACAGAAGTACTTGAATTTATTTTATTTCAAGTTAGCTATTGTCTTGGGGCTAAGAATTGAAACATTTGTGAAACAATCACACAGTGGCTCTTGTAATTGATAACTTAACAGTTTCCATAGTGTCGTTGTAATGCCATACTTTTGGAAAAGTCACACACTTCTAAATGGGCCAGACCTGAGAGCCAATGAAACAATATGTAAAAGTATCTTGACATTGTTATGCTAGCACAATTTTATTAACACGGTCAGAAAAAGGTTGACAAAACGCCCCCATGTGACCACTTGGTCACTTGTAGGGCTTGACTTTGGCCTAAAGCTACCATCAATAGGGTGGGGTATTGGGGGTTTGTTTGTGACTTGGCTCAAATTACATTCGAGTCTTGTTACGCTTTTTATTCAAGTTGACGAGCGAAAATGTTCTGTTATATTCTAATTACAATTGGGGCCATAAAAATAGCTGGCACCTTAGGTGCCTATCTGTTCATTCGATTACATTTTGCCGCCACTTAACGGCCAAATTATGCAAATTAGCCAAGACACGCGAATAGCGCCAGTTTTCCCCTCCCCCAACTTGTTTGCTGCCTCCCGTCGTACCTGTAAATTCCCGCTGACTGCATGCCATTTGCTTTGAAATTAGTTTGAAAAGAAGACGTGTGTGTGCACCTGTCTGCCAAAAAAAAAAAGAAAAAAAAAACAGAATGAAAATACAAAATAAAAGACATAAGGAACTAAGGAAATACACACCCCAGAGGCGGGGCAGGGTATGGTTTTGTATGGAAGTGTTGCCATGGCATTTACCAGGGGTTGCTTACAACTACAACGACAACTACAACTACCTTTATCTGTATCTGTCTCTGTCTCTGTATCTGTATCTGAGTATCTATGTATCTGTCAGCTACACAACGAATAGGCAGTCAGGCAGACAGACCAATAGACAGATACACATGTATTGCAAGTCATTGGGGCATTTAAGGGCTAGTTAGTTCCGAGCACATTTCAAATGGAGCCTTGGGCCGGGCAAATATTGCATGCGATTCGATTTTGACAATCATTTTTCGTATAATATTTGTCATGTGGCTGCTTTCAAAGCATTTGTCAATCAAAAAAAAGAGCTAAACATGAAACATATATTACAAAATTACAAAAGATATCGACAAGAGAATGGAAGAATATGAAATGGGTATGGTTTCAATGCCTTAACATTTATTGGAAAGTTCATTAAAATTAGTATAGCAAATGTTCAGTTACTATTTTAATCCTAAATCAAGAAATAAATTTGATTTCAATCTATAAAAATGTTAAAATTATGGATAAATATATGAGAATAGTATGTTAGTACTATTTTATTCAATTTTAACATCACAAAATGAATAAATACTGAATAGTTTTGCTTCAATTATATAGAAAATTTATGATGGTTCATAGTAAACCCATCTGTAAATATTCAGGAAACTTGATGATCATCTAGAAAGATTAGAAATATATTTGTGCGATGGTAAGCCAATATTTCAATTGTATTATAATCTTTAGATAATTATTTCAGGCTCAATTTCAAATACTCGTAATTACATAGATTGCCTGTTTATTCAAATTGTCAAATTGTTGCCCATCTTCCGGCTGCTAATGCGTAAGCCAAACGTCTATTCAAGCCAAACAATTGGCCATCAATTAGAGGTAGGCAGTGTATCAAAAGGCCAATGTATCTAATTTAGACAAACAGTCCAGTGGCCCCGGTCAACCAGTTAAAGAAACCTCCACACCCCCTCTCCCAACCCACACAGCTCAAATGGAACGGAAATAATTCATGGCTTCTATGGAAACCAAACCAAATGCAAAGGCACAAAATGTAAGCTAAAACCAAAAGGCAGAACCGTAATCGAATTGGTAGTAGAGGTAGAAGAGTCCAAAGCAAAGGCAAGAAGATAAATGACCAACAATTAGTCACACCTACGATGACAATCATCGAATGATTTTCAAATGAAATGAAAAGCCTCTGGATGTTAGATGGATCGAGGAAATGTATTGGCAGATGGATCGGGGAAATGGGAGATAAGGTTTCATTGCCGTTTTCAAATCGGATACCGATTTGGATTTCAATTGCGATTGTGATTCACATTTTGGACAATGGGCAAACTAATGAAAATTCTTTTTGTTTTCAAACTGAAGGCGTGGCATTGTTAAACAAAGAAGGGGGACAACGCCTAATTGCCCATGGGTATAGATCTGTGTGTGTGTGTTTATAGTGTTGATGGTAATGGCACATTGACACATGTGCCACATGTTGCAAGTGTACGAATATGTCCATGTGTTTGTGTTCCGTTTTGATTAGCGGCATGCCATGTCAAACAACAATTTGTAGGAGCGAATGACATTTGAATGATGACATCGACATCGACAACGACAACGACAATAACAACAACAACAACAACAACAACGACACAGGTGGCGCTTCCGCTTGACACTTGTTTTCGGCAATGCAGAGACAAAATGGAGAAAGGAACAGAGACGGGGCTCAGATCCGGAATAATAATATGGGAGGGCTGGTATCCGTAATGTCTCTATTATGGCGTGCTAAACAAGCGACGAGTTCCATGTGTCCATGTGTCTGTCGCATCGACGGGGCGTCTTCAATTATTCCGATAATGACGATTTGCATAGCCATCTCCACAGTTACAACATTAATCGATCAGAAAATGACAAAAAAAATTGTTTATATGAATTAAAAAATTATTAAAGGTAACATATAAAGTTACAAATGTATAAAAAATTTAAATTTAAAACTGAAAGTCTGGAGGAGCTAAGCGATTTATTTAATTCAATATTTGATGTTTGAATTGAGAATAACTCAAATCAATGAATATATTATTATTAACAAATTAATAAGTATGTATTGTTTTAAGTAATTGATTTAATGAATTAAAATAATTGACTTAGCCTTAAATAAATTTTATTTTGAGTATATTTCTTTATTTAAAGTATGAAACAATTATTCAGAAATATGCTTGATCGGCAATACTGATATCAGTGTTTACTATACTATTTCTCACCCATTGACTCACTTGAATTCTCTCTCTCTCTCTCTCTCACTCTCTCTTTTTCGTTAATCTATTTCCAGATTGAGCGTGACTTTTGTATGAATCAAACGAGCACAATTTTTACTTCAATGAGCAAAATGTTTGCCTGCTTCCATTTATTCGCCGTATTTCTCGTCATTGGCACACTGAAAGGTAAGTGAGTATATCGATATGTATAGATGACTAAGTATGTGTGTGTGTGTGTGTGGGGGGGGGGGGGGGGGTGTGTGTGTGTGGGGGTGTGTGTGTGTGGGGGTGTGTGTGGCTTGTTGTTGACTGCCGGCTGCTGATCAATTATGTATTTCGCTTCGGTCAGCTTCATTTGTCGCCAGCAAACGGCGTCATTCAATATGAAATTTCACACTTTGGTTGACATTTCAAACAGCAAATGGCCAAAATGGCAAGGGGTACCGAATGGTGAGTGTCAGAGGGGGGAATGGGGAAGGGGGGATGGGGTGAGCTAACTGGCAATGCGGATAACTACAACATGACCCCAGTCGCTTAACGCGGCGCCGTTGACGCCGCATGCCTCATAAATTAATTTACACTTGAAACTCTGCGGCACTGTGCAGACAGAAACAAAAACAAAAACAACAACAACAGCAACCGCAACAATAATGCTTAAAAGCTTAAAATCAAATGCAACTGAATCTGCCGCCACCCATGGTGAATGGCATTGCAAAAGTCTGCGGTGTTTTGGGCCAAGTGCAGTTCGTTATGGCCACATTAAAGATTGAACTGTGCAGCAATTGCCATTGTTGTTGCTGTTGCAGCTGCAGTGTTGCATGACATTCTGCTTAACGGGAAAAACAGTGAACTACTGAGCACCATGGAGTCAAAGCGAAAGCACACTTGAAAAACTTAATCAACACTTTTTAATATAACTAATTAAGTTGATCATTTAAAGCAGCGTTGCAATAATACAAATGTGGAATAAAAAATTATATATTTTACGATTATTTTTTGAATATTTTATTTTTCCTACTACCCAATCATTTTATATAATTAAATTTAGGACAACTTGATTATAAAAACATATTTTCTATCATTCTGCATTCAAATAAAATTAATTTCAGTAAAAAAATGGTTCTTCTTTCATCTTGTTTATAATTCCGATACATTCTACTTCATGTACAAAATCATGTCAAATTGAACCAAAATTTTGACTTGTTTTGTTAAGTCAAATGTCTGATCATCTTCAAACATTCTTAACTTTGTCAAAACTGGATCATTTTGCTCATGGTTTGGCCTATAAATTACATCTGAATTTGACTTTCTGTAAGTTTGTTTATATATTTTATTTCGATATTTTGGATCTTTTAAAATAACTAAAAATATTTAATCTTTAGTTTTTTTTATTTACCTAAAACTTGATTAGTTTCTACAATCAACAACTTACGATTAGTTGCAATTGTTTTATACATATATGAATCATTATTTTTCACTATAGACCTTAAGTTTGGAAAACTTTGATTTTATGCCAAGTAATTGAGCTGCTTTCCGTTGAAAATCTCGTTCGGAGTGTGGCCGCTTGATGCGGGAAAACCGCTGCCAGAGTTTGAACCACTAAGTTGCAAGTTGGTCGCGAGTTTTGACGCAGTGGCGTCTGCGGCAAGATAACAAACACATATGAGGCAGTTGCCCAGGCCAGCTGGTGGTAACATCATCATCATCATCCAAATTATGATCATTAGTGATGATTATGATGATAATAGCGGGAGCCACGCGTCTGTTTAATGGAAATTGACGCTTACTGCGTTTGGTTTCTTCACACTGTGAATTTGTTTATGAACAAGAAGCACCATGCAACAAACAAAGAAAACAAACATACACATATACACACACTCACACACACGCAAATTACTGCGGTGCTGCAAAATAACGGCACTTTGTCGCCTGTCGCTTGACGCTTGACGCCTGTCGTAATAATTCTGCTGCAATTGAAATAAATTAAATTGCATGTGGAGCCCATTTCCATTTGGTGGCGCCTCCGTTTGCTGTTCGTTGTTCGTCGTTTGCAAACAGTTTTTGTCAACCGGAATTGTGTGCAGTGTTCAGAAGTTAACCCCCCAAAAATCCCAACACCAATCCCAACCCCAACCCCAACCCCAACCCCAATCTCAATTGTTTTCCTTTTCCCTTTCCGATCGCATCTCTTTCTTCCGCTCGCAGTTCCCATTTTGCGTTGCAGATGCATAACCGCAAACTACGTTGCACTTCAGCAAAACGCCAAACGCCAGTCATCATCCTGATGTGTACATGTCACTGCGGCATTTGTTTAATTAACAAAAACCCTCGCCCATAGCCAGTGTGGATTGTGTGGATACTAAGTGGTGGCAAGAGCAACGCTGACGTTGCAGCTTCTGCTGTTGTTGCTGGTGTTGTTGCTGCTGTTGTTGCTGCTGATGTTCGCCGTGTCAGTCATCGTTTGTCTTTGTAATTTGTGCGTTGATGAGTTATACTTTTGTTTGGATGCTCCGACTGATTAATGGGCTGTGGATCATATGCTGTGCATGCGGGTGCGTTAGTTACAAGTTAACGCAAATTATGTGGCACACTTGGTCAGCTCTCTCTTTAAAAGGCTGAGGAAATCTTTTGATATATTGTTGCCAAACGCAAGTGGATGGCAATTTTAGTGCTTAACTATTTCAAAATTAAAGCAATTTAACGAAATACTATAGTATATCGCATGTGGATTGTGTGTGTAAGTCATTTAGCTACTAAAAAGCTGAAGAAATCTCATTAAATTTAGTTTAAGAACGCATGTGGAATGTGTGTGGATACCAAGTTAACTTTAATTGTCACGAGATGTTTCAATAAACCAATGTGGGATGCATGTAGATGGTATGTGGGTATAAAGTTAAATACACGTTTACTTAAAGAGCTATTTTAAATATTTATGCTGAAATCACAGCCCAAGTGGAATCCATGTGGAACTTGTGGACTCCAAGTTCAATTTAAGCTATTTTTAACATTTAAATCGGCATGTCTAAATTTATTCTGCTGTCCCAAGCAGTATTGGTATCTAATTCTCAACTTGTTGACTCGACTGTCGACTGTGGAGAATTTCATATGCAAAATATGTAAAATATGATTTGCCGCCTCCAGTTTTCAGCACAGACAGCAGGAACAACAAATCAACGGAGCGTGAAGAGCCACAAAGTCGCCCGCAAAAACTTTCTCAATAAAATGCTCAACAATTTGAATCAAATGCAAACAACAACTACAACAACAAGAAAAATAAATAAATAAATATATCAAGAAAAAAAAGTAAAACATTTGAACTGTGAAAAACTGTTGCTGACATTCTGGTAAAAGAAGCAAAACGAGGAAAAACGAGGAACCAGGAAAAACCAAACAACATTAATCATTTAATTTGATAAGCAATAAACGAAGTTCTGATAATCTTTTTACGTGCAGGGAAAGTCGAATTTAGTGAAATGGGGTCAAACCGAAAGGCAAATCTAATGGTTGCGCAGGGGAGAGGGAGTAGAAGGGGAAACGGGATCCAGGACTTTCTCATCCATTGCTTTGGCTTTGACTTTGGCGTGCTGATGACGCATTGCATGCAATTTCAATTGATTATGCTTCGCTTGAAAGGGTTTCAAAGCGGGGTAAAAAAGAAAGAAAGAGAAAAGATGAAAGACAGCTGGAAAGAAAAACTACTTTAGCTTTCACTTGCAGCCAAGGGCGCGACCACGAACAGCAGTCCTTGGTCCATGAGGGTTGGCCAAACTTGTCGCATGAAAATGCAATTCAATTGATTTATGTGCTCAATGCAATTACCCCAAAAGCAAGCGGAGGGGAGCAGGGGGGGGGGGAAGGGAAGGGAATGAGGCTGCCAATAAAAATCAAGCTGGGTTGCATTTGACAGCCGCATAAATTGCTGCGCGCTCCACAGACACCTTGTCAGTAGGTGTGAAAATGGCTGCCAACCCAGAAAACCGAAGACGTCGACGTTGGAAAATGGAGACAGAACAAAAGCGTGAAAGAGAATGGGGCACAATGAATGAGGGAAGGGAGGGGAGGAGGTGTAAGCCAACAAAAGTCAAAGGGGGCGTCACATTTTAGGGGCGTCACTGCGGCCAATTAAATTTATTGCCCCGCTCCGGGTGCCTGCAAAATTGTTTTTAATTGTCCCGGCAATTAAAAACACGCCCAGCAGCTCTGTCTTTTGAGTCGGCCGTGCGCTCAGATAAACAACAACAAAATTAAAGTGTGCAAAAGTTTTCGGTTTACAAATTTATTGGTCGTTGGAAAAATGATATAGACATTAGAGATGAACAGAAATTTATATAGTAGAAAGGTACACTTTGAGATCACAGTCATTGGGGTAATAAGAGCTGGGGGTTATAATTTATACGCCTGCGATTAAATTAAGTCTGAGAAGAATTAAATGCGGATAAAGAAAATAAATTAATTGAGTTTTATAGCAGACCAATTTAACTTTACTTACGTCAAAAACCTATGAGAATAACAATTTATTATTGAAATGGTAAAGCTAAATATAAATTAAAATAAAATAGCTTACATTAATACAGTTTTATTAATAAATGTAAATTTTTATTAATTATTCGGATTTTCAGAAATTTGATTAAACTTTAACACCATTCTATAAAAAAGTATTGAAAAGAGGACTTCGTATAAAGAGAATATATGCTTATTGGTACCATTTAAATCCTTTTTCCATTAATTGTATTTTCTTTTTTTTTAGCTTCCATTACGAATTAAGCAATGGTAAATTTACATTTGTGAGGATAAAAAAATTCGAGATGAATGATATAGTATATAATATGACTTGTATAGCTTGCATTAATCGACTGTACAAAAATAAATTTAAAAAGGCAATGCAACTTGTATTATTAATACTTAACTCACTTAATTTTCAGTAGAGCGAGAATCTGAACCTAAAGATAATACCACAAAAAATATTGCACATTTACTTACACATTTTCAAGTAATTATTCAATTACTGTTATATTTGTAGAAATCAATCAGCAATGGGAATATTTGAAAATTGAATGCATATAAATTTTAATCTTTTAGCTTTCATTTAACTGGATATTCATAAGCTGACAAATCGATTTGAGAAGCACCTGTTTCCGCTTGCAGCTTCCAGTTACCAGCTTCCAGCTAAAACCAATAAAAGTCTTTTAAATTTTTGTTGTTTGTTCAGTCAAGCTGCTCAGCAGCAACAGCAACAACCACTACACCAGCAACATTAAAGAGCAGTTCATCTATGGTATGCAAAGAACAACTTTTTATAGACTGTCGACCAATGTTGGCGTTTCTTTTAGCTCGAGGGGGGAAAAGCAAGGAATCTTCTGTGAAAGCCACTTGCAGGCGGCCAACTTGGACTTATTTATTTCTGGCTTTCACTCCATCCTATCTCTTTATCTTTTTATCTTCAATTTTTTATGCTCTCTGCCTGAGCACAGTCTGTTTTTGCATTACATTTTTTGTGAAAAGATGAGAAATCCACAAAATCGACATAATGCAATTTTAGCTATGGAATTTTTTCATAATTTCCTTCAACGACTCGTCGCCGTTTGCCGGTTTCCGTTCTCCGTTCTTAGCCAGCTTGCAGGACGTCAGGACTTCATCTTGGCTTTTAGTCGGCAACCGGCTGCTGTTCATTTTGTATAACAGGGTTGCACAAACGCGACGCCATTTTGTTGCATTTTTTGTATAAATATTTTCGCTTGTTGCTTTCATTTTGTTGTTTTTTTTTGCAAATTAAGTTGCCACCCGTCGACGGACTGGGATTGGAGGTAAGCAAATCCAGAGGTATAAATCAAACAATGTGCCACAAATTGTTGGCGTTGTTTTTGATGTTGCTGTTGTTGTAGGCGTTGTTGTTGCTGTGGTCTGGCTCGCATATGAGCGAAAAATCAACAGTGGGAAAATGCTACGTGTTGCTTTTTCGACACGTCGCGACACGACGCTTCTCATAACTTTTCACTCTCCCCTCTGCCTACTTTCGCTCCTAAAACAAGCAAACAAATCGTCAAATCGCATTTTTTTCCGCATTTATTTTGATTTAAATTCCATTCGCAGTGAACATTTTGGATTTTGCTTTCGGTTTATTTATTTGCTTCGTCTATGATTATTATTTCATTTGCCAGACGTTGTGATAAATGCATTTGAACGAGTTGGCAGCCCGGATATTTTAGTTTTACGCTTTTTGCCTGGCAATTGATTAACATTTAAATTGCTTGCAATGTGGCATAAAAATGAAGCCATAGCTGCCAAAAAGGAAACAACAACAACATTACACATGTGGCCAACAATTTGGCCTGCTGCTGACTAAACAGATGCCGCCAGCGTTGCAATGGTTGTTGTTGTTGCTGTTGTTGTTGCCGTGTCACAGTTGCACAATCGCAAACTCCATTGCCTAGGAGCAACAGCAACGGCAACAGCAGCAATGAATTGCAAATAACGCATTGACCGCACTGCACCTTTTGTGCCACCTTTTGCAGAAAACTAAGGCGAAGCCTAACCCCCACAGACACACACTCACACACACACTCACACACACACACACACACACACACACTCACTCACACACACAATCCATGCGCGATATCTGTCGGTTCTAAATGCATGTTGCTGCCGGCGAGCAACATAAATGCCAGCAGCAGCAACGGCAACGGCAACAGCGGCGGCGGCGGCAACATGCAATGCGTTTGCCGCCAAAAACAGCAAACAAAACAAAAGCAACAACAAGCAGGAAAAAAAACAATAACAACAACAACAGCAACAACGAAATAAAACACAAAAACTGCACAACACGAGCGTAAAATTTTTCATGAATTTGTAATTTATGTGCTAAAATGTTATCGTTGTTATCGTTCCTTTTGTGTGCAACCAACAACAACAATAAGAGCAATTGTTGTTGCTGTTGCCGTTGTAAAACTGCTGAGCACTTTGGGTTGGCCATTAAAGGGAAAGTTAAGGGAACCGAACCAAAGCAAAAGGTTGCAACTGAATATTGAGAGCGGACCATTTGAGCTTATTGTTGCCCCTTGTTGCTCTTATTGTTGCTGTTGCAGCTGTTGTTGTTGTTGTTGTTGTTGTTATTGCTGCTCGTATGCTCAATGGAGGGAAATTCATATGAATAATTGTTTTATGAGAACTTTATTTTATTGAAATGAAAACAACAACTCGAGCATATAAATTACTATTCAAACAAAAAAATAGTATTAGATTTATGTAACTATATAAATACAATTTCTTGCTTACAAAAATTAAATTTACAAGCAACGGATTAGTTTTAGTTATGTGAGCCAGATGCAAACATCTCAATTGGTTAATCACATTTCTTTTGTATACAACTCTAAGAGAAGCTCTAAAGTCTATACATTTAAATTTAACGTGCCCAAAACTGTCTCAATTTAATCAATAAAATGATACTTATTTCCATATTAATTTGATTAAAAAATTCTGAGAATTGTCTGGCAATAATTGGATGCTTACCTCATTATTGTATGCTTCAATTTATTACGTAATTTGCAATATGTATCTCATATTGAAATCAAAGACTAAAACAACAAAGAGAAATGATCTCTGGTCATTTCCAGCTGTTATGGCTCATGTTTAATATGACAGCAACAACAATTCAATATGCCACTGTTAAGTTAAAGTTGCTGTCATGCTGTTTGCTGCTATTATTGTTGCTGTGGTCATGGCAGACCACGAACAAGCGTTGCCAGACAATCCACAGGCTGAAGTTGGACTCAGCTGACTTTGTCGATGAGCCGCCAGTTGGTCAGCCACAGTATTCAATTAAATGCCTCAACGAAAAAGCTCAAAGGCGCAACTGAGAAATGCGGGCACCACACAAATGGACAAATGGACAAATGGACAAATGGACAGTTGAAAATCGAGTGGATCACTTCAGCCAGCAATCAGTCCGTGTCCAAGTTAAAGTCGATGCTCAGGCCAGACGTCACAAAGGTCACCGCAAAGACCTTTTCTTTTTCACATACGTTATGTCTCCGAATGCTAAGTAAACCGATCCGCGGCGCATCGCATAAAACTTGATAATGAAATTGAAAAAATGCCACGCAAAATTACTAGGAAGAGAATCATGAATGCATATCTAGCGAAGATTTAATGTACTGCCAGATGGAATAATATATTATGTGCAGAAGAAAGACAGTAATTAAAGATATAAAAAAAAATCATAAAAAAAAAATGTAGCTATTTAAATTCTACCTAACTGAAAAAGTAATAAAAGATTTGATTATCTATGTTCAGAAAGGATAGAAATGTCCAAGATCAGTCATCTTTGGACTTATACAAATTTACTTGCTTACATTCTAATCAGAATTTTTTAGATTTAGATGTCTTAAATTTAAAATGATATATCCAATAAACATTAACTTGTCTAACTGCTCTAGGCGATAACATTTATTAATAATGTCAAAAAAATCGTAAAATGCTTTTAAAATTTAATGTAAAATAAGTATTCATTTCAGTAATTTTCTTTATATTAATACAAATTATAGTTTCAAATTATAGTTTGCATTCTTAATAGATATTTGAAGCACTTGAGCCATAAAAGTCGATAGTTTTAGTCTAAAATTATTGAATGTGTTGCAAATTAACTGACATATTGAGTATAGCTTTAGGAAAGTGTATAACAACTATACATATAGATACTCGCTCCATTTGTGCGTTGTCGTTGTTTTAGTTTTTAGTTGCTCTTGTTGTTTGTTATTTGTTATTTGTTGGTGTAGCATATCCATATCCATATCCATTAAGCTGCCGGCAGCTATTCATGTGTTCACGCTCATGTCCAGACATCGTCGTCGTCGTCGTCGTCGTCGTCGTCGTCGTCGTCGTCGTCGTCGTCGTCAGTGGCCGTTTTGCTTAATGCAACGCCAGTTGACTCCATCGTCATGCAAAGCGTGGACGACTCAACCCCTCTCCCTCTCCCTTTCCCACTCCCTATTACTTGCTCACGCTATCTCTGTCTGCCTCACGACAACATAATAAAACTCGCTTTATGTCCAGTTGCCGAGTCTTTGTTTTCTTTTTTTCTCTGCTCTTTTTGTTTTTTTTGTTGGTTCTTTGTGCCGACAATCGTAAAACATTTTTATAATGCGCCGATGTCGATGTCGATGTCGTTGTCGTCCCCACATTGTATCTGTATCTCTGTCTGCATCTGTATCTGCATCTGTATCTGTATCTGCATTCGTTGGCTATTTGAGAGCGTGGCGAGCGTTTGCATTTTCGTAGGTGGCTCAATTTGGCTGTGGCTCTATCAAATATTAAGCGAGTTTAAGTGACACTTTACATGCGCATTTACACGTGGAAATTCACCTACATTTTCCACACATTCCTTCTATCCACTGTCTCCTCCCCGCAGTAACCCCTTATGAGTCAGCAATGCTTTTAGCTTAGTGGTATCACAAAAAGTTTTACTCGATCGTAAAATATATATACACTAGTATATATTTGCATTTTATGTGCTCCCATTTTGCTCTCTTGGAATCTCTGGGCATTGATTTGTTGGCATTTCTTGATGAGAAACTGAGAAAATGAGTAACTGCTGACTTGATTGACTGATTTTATGATCTTGGACCCGCTTCATTTGCCACCTTTGGCATATACTATTATACATTCTTCCATTGTTTAGTTGGAGTTGTTAATGTTTATCTTATTGTTAGTTTATGCTTTGCTGGGTAAATCTTTGATCTTAATTCTGTGTGGGCACTAATTAGACCGGCGTTTCGATATTGTACAAATTGTTCCGGTTTCATCAGCCTCAACTCCAAGTTCTAAAAAAAGTGGTAGAAAATAATGGAATTCAAAGTTCTGTGCGACTGCCGAAAGCCGCTTTCGACAGCTTCCACAGCGGAAACGGAAAGAGCTTTGTGTTGTTGTTGCCGATGTTGTTGTTGCTCACAAGTTGCTGTCAGATGTTGAGAGTGTTGCTGGCGCCTGTCAAGCTGCATGAAATGCGATAAAAATCGCAAGCTGCTGCATTTCCCACCTTCGTTTGCACGCCTTTATTCTGTACATATCCAACTGGGGTGTTGACAATGCGGGCTCTCTCTCTCTCTCTCTCTCTCTCTCTGCATACTTTGAGGCGAATAAAGCCGTTGGCGTATTTCTCACAAAAAGTAAATATGTATTTAGATAAGTGGAGCTTATCGCAATCAAAAGTGTGCAACTTCAATCTCTCTCTCTCTCTCTCTCTCCCTCTGTGTGTGTCTCTCTCTCTCTTTGTCTTTATTGCTGTACTGTTTGAAGTACTTCAACTGCCTGACTGCCGCACACGCAATTAATTCTTTTAATTGAAATTGCTGTCGCTACCCGCCTAATTGGTAGTTACTCTTCACTGTGGCCCAATCTTCCATTGTCGTCGTCGTCGTCGTCGTCGTCGTCGTCTTGGGGCAACAACTGAGCTGGAGGCACAACCGGAGACTCCGGCATATCAGTTGCAAGCGCAAGTGGCGTCCAAATGAATGCAACGACCAGACTCCACAATGAAAGACGAATATAAATACGAGTATATGAATGAATTTCCAAAGGCATTTGCACACTGATTCCAAATCACTCCGTAAATTCAAGAATTTTATTTTAATAGCCCAACGCGCATATCTCGAAATGCTATTAAAATTAAATTCCAGTTTATGATTTTGTTTGCTGCCAAGCAATAAAAACTATTATACACAAAATAGATACTAAGTTTTACATAATTATACGATTTTTCTGGAGGTAGTGACTGATGGAGAGAGATATAAAGGCAGAGAGAAATGCTTAATGAACTGTTTGTATGTTTTTATTACTCTTGCTCACATAAAGTAATAACTGATGATAAATGCCTTTATATAAATTGACTCTGATAGCCCAAAAATCGATAATGTTTTAAAATGTTCTTAATTTTTATTGAACGAAAAGTATAATATAAATATTTAAAAATATTCTTCGAAAATTATAAATTTAGTAATAATTAAAAAATATAGTACAGAAATATATAAATTTTTTTTTTTTATTAAAACTCTACAATTATATACGAAAACAAAACTTTTTGAATGTTATTTGAATGTGTTTATACAAGCAAAAGAAATTTATGAATATATTCAATTTCCAATTCTGGAATTTAGCAATTTGTAGCTTTACTTAAATATTAATAAGCTTAACTGGAAATTATTACTTACCAATTAATTTAAGTAATTAGTATTATCTAGTTATTCTTGGCAAAATGTAAATTGATAGTAAATACTCATGCTCTGGCTACACTGTGCAGCAGGGTGGCAAATGAATGAATACATGAATTCCATAGCAATTGGGCAGCAGCAAAAGTAGAGTGTAGTTGAGAGCGAGAAATGCAGTAACTGGAAAATTGCGCGACAATTAAAGATTTTGCTCGTCGGAGACGTCAGCAGCGACTCGACGTCACGACGTCAGCCCAAATGTAAGTCAAGTGAGGCGTGAAGTGCGTGGAGGAAGAAGAAATGAAGAAGGCGGAATGATGAGGAGGATGAGGATGAGGAAAATCCATTCGAGTTTGTAGCAAATGGAGGCTGGGGAAATGCCTGTCCTGTTGCCCCAGTCAACTTGTTGCGGGGCACTGAGAGAAGCGAGTGTGACAACTTGCCTGACAAAATGCTAACAAGATGATGTCTCTGTGACGGCAACTCTGACGTGGTCGTGGTCTCTGCGTTGGCGTCCCTTTCAGTTTATATCTTTTAATCTTCTTTTTTTTTATTTTTTTTTTTTGGTGCTATAGTGTTTGCAATTTGCAGCAACAAGCGGTGGCAACAAATGACCAAATGTCTGCCAAGTGTCAGAGAGGACCACCCAGACCACAGCTGCAAGTTGCAAGCTGCACAGTTGCAAGTGGCAAGTTCCAGCGGCATTCAATCCTTTGTGCCATAGTCAACTTCTAGTTATTTGCATCAAACGCTTTTGCTATGACTGAAAATTTATGTGCAATTTGTTGTTGTTGTTGCCCTGCTGCGTGGTGGCAACGTCGCGTATGCGCAATTTTCCATTTTTGGGCCGTAAATCATGCGGGCAATGCTTGACTTTTGTTTTCGGCCTGCCAGCCAAGCCTGTCGTGTGTGTGTGCGTGTGGGTGTGTGTGTGCGTGTGGGTGTGTGGGTGTGTGGGTGTCAACGCCTTCTTTTGCACGCTGTGGGCGTGTCACTGCGTATATGTGTATGTGTTTGTGCGTTAATCTTCGCTGCAGTCGCTGCTGTCTCCAGTTTCTGCCACTGACAGGCGAAGCGGCATTTAGTTTTAATTTATGGCTTATTTTTTCCCTTCCTTTTTTTTTATATATATCTTTCCTTTATTTTGCCAGCGGCCAAAGGGCCGTGTCAGTGTCTGAAGTGGCGGTAACTGCACAACTCATTTGGCATCGACTTTTCTCTTTCTGTCTCTCTTTTTATTTTAATACCCGCCCTTAAGTCAGGCCATTATCAGCTCGAGATGAGGCCAAAATGAACCAAGCGACAGTCACAATGCACATCCACATTCACATTCACATCCTCCGGCTCATTGACAGCGACATGAAGACATCATGATGATCCCGTGGTCATCGTCCACTTGCACGTCGCCTTCATTGTGATAATTGCTCCTAATAACTTTTGATGGCTGTAATTAATTCCCATAAGCGCTGCCTGACGCTTCATGATGCATGTGTTGCTTCATCTTCTTGGCTTCTACACGGCAACAACAAAAAGACAAGCAACAACAACAACACAAATAACAACAATCATAGCTATGGCTACGACAACAGCATTTCAAACGGTTTGTCAGCCATGAAATTGACACGTCTTTGGTATTAAGTGGCACATTGAATTGTGCAAATTAATACTGATGTTGCTGTTGTTGTTGCTGTTGTTGTTGCTGCTCCTTCTGGTTAACCTTGCCATCATCTTGAGAGCCTACTTTGAGTGGGCGTGACAGTTGCCCTGGCAGCAACTTTACTTATATTCTCTTCATTTGCGAATAGCAACATTTTCTGACTTGCAAAGCAAGCCAAGTTACCAGTAAATGTCGACAGTCTTTTCCTGGAATTCCTTTCCCAAAACTTTGTTAAATTTGCTCAATTTTATTGTGCTCAAACTTTTCTTAGCTTTGGTTTATTTTATTGGTATTTCCTTTTCTCTAAATTTGATATGTCATAAATACATTTTTCTAAGAATTTCAATTATCACAATTTTGTAGTAATGAAAGCAATTGTCGTGAGAAAATACAAAATATAAATGGTATAATTTTAAGATCTTCCTAGACACTTGGCTAATATAACACTTTACACATTTTTTCACATAATATTAAAACCATTAATAAAATATCTTCTTCGATATTTATGCAACAACTATAAATATTTGAAAACTAAACCTCTATTTACATAAAAGATCACTTTTATAGTCATTTCACCTTTCTAAGCGTTCATGTTAGTTGTGTTTGAAGGGAAAGTATAATTTTCAATTTAAATTCTGAAATTCGGCAGAACAATTTTAGATTTCCAATCAAACTTAACTGAATTGTGGCAGCCTGTAAATTGTGTAAAACGCAACCCCAAATTGGAAATTACGAATACGATTGAAATGCGCTGTGTACTCAGTTAACCCTAATGAGATTCATTTAACAAATAATCGAAATTTTCGAATTTGGACACGAAACACAGTTGAACTCTGTTTAAATAAAGTTCCGACCGCACACACACACACACACACACACTTATTGTTTCAATGAACATGGAGCAGCGGGTGTTTCTGGTCTTCCGGGAGCCTCAAAACCGCAAAGCCCATTTACACACTCATCTCCACGCTGTAATTCCCTGTCATTACTCATGGCGTTGCCAGATCGGTTATAATTTGTTCGTGCCCAGCAAAATCTTTCAAAATTGTCACAAAATCGTAATTAACACTTGCACACACACACACACACACACGTCAACTTAAATGCTGACGCTGCAATTAAAATCCCCCTTCCCCCCCGCAATCTATCGTTCGACAGCGCTTCAATCCTATTAACAACATACAAACACGAAACAAAAACAATAACCTTTCTTTGTTGGGGGGTTCCCCCTATTTCCAATGAGTGCTAAAACAATTAGAAACAGCCGCGAATCGTCCCATGGTTGGTTGCTGTCCATGGCGTTGTCATTAAAGCCAGCTTCCCCCCCCCCCCACCCCCTCTCACCACTCTTTCAGCACACTCTTCTCTCTGCCAGCGTATTCCTCTTGATATTCTTCTATGTTGCCACAGCACATAATTTGTAATTTTGGTGCAATTTTCGTGGCAATTTTCAAAAAGTTCACAAATTTTTGCAATAAACGCAGACAGCGAAAAGTAGACGTCTGCCAGTGGGCGTGGCATATTGAAAACATTTGCTCAAGAATATATTTTTAAAACTTTTTGCTTCAGCCTCTCGATGTTTGTCTGTCTGACTGTCTGTCTGTCTGTCCAGCTGGTGGCAAAGCTGTTAAAACCAACAAAAGACGGCGACAAAACTGCGACGACGTGTTGATTGAAGCAATTAGCAGTTGTCGTTGTGTGTGTGTGTAGTGTGTGGTGTGTGGTGTGTGTGTGTGTGTGTGTGTGTGTGTGGTGTGGTGTGGTGTGTGAGGGTTGCAGCTTGCAGCTGGCCTCGACCACGGGCAAATGTTTGTCTAATTACTTTGCACAGCTTTCAGCAAGCAAGCATATGTCTTCATTTTGTCACATGGCAACAACAACAACATCCACAGCAAGAACATTAACAAGTTGAGAAGAAAGAAGAGCAAACTGAGAAGCAACAACATCGCTCACTGTTTGTTTGTGCTTGTCAAACTGCAGCAGCGGCAACATCCCGGCAAGCACGCCAGCAACATGCACAACACGCCAGCAACATCGACAGCAACGTCGCCATTGTCAGTCAACAGCAGCGGCAAAAAATTGGAAAACGTTGCGGAAATTAATGTGGCAAAGTTGCAAGCACCTTACCCCTTCATCCACCTCTCGCTCTCTCTCTCTCTATTACAACTCTCCTTTCGGATCATTCTTCTCGTTCAACTGGCAGCAACTTCCTCGTTCGTTGTTGCTGCTTTTGACATTTTTCGCCTCTTTCGGCTTTTGCTGCAACACGGCGGTTGGAGGCGCCCCAAGAGCTGAACTTGCTGCATTTTGCGGTTTGCGCCATAAACTTATATTTTATGGCATGTGCCAGCGTTATAAATAAGTTTATGGGCGCCCAAGCCAAATGTTTAATTATTGCAATGCCCCTGCAGACCCATTGACTAACCGGGGGGTGTGGCAAATAAGGGAGGAGGCGGTGGCTGGGACCATGGGCCACTCCATAATTGTCAATGTGCGCACAGACGCTTCTAGGAAGCTGACAAATTGATTGATGATCTGCTATAAAATGTCTCGTTTGTTGTAAATGTAACGCATCATAAACTCGCAAAATTATGGCAAAAGAGGCAGGCCAACAAAAACTGGAGCAATTCAACCTTATAAAGAGGCAAAGAGAGTGACAGAGAGAGAGAGAAAGAGAGAGTCTCTGTCTGCCAGACTAAATCCCAGACAGTGACTGAGACAGAGAGAGACGTCAGAGCGTGTTGTTGTATGTGGTTATAATTAAAAACATATGTGCCGGAACCGAAGGGTGTTGGTGTGGGTGAAGGGTGAAGAGAGCGGAGATGGAAGAGGGGGATTGGGGTAAAGCAAAAAAGCCAATGAGCTCAGCTAACAATGGCAGCTGAGTCAGCACAGGACGATGGGACAGCACGACTTGACTAAACCAGTATGGGTTAATTAGACGGGTGTTGAAGGGTTAAACGGCAGCTGCTGCTGCTGCTGCTGCCCCAAACGACATTGGATGGCGTCTGTCCTTGATCCCCTTTTTCTTTCACTTTTTCTGTTTTTCTCATTCTCTCTGAAGTTCATAAAAAGTTGCCAATTGCCATACACTTGAGTGCAACGGCATTGCCAAGGCCGAATTCCCATTCAAATTAAAGTTAAACATTTTATAATTGGAAAAAGTTATACAAAAAAATGATAAAAGTTTAGTAAAATACCCAAGCAAATTATCAAATAAGTCTAAGTAATTTTTGGTAACAATTTAAATCATTTCAAAACTATTAGAGCAAAATTCGAGAAATAATAAAATTGTTTTAGTTAAAATCCAAAATTTAAATTAATTAATGTTTTTTGTTCTGTATGATAAATAAATCCAGAAAAGAGATTAGTATATTCGAAATATGTTTAGGGAATACAAAATTGATAAATCTGAGTATTGAACTGATATCTTTAGAATATCACATAATAATAAAAAAATATCAATAGTGAAGTGAATAATACTTACTTTACAACATATATTTTATCCACTGTAATTTTAGATCATGCTTGTAGAATATTACACGTGTCTACTATGTTATGTTTATTGTTCAACAAAGGAACAAAAATCGATATATTAAAAACTTATTCAACTTTCCGGCTGTCTTATCAATGCGCTGCTTTCTCGGCACAACAAATGATATGAAACAAGCTCTATTGACAGTCATGCAAGGCAGGAAGCCCTTTTTTCTTGGGCCATGTAAGAGAACGAACAACTTTCACACACATACACATAGACATACGTGGATGAGATGGAGAAACGAGTACTCGTAATTCACATTTTTCACACGCCATTCGTTTTCAATAACTTGGGACACTCACACACATATATGTATACAGTGAGCGCAAAATTAGCACACCGAAAGATGCCAAACCATATATTCCTTATTCTTAATAAATGTATATATATTGTATATATCTGGGGCAACTGAATAGTCATGCTGACTGTCGCACAGCGTCATCAATGCCAACATAACACGAGCCTGAAGACCTGAAGAATGAGCGAAATTCTCAAGTCGGAGAAGGGAAAGGAATCGAGACGGAGACGGTGAATGAAATGGCAAAGTTTATGTAAGACGACGCGTAAATTTTCAGTCAGTGTGAATAAACCACCGCCCCACACTCCCCTCGGCTTGTTAACGAATTGAACTACTGCTCCACCTTTTTCGCGTTGAATTCTGGTCGTAAGCAATGCTCAGGAATCAAAGGGAGCAGCAGGAGCAGAAGGAGCAGCAGGAGCATCCTCAACAGATTGGCATTGCTTGCCGTGACGCTGCCAGAAAGGATCAGGCAAATGTGAAAAGCAGAGTAAAGGAAATCAGAGCGAAAGTATTCGCATATAAGTAAATATACGATGTACTTTGCTCCTCGTACTCCTCCAATGTATCTGGCAGGCGCTATAAAAATTACTTTGTTTGCCTCATGCAATTTTATTGAGCTTGAAGCACACATGCTCTGCCAAAAGTTTTCACACAGCGCTCGCGCGAATCTCAGCGAAAGTATTCGCTGAAGTATGAAGGGAAGCAGGGAGAGATGGAGCTAGAGGAGGAGAAGTCAGAAAAGATTTCTCAGTTGTATTGCGCTAGTTTTCGGGCAATGAGCCACCGTTGGTAGCAGCAACAACAACAACAACGAGTAATAACAACAACAACTATTGCAAATACGAACAGATTCTCTTTTATTGCTATATAAACCAAAATCGTAAAAGTGATTTTGCGACGATTCAGCAATTCCGCAAAGGTGCTCGGGGAACAGGTAGAAACATTTGTTACTCCGCCTTTGCAATGGCTCAAAGTTTTTCATAGGGGGTTGGGGATACTTGCCGGTCTTATAACATAAAAGGATGCGCGAGAAGAGAAATTGTTTTGGGACCACAATAAATGTGAATTTGAAATGTGAGCAAATAACTTACGTCATTTACAGATGTACCAAAAATTGATTCAGCTAGTTTAATAAAATTGACTAATTTGGAGTTGAAGATATTCGAGATTAATTTTACAAAATTAAAAAATTACAGAAAAAATTCAATTGTACGAAAATACTCTTTTAATATTCTTTTCGAAATTTTGAAGTGCCTTAAGTCATTAATCTCTTTGAATCTTCTACAATTAAGCCGTTTGTATATACACAATCCTTATATCAATTACTTTTGATGAAATAGTACAAATAGTGAATAATTTATTTTAGGTAAGAGCTTTAAAAAGCAACCAACAAATTTCTGGCAAGAGACAAAATTTATCGAATTTACTTAAAATATCAATTTAATTTTCATTGGTTTATTAAAAAAATCGAACAAATTCATTAAAAGTGTATTTTCTGACTCATATTAATAATACAAATTTAAACAAAATATATAATATATATTGTTATTTTAAAGTCATTAGTTCCTTTGAAAATCAGCTATCAGAACATTTGTAAAGCCGTAACAATTTCCATATTCAACAAACTCATATCTGCCTGATAATATGAGTGTGCATTAAGTGTGCCATTATCCATAATTTCCCCATACTACAAAAGGGGGCAACAAACTAATTAGACGTAGTCCAATTACTCATATGTGACAATAACATCAAGAGATGCTGTTAACTGAGTCAACTCCACTCAAGCTCTAATCCCAAACCCAATCCCAAACAGCTTTGCCAGACTCCAATTGCAGGAGCTAGAACTGGCAACTGGAAACTTTGGAAACAGGATGACTCAAATTAGGTTCCCAAAATTAGCAAACTATTCTCATGTTTTGTGACTCCGGGCTCCAGGCTTTGCCTCCAACTCCGACAACGGCACATGGGACAGGGACAGTTGCCGGAAATCTTTTAGCCGAAAATATTTAGGCAAATTCAAACTGTTGCGCCAGCCAAAATGGAACCCCCCACAGGCAGTAACAGTTGCAGACACAGCCGGGACACTTTAAGCCCAAAGCAGACCGGAAGGCGGAAGGACAACAGAGCGGAAAGTAGGAGAAGAGCGAGGTGGAGAGGTGGAGAGGTTGTGAGAAAAGGCGCACAACTTGGCAGGCATATGCGAGCTGAAAGTTGTTGCCACGTTCAAGTGTGAATTTAGCAAGGAAGTGAGCAGCTGAGTGGCACAACGATGTAGCCAAGAGAGAGATAGACAGATAGAGAGGGAGAGAGAGAGGGAGATGGCCACTTGTTGCACTTGGCAGTCGCTTGGCGGCTTCACGGCTTCACGGCTTTTGCAACGTTGCGCTTTTTGTGTGCAATTTTTTAGTAAATATTATTGGCAAGAATGGCAAAAATTGCCAAGATCCTTCTACTGACAATGGCAACAGCAGCAGCAGCAACAGCGGCAGCGGCAGTTGCCTCAAGTATGTGTCTGAGCCTAACATCTCATGTAGTGCATGTTAAGAGAGAGACACAGCGACAGAGTGAGAGAGAGAGACAGAGGAGAAGTGGAGTAGTGGTATCAACGGATAAGACAGCTGAAGTAGCTGCCACTGTTTGTGCCACACTTTAAATGCACTCGAAAGTGTTTGCTTATAGCACTTCACACACACAAATACACACACACACACACTCTCTCAACACACTCACATACACACACTCTCAACAGACTCACACACACCGTGACATGGCTTTTAGTTTTGGCTCTCGCTCTTTTTATGATGCCCGCCTTTAACCGGTTTGCCGGCTTCTTCTTCCTCTTCTGCTTCGTCTCGTATTTTTCTCCGCCTTTTCGCTATTTTTTATATAATTTTATTTCACTATTTTTTTTTATTCTCAGCTGCTGCTGAGCTTGCCTTGCATTTTAAGTGCATTTCGGTACAACGCCGCACACATTTCAGTCTACGATATGCTGCAACATGTGTGTTGTTGTATGAGTAGGTGTGTGTGTGTGTGGGTGTGTGTGTGTCGGTGTGTGGGTGTGTGCACCTTCTGCTGAGCCATTTTTAAGTGACTTGCCGACGACATTTGCCACCGTCGCGACTGTTGACTGCCACATACACCCGTTACCCCCTTTCCGCCCAACAAACGCTAACCACTTTGTGTTGCATACTTTCAAGCGCTCGTTGGCAGCCATAAATCATGTGTGAGTGCCATAGTGTGGCTGTCTTAAGGTGTTAAGTCAGTACAATGCGGCAAACTAGCGGCAATAAAATTTGCACAAATTTGTGAGCCTTAAACTTAGCTCCTAACCTTTAGTTTAGTATCCACATCGCATTATTTGACAATAATGACAATGATGGTGAACCATGTTAGACTTAATAAAATATTATTATTCTAGACTCTAGAGTAAGGAAGGACACAGATTTCTTGTAGAGTACCTTCTTTGAGTATATAACAGATAAAAGATTTTGAAGTTAAGTCAAAGTATAAGTTTACACCACTCGCTTCTCGTTGTTTTACCATCTTCTCGTTATTCAACTCGCAGTTGTTGTCAGATGGCTGTTTATCAATTAGTTTTTTACTCCTTCTCAACTCTCTAAAAGTCAGTCAATTAGTTTGCTTAACCACTAGCTACGTATTATTGGTCTGTCTAATTATTAGTCGTTATGTAACTGTCTATATACTAGTCGTTAATTTAGTGTCTACTCGCTACTCTTTATTTAACTGTACATAAACGCTAAGAGTTAGACAGTCAACTCTCGATTGTAAGTTCTACTCTAACGAGTCAATTCGCTATTCGTCGATGCAGCATCTTCTCGTTATTCAACTTGCATGCTCGTTAACCGAGTAACTCGTCGATATTACACTAGTTCTACTAGAACTGTTCCAGTAGCTATTTATCTCTTTAACTTACTAATCAATTTTTAAATGCTTGTTTGACTCTCTATTTTCATTATTCTCTATCTTTCATTCTGTTTTTTTATTATTTGTAAAGCTTGCTTACCTTCTTCAAGTTCTAATTCTCAGCTATTTTACTTGCGTTCAGATTGATGTATAGCCACTTAAGCGACAAATAGCAGATAACTACTTACGAGTATAATTAAACTCCTATATGTATACACTTCCTGAATTCACTGATTACGCTTCATTGAAAATCCGATAATGCTAATGCTAATGCTGTTAGTCAGTGGAAAAATGTCATCATGCGATTATGTCTAATGTTGTTGTTGTTACTGTTGTTGTTGTTGTTGATGCCAGATGTTTTGTCGCAACAGCAGCAAGTGAAAGGAGGTCGCCTAATAATCTGTACGTTTTGCTGCAAAGATTTATTATCGTTTTATGCGGATAAAAGATTTACGCATATCAAGAGCGGGATGGAGTTCATCTCCATCTTGGAGCTGAAATCCGTTTCTGGACTCTTCTGTGTTCTGTGTCTGTCTCAGTTGTGTCTTTGTGTATTATGTTTATGGATATGGATGTGAATGTGAATGTAAATGTGAATATGTCGCATATTCCAACACATTGGGGATGCAATGAAATGAAGTCATTTCGGTCGCTGATTTGGTTATTTATCATTATTCCCTTATGATGCCAGCATGTGATACAATATTTATTGTGCTTCTGCCAGTCTGAGTTATGGCAACCATCTGACATTGACATAGTTGCATAAATCAGCTGACAAAATAAGATGTGGTATGTAGATACATATACACAGTGCTAAACACTAACACTCAACTCTTTATCAATAACCAGCTAATGTGGCTAAAAAAGCTGCAAGCCTATTATGGCTGTCAATTTGGCCAGGCCAATAAAAAGTAATTCGATGCCCGAACTCAGGGATCAGTTAACATTAAGTCTGGGTTTTTCAGCTGAAACTTCTAATGCCAATTGATTTAAATGTGCGACAAATTTCCCTAACAAAAAGGGCATTAGACAGATTGACAAATCGGTCGAGCCCCCCAAGAACTATTAGCATATGCAAAAGGAGAAGGCAAGAGAAGAATAGAAGGGAAGAAAGAAGAGCATTTTAGTTGGCAATTTCTGGCTTAAGGCAGGCGAAAAACTTTCAGCCAAGTTAATCATTTGTGGGATATTATCAATCCATTTTTGGGTTTTACCCTCAACGATATAGTGTACAGCATATACTACACATGTGTGTGTGTGTGTGTGAGTGTGTGACTGTATGTGTATGTGTGTGTGTGGGGGGATTTAAGCACATCATTACATAAAATTCCCCAAAGTAAGGCAGAACTCTAGACGGCAGTTCGTTGGGTCGTTGGATCTACTGGTAACCATAATAAAGCTTATAACACTTTGCATTACACTAATGCAAATACAATGGCGGTGTATGTGTGTGTGTGTGTTTGTTTTTGTATCTGGTGTGTGTTGTGTGCTCGCCTCTGCTTCAATTATGCCATATGTCTGGTCGCTTGGGTTGACTTGGCCTAAACAAAATTTGTTTAAGCCCCAGCCTGGTATTAAAATTGCTCGACTCAGCTAAGCCGCAACCTAGGATGTATGCCAGTCCCTAAACCACCCCCTTTCCCTTAGATCCAAGACCCCTAAAGGTTTCGTCTCCAACTCTGACCCCAGTTAGGCAGCATTTGGCTAACGTGGTCTCAAGTTTGCTGTGGTTCCTGCTCCTTGTTGTTGTTGTTGTTGTTGTTGCAGTTGCTATCGTTGTGGCTGTGGTTTTGGCTTGTATTGCCATCACTCACACAAACACACTCACACTCACACTCACACGCAGACGTACACTCTTATGACAACCAAAGTAGGGACAGGAACAAGCACTTGGTTTTCATATCTATATATTACCTGCAGGTGTAGGAAACAGCACTTGCAACCAGAAATGTGCCTCATTATGCTAACTTGGCCAGGTATTTGCTGCATATGCATATGCAGCTGCAATATTGGCTATTGGCTATTGGCTTATTGTTCCACTTGGCCAACTCCCTTGACCATTTCACAGAATATTGACCCAATTTACAGGTGTAGTCAAGTCGAGGATATTGCCTGAATTTACGTTACTCATTTAGGCGTAAGTTGATTGTTACCTCAGCATATGCAAATCATACTTGAAGCAAATAATTCAATACAATTGTGCATCTTTAAGCTGATTAATTTATTGGCTGTAAACAGAGTTAGAGTCTTTGAAGCTTGGTAAGCACATTAAAGGTTTAAATATGTAGAAGAATGCGCTTAATTAGCTCTTGAAATCTGGAAATTATTAATTGCACTAAAATTAAATTATTAAAATAATAGAATTAATTACAAACAGAGGTTGTTAAGTTATGAGCTTGAGAGTTCACTAAAGACTTCAGTCTATCGCTGTTATCTCAAATTTATTAGTAAGGAGATTACTTGCAAAATAATGAGATTTATCCTTTATTTCTTTTTATTAATTCCTCTTCCGAAAATATCATTAAATGCTGAGAAAACTAAATGGCGACTGCTTTTTAACACTTAATTATGTCCCATATGTCAGCTAACCGCGCTCCAACAGCAATCAAAAAGTTAAGAGCCAAATGGCAATTCGACCACAAGCTAATTTATTAATCCCGTTCCTCATCCAAGCACTCAAACAAACACACACTCATAGACAGAGGGAGATAGTAGAGTAAACTTTAAAAGTCGAGCTGTAACCACTCTTGTCCCTCCCCTTTCTTCATACTTCCCTCCACCTGCGTCCCTTGTCCTTTCTGCTATCCTCAACTCAGTCGTCTCTCTGCTTGTCATTCGTCTGTTGCCCCAAACTGCTTTTGGCCATGGCTAAAATATGCAAAACTAACATAAATCTCAATTTAGAGATTTATGAAAAAACACACACACACACATTCGGGCACACAACGCAGTAACCAAAAAACTGAAAAAAAAACCCACAAAGTAATAAAAAAAATTGTTGTAATTCCAATTCAGTAAACGCCAAAGCCAAAAAAAAAAAAAGATCCGAAAAAAATGAAATGAAAACAGAACACAAAAGTTGCTCAACGCCAAATATCACCAAAATACCGCAAACGGCGTAACAATATAACAAAAACCAAAACGTATGACTGCAAAAAATGCGGAAAATGGGTAGGAAAAAAAATAGGAAAACAAAGTTTAAAGTTCAGAAAGCAAAGCGGAAAAAACGCTTTAAAAAATCTGTGCAAACTCGTTGGCCACAAATGCCCAACATGCAAGAGATTGCAATGCCAATTGAAAGTGCATAAGTGAGATTCCATGACGCTGAGATATCCTGTATTCACAATGATAGCATTTTCGTTGGTAAATATACATATTTTATGAAATTATCAGTTTATTTTTTTATTTTTAATTTTAGTTCGATACAGTTTAAATTAATTTAAGTTTGTTGCACTCTTCAAAAACTACTGTATTTTTTTATGTTCTTGTTACTTTAAAATTGTAAAGAAATTATATATTTTAGTTACAAAGTATTTTTGATCTGGTGTCAAACAGATAGATTTTATTACTTTGTCACGTAAAATAAAACAAAGATTTTCTCATATATCATAGAGATAACTCTGTTATTCGAAAGCCATTCACAGTATTCGCTGGATGAAAGGGATCTAATAACAGCAGTTAAATGGTTTTGGCACGGAGAATGCAAATTTGTGCGGCAAATTGAAAATCGTGTGTAGTTTTCAATGTTGGCGCCTGTTACGAATTTTTCTGGTCGCCACATGAAAAATGACGACAAAATTTGTGCATTCATAAAAAAAAACCAAAACTATAAAAGAAATTAACAATGAATTAAAGTAAAAGCAAACACAAACAACAACGTACACTATCAAGATAAATGACTTAATGTAAGTTGGCAACGAGAATGCCGGTGCACAACATGAGAAATGCAGCGAAAAAAGAATTGGAATGATCCCCCAGATGGAGTAGGGGACAAACTACGAGTACTGCCAAAAATGTCGAGGCGCCATGACTAAACAGACAGTACACACACGTACATATAGCGTGGAAGGCCCTGGTGAAAAAGGGTTTCGCGCTTGTCCCATTTTTTATGGGGAATCCCCCCACTTGTGTCTCCCCTTCCTGCGTTTCGTGCGTGTACAAAATCTGTCGCTGCCTCAGCTTCAATTATTTTTTACACAATTTTCTTGTCTCTTTCGAGGCGACACTCATTTTTTGTGTCGCTCTTGTGCCGACTTTTGCGACGATCTTCCATCTCAACTTCTTTTCTTTTCTCTTTGTTTCTTTCATTTTGTTTTTTTTTTTTTTTTTGTTCCTTACACATTTTTGGTACTGCTCATAAATTTTGGTGTCCGTCGTCTGTCGTGTTAGGGGGGCTTCGTAAAGAATCACTGCTGTTATTCTAATTTTATGGAAATTCCTACACTTTTTCTTGCCTTTTCTTTTCAGCGCACGGATTTGCGTCTGAGAAAAATCTGTTTGTCATACGCTTCGTTGCGCCTCATTTTGCAAAAGCCCAAAAAGGGGGAAGAGAGCCAAAAAATATTGTTGGGCCCGTCTTTCAGCTGGCCGAAACTCCATCGAGTGGTTCACAGCCGGCCAGTGGCTGCCATCCACCGAAATGCTAAAAGACCGACAGGGAAAAAAAAGAAGAATTTTTCACAACGCATAAATTTGCTGCATTAGTTTTGCGCCACATTATTCTTTCTGTGAAACATATGGAAGGAACAGGGAACAGGCACAAATTAGATTTTAAAGCGCCTCGACAAAGTGGTTTTTGATTATACAAATTCAACTGATGAAACAATCAACAACTTTTTCAAGATTTATTTTTTCCTAAGATCTCCGGGACTATTTAAACTAAAGTTAGTAAAATTAACTATCGCTTTTGCGTAAAGCTGATTTCATATGAAACGTGTTTTCTTAGCTTTGACCTTTTGATTGTAACGATCCAACGGATGTCAGAGTAATAAATATTACTTTTTTAATTATATAGAAAAAGCAATTTGTCCTAGTGTAACTCATGATCCCAGAAACTATTGCAATCAGAGCTAATAAATTTAGAATACGTTTTCTCTTACTGCTCTCATATATTACTAAAGAAATTGTTTGTAATTCTTAGGATCAATTTACTTGTCTCATGAAAAACTAATTTTCCAGCCGATACCTTTTAATCCCAGAGATCACTTAAACTTGAAAGAGCAAATTTGGTTTACGGACTCCCATTTAGATCTTGTACTAACAAAGATCTTGATTATGGAGGCTGCGACCTTATTATTTGTTTAATTTAACGCTTGAATTAAAGCAAAATGAGTTGCAGAGATGGCATAAGAAATGCACATAAGCCTGAAGAGCGCCATCTAGAGATAGGTTAGCATTTTTAATGGGTATCTGCATAGTTTATTGTCAGTTTTATGACCCGAGTCGCCCCCGCTGCAGTTTTAAATGCTAGACGATCAGTGTTAATTCCACAGTCAAAGGAAAGTCCCCCTCATTAAGTGGGGCAACAATAAAAGCAAAGACTACAACAACACTTTTCTCACCTTCAAGTTCCCGTTCACGTTTCATTTGTGTTCAGTTTTTCTCATTTTCATCCCATTTCTTTCTTTTGGGGTCATGCCAGGGCCTATTAACTTTTTGTGGTCGACGACATCCGTCGAGTGTTGACAAAATTAGAAGCGCGTTGGCGTTGAGGCGTGAGTGAGTAAAGAGTGTGATGAGTGAGGAGTGAGGAGTGAAGAGAGAAGAATGAGCAGTAAGAGGAGTGCGAGAAGTGTGGAGTGATGGGGAGCAATTTCATTTCACACTCTCCACCAAGCCATCAAATTAATTAATATCATAAAAATGTCAAACCTTAATTATCATAAATAGACAAACGACAACAAATATTACACGATTCATTTGTTTCTTTTAGCTGGAAAATGGAAAAATGAAAAGTGCGAAAATCGCTCGAGTCTTATCTTTTATTTCCAATTTCCTTAAATTTTCTGTATATTTTTCTTTCATTTTTTTTACGGCTAGATCATTAGTTAAATACATTTAGGACAAACTTGACACTAATTTGTTGGCATTTCATTTAATATATTAAATTATGTGGATATTCTCAAGCTGGCATGAATACCAATTAATTTGTGCTCATTTTTAAGATTTTATTTGGTATTTTTATGATGTGTGGAGAGCATAAATTAGCTAGTTTGTTATGCTTTAATTTGTTGTAAATTATAGCAAGAGTTTTTTACTGCATTGCAGATTGTTCTGGGAAATAAAATTCATTTACAAAATTATCGCACTTTTCATTTATCAGTGTAACTGATTTGCTGTGTATCGCCAAGTTTTTTATGCATTTCAAATATCAATTGAAATTGATGTGATTGGCAATGCCAATGTCAACTTTCCAGCACTTCAATTGCATTTGTCAACACTTTTCGGAAAAACAGTTCTGACAACTTTCCATGCGCAACTCGAAAATTTTGAGTTATTTTTGTATGTGTAGCACTAAAAAAATCGATTGTATTCACCCCAATCGCAGAAACACACACACACACACACACACACACACTCATGACACATGTCAAAAGCAAAGAAAAGAATCGTTTAAAAAAAAAAAACTAAAATAAAAGTGTCATAAGGCATTTGGGATCCGCCAACTACAACAAGAACAACAGCAACAACAACAACAACTGTAGCTTCAACTTTGAGTTGAACTCCAGCTGCAGATGAAAAAAGAGAAGAAGAAGGAACGTTGCCTGCTGACAAATAAAACTGTCAGTTTTAATAACTAAACACAACAACAACAACAATGACAACGACAACGACAACGACAGGCACAACAACAAGTGCACTTCACTTGCTGCACTTCTTACAAAGTTGTTGTTGTTGTTGCTGTTGTTGTTGTTATCTTTGTTGTTGTTGCTGCAGCATTCGTCAATGAGGAAGACAGACCGCCCGGCAGAGAGTTGCAAGAGCACTCGCATTGTCTGTCTGCCCCATCCCCATCCCCATCCCCATCCCCATCCCCTTTCTTCTACCTCCCACCCCAGTCGACTTCTTTGCCCCTTAGTGTTGGCTCTGTCCCGCTGACAGATTACAGCTGCGATAAAGCGCCAGAGAGTGATGTGAGTGTGGGGCAGAGTGCCACTGTGCTTGCCTCCACCAAAATAATATTCCAACTTTTGTCTCTCTATATACATATGTGAACTTTTGTGTGTGTTTTTGGGGACATTTACTTGAATTTTTAATTAAAAGTAAAGCAAACGCATCGCTGATAACTTTTTGTGGCTCGCTTTCAGAGCTCTTCATACTTTAATCTAAAATGCCATGACAGAATATAAAAACATACACACACACATACACACACAGAGAAAAAGAGCTCTTCCGTATTTAGTCGATGAGCTCATAAATATATCAAATTTTATTTTTATTTTCGTACATCATTTGAATAGAATAGAATCCGAATGGTTTATATTTTTTTGGAGTCTTGAATGCCTTGACTTGATTAGGGGTCAGTTGCCTTATTGATAATCTCTGGCAATTAGGTTTAAAGAAATTTATGTTTATATGCAGTGTCTGATAGTTGAGCTCTTTATGAGCACGAAGGCTGAAATTGAGAGACAGAGGAAATATTGAAAGTAACAACTAAAATTGAAAATAAAATTGAAACTGAAACTGCAACCTTAATGCAATTTTCATACTTTTTCTCTTTTTCTTTTGCAGGTAAGTTGCTGTAAAAGTTACATCCCTGGCTAAGGTAACAATAACAAAAACAAATGTAAAGAAGCCAACACTCAAGTTGCACACTCTGAGGCTGCTTGCCACAATTGTGTCAACGCTGGCGTGAAAATCCATTAGAACTAAACTATGTCAATCGATTGAAACAAACGAAAGCGAAGAATGTGTGAAAGGGGAAACGAGTTGAACACAAACAAACCAACAAATTTCCAACGCATAAAGAAGAGTAGAAAAATGCAAGAGCAACAAAAAACAAAACACACTTACACACACAAACATGCAAATGCATATACGAGTATGTATTCTTATGTTTGCCTCTGTATCTAGATACATTATCGATGCTGCTTTTGAGGCAGGCATGAATTATTTAGCTCCCAGCTCCAATCGCCCAAATGCATTTCTAATTTCCCCTCCCCCCCTTTTTACAAAAGTGCAAATGAAATTTGCTTTGGGGCTTCAACTGTAACTTAGTTACCCCACAACGGATGTTCCTTCATTTTCATTTTCACAGCCCCAATTTAATTAAGTGTCCAGGTTGAGGTAGCTAAAAAGTCGACTTTTCGGTAGCACATTGATTTGTTGACCGCCCGTCTGTCCCCCTTTTGTTTTGGGAAGTCCTAAGTGCCTTTGCTTGGACAGCATTACAAAAACGAAACAATAACAACATTAAATTAATTTCAATTGAATTTAATTGACATACATAGCCACAGACATGAACCTAAACTCAAACTCCAAGACTCTTCCACTCAATGTTAAGTTTGACTTTTAAAATTAAAGAGAAGCACACTTGTCTTTACTTTTCAAATGTCGTATTAAATAGATTATTATATTTATCTCACAAAAAATAACATCCAAATTAAAGTGGGAAACAAACAAAGAACAATTCGAAAGGCGGATAAAAAAATTCAGCAGTTAATTAGACGAGATCTTAGCAATAGAAAGTACTGAGATAATTGACGTCTTGTTAAAAAAAAACATTTAAAGAAAGTCTTTAAAAGGAGTCTTTCGTATGTAACATAAATTCCGCACAAATGCAACTAACGGATGCCAATTTATTTATATATTTTATTTCTAAAAAAAAGCATGCTGTTATATTTAAAAAATATTTGATTATATTTAAACTTAAAGTTATCTGCAGATATGTTTATTATATAAATTAATCATCACTATAGACCTTGAACTCTACTTGTCTTTAGTAAATACATTGTTAACGGTTTCTGTTCAAAAAGCTTGTATTATCTATTCTATCTGTAGAATCTAAGTAGCTATTATTTGCTTGTAGCTAATGTATTTGTTAGATACTTGGTTGTAGTTGCATTTGCCAATCAGCTGGCAAACAATTGAGTTGCCTCATCAGCAACACGACGAAGGCAACTACACGGCAAATGTGGCACTACTGATTGATGCCATGGTGACAGACTCCCTGCCCTTTCCCTTCTGATCCTGCACCTCATCCTGCTGTTGCAGGCTGTCTGTCAGACAGCTGTTATTATCAAATAACCGCGCATATCAAATAACAGAACAGCGACTTTTGCGAACGCTGCTAAATTTGCATGAGGATGCGAGACACTTTGAGACTCTGACTCTCTCTTTTTTCTCTATGCACAAATAGAGTTAAATGATGTTTACGAAGCCGCAGAGATGCTGACGTCGACTGCAGTTCAGTTCAGTTCAGTTTCAGTTGCAGTTGCCACTTCATTTCTCCCTCCCTCTTCCTCTCTTTCTGCCTCTCTCTCTTATTTTCCCTCTCTTGCTCATGCGACTTCTGCTTGCATATTTGTTTGTATTTGCCAGATATTTGTGTATCTTTTTCTGCATGGCAATTGTGTCTGTGTTTGTGTGTGTGAGTGTGTGTGTGTAAGAGAGTGTGTTTGTGGGTGTGCAGAAAAGTGCAATTTGATATTATTGTCAAACAGCAAATACTGTTAGTGCCACATGAAACAGTTTGTCTGTTACTAGTCGGGATTTTCAGATACTACAACCTGAGTATCTACAAGTATGTAACCGTGTATCTGTGCATCTATAGCTGTGTGTATCTGTGTATCTGTGCTCTTGTGTGTGGAAAATATTGCCATTTTGCCACATTTACTTAACTGTAGCAGAGCCAAGGCAGCTGTGATATCTGTGGCATGTGGCTGCTGAGGTTTTCACGTCTTGTATTGTTCAAATTGTGGCTGCGGTTTTACTCCTTTACTCTACTTTACTTTCTTTTACACTCCTTTGCTTTCTACTCCTTGATCCTGTTGTGCTCGTTTGCGCTTTTCATTTTCAACGCTAAATATGATTAAATATTTCGTAATGAGACTGCGGTTTTATGACGTTGACATTGTTTGTTAGTTGGACGAAAGCCGCGTCAGCTGAAAGGCTTCCGACAACAGACAACACGACAGACAGACAGATAGACAGTCAGACAGATAAGAAGACAATGTGGCAGACAGACTGACAGTTTGGTAGGCTTTGTTAATTGACAGCAGCTGTGACTTTAGTGCTGCATAATACCGAAAGGTTTCAACAACTATAAAGTTAGTTTAAGAATTTTTTAACAATTTAAAATATATTTATTAACAATATAGATGTTTCTTAAATATATTTTTAAATCAGTTTTGAGTAAGTTTCGAATAGTTAAGTATGAGAATCAGCTCGAATCAGACTATATATTGGCTATTAACTGCTTAATTTATTAATTTGAGCTAGAAAAATACTTATGCAACAACTTAGCAATTTTTGATATTATTTAAGAATGCTATCTATGATTTTGAGTCAATAAAGTTTTACTTAATATACTTAAGTATAATGTAGAACAACTTAGATTTTTTTATCCTCAACTTTAGGCAATTTTAAGAATTCAAAATAATTTTAAAGAGTGTCGCAGACAACTTTATGACTTTCCTAGGAATTGACTTGGAATTTATTTAAATGTGTAAAATTAGGTTGCTTGATGTAGACCTACCTCAATAGGCACAGGCCCTTAAGAACTTTCACTCATTGGCCTTGGCAAGGTCATAAATACAAACACATATAAACACACACAAGAACACACAGCTTGGGTTTCCATTTCAGGGACAAAGTGTTGGTTGAACCGATTAAATTGTTTTTCGTATAAATTTCAAATTAACAAGCACTCGGCTCTGAAAGTTTACTGATTTATTTTGGATTTATGTTACTTGACTGCGGCACACGAATGAGATCACAACAACAACAAAATTGGTAGCAATAGCAACAATCAGGACATATGAAACCCTTTTCTGTGTTAGCCTTTGCCTTTTCCCATCTGAGCACGTGTGTGTGTGTTTGTGTCTGTCCCCCAAAAAAATAAAAAAAATTGGAGCGCCAAGCTTTTTATGAGCTCTGCCTTGATTTTCTCTCTTCGTCGTTTATTTTTTCGGTTCCACTTTCTTTTTTTTTGCTACCCTTTTTCTGCATCGGATCAAAGGATTACGAAAAGTTTGGTGATGCGTAAAATGAGTTTGATGTTGATATAAACATGTTGATGATGTTTTAATGTAAATAAAATTGCAGAGCAGCCAGCGAATTGAGCCGAAAAAAAACCATTGAACAGAACCAGGACTCGGATCTCGATCCAAACCGAACCGAACCGAACCGCAAGCCTGTAATGATGTGTAATCGTCTGCGGCTAAATTTGCTGGAAACTGTTCTCTATATACGGTGTGAGCTATTTAGCTTTAAAATTTATAAATATATTATTGGGACAAGTCAATTT
This sequence comes from Drosophila phalerata, assembly GCA_951394115.2. Classification (NCBI taxonomy): domain Eukaryota; kingdom Metazoa; phylum Arthropoda; class Insecta; order Diptera; family Drosophilidae; genus Drosophila; species Drosophila phalerata. The sequence continues at coordinate 25,410,456 of OX596008.2, read as the reverse complement.
CAAACATTTAGAGCAAAATCGATCTAAAAAATACCCTGCAATCAATTGAAAATTCGTATAGACAATAGCTCAAATTTGAAATTAATCAGATTTAAAACAGTTAAAGTATTTATTTACCAAATGTTTATAGTAAAAGAAAACGTAAAACAAGGAAATTGAAAATGAGTCGTATTTGACTTGTAATTCCCAAGTTTTCAACGTCAAAGTAATTTAAACTTACATATATTGTGGAATAATTTTGGATTTTTTTCTGCCTGTTGTGAACATGAAGCAAAAAACAATTTAAAACAAGTTTTAGAACTGGCAGGTGAAAAAGAATACGAAGTCGATTTCCGATTGAATCGTCTGCTTAAACGAACTTAATGACAGACTCTGTAGCTGAAAATCAGAATTGAAATGTCAAAGTCGCTAAAGTGACATAAATACAGCCACAGTATTCAGACATTGGCGTTGTGGGTGCTTTTTCAGAAGCTCCGACAACGAAAGTTGACGCAAACAAACACTTTATTAAGTGGGGAAAGTGTTTGTTTGAGTGTGCGGGAGTGTGTGTATGTGTCTGAGTGTGTGCTGTTCTCCTGCATCCTTCGTCCTTTTCATGCACGCCTGGGTAAATGCCTGACCCTGATACTCGGGATACTGGGCACATTTGAAATTGATGCGTGACCGCAGCACGTACGAATTTTTCGACTATAAATTCTCAACACTCTGCCAAAAAAGTGTTTTAAAAATGTTTATAATTTTGAGTGGCATGCAACGCCACGTTTGTTAGCTGCCTGTCTGCGCCACGTCTGCACCTTTGTGCCATTGGGCCGTGGCTCCTTTTGGCCTCGACACGCGCCAAGGTTTCTTTTTCCCCCAATTCACTGAACTGGATTCCTTGTTGCCACCAAAATAGTAGGGTTCAATGTCCCCAAGGCGTCATCGTCGTCCTCGTAGTCCTCGTCGTCCTCGTCGTCCTCGTCTCAATAATAACGTACTGCGGCCGAAGCACTTCTCACGCTTCTGTTGTGGAAACGTGTGTAGTTTTCTGTATGAATTGGCACACACTCACACACACTCACACACACACACACACACATATACTCGCACATTTTAGCTGCTCTCTCATAATGCGCTTATTACGATGGCACATAAAATAACAATTTATCTGAGCATTACAAATTTGCCCCCAACGCGAACCTTTTATGTCAGCTCTTGACAGGATCTCTTAGCTCTTAGCCCAGTCAGCTGTTCCTTCCTTGCCTGTATCCTTCCTATTGCCTAATGCTGTCATTATGCTAATAGTTTTATTGCCGCTGCACTTGCTGCCTTCAGTTTCCTACCCCCTCTCTCGCTCTCTCTATCTCTTGCTCTCTTCACATGAATGTTTAATGAATTTATTAGCACGTGTAACCAATGACTCTTGGCCAATGTCCTTTGTGTCCCTGCAAGGGTCCTTTAGCCATATTGATGTTTGTATTGATTACGTGCACCTTCTGCCTACGTGTGTGTGTGTGTGTGTTTGTGTGTGTTGCCTACCTGTCCAACAACAGCAGCTGTTTCTACACAATATACTTGAAGTCCTCTCATGCTTTATTTTGTCTGTCGCACAGCTGCTAACTAAATATAATACTAATAAATGTTACTATTTTTATATCAAGCTGAGCTCAATTTGATGGCCCATTGTCATGGCTAAATAAGTCGCTAGAGAGATAGGCTTCTATGAATAGCATTGACAGTTTATTTATTGCCTAATTGATGGCAAATAAACCTTAATTAAGGATACTGACAGAGAGCATAAAATGTACAAAAATAGACCAAGCGAAATTTGGATTAATTTAAGTATGTATTTGGGAATTGTTTACTTCTCTTTAAAATTCAAAATGAATGTCAAGTCAATTGCCTAACAACTCAACTCAACCTTTTTCACCTTTAAGATAATGATATAATGTCCAGTTACATCCCAATTAAATTGGGTGTATTTAATTTAACATTCTTCTGAAAATTTGTATATTTAGATATTATATATTGTATTATATATTTGTATTTAAAGTAATATTTGTGATATATACCGAGGACTTACTTATGCTAAGTAATGACTTGATTTAGTTATTCTGACTTTCTTTGATAATTATAAAATGTCAGTAAATCTTCTAAAATATTCGCAATTCAATTTTTATTTGAAAAATTCTTAGTATCATTATTAGCTCAACCCTCGGAGATGTATTTGACTTACAGCTTGAAAATTAATTTAGCCTTTCATTCCCCTGTCCTGAGGCAGGAACATCCCTGAAACCTGCTGCCACAGTAACATCTGTTGTAAGCGCATTAAAGGCTCTCAGTTTGACGGTCAGCGTTCAATGTACCCTTGGCCAGGAGGTCAGGGGGTCAACAGAGTAAGCGGAGGGTTATTTGCGCTGAAGATGACACAATTTAGAGAGCGGACCATTGGTCAACAATCAGATGCGAGTCCACCCCCAATGGACGGACTCGGAGTCTTAGGGCTATTTATTAAGCCTTCAGCACATCCCACATTCATCAGTGAGACCCGCTTTAATTGCTGACCTTCTGTCAGTCTGACCTTTGGTCGGAAGTTACGCTTGAGTACGTTACGGCTTTTTGGGTCGATGTCGATGTCGATGTCGCTGTCTGAATTCTGACTGAATGTGAATTGCCCCTGGTCAGCTGGTCAGCTGGTCAGTTGGTTGGGCAACCCCGTTTTCGGGTAGCAACTTGGCTTATTTAGACCTCCCACTCATTGGGCGTCGCTAGTAATTCAATTATAAAATTCTCATGGTCAGTACGCTTTAATTGCAGTTTTCATTTGGACGCGTGCGGATTATGTTTGTTACGAGCCAAAAGAAAAGCGTTGCCAGCGAAGCGTATAATTTGGAACTGGAACTGGAACTGGAACTAGTTCAGAATTGTTATTGGCATTGGGGTTGTAGTTGTTCTTGTTGTTGTTGTTGTTTGCCGTTGTTAGCCTGTCAGTCGCATGAAAACTCATTTATGGGCCAAAATTGTGTCCCCATGGAGCATTTTTGGGCTGTGTGATGTCAGGCACGCCTTCGTGTCCTGACCAGGCATATCCTGGCACTTCCGGGCGTTGGCACGCACTCTCTCCCTCTCTCTCCCTTTCTCTCTCTGTAGAGTACATTTCCATTTACCGCAATTTCCTATCCTCCCCCTGGCTGCCATTTGTTTCCCCCAATAATGAAGTCACAACCCCTTGGGCTGGTCTATTAAATCGAAAAACGATTACAAACTATAATGCAGTGTGTTTGTTTTGTTTTGTTTACGTTTTGTCCTTATTCCTGCGCTTGTGCTCCCTCTCTTTCATCCCTGCCCCGCAACTGTCTAGCTGCAATTATTGACTTTGTCTGGTCAACGCATTTTCTCATTTTAGCGCAAATGTCAATACTCTATTTTGTGACCTGGCTGCGTATTTGATTTTCACTTTTGTTGTAGGCCTGGTCCAAACTATCTGTCTCTTTGTCTGCCTCTCTGTCTCTCTGTCTGTCTGTCTGTCTGTCTGACTGTCTGTCTGTCTGCTTGTCTGTCATGGCTTTTGTGGTCATGTCATTGTTTCATTTTCACACGCAACTACCAACAACCAACTTCCAACTACTGTGATGTCAGTAACGTGGCCCACAGTCATTTTCCCTTGCGGAATCACCCACAACTTACCCCGTATCTGCAGCCACCCTCCCCTTTGTGGATATAACAGCACAGCTGTTAAATTGCGCTCATTTTTATGTGCAATTTCTGTTTTATTTGTATTTGATTGTGATTTTATCAATATGTTTTGTTGCCGCTCGACTCGTCCTTAATTGAAATGTTCAGCGGGCGTAATATTGCCAGAAAGTCACATCGCATGTTTGGCCACATAATTCCCCCAATGACTAAATTCGCCCACACACACCAACACACACCCATACACACCAACACGCACAGTTCTTAACCCTTGTGCCGCCCCCAGTCAATTAATAATAAATTATGATTTTCATTGGAAATAGAGAATATCATACAACAGTTGTGGGCTGTGTATGTGTGTGAGTGTGTGTGTATGAAAATAAATGTTTGTCAATGATTAGATTCTTTGCTACGAATTAGCTTTGCTGAACTCAAGACCACAAGTTCAGTTTATGTATGAGTTAATTAAAATCTAAACACAAAATGTGGCAATCAAAGAAATTTGAAATTCATTTTCAAAATTACAGCTGGATATTCTCATTCATAAATTCGTGAGCAACTACATACTCATTAAATATATAGTTCAGGTTGGCCTTAGTACATTCTTAAATATTAAATTTGTTTTATGTATGCCACTTCTAATTGATTTTTATTTCATGTATTTTAAATTTGGAGAAAAATATTACATGAATTTTATGTTTGTAAATGCTCTACACTCGTTTATTAATTTTTGCGTAAATATTTCAATGATTTCATTGTCGAGAGTGTCTTTTAATTAGTGAACGGTTTTATCTACAAGACAAACTTTGAACTCAAAAGCTGCATCAATTTCAAAGGGAAAATATGTGTTTAATAAGATAAAAATCATTTGCAACGTCAACGTATTTTTTTCTGCATTATTTTACCCAACGACTAATACCAGAAATTGCCTGACAGCCAACGAGCCAAGGAACGCGTGTGGCACGCATAGTTTGGGGCAGGAAAAATGGCAAAAAGTGTCAACTAGTTGACCTCATCGCAACTAGCCAGAGCAACAACAAAAAATGTCAAGCCTGGATAGAGTAAAAGACATCAAAATGAAGCTGCACGAACTGCAAAAAAAAAATGGAGAAATGAAGTACGAACTAGAGTTGAGGATGATGGGGCATGCAACGAAACGAAGCAGTGCAAATGAAGTTGCTAAAGCTGCTTGCCTTGCGACACAACCTCACATCTAGTTGTGTTGCACCAAATTGTTGTTGTTGTTGTTGTTGTTGTGGGTCGTGCTGTTGTTGTTGTGTGGCAATTACAGTGCAAGCAATGGGTCGCTGGCTCGAATTGAAACCGTGCAGTGCAGTGCAGTGTGTGCAGTCACGAGATAAACAAGTTGGCAGCACTGCAAGTGGCATGACTCCGACTCCGACTCCGACGCAACGTCTACGTCTCCATCTCCGGATGAACACAGTGGTGTTTTTGACCATCTCCAGCTCGATTTAAATTATAACACTGTTGAACCAATTTCAATATTTACTCTGAACAGTAATTTGAAAAGAGATTATTTTTATGAAATAATATTTAATTTTAATTTAATTATAATAATTTCTTTCACCCACACAGCATAATATATTTTCTCTAACTGAATTCTCAGTACTTAGAGGATGTAAAACTCACTAATGTCGAATGATAATAAATTAATAATATTATCCACGTTTCAAAACGACGAAATAATAAATAATAATAAATTGAAGACTTTACCGCTTCATAATTAGTAGGTGGAAAAAGAGTTACGCAATTTAAAAAAGCTTAAAATTTTTAAATAAATTAAAAATAAAAAATTTCGATTTTCTTATATTGTTGCCATTTTATATACGTATTTTCTAAATTTAGGAATTATATCCTGAATACATACTTAAAGAAATTTAAGCTAAAATCAAGTGTAAAAAACTTAGAATGGATTTGTTTTCTGTGTAGAGACCACTGTGCAATGGTCGACAATCCGCTCCTCTTTCTCTGTCTCGCTCCGCCTGTCATTTCGAGCTTTGCGCTCATTTTCGCCTTTCGCAATGGCGGCGTTTCCTTGCCTCACTCTTTCATTTCCTTCTTCTCTATTATTTTTTGTGCCCTTTTACTCGAATTGCATTGTTACGGCTCACGGCAAATGCCCAGGGATTGACATTCAGCACTGGGTGTTTGTGTGTGTGTGTGTGTGTTTATGTGTGTGTGTGGAGCTAAGTATCTGTGTGTATCTGTGTAGATGTGACTTGCGGTTCGACAAGCGTAAGACATTTTCAATTACAGTTGCCAGCATTGGCGCTACGTGGCAAAGTCCCAGATGCCCCTTTGCCACTGCCATTGCCACAGTTGCAATCCCAGTTGATGCCATGTCCAGTTTCAGTTTCAGTTTCAACTTGAGTTTCAGTTGCAGTTGCAGTTGTAGTCGATGCTGCAGCTGCCACATTTGGCTCTTTTAGTCATGTGGCACTCGTTAGTGCCGTGCCGCCAAATCAAGTTGCATGCCACTCCACGCATGTTGCCATTGTGTTTTCTTGTCAGCCACGAAATGCGTCAATTAGACAAAATTGCAATCGCCATAAGTAAATGTTTGTCCTTAACTCGACCTTCTCCTTCTGCCACAGGCCAAGTTGTAGTTGTAGTTGTTGTTGCTGTTGTTTGTTGCTTTGCAAATATGCACATAAATTCATGTTGCTGTTGAAGTTGAAGTTGAAGTTTTTCATTTTCGCACTTTCGTTACATTTGGTTTGCGGCACAAAACTTTTATGAGTGCTAATTTGTGTTGTCAACAAAGTTAACATGTTTGTACTTGTTCGTTCCTTCAACTAACTTAGACAAGCCCTAAGACTTGTCCTAAGATTGTCTCTACGTACTATTGACAGTGAAAGTAGTTTGCAATTTAATTACTTTATTTACCATTTATTTATGTCTGCTACAGTTCATTTCTTTTACTAAATAGGCTTGATAAATTTCATTTATTACAATTTTATTTTGTTTAGTTTGTCAGCTCCTATCTTCAGCATTTAAATTGTCAAATTCTTGAATTTATCATTTATTTAAATTATTTTACATATTTGTTCTGTTTCTGGTGCGATTTTCGTATGTTTATTTATGCAAAAAGCGTCAACAAAATTATTAAAATATTTAATTGATGTAGTTTTTGATTAGCTTAACATTTTTTTCATTTAACAATAAATGAGTAGAATAATTTTTTGCTTTGTAGTTTTTGGAAGTATTAAAATGGTGTTGCCAAATCCTTGTCGTATTTATGTACACATTCGTAGTTGATTGTGCATGAAAGGAAAAAGAAAAAGGGTTGGATTATAAGCGCTTAAAACAATTACTTTTTACCCATTTAAAATAATGTATGATCTGATATTTGAAGATAAATGCTTGAAGTTAAAATTAAAGAGCTTCAAGCTATTCTCTCATTTCAATTCATCGTATAAAAATAGTTGTGTTAAACGTTATTGTAATGTATGCATTTTACTTCACATTTGTTTTTAATGATTAATATCCAGTGAATTAATTGACACAGTATCTATGGATATTTTTACTATTGATACTTATAATATTTTTGTAATGTATAAGAAATAGTTAGTATTTATCTTTTTCCTGGTTTATTATTTTGTACCTTTTTTGTCTCTCTTCCCACACTTTTTATCAGCGCATTGCCCTCTTCAACGTACAGTTAAGTCTGTATCTGATCCATCGCACTTAAGACTCCATAACTGTGGTGCATTAGTGCCCTCACCTCTTGTGGGCTGCTAAGTATCAACACCCGAATGAGACTCAAGTGCAATTAGGAGTGCAACTTTATGAGTCAGTGTCTATCAGTCTTTACCAATGACAACAACACTCCCATGACCGCGACCCTAACCGCAGACTGCTGGCTGAAGAGGATGGAGAGAGGTAGAAAGAGAGGGAAGTGGAAGTGGAAGTCGAAGTCGAAGTCGAAGCGACCACACAGATGAGCTGAGCCGCTAAAAGAGAGACGCCTGTCAATCAATTCAGCGGCAGTGGCATTTGGGCACTTGGGGCATGCCACGCAACTTGCAGCCGAAAACACTTTAGTCATAAATCAATTAAAATTGATTTGCGTCCCCTCTTGCCATCTCCCTCTCCGTAACTGCAGTAGAAAGAGACAGCTGGCAAGGGACTCTGACAGAACACAGTGCGAATTACGAGTGTATTTTCAAATAAATTTATATAACTTTTCTTTCTCTTTTTTAAATTCAATATTCTGCATTTTTCTTATGCGTACAATTTCAGTAATGAATCGCAGCGTTGCTGGAAATTATCTAGCATCAGCTAGAGTTGCATCTACAGTCTGGTTTGTGCCACAGTTTGTGCCACAGTTTTCCTTCATTTTTTATTTATTTTTTTTGTTTGTTGCCACTTAGACTCGTTTGAGCGATTTATATGAAAGACGCAAAGTTGCCTTTCCCCATTTACCCATACAGCATTCAACATTTTCCTATCTGCAACATCTTTCAGCTGCTGCCACAGACCCTAGATGCTGCCCCTTCTGTTGCCCCTTGTGTTGCAGCTCGTCTTATCTGCCGGAGACAGCGCTGAGCGAGTCGAGCAAACGAAGCGTGGCCAGTCAGGGTCGCAGTTGCATCCATGACTTGACATTACCATTTTCTTTATGGCGTATTTGCTTCTTCTTTCTCTCTTTCTCAGTCTTCTTCCCTCTCTTCTCAACGCACTTTAAATATTGGCAGCTATTTGCCAATTGCCTCAACGGCAAACAACAACTACCTCAAAAGTGTCCATAATTTTGTAATGCTGCCTGTCTTTGGCACATTTCTAACTCTTTTTTCGGCCATAAATATAAATGTGTTTATATTTTTTTTTATGTGCAACTTCTGCTTATTCTATTGCCTCATATCCAGGCAACAGCTGAGCTCAGTCGAGTCCTGCCATTATCATGTGTACTTGTGTTTGCATATGCATATAAATCGAGATGCACACTGTCCGATAACTGTCTCTCTCTCTCTCTCTCTTTCACACACTATCTGTCTCTTTTGCCCTTTTTGTGTTTGCAATTTTCATAAATATTTCATTTAGCGTAACTTATACACTTACCAAGAACTTTCCGCTCTTCTGGCTGGCATTTTTGCTCATCTTATCTTTGGTTTTGCATCTTTTACTTTGTTGCATCTTCAAAAGGAGACGACTCCTGTACGAGACAGGCAACTGCTGTGCATTCCCTCTGCTGCTTGTTGCTTTTGTTGCCACTTGTCATAAATTGGCAAAAAGAAAACACAAGCACACAAACTCACAAACACACAGCACAATAGAAAAAGAGCTTCGCATATTTATTTTTCTATTTTTTTTTTTCTCTCGAAATTTTCTTGTAGTTTGACATTTTTGTATACTCTGATAAATGGAAGCTGCAAAATATAATGGCACCATCAAAATATCTCTTTAAGTCTGAAATGATGTTGGCATAAAGTTATTTTCATCCGATTTCCCCCTAACAATCTCTGAACTTCAAAGTGATTCAAATGTCTTTCAGTTTGCTGCTTTGGGCCAATTCAACAATCGTTCGTTAACTGCCAATGGCAGCTGTACCGCCCAACATTGTGCTGAATCAATTACAAAGCAATTGGCTGACAGTGTTTGGCTATTGGCCAAATGAAGAGGTAAGTGGTTAGACAGGTCAGTCAAGTGCTTGCTAATTGAATGTCATTTATAATGACTTGAATGCATTAATATGGCCTAAAGCAGACGCTGAATATGCCGACATAATGCTCATAGAATGTTATATGTACATTGTACAATGTCTTTATTTTGATGTAGCCAAGTCTGCTGAGTGCCATTGCTCGTTTTGGCCAATTGCAGTGAGTTACGAGCAGTCAGCTAGGGACATGGCCAGGGATAATGGCTCGCTTAGCATACATTAAAATACTAATTTCCATGAAAGTAGCAAAAGCGGTAAGCGAATTAAAAAAAAAAGCTCCGCTTTTTTCAACACTTTACGCTCCTCCATTCAGCCCACTGTCGATGGAGTTGCCGTCTGGCAGGCGTTGCCTTTTAATAGAGCCACACTAATTACATGCCGTTAGAGTGAACGCCTGAGAAGTCAGTTCTGTCCAGGGACGGAGACGCTGTTGCATGCCTCACCATGTGGGTGGTTATATGAGACTATCTCTCTCTCTCTCTCTCTCGCTCTCTCTTTATATATATATGTGTGTGTGTGTGTTGTCAGTATAACGACATCGCATTTGCCGCTTTATTCCTGACGCTCTGTTGGCTCATTGCCCGTTTCTCTGTTTGTGCAGCAGCCAAGTCAAATTTGTAATTAAAGCAACGGAATTTATGAAACGTTACATTTCGTACAAACACCCACACACACACACACACCCACACACACACACACACTAATGTATCTGGTTTATGCATTGTCTATACGTGATCTGTGCTTAATTGCAAAATATTACAGCTATAAGAGATTTCCTTTACGATGCACTTACTCACTATTAATTTTAATTATAACTTGATATTAAAACACTTTAAGGACTAATTATTTTAATTATGTTGCATGTGAATCTCAGCAAATATTCTATAGAATTAAACAAATAAATTTCGATTACTACAATACTTTTTTCTGAGCTTTATTTTTGAGAATTTTCTGTTTATTTTGATACCTCTTTACTTGGCTTAATTAAAGTTTCTTATTTATTTGTTTCGTTAATTAGTCGTCACTTGGAAGCTTAGAAAATCCAATTAGAATCACTTTTTTAGACTTCTTCAGAAGTTCTTCTTAAAACAAATTATTATTAATATCAAACTGTGATTACAAAAAATTTTATAAAAGCTACAAAATGTCAAAATGTGTCCAATTATTCAACATTATATGTATGTCGATTGCAAAAGATCTGTATTATAGTTTTAAAAGGTATTAGTTCCTGAACGAATTTCAATTATCGTGAATTCTGGGCATTTCGCAATTAAGACAGCTGCATAAACCTAATTAGGATATGCTCAGTGTTGTTTTTGCCGTGGTTGCTGTTGTTGCTTTTGTGCTCATTTGGTTGCAAGTGCATTTGATGTTGCTTTCTTGTTTGTGTGTGCGAGTTAATTTTGTGCACTGTTTTTTGATGTGCAGTGTAAAAGCTCAAAAGGGAAACTGTAGCTGCAGCAGCATCTTTTTTTTTGCCATTCTCGTTTCCTTTATATTTATATGTATATGTGGAATGTGTGTGTGTCTCTAGCATTTCTAGCATTTATCCTTGTATCCACGTCCACATGCTGTGCGAGTTCCTTGAGAGAGCTCTTCAAATTTTATGACCACATAAGCGGCCGCATTACCATCACCATCACCATCACCAGCTTCAATTCGAGCCGATTCAGCGAGAAAATTATGCCACGCTATAGAGTCCTACACACACACACACACACAGACTCCAGCTGGCTTCGTGATGGCCAATTGGACAGGAGACAGCGGTCAGTGGGATAGCAATATATAAAATTTATTAGCAGAAATTATGATTATTTCTTTGCTCTTTGCTGCGTGTATTTTTAATATCCATTTCACATTTATGCCCCCTTTCCCCAGCCCCTCTTTTTCCCCCTTTCCCCTCGCATGTCCTGTTACCACTGTGAGCTCCTTGTGCTCCTTGTGTTCCTTCTGTGCATTTTAATGACCACTGCGTCTGTCTTTTGCCAGCTGCATCAATTCCGCTGGCTGCTGTTGCTCCTCTTATTGTTGTTGCTTGTTCTACTACTTTTTTTTCTGTTCCCTTTTTTCTTCTTTTTTGAGTGGAGCTCGTTAAGCTTGCTTTAATTTTTACTTGAGACCATAATTTTTGCTGTTGCCGTTGCTGCCACTGAAAAGCAAAACGTTTTTTATGTACCACATAATTTGCGAGAGTTGAATTGAGGCAAAATGGCTGGCAAAGCCGACGTTTCATTTTGGCCAGCCGGTTCAGGCCATTAGACTGGCCAAATGGTTTCAGCCTCAATATGTGTAAGCTCAATATGAATTGCCAATCGTTGAATCCGCTTTGTAGCCTAACTCGAAATATGTAAAAATCAAATAATGTAGAAAGTTGTTAAAGTTTAACATAAACTTATTAATTAAATCCGGTGGTAACAATAATTTATGTGCGATATGTAGCAAATTGATAATTGCATAATTAATTTTCAATTTTGTTAATTTTCAATTTGTGTGCTGAAGCTTAATCAAAAGCACTCAGCATAAAAATAATATTATTATTTCACGATTAATAAAAATTGCAAAAAATACCTAAAATTGAAAAAAAGAAGAACAAATTATGAAGATAAATTTTAACGTTGTTAGCTATAATATTATAAAAAAGGGAATCACGTTATAGGAGTCTAATTTTGCAGATATATTACAGTATACTACCTTTAAGTACGCCACATACTTGCACATAGAGCACATTTCCATAACAATATTTAATTTTGACTATATGCAGTCTATTTGTAAGTCAAAGAGCCCGCAGCTCTGCTATCCTCAAGTGCCTTCTCCCACCCTCCTGAGACCCTATAAAAAAAAGACAAATGACCCAATAAACGCAAAACTTGTGCACTTTCATTGCAAAGCCGGCAAAAGAAAGGAGACGGGAGGCAACGAAATGCAAACGGCTAAAGAAAATATTGCCCCGCAGCAAAGACAACAAACTCTTGATTTTTATAGGAACAGAAATACCTGCTGCAGCTTTTCCTTCGGGCAGAATGGGAATGCGAATGGGAATGGGAATGGGAATGGAATGGAAAGGATAACGGGCATAAAACGCTAAGATATGCGGAAGGCTTCACGCAGCGTCTATTTTTCACTTGGTCGGGTCGTCAGGGGGTTTTTCTTAGGATTTGTTGTGCTTATGAAAGCATTAAACTTTCCTCATTTAAGGCAGCGCACTTGAGTTGCCTTTTTTACTGCAATTTCGTCCTTCAACTGTTGCCCCTCTCTACGCCCCTCTTCTATCATTCTGTCGCCGACACGCCCCACTCGTTGTCCTTGTCGTTTTCCTTGTCGTCTGATTATGGCTCAAAGCTCGCAGCGCTCCCAATTGATACCCCTCTAACAACATTAGAAACGGGTAGTACGTGTTTTCTATAATAAGATATAAGAAATAATATTAATATTTTTTATTTATTCCATTAAAAAAGAGAAGAGAAATTTTTACAAATTTTTTATTATACTCCAATTAATAAATAAATTTAAATTTAAACCAAAAATAAGTATTCGAATCTATTTATAATAAAATAAATTATTTTTATGATGTTAATTGATCAAAACTGGCTTAAGCTATATTAAATAAAGATTAAATTAAAGCTAAAAAGATGTTTATTTATTATTTTCAACAAAATATAAATTTAAAAATATTTTATCATATTTAAATGTAGGGTATTTTGAAGTCCTCTTTCAATCTGTGCTTAACTATTGTCTTTGACTTGTCGCAAGTCGCTCGCTTAACCCGATATGTGAGCGTTAAGACTGCCACAACTCTTAGATCTGTGTGTGTGTGTGTGTGTTTGTTGAGAAATATTATGCAATTTCTACACTTAGACAAGCTACACACTTCCCCAGCATTTTGATGGCGCCCTGTGGCGTTTTGGGAGCTGAGGCTTAGCATCCTCATTTTTTTTTTGGGCTTCATCATGTGAGTGTTAGCAAAAGACAGAGAGAGAGAAAGATAGAGATAGCTGACACACACACACATGTCTCGCAATTGTAATAAATGAATTTTGAAACATGGCGCGTTGTTTGTTGTCAGCATGTGGGCGTGGCAGCACACATCTTACAGTTTTTGCCTTTTTTCTGACTTCTCTATTTTTATACCCGTTACTTATAAAAAACAAGTGGGAAAGGCTATAGTCGAGATCCCGACTATAGGATACCCGTTACTTATTTCACTACATATAAAAGTACTTAAAAGAAAATTTTCTAACAATACAAAATCTATTGCATACTCTAGGGGGCATGTATTGCCATGATTGCTTAAAGAATCATTTTCAGACAATAACTGCTGTTCTACTTGTCCGATCGTGTTGCGATTCAGTGGGATAATAAATAATAATAATAGATATCAGTGACTACAAGAAAAACTATATTGTCTTAAAAACTGTGGGTGTGGTAGCTTTTCGCGATTTGCGAGGGCGGAGGGGGGCGTGGCCAAAATTTGAAATAAACTTGATCTGCGCTGGGTATATAGAAATCTGTGTGCCAAATTTGGTTACTCTATCTCTTATAGTCTCTGAGATTTCTTTGTTTAGACGGTTTTTCGCAATTTGCGGGGGCGGAGGTGGGCGTGGCTTAAATTTGAAACAAACTTGATCTGCGTGGGGTATATAGAAGTCTTTTAGTGAAAGTTTGGTATCTCTATCTCTTATGGTCTCTGAGATCTAGGCGCTCACACGGACGGACAGACGGACAGACGGACAGACGGACAGACACACATGGCTATATCGACTCGGCTATTGATGCTGATCAAGAATATATATACTTTATGTGGTCGGAGAAGCCTCCTTCTCCCTGTTACATACATTCCAACGAACACAATATACCCTTATACTTATTTTTTATAAGTAACGGGTATAATAAGTATAAGGGTATATTGTGTTCGTTGGAATGTGCGTAACAGGTAGAAGGAGGCATCTCCGACCACATAAAGTATATATATTCTTGATCAGCATCAACAGCCGAGTCGATATAGCCATGTGTGTCTGTCCGTCTGTCCGTCTGTCCGTCTGTCTGTCCGTGTGAGCGCCTAGATCTCAGAGACCATAAGAGATAGAGTAACCAAACTTTCACACGTAGATCAGAAATGCGTTGGAGCAGGTCAAGTTTGTTTAAAATTTTTGACCCGCCTACTTCCACGCCCGTAATTCGCGAAAAACTGGTCATCCGTCTGTATAAACACAAGGATCTCAGAGACTATAAGAGATAGAATAACCAAATTTGTCACACAGATTTCCATATACCTCACGCAGATCAAGTTTGTTTCAAATTTAAGCCACGCCCCCCTCCGCCCCCGCAAATCGCGAAAAACCACCTCACCCACAATTTTTCATATAATACGTATTTTTTATATCTGTTATTATTATCTATTATCCCACTGAATCGCAACAAGATCGGACAAGTAGAACAGCAGTTATTGCGTGTCTAAGTTGTTGAATCAACAGGTGCCCCCTAGAGTATGCAATAGTTTTTGTATTGTTAAACCTTATTAGAATGCTTAAGATTTTCAACTAGTTCTGGGAACGTAAATATGACATTAGGATTGAATCGATAATGTATAGATATAAGTAACGGGTATCCTATGGTTGGGATCTCGACTATAGCCTTTCCCACTTGTTTTTTTTATTTTTTTGATATTTTGGTATTTTGCAGCATTATAATGCTTTTTGGCTTTTGCTGTTGTTTGCGGAGTCCTTTGTGCCAGCGACTTCCTTGAGGGATTTCAGTTGTGCCACGTCTGCTGTTCAGCTGTTCAGCTGTTTGCCTTTATTTTAGCTCCCTCTTTGTTTGCTTTGCATTCTGTAATGTGAGAGCAAAAATAGCGCTCAAGCAAACAAATGAAAGTCTAGCAGTAAGAACTGTGACGACTGTTGAACTTTTGCCGTGTCTCAGTGGCACTGCAGTGCGTGCAACTTGAACGGCAACTGCAACGGCAAACCGTCAACTGCAACTGCAACCTGAGAGCTAAGCTGCTTTGGCTTACCTTTTGGCAACAGGATCAACGTCGCAGTCGACAAGTCAGCGCGTGTCTTAAATACATTTGATGTGCTGCACGGCCAACAAATAACAAAAGACACAGCTGAGCACAGTGCACAGTGCCACTGCCATGGTTTTTCCTTCAGATAGACACGTTTTCCAAAAACAACAACAACAACAACAACTAAAAAAATACATAAAACAAAAACAACAAAAGGAAAGTAGAAGAAGTAACAACATATTTAGCTCACGGCGCGACGCTCATATTTGTTTTGTAAAGGCAGCGGCAACAATAATAATAATAACAAGAAGGATAAAAAAAAAAGAAAAATAAGAGAAAACAAAAGGGAATAAAACAACAACAATAGCAACTGGAGGCAACTGAGGCAGCAACAGTGACGGTGACGATGACGATGACGATGACGTTGACGTTGAGTGCCTGCGAGGCGAGCCGAAGAAATAATAATAACAAAAAGCAAACAGCGCCATATTCCCAAACCTACCCCCTACCCCCTAGCCCACATCTCCACTCACGTGTGGGAATTTTCATACGGCGCGTAGCAATTTTACACATTTACATAGTTAAGCACACACACAGAAGTACACACACACACACACACATGCTCAGTCGCACCGTGGCAAAAGTGTCGTCGCATAGCGGAAGTGAAAGAAGTTGTTGCTCCGGTTTCCTGCCCCTCCACCTCCCACCCCTCTTTCCTAGCATCCACACCTCCTGCTCGTTGTCAGGAGCGTAAAAAGGCGCAAATTATATTCCGTTGTAAGGCGAAGGCAAACACAAGCACAAACAACAACAGCAACAACAACAACATTTGAATACATGGCAACATGGCTCTTCTTTTGTGTGATTGTGTGTCTGTGTGTGTGTATGTGTGTTGTTTTTATTACAAATAAACAAACAAACGAAACTCCTGCACACATGAAATAATAAAACGTAACTTGCACTGTGGATGAAAATGAATTTTGAATAAAATAATTAAATTTCCACAATTGCAAGCAAGTCAAAAATTTAATATTTATAATTTTCACAGAACACGTACTTTAATTCTTGTAAATAATTAACAGTTTTTAATTGTTTTGGGCCTCAATTTATGGTGATAGTGCCCACAAAAGTAGGCAACACTTTTGCTGCATGACTTTTGAATGGGATTTCAGTGTAGGGACGTCACTGTCAAGACATGCGTCACACACAAACATAATTCACGCTGTGCACAAATGCTATAAATGCGCACACACACACACACACATACACGCCCACACACGCACAGTCTGTACGTGTGGGCCTGGCCTACATGACGTATGAGTGACTTTTATGTTTTAATTGCGCTACAGTTTAAACTGATGGGCGCAGCTGGGCAAGCCAAGATGTTCTAATTGACAGTGAAAAGGCGCAGCTTTTCCTTGGAAAATTCCTTCATCATATGTGTAGGTGTTTTGCCTTGATACAATTTACAGACTATATGTGAAACAATAAAAACACAAATTTAGACATATATTGAAACTGACTATACACATTTTTGTTGTGGTTCTCGTTGAAGTTGCTCATTAAAATGTCCATACAAATTTCAATAATTAATGGTGCTTTGAGTAATATTAGATAAATTATAATTGGCTGACAGGTAAAATAAAACTACTGTAGAATCATATCAACCAAAAATCTGCAAAACAATTTGTGACAGTTTTTGTTTACATACACAAATTGGTTTTTTTTTCGCGCACATAATTAAAATTATATACTGTCTGTAATTGAATGCAGCAAAAATTTATAAAAAAAAAAAAAAAAAACAAACAGGTTTTGTTGTAGCTGGTGAATTAAATTTAAATTGGATACCTGATGGCGCTGTGAAGCAGAGAAAATAAGCTTTAAAATAAATGACCCGCAGCGGGCAATTCTCTGACATAGGCAAAAGGCAAAGGGCTTCAGGCACACACACACACACAAATACACACACACAGGAAAAGAAATACAGATACACACACAGATACACATACGCAGACACAAATTAATTAAATAAGAAAAAAGGTAAACCAAGAAGTTAAATAAGAAACAGGAAAGACAAACCGAGCACAGTAAGTGAAACTTGAAATTGAATAAAGCCCGTGGCGGGACGCGTCGACGGAAACGAAGGCCGTGGCGGAAGTGAAACCAAGACAAAGGTAAAATAATGTAAAACAATGCCAAAGACGAAAATCAACGGCAAAATGTGCCCACAAAGCGGCCGTGCGAGCGTCGTGGTTGCTTTTTCTTTGAGGGTGGCCTTGGGTGACCTTTTGAGCCACCCACCTGTCCATATTCCGTGTACTCCATGCTCAGTGCACTCCCTTAGGAGGGAAGACTGTAGCTGGGCATTGGACGCTGCACTTTGGCATGTAGACAAGGTGTTCCCTCTCCCTCTCTTTTACCTTGGCTGTTCTTAGAAGAGTGAGGCGCCCACATGATTAAGGTTTCACAATTTATCTAATACAATTAGTCAAAAGGTGAGGGGAGGTGAGGTGAAGTGAGGTGAAGTGAGGTGAGGTCCCTTTGCTTGGCTGCCGCTCCTTTCTGGTAATCGTAGACGTTTGCCATGGCACTTTCGACTACCTTACATTAATGTCAGCCACTTCAATGTCTATCCGTAGGTGTTCTCTCTTCCTTTTCCTTTGGTTTCTCTGTCTGTCTTTCTGTCTCACTGTCAAAAGGTGCGACGACTTTTGAACTTTTGACGCCAGAATGCAAATGGAGGGCGACTCACATTTTCTGGGCATGGCATCAGCAAAGCCACAAAGTTTAATGAATGCCAAAAAAGGTAGCGAAGGTAGCGAGTGTTTGGTAATTTGGTTTAATGTGCAGTTTGGCTTCGCCTTAAACTCACATTGCTCCTGTTGGGCGTGTTAGTTGAGTACTTGATGAAGGGCCAAGCAAAAGTCGAAATGGGGAAGAGGGAATTACTAATTGGGCAGCACGCCCAGCGGGAGCATGACTAATTCCATTAATGCCTTATCGACTGCACAAACACACACTCACTCAGGGAATGAATATCTACTCTCTATTTGCAACATTCAAATGCACTTCAACACTTGCATGCAAAAGTTTGTTTAGCAGCAACAGCAAATAGAAAACATTTTCAAGCTACATTTTCTGAAGCATTCTCAAATATTTGGAGTATTTTACCAAAAAATTCTCTGTTAGTGTAAGAGTTGCTCTCAGAAACCATTCGATAAAATTAAATAAAAAATTGGTACTTGCGCACAGGTGCTCGAGTAATTTGGCAAGTACTTGGGAATTGTTGGAACTAAGTACCAAATTTAGCTGAAGAAAGCAAATAAACAAAGTTAGAATGAAGTAAAATTAAACAAAAGAGGGAAAGAGTTTAGATTGAGATTTTTTCAGTTATAGTTGTCTTATCTATACTCTTATCACAGCTAATAAATTCATATATATTAGGATTAAATAGTTTCGAAGGTCCATTAATGGAATAATAGCAAACTTAATTCACTTAATATTATAGTCAATTATAAATAAAGATTTCTTCCAGTTGGTGAATAAACAAAATGTCGCTAAAAAAACATCAAGCTTTTGTCTGAATTAAGTTATTTAAAATAAACGAATTTTTCATTATAGTTTTTAGATATTCATAAGAAAATTTATACAATAGAAGACTCTGGTTAGTCGGCAATAGATCAATTAAAAAAAAAAAGGAAAATACTCTTTTGTCGATGTGTTTTAATAAGATTTGATATATCTATGCTATTCCTTAATTACTCTTTTATTTCCCTGTTGATCTACAACTTTACTTTAAAGTAATATCATCAACAACAAAATGTTGTCCACTTGGACACACACACGCACACATACATAAAAGTGAGCCGCTCAAGTTGTCCATTAAAAAGTGGCCAATGCATTCAGTTGTCAACTGTTTTTTTATTTTTCGGATGTTGGCCATATCAGAAATCCGCAAAAAGCCAACAAACTTTGTTCGCCAGCTTGGCAGCTTTTGTTGTTTATGGATAGCTATGAGAGTGTTGGGAAAATGGGGAAGATGTGAAGTAGAAGTGCTAGATGGGGGGTGGGGGAGTGGGTGATGTTGGCAACAACTCCCACAACTCAATGCACTCAATCAATGCACACACACTCACACACACAGACGCCTTTTGTTCCAAACACTCAATACAAAAAGCTCTCATCAGAAAATAACAACAACAACAACAAGCAACAACAACAAACTGTGGCCACTAAAAAAGCACAAACAAAAAATTTATAGTGCTGCAGATAAGTTTGTGGTGCAAAGTGAAACGCCAAAATGGAAATGGTCAAATCAACAAACAATTTTTGCAACTCTGAAACCAGAAAAATAAAACAAATCAAAAGCAAAAAGCAAAAAACAAAAAGCATTGTGAGAGCAATCAAAGTACTATAAATGAAATGCAGCTGCCCATTGTAATTGTTGGTGTTTATGTATCTGTGAGATACATATACATATCTGTGAATATTTACTTACTTATTTTGTATCTTCTGGCATGACCCAAAGCGTTGTTAACAGATTGATTTCGAAAATGATAATGTGCTTTAGCGAACTCGTTGCCAAAGCCGCAAAGCCCCCAGAAACAAGTAGCAACAACAGCAACAAGAGCAACAACAACAACAACAGCAACAACAATGGCAACGGGCAACTGGCAACATTCACAGACCATTTGACGGCTTAAGGTTCGCATTGGGGTTATCGCCTAATCGCATCGCTTGCCAGTCGCGTTGGCCTTCACTCTTGTCCTTCTTCATCTCCTCTTTCTCTTCCGAATCTCGTTTTTGGGTATGAGTATCGGTATCGGTTTTGGTATCGGTATCCTTGTCTTTGGTTTGTTTTTTTGTATAAATTTTATGCTGTCTGCCTCTCTAACCCAAGCGCACAATCAATTTTCAATAAACAAACAATTTCATGGGCGGCTTGTCTTTTGCCAAATCGGATCTAAGCCTCAATAAGCAGCTAGCGACAAGACGCACTTCCTGCCACAGCTCTCTTCAAGAGGTTGCAGACTCCAAAGACTGTTGCTTTTGCCAACAGCCTCTCTGATTACACTGCACAACGTCATAAAGGTATTAAGAATAAACAAAATTAGATTTCATGCAACTTATAATTTGTGTTTTTTTTTTAATACGTGTAAATTGGTCTTCAACTTATCTTATATTTATAAATATGTTTTTAATTTTCCAAATTATTGTTGCTTAGTGTAACTGATTGATTTGGGGCAGTAGCATTGACGGCTCAATTGATTAATAATTGTTTGTGCTAAAAGTATCTATCAGATACGTGACTAAAGTTAGCTTGGAAACAAACGCAATATCCTGACAAATTTCAAGTCAAACAAATGGCTAAAAAGGGATCCAAGGAGTAATTACAACCCAAAAGCACAGACATAAAGAATGAACTAAGAACTAAAGCAAAGAGAAAGAGAAATCGACTGATGGAATAGTGTATCTGTGTATCTAAGCAAATGTGTGTATGCTGACAAATGAAAAATTAAACAATTTCCTAGTTGCTTCAGTACTGAAGCAGTGTTCTGGCAACGAATTGCTAAATTTAACTGAAACATTTATTCTACAGAGAGCACTAAATTATTCCTGCGCTTGGCTTGCCAGCCAAAAGATACAAAATCCGAATACGAATGCGAATACGAGTAAGCTTACGAATACATTTACAAATACCAATTGCGAATAGATTCTGGGAAGAGCTCAACACTTTAGCTTAGTTCCCTTTTGTTTGTTTGTATTCATGTGGCAAATCGTCGACATTATCGTCATCGTCATCAGCATCAACAGCTGCCGTTGAAGTCGACGTCGACCTCGACGTTGTCGTCACCATTGCGACTGCGACTGCGACTCGTGCCAAAAATCATAAAAAAGGCAAAAAAAAAAAAAAAAACAATAAAAAAACATAGAAAAAGAGAGAAAAGAAAATATACAAGCGAAAGCTTCCTTTATCCTCGCACTCGACTTGGCGCCTTTCATTAATATGCGCAAATTATAACGAGAAGAAGAAAGCAACGACAAAAAATCAAACTCGTCTGCAGAAATTGCTAAAGATTAACTGAAAAATACCCTATAAATATTTCTTCGGTTGTAGTTCATATATGATTTTATAATATCATATTTTAGAACAGCTGTAAACACACTCATGGTCATTAAATTAATTCAACAAAGTTGTTCAGCTTATATAAATTTATTTGAACTATCAGCACAATTAAAAATAAACA
This sequence comes from Drosophila phalerata, assembly GCA_951394115.2. NCBI lineage: Eukaryota > Metazoa > Arthropoda > Insecta > Diptera > Drosophilidae > Drosophila > Drosophila phalerata. Next base: position 25,388,852 of record OX596008.2, on the reverse strand, counting down.
TGTAAACGTGTAACATTGAGAGTAAAAATATTAATGAAATTTAAAATAAAAATAAAAGTGTAATTATTTAACTTTTCCGGATATTTTTGTATTTATTTATAGTTTTTTTACAAATGAAAATTTACAATAGGAGCTTTACCAAATATTAATTAATTATAAATAATTTGAAATAGATTTATTAAATTTAATCTTTGGGATATAACTTTGTTAAGCCATTCTTGGTTATTTATGCAGGGTACGCGAAAAAAACGACCGAACTGTCAACTGTCTGTGTGTCTATCTGTTTGTGTTTACATTTGTATTTGTGTGTGTGTGTGTGTGTGTTGAAAGACAACTTCATTTACTTGGCTTGCATTGTGCATTCGTTTTATTCGTTTCATTCGTTACATTCGTTTTCATTGTCGTTTTGCCGTTTTTCGGACGGTTTTCGTTTTCGCCAACGTAAGCGCTTTTAATTTTAAGCTTGCATGCACAAAAGTATGCAATATGTTTTTTTACTTTGCCTCTCCCTTCAATCCAACACAGACGATGCAATTGCACTTATGCATGCATGACATCCAGTTGTCCCTCTCTCTCTCTCGCATACACACACACACGAACACACAGAAACACACACACATTGTATGGCTGACAATGGCTTACATAAATTTTAAGCTCCATTAGCAAAATGTTACTGCCACCGCACCCAAGGCGACGTGTGGCAAGAGCTGCAAGTGTGCACTCTCTCTCTCTCTCTCTCTTTCTTTTCCTTTTTCTCCCTTTTTTGTATGTGTGTGCATCCAAAGTTCAAGTGCAACAAAAGTTGGTTATTGTGCTCGGTCTGCTCTATTATAATATGAAATGCATATTACAAGCCTGGCAAATTTCGGACATTGAAGAAAACTTTTTGCTTACCTAAGGCGAACCCTGGCTAATTTCTACATAAATTAGAAGACATGCTCTGTTGGCCCTCTGTGTGAGTAAATGTGTGTGTGGTACCTTGAGGTAATTTATGCAATCAAGATTACAGTTGACCAAGTTTAAAATGTAACTCAAATATATCCAGTCTTTGTTCTACATTTCAAGAAGCATGCAATAAAAACGAATTTAGTTTTTATAGTTTTAAAACGTTCATAAATGAATAAAATACATCTGGGCAAATTGGTGTAAAAATCAGTCGAAAACAACGAACAAAGTATTAATAAAGTTAACTTTTTCATAAATATGCAACTCAAAAACTTGATTATAGAAAAAACATATTTTCCTTTTTATTTTCTTAAAGTTGTCTAATTTCAAAAATAATATATGTAAGACTAAATATGTTTTATTTTAGATTTTATTCTATTTATGAGTTAAGCTTTTTAACTTACCAAAACTGTTGAGAAAATAACATAAATTTTGAAAGGTTTTCCGGGCTTAGCTTTAATTAGTTTATTACTTTTTTGTAGTGCTTAGATTCTATATTCATCAACAATTTGTTGCTAAAGCAGCAGCAAAGATTCTAATGAACTAGCACACTGCAAAAAAAGAAAAAAAAAAAGAAGAACATGGCTCAACTAATTGCAAATAAATTAACTTGGCTTTTAATGGCTTAGGCCGTCTACAGCTACAGTTACTGTTGTTGTTGGTGCGTCCGGTGTCGACGGCTTGGTGGAAAAATCAAGAAAAGAAAATAATTATTTTGTGCTTAAATACGCAAAAGTTGAAGCCGTGGCCAACATGTGGCATGCGGCATTCGGCATGTGGCATGTGGCCGCATCAAAATCAATTCGACAAACAAGCAAATGAGTTGCGGAAACTATTACTTACGAGTCAGTGCTAGCAGCAGGATCAGCCAACACTACAGGACTACAATGGGGAGACTTCTTACCCCGGCAAGAAGAATTTGGCAGAGAAGAGTGGCAGGAGAAGGGGACAGCTTGTGAATGTTGGTAACATGAGCCTGGACGGCACACAATGAATACAAATTGCTTGGTAAATAAACAACATCTCAATAAGGAGCAAATTACTGACGCCATCCAGCGAAAAAATAAACACACACATACACATGCGAATACGCACACATACATCTAAATACAATCACACGCACACACACACACAAAGACATAGACAGCAAGTGGCGGAAGAAGGAAGCAGAAGGGGGAAAGAGTGCGAGTGGGCAATTCGCGCACTGCATAACAATAGCAACAATTTGGTTTTGAACGTTTGCTTTTGTCTGTGCATGTGTGTGTGTGTGTGTGTGTGTGTGTGTGTTTAGTGTATGTGTGTGGGCGCTAATGAATATAATGGCGTTACATAAATGGCGGCATGGCCCCTGTTTGGAGAGCTGACAACCATTGTGACTGCCATTGTTGTTGTTGTTGTCCTTTCCGTCATTGATGTGTGGGAAATTTTATATATACTACGAGCAATTGCAAATAGTCAAGGAACAGAGAGAGAGAGAGAGAGAGATAGCGAGTTCCCAAATAAAATAGAGAGAGAGGGAGTTGCAAAGTTAGTGTAATTGTGTGTGCAGGCGAATAGCAAATAATGAGAGTAAATCATGGTTTAATGATAAAAACAATACTCGCATTCATTCTCGCCTGTACATATGTATATCCTATATAAAAACCGATGTATGGATAGCTAAAGTTTCACATTGTAGAACTACATGAAGTGCGCCACAAATTGATGGTATAACAGTGAGAGGAGTCAGCGAAAATTAATTAAGGTAACTTGAAATCTGTTTTGGCAGCAACCAAAATTCGATAGAACACTTTATTTGTGAATGGCAGACACAAAAGCAACCAACAAAATTCAGATCCAATTAAATATGAAACCCCACAGATATCATTTAAAATTCTAAAATGTGAGTCGAAAATAAAATTTGAAGAGTATTCAGATGTATTTGATTAATGTTATTGCCTCAATAAGCTTTAACTTGCTTAATAGGCACCTAATATACTTAAATTTTAATAGTATTACAAATCCATCAAATATTAAAGCAGTTAGCTAAGTCTTTTTACACTCAATACTTTTGAGTTTGTCTAAAGATCATTCTTTGAAAATCTTTAAAAGATTCTATTGTAATTTGATTTGATTGAATAATAAACAGTAAGAAATAAATTCATTAACATACCTTACCAAATACTTTATAATTACTACCAACTAGTTTTAATGATATCTTTTTGGAGTGCTTTTAAACTTGTTCAAACTCTTTAAGCTTTACCATGCCACCTGTAAACTTAAATCAACTGAAAGCTTTGGTGAGCTTTTTAGCATGCATTAAATACACAACAAAGCTTTTATTCTAATATAGTATATAATTACTTTACTGCTATTGCGAGTACATCACATTTCATATTTCATTTTCTCAACTGTCTATTACTATTAATTCCCTTTTGCCTTTGCTTAATTACAATTATTTGATAGCCCCGTTTAATTAGGCCAACAATTGTTTTTTTTTCCGGCAAAACAATTAAATATGAATGCAATGCAGCTTTTGAGGCAACAACAGGAAAGGGACAACATGATATTCTGGAACAGGACTAAAACTATAGGCGATGTCTAGCTTAACCTCCAGTTGAACTCAGAGGCCCAGAGGCCACTACTTAAAGGCCGCTTCATATTGTCTGTTTTCTTTTCATTTTCTATACAGTTTTTTATCACTGCTGTTGTTGTTGTTGTTGTTGTTGCTGCTGCTGGTCTGTGCGCTTATTTTCCATTTCCCATTTTTTTTCCAGCTTTTTTTCCGTTTTGATGTTTCCCTGGGGAGCGGTGAAGTAATTGTTGCGCTTGCCACGCCCTGCGGCCAGTTGGGGCACAACGCACATTAAAGTCACGCCGGGGCCAGTCACAGTTCCAATCTCAATCCCAATCCCAATCCCAGACCCATTTCCACTGCCATTTCCATTTCCATTCCCACTCCCATTCGCATTCGATGCGAGTGAAAAGCGTGAAAAACTCGGGCATATTTTCTCATTTCGCATGGCGTATTGCATTGGAAATGCGAGAGAATTCTCGAGCACGCCGCGAACTCGTAATACTAGTCAAATATTTTTTCATTTTCTCCACAGTTTTTTTTTTTATGGCAATAAAAGTTGTGCATTTTATTTGTGGCAACTGATTTGATGGCAGGATCTTTTCTGCTAAGGAATTTTACGCTAACTTCGTTGAATCAATTTCAATTTTCTACGATATATTCAATTTTCAACGGCTATACATAGTTTGGCTTATTAAATTTCATCAATTCGATCAAGAGAGAGAGAGAGAGAGATGCATGCGGTGAATGCAAACTAGGCAGTAGTTATCCTGTTGGTCTCCTGCTGCCAGGACATCTTATGAACTTTTACGTCTCCATTATATGCAAATGATGAAAGCAAGAAAACAAATATTGCTACCTCGGGCGATGGCCACAACAGCAAACACACATACACACACGCACAACCTACATGCAACGCATTGTTTGGCTCTAAGGATATGGTTGAGGAGTGGTGAAGGAGGGAGGAGGATGTGTGTCAGGATACGGTGCGAGGCTCATGTGCAGACATTTACATAAGCAAACAGCTTCTGCTTTTATGTGGCTGCTCGACGCAGTCCCAGCAGACGCAGACGCAGCCATCTTTTCATCCTGCCATCCTGACTCGGTGTCCTGTGCACGAACTACTAATAAACCAACAACAACGGCACGACAATGGCAACGGATATTAAGCTGAAACTGCCCCGAGGACAACAGAGTGCCGCAAAAAAACACAAATAGATAACCGATGAGAAGCAAGATGAAGTGTAGTTCGAGGAGAGGAGTGGAGAGGAGAGAACAAGATGGACGCTAACTTGGCCAAAAAGAGCAAAAATGACCGAAATTAAGGAGGCACATTGCTGCTGCAGGATCTGTTCCATTGCCATTTCCATTGCCCTTTGTCAATCTCCGGGCCATGCCAATAGGCCCATTCTGCATGCTTATCAACTGATGGTTTGAACAACAACAGCAGGCAATGGGAAAAGGTCCGACCCCGGGGCTGAAAATCCCATCCAGCAACAGTTTGAATGGACAGTTCTGGGAATTCATGGAGCTGTCGAAAAGGGTAAATTGCCATTCAAAAGTTGCCCGGCAAATGATTTGTCGTCTGATGAACAGAACATGCAAAACTTCCTCATCATAATCAGCATAATCAAGTTGTGCTTCGCCCAAAAATGTATGCTACATAAAGTTTTTGACTTGGAAGCAATTATGCGGCACACAAAGCTTGTGTGTCATATGTGTCTTCAAGTTTTTTTCCTTTTCTTTTTCTTATTCGTTCTTTTTTTTTGTTTCTTTTGGTTGTGCAAATTTAATCACTTAACCCCAATGAAAGCCGACGAATGGCGAAAAACTTTTCCGAAGCGGCGAAAACTTCTCACTGGTTGACATTATAAGAAAAGCGCAAAGAAATTTTGCCTCCACATGTTGCTGTGTTGTGCGAAGGGAGAAGGGGGGAATTGATTTTTCACTTGGTCGAGGTCACAGCATGAGCATATTAATTCCACCACGCCCAATATTCCAGTTTTCTCTACTCTTCCTCATTCTTGACAGTTACTACAAGTTTCTTTGTGCGTTGACATTCCACTCGTAAGTGTGTATGTTGTGTATGTGTGTGCGTGTGTATGTGGAACCCAAATGACAAAGTTACTTAAATTACCAGACAAAACTTTAGTTGCTCTTACTCTGCCTCAACTCAATGTCGTTGGAGTTGCCGTTGCCGATGCTGACTCTTAAGCAGAATTAATGAGTGAAGTGCTGGTTTTTCTTTTCTTTACCATTTTCCATGTTTTTCTGCTGACAGTGCAAGTATTTTGCTTTGGAGTTTGACGAGCCATGCAACCTCCAATTCACTTTAAAACGCAAAAGTCGAGTGAAAGTTTCTACACGTATATGTTTTCTATGTATACACATGCATGTATTGCACTTTGCCATATTTATAGCTGTGTGTGTGTGTGTGTGCGCAGTCTGCTACTAAGGCTCGTTTTCTTTTTAAATTTGCCCTTAGAGTCATGAATGTCTTTCACTGGCACTTGATATGTCTCGAGCTCAAGTTATTTTTGTTACTCTTTGTTGTTATTATTATTGTTCACATTGTTGTCAATGTTGTTGTTTTAGTTGAAAGCACTTTTCTGCAGGTTGTTGTTTTGTTTTGTGTGTACGCTTCTATGCACTTTGTATCTGCATCTGCTGCCAGATCAACGCCTTTGATACATATCAATATTCAACAAAAATGCATTTATATTTAGAATACATTTTGTGGCAATTTTTAGTTATTGTTTAATTTGACGAGCCTGAAGATATTTTAAAATACCTGACCAATTATTTGCATACATATTTATGCTGAAGCTATTTAAATAAAATTTTGCATTCTTAATTGGTGTATTGTCTTGGAAAGCTAAAAAACTGTATCAGTTTAAGTAAATAGAAATTTTATTTTAATAATAATAAAGAATTGAAGCCCTTTGAATTAATAAAGAGTAATTTAAAATTTACTTTTATAATATATTTCCTGACTTCAATTAGCAAATGCAATTAATTAGATTTTTCTATCGACCAAATTGAAATATTCAATTTAATTGTAAACTAGATTTTCACCTCAAAAAGTTTTTACTACTTCTTTTCATTACACAAATTAAACTTTCGATAAATAATTTGCATTGCTTTGTGCTCTGAATTTTGCATTAATTTATTTCAAGTCTAGATGTTTACTTTCGTTCAACAAATTGAAGTTTGACCTCAATTTATAGTTAATATTTACCAATGTACAACTTATTTTGTTCTTCATTTCAAAAATTAAATTTACGAAATTGTTGAAATGTTTTAATTACTTTTATTTTTGTACTCTGGGCTTTTAAGCTATCATCGAACCATCAAAAGGACATGACATTGCACTCCGCACTTCTCTCGTTTTGTTGTAAAATATAAATAAAAAACCAGAAGTGCAACGAGCTTTTCTTGTTTTTGTAGCTGAAGATACTGGAGATTGTTCCTTGCAGGTCCCATTTACTGGCAAGCTGAAGAGTCTTCAGTGTGTGTGTGTGTGTGTCTGTGAGTGTGTGAGTGTATGTGCTTTGCTACTCCTAGTACAATAATATCCTTTCACATTTTATTACACTTGTAATGTGCAACGATTGGTTGCTCTTATGAGTGGGAGATGAAGTATCAACAGCAGCAGCAGCAGCAGCAGCAAAAGGTCCTCTCGAATCCTTAGAAGCAGCACAGTGAGCAGTCAACAGTTGAGGATGTTGCTGCTCTTGTTGTGTTTGTCTGCCCCAGGCTCTCTAATAATATAATACACGCACATTGACCTACATACATGTGGCAATAGGTGGCAGTTGTGTGTGTGTGTGTGTGTGTGTGAGTTTGTATCATTGTCAATATTGACAATAAACAAGTTTGCCATAAAATGTTACAAGAGTCGAGTGGAGCATTCAAGTGGCACATACTCATCCGCAGGACAACAAGTTTAATGCTCAGCCCAAAGAGGGCACATAAATCAGGCACTCAATCAAGCTGAAGGCCAAAACCAAAACCAAAACCAAAATCCCAATTCAAACCCCAACCCCAATACCCACACGTCATCACGTTGACTTATTAATCGGGTATTTCCTCGTACCATACAATACTTATATATGTATATCACACATTATACATCATATATTCGAGTAGTTTGTGTCCTTTTATGCAGCTGTGCACTTTGGTAAATTAAAAAAAAAAAAATAAATTAATAAATAAAATGGCCCTGACTCGTTGATAAAATGTTATTATAAATTATATTAAATATACATAAATTGTGTTGTATTATAAAAGCAAAAAGGGTGAACAAGTAAAATGCAATCAGTCATTTGGCCAACGGGTTGACATTTATGCAGAGTAGCAAACAAACTTTTATAATTAATTAACATTAAAATAACAAGAGGGTCGCTCAGGCGGCCAATCGGGCAATTTGTTTAAACATAAATCAATCATGAGTTGGCTCACATTAAAAATGTAAACATACAAACCTTTCGGGAAAATGGACACTAACTGTTTAAATATTGCTCGTTTTTCAGATTTCTCAGCCGGACTGCGTTTGGTCGAGGTACGCATACCAAATTACGTGATTAAGGGCGCCACAGCGCAGTTGGAATGCCTCTACGATCTGGATGGTGAGGCCCTGTACTCGGTCAAATGGTACAAGGACGGCAATGAGTTTTATCGCTATGTGCCCAGGGATAATCCGCCGGCACAAACGTTTCGTTTGCCAGGTGTTGCCGTTGATGTGAGTATGCCTTTAAAGACCAGAGAAAATACGAAAAAAAAAATAAAATAAAATAAATTACGACCCACGTTGGGCGCCATTGTGTACACTAGAACTAAACATTAAAACAACATTGCATACTTTGCGGCATTGCCAGACAATGGAGTAAACCCCCCTCCCCTAACCAGCCTGTCTATCTCCTGTGGCCTGTGTCTTGTGGCTGTACTTCAAATGAACTGCAGCAACAACAGCAACAATAACAACAACAACAACCATGTTTATCTCTGCGTCGAACCGAGCAGACAATGCGCTACCTTGAACGCGAGTTTTAGCCTGGATTTTACAACTGCATGCGAGTATTTAATTCAGAAAATGCCAGACAAAGACTCGTTTCTGTAGAAAATACACACTTCGTGTTGTTGTTAATAAGCACGCAGAAAAATAACTAGCGGGCAAGAGATCCAAAATTCAAAATCACACAGTCTTAGGCCCTTTTATACCTGAAAGACTAGAGATTTAATAAACAAATATTTTTATTTGTTTTAATTATCTAACAAGTGATGGAAAATCATCCATACTGTTAATATAAATTCCTTTATTATCATGTGATATGAAATTTGGTCAGTAAAAAATCACAAATATGCAATTTATTTTTAAAAAGCTCATCAGCCTTTTATTCAAGTTCTAATAAGGAAATATTGGTGTTTCTTTTTGTATTTGTTTATTTATTACATAAATGACATTAAAAATAAAATAAAGCTTGCATTCTAAATTTTCTTTAATTACCTCATTTTTTCATGGTCTTGACTCTCTAGTTAAGACATTTAGTTAGTATTTATTTGTCTCTCAAGTTTAAACATTTACTTAGTATTTAATTGTGTATTCAGAACACTCTCACAATTAGAGTTTCTTCTAGGTTTTAAAATGAAGGTCCCATCAGTTTGACAGTTAGAGACATGTGTGGTTTGTACATCAAGTTCCTCCCCAAATCGAACAATGATCATAGACCAAACTGAATGGACTGACGAGACATCAGACAGAGACAAGAAGAAGAGGAACAATAGCTATAGAATTGGCGCACTTAAATGCCATTGCTCCATTATTTTTGCCACTAAAACTTTTGCACGTACAATGCGATGCACGTTACCGGTTTGGTTACCTTTACCCGCCTACCTCCCCTTTTTGCCAAAAAAAAGAAGAAAACCGAACGCATACTGAACACACGTTTAGAGTTGCCAATGGCACTTCCAGTGCTGGTAAACGCCTCAGTGAGTTCAAGATAAGCACGTGAGCAGAGACAGACGCCCCGAACTGAGGGTCGAGTAATCGTATAAGCTATAACTATACACTGGGAACAATAAATCATGCTTTTCGACACTAAAATATTATAAACATTAAGACATTTGGTCTTATGTTAAATATGCGTTTGAATCAGGGACTGCAAATAAGAGTTATGAATTGAAAAAAATTATATACAAAATAAAACTTATAAAAAAAAATTAAATAATAAAAACAATTTTTAGCTTTATAATAAATAAATTTTAAAAATTAATAATAATCATTAATTTCAATTATAACTTTAAAAATCGAAAATAAAAATTATTTGTCAATTAATTTTAATTTCATAAATTTTATTTTAAAAATTATAGCTGTTACGGTCCCTGGCTTGAATATTAAATATTATCGTCATTTCAAATTTATTTTCCAATATCAAATGAATATTCTAGATTTTAAAATTGTGTTTACCCGGTATTTTGATCAGTGTATATACTACATACCGAACCGCACTAATCGTCTACCGAAAAAGTGAAACTGCTTGGCATGCATGTCCTGGTTACTCCTCCCTCTCTCTTACTCCTGCCACCTAGAAGTGAAAGACTTCTACTCCTCCTACTCCCACTGCTCATCCTGTTTAGCTCCTGTTCCTTAACTCTACATGTGTTTCAACTTGCGATTGCAATAAATTTTTCAAGTTGCGCTTTTCACTAGTGACTGGCGGCCATTGGGCGTTGGGCGTGGCCGAACGTGTCTATAATGCGCGTTATAACAAGCACACACACACACACACACAACACACCCACACACTCGCACACACAGGCACACACGCACATGCCGCCTGGCGGTCTTCAGTCTTCAGTGCTCTCAACTTTGATGTTGGGCCGCAGATAAAAGGCGAAACATGTTGCAAAGAGATACAATGAGGGCGATAGTTGCGGATACGTTTTGGCTGGCAGCCAATGCTAATGGTTATATCCAAGTCCATTGGCGGATATTGTTTTAGCATAATCGATTCAAGTGACTGACGTGGTCGGGCTAACAACTTTTTGGCCAACATTGATGTTGCTGTTGTTGTTGTTGTTGTTTTGGTTTTGTTTGGATTTCAGTTGTTTTGTTTTATTGCAGTTGGAAATTGTTGGCTGCTCAGACGTGAGCTTTACCTAAGGGTCATATGTGTGTGTGTGTCTCTCCCTGTGTGTGTATATGTGTGTGTGCTGTGCTAGGTAAACTATAAATTAGGTTAAAACAACAACAGCAGCAGCAGCAGCAGCAGAAGCAACTGAAGAAGCAGCAGCACAATGAGCACAAACGGATAAAAAATGCGCAATAAAAGATAACAAAGTGCACTTTTCGTTAGCCAGATAAACAAAACCCATTCGACCTCAACAACAGCCAACAGCCAGCTTAATGGCTTAAAGTTCAAGTGAAATATTTGCCTAACATTTACTTTTTGGATTCGTTTGCTCTATCCGACCCTTAAAGAGCCCAGAACCATTTTAAACGTAGGCATTGAAAAGGCATTTTTAAAAACTTCGCTTGGACAAAAAACAATTACATTACATTAACGTCCAAAGTGGCTGCTATTGAAACTGCCAACAAACGGCATTCGACAGTCGTCAGTCGTCAGTCGACAGTAGACAGTCAGCTGAGCATCCTTCGACACGAACATCGACGACATTTTTCAGTTGTTTTTTTTTTGTTTTTTTACTTTACAACTTTTGCCACTTTTTGGTTTAACTGAAGTTGCTGTTGTTTCAGCTGCTTGCGAATTTTAATTTTAATTCTACTTTTCAATATTATTTTTTCGTGTTTTTATTCATTCAACAATTTTTAATTGCAGTTGCACAACTCGAGCGACGCGATTGTTAACCTGCACAACGTCAATCTGCAGTCGGCGGGACGATTCCGGTGCGAGGTTTCCGGCGAGGCGCCATCTTTTCAAACGGTCACTGAACATGGCGATATGATTGTAGTATGTAAGTATCATTCTCTCTCTCTGGTAACACTCTTGTGTGTGTGTGTGTGTGTGAAAAGAGACAAGCAAGTGCTTTTAAAATCGAATTAGGAATTGAAGCTGTAGCAAATAATGTTGTCTACTATTAAGGAATTGTCTAAACTTAAGTATTCTTTTTGTTTTAAGTTTTAATTTTAGAACGAATTATTTTTTGCTACATTACATCCAAATGTTGGTTAACTTAACATCATCATTTTGTCTAGTTGATTAGTTATGAGTCTCAATTTTCAAGTCAAATGTCTTTACAGTCAGCCTGTGGCTTAAAGTTTCCTTTTAATACACTCATTCTATGATTTTACAGACAAACTATGATTCTAAACTGTCTTTCAGTTACTGGCAGTCCTTTGTTCTTTTGGATATTGCTTAGGTTAATTCAGTTCATTTGATCTGGGCAATTGAATCGCTCATTTGGCTGCTCAACTGTTGAACTGCATTTGACAGGCTTCATTTGATTTCATGTTTATAATAAGCTTAGGAAACTCAGCAGAAGTCAACTGTCCCCTAGAGCGTCAGGGAAGACGTGGGAAATGTGTACAGTGTACACTGTACAGTGTGCGCTATTTTCAGGATCCTTAACCTGCCAAAGCTTAGCATCTAACTCAATTTTGCAACTGTCTGTTTTGTTCAACAATTTCCTGAGGGCACAACAACAACGATGACAACTACAACAACATTTTGAAGACGTTGCGATAAACTCGAAATGCAAACAAAACAACATTTTGCAGCTGCTTTAAGTGCCGGCTGACTGCGTGACTGAATAAATAGCTGAATGGATGGACAGGAGAGTAGCTCCGAAAGGAATTCAGCTAGAAGGAGGTTTCAACTTGTATCTGGAATTCAAGAATCCCACGCTTATTGCCACGGACAACGTCTCACACGTGGACCAGGCAACCGGAACGCTCTGAGGTCTGAGCTGTCGTTGACATTTCGTTTGTTCAATTATAAACTTTTGCATGGGCGTTCCCACATCATGTCATCTCCCTCTTTGATTACTGCTATTGTTGTCTCTCTCTAGTCCCCAAAAGTGGTCTGGCCAGTGCCATGCATCGTCTTTGTTCTAACACGCTTTTGTTGTCCTTTGTTTTTGGCTTTTTGCTGCTCATATTGTGTGCTGCCTGTTTGGCTTTCAATCAAAGTTTTTAAAAGCTTTAACAACAAACTGCTCGCATATGACACAGCTCTCAACTCTCATCTCACAATTCTCCAGGATTTCAACTCGCTGCGCCCACAGATGCCGTTAGTCCTCTGGCAGCTGCAAAAACACCATTTCCGTTTCCGTTTGCATAGTTTTGCTTAGCAGCGATTTATAGTCTTTGGGAGGGCTTAATAACTTTGTCATGAAACACACTTTGTGTGACAGGAAGTATAAAGATCAGCTCTGTTTCAGCTTTCTTCCGTTGTTATATGATCGATGGACAAAGTTTTACTCGTACCGTGATTCTCACCATATTATCTATGTGTTCATTAAAATGCAATATTTTTTTGTTTTTATTTAAATCTGTGTATTTTAATTTCTATTTATATTTTTATGTCCATAGTGTTACTTAGGTGGTTTGAAATAGGCAAATAAATCTCGTGGTATATCAAAAGTAAGATTGTCAGCTTACTTTTTACCTTTTAAATGTTATAAAGATGAATTTGGCTTTCTTCAAATATTCACCTGTTTCTTCTACTATCTACCCAAAAGTTAAATTGTAAGTGCTGTTATCACCATTAACATTTATTAACAAACTCGTACAGATGTTATGTCTGTAAGTTCTGTTAAAGGATTAAAAATTTAGAAACTTGTAAAGATGAATTACATTTTATGGCATGTTTCTTCTGTTAAGATGTAAAGTGAAGATGTTAGGGTATTAACAAGCTCGCTATTCTCCATATTCCCGTCATTTCCATTTCCATTTCCATTTTATTCTTATTTCTTTTTTTTTATTGGTTTTTTTTGTGCAATTTTATCAGCAGTCTGTCAGTGCATCAGCGGCTGGAACTTTTATTGAATTTCCGGCTGGGCGCCGGCGAGTTTGTTGTTCTCGCTGATGTTTTTGGTGGATCTTTTGGGTGTTGGTTTTTGGTTTATAACGGCATTTTGCCGCTTTCTGCTGTGTTTGCGGCATGGCCACTAGACAAGTCCTCTGTCCAGCTGTCCAAATGTCCCGGCTGTGCACAGCTGAGCTGTAAATTAAATTTTGCACAGCTTGAATTCGTTAGCCTTGTCCAGCATCAAACTAACCAAGTGGATATTGGTTCTTGTCATTTTCTTTTATGCAGCTCTACCGGATCAAGGACCACCGAAAATAATGGGAGGACGTCCGCGTTATCAAATTGGCGACTGGGTGCGCATCAACTGCACTGCCGGTCGATCCAAGCCGGCTGTCAATCTGACCTGGTTCATCAATGGAGAGCCTGCCGATCCGCAAAAGCTGCGCAAATACGACACTGTGGTATCGGGCCGAGAAGGACTCGAGACCTCTGTGCTGGGACTGCAATTTCGTGTGGAGCAACATCATTTTCGCAATGGCGACATGAAATTAAAGGTGAGTCTTGTAATGATTACCCGACTACTCTGTGACATCACTGACTTCTCTCTTTCAATTTCTCAACAGTGTGTGGCCGCATTGTCAACCTTCTACTGGCGCAGCAACGAGGAGTCCGTCGAAGGCGATCGGCCGCAGAAGGCGCCGGTGCTGGAGTCACGTGAAAGTGACTCCGCCTTTGCCAGCAATTCACGCGCCGATCCGGTGCAAGGTATGTCATACCGGGAATTATTTGTTACACAATTCTTATCGCTTTTCCTTCAACCAAATGCAGCCAGCAAAACGGACTCGCTCCTTAAGGCCCGTGCACCGAGTGCGCTGCTGTTGCTCGCGTTGGCCACAGCTGCCACATTCGCCGGCAGCATCCAGTGTTGGCCAACGCCGATCACAGCAAGGCACAGCAGGGCCGGGGCCAAATCGATACGAGATTCGATGAATAATAATGTTGTTGCTAATGAGCCCAAAGATAAAGAAAAGGACAAGCAAGCTAAGAAAAAGAAATATAATAAAAATACAAATAAAGATAAATCCATTTTGGTTGTTGAGTTGCTCAGGCAAAAGCTCAAGAGATTTGTGCGGCAGCTGCGTTTCTCTGTTGCAACTGCCACGACGCAGCAGCCGCAACAACATCAGCGGCAGGGGCAAGTGTTGTTGTCTGCGCGGTAGCTTCATTAAGTTAGTCTCCTCCGCCTGCCCATGCATTTTCAGCCCCGCCCACAAAACAAGTTTCCACTGAATTTCCGTCTTCGCTTCGCCGAAATGAAAATATTAACAAGAATATAGAAAGTTGCAAGAAAACAAAAATTCATAAAAAACAAAAAAAAAACCAAATAAAAATTAAAAATTGAAGGGAAAACCGATAATTTATTTATGTCGTTAACAAAAGCTTTCTTGAATTTAATTTGTATAAACAAAAGTATAATGATATGCATCTGATTAATTAAATTTAAAAAAGAGCTACTCTCACATTGTGTAGAGAAACAAAAACATCAACTTTGACATATAGACAAAACAAATTTGTTAAGTGTATTAATAAAAATAATTGTATATAGTTAATATTTAATAAATGTATTGTATGTTATTATTTTATAAGAACTCTCACACAATACGATAAAACGGCGCTGCACTAAATGATATAAAACAAAAACATGAAACATAAACTACAAATAAAAACAACAAAATCAAATAAATGTGAATAAGTGACAAAACTAAATTATACAGCTCAATGAATCCAACAATTTAAATGTAGTGCATTGCAAATTAAAATGTGTATTTAAAATAATTAGTCGTAAGCATTTTCTAGCTAAAAAAAAATAATATACAACTAAGCATTTGAATTTCAATGGAATATTAAGTAAATGAGCAAAACTTAATTATACTCTAACACGCATGAGTGTGAAATATAATTAAAGAATTCAATTGATTAATGCACATTTTATTAAAGTCAAATATAATTATTTAGGCTATAAATTCATTTTCGAAATATATTGTAAAATCTCTGAAGATTTTGTTAATTTAATATTACGATTATTGCACTAAATGAATTTATGTGTATATTAATAAAACGTTTTTTTAAATCAAAATGGGAGAGATGGAAGCACACATTTAAATTTAAATAAATAAAAACAGTAAAGAAGGAAAATGATGATAACTCGAATCAAATCTAATCAAACTTAGCATCTAAAAGCTGGTGACTGTTGAAAAGTCTTAAAACTAACAAAAACATATCGTAAATTTATAAATTGCCAAAGTTTTATGTATATGTATGTGTGAACTTAATTATGAATACAAAATGCATTGTACGTATACCAATCGATATACAAAGCATTATAATGGAACTATTTACTAAATAAGTATACCATGTTCAATCTGTTCTCTGTCCGTATTAGCACATATGCGAATATATGTTTCTTTGTTCTAAGAATAAATAATAAAAAAAATAATATTAAAAAACTACTAATAACATTCCATGTTATTTTGCTGTCATCCATTAAAAACCAAACAAAAACAAACAAAAAGTAAAAAGGCGCTATCAATTGATAAATTGTTAAAATGTTAACAGTTTAGTTAGCCAAATTTAGAAACAATAACTAAAGTCAAACAAAAACGAAAATGAAAATGAAAAACCAAAACAATAGCGAAATGATTGTGATTAAGCCTTAATGAAGAGTTGAAATTAATTCATACACAATTAATTATTATGTAAATAGCCCAAAAGCAGCGCCACATAAAATGCATTGTCCATTACAATTATTAATGCAATTTCCTTATATGATTACGTCTATTATTGTACATACAAATAAATATGAATATTTTGATTTCCGATTGCCAATTAAGCGAATTTTAATTTCAATTACAAATATAATTATAATAATTGTCATAGTATGCATTTTATGTGTAAATACTTCTATTTAAATGATAACGCAATTAGTTTTAAGATGTCAGCTAACAAAAACAAAGTGCAAAACAAAATAATGCGCCAATTTTAAAAATAAGCAAATTAATTTACAAATTAACAGCTTCGGTTGGTCGAAAACTTGATACCCTTTCAGTCTGTTTGATATTTGATAAAGGAAAACCATTTGCAGAAATAATAACATTAAAGAAACTCAAGCATATGAATATGCCACATTTCATTAGTTTTGCTGGTTAAAAGAGTCGACTCTCTATAAGGGTATTATATATGAAAAAAATATATTTAAATTAGTGTGTATAGCATGTTTGTGTGTGTGAGTATTTGTGTGATTGTGTGAATGAGGTGTTACGTTAAGCGTAGGTCAAAATATATTTATATAATGTATACAACTTTAATACAAGTAAATGTGCATTGTTGTAAACTGTAAACTGTTTTTAAGTCTCACTTAATGTCAACGCTATAAACTACAATTAACATAAAATATATTGATTAATAAAAAAGAACATATAAATAGAATCCATTTAGGTCGGGTTTAACGATCAAAAAACAAGAAATAACTGTGTGCTAATTGTAAGTGTAAATTATTTGTGTATTAAAAAATCAATTTTTAGATGTATAAAAAAGTAAGATAAAAATGCATTCGCATATATACGAGTATGATAATATGAAAAAAAGAGCTACATACTAAAAAAAGAACAACAACAAAACAACAAATGAATGAATAATTAAACAAATGCCATAAAGTTATTTAACTTGAATTTACAAGCAGCTACAAAGTAAAAAAACAACTAAAAATCTGTAAATATCTTTAAGCATAATTCAATGTACGATACGGAAATAAATCCAACAAAAATTATGAATGCAGAATCTTGAAGAAGAACTAATAAAAACAAAAATAATATTTGTTTTAAAATCAACTGTGGATTTTTGGTTAATTTTCTTCAACAATTTTCAGCAGTCTGACACCCAATTTATGTATGTGTACGTCGTTTTCTTGGCAAATTGTTACAAACTTTTTAAGAGGGTGCACAGAAAATTGGGTAATTTTTGGAAAATATTTCAAATACGTGAAAATGTGCGGCATGTACGTGACAACACGATACCAAGGACTGTCCGGCAATAATAAGAAAAAAGGACCAGCCAAACCATTTAGCAGTAAAATAAAAGAGATATGGTACAGGACAAGCCGTAGATGACACACTGATCAACAAAAATTGTTGCAGTTGAAACTTCAGCTATCTTACCTATGAGTTAAGTAAGTAACTAGTTAAACTAAAAAGAAGATTTCACCAAGAATATATACTTTATTTGTAGCTGACTTTATTTTTTTTTACAGACAACATTTCACAATTCTGTAGAAATCGCCATCAACTCACACCAGATCCGCATTTATGTCTGTCTTATCCGAAAGTCGCACAGCTAATAAGCTGCCAAAAATAAGCACATTTGATAAATAGATGACAAAGCCAAACAAATTATAAGCAGCAAATGCTTGGGATTTCAGCACATTTATTAGCCAACAAAATCATGTCCATGTTTGGGAACAACAAATCGCCGCAAATGAGCTAAAGTCCCCCTTTCCACTTGTCCACCTGTCCAGCTGTCCACCTGTCCACCTGCAGCTGTAGCTGTTGTCGAATGACAAAGAAAAACTCCCCCAATAAGCCACATACTAAGGCGTTGGTCAAGCATCTTGGCCATTTGCCGTTGCTGTTGTTGAGGCTATCAAATGTCACATAAATCAGATTTGTCATTTAATTACAACAACAACAACAAAGCCAACAACATTGTCTAAGTTTAGTTTAGTTTGTTAAGGAAAAACCTTGTCTTAAATAGAGCTTAAGCTTGAGCCTAAGCTGCTATTAGACAGACGTTCTATAAACATTTTTTGCCTCATTTCCGCTTGCCACTTAAGCTCCAAGCTCCAAGTGAAAATATGTGTTGCCTACTTTGCGGAGCTTCCATTTCACATACATGAAAGTAATAAGTAAAAAAAAAAGGAAGGCAAGACCTTTTGAATATAAAGCTCAATTGTCGGCAGCTTAAAAGTTTTATGTTTGATTTTCGCACGGATAAGACGGCATAAATTGCCGCACAGGTAAAGTTTTGATTGCCTTAATGATAAGTTAAACTGTGCATTAAGCGTCAGGGCCAAAGTTGCATAGAAGTGGCAATCAGTGATCCAACCCTGGAGCTGGAATCACCTCAGCTCATATATCAATTTTAAATCACTTCCAAGTGATAGATACCAGTATTAAATACATTAGATACCAGAAAATACGAGAATACACTTTGAACTCGCATCTTGGTTCATTTAATTTTATGGCTTGTTCGATTCTCAATTGTCACGCAGTTGTTCCGTAACCAGTTTCCATTTCTTTGTCCCAATAACCAATAGACAACACTCAGACATTGTTCCCGTTCCTCTATGCAATACAATGTCCTGTCTGCTTGCAGGTCTTTCTGTCCTTTGTTTTTACCATGAGAATTGCTTTGTTTTCTAGTTGTTGTTGTTTTTGTTGTTGTTTGTATCATTTGCAACATTTGAAATGATTTGCAATAAAAGTGTCTGTTGCTGTCCATTGGCCACACCCCATTGGCATATTACGTGCTGCTGTTGTTGTTGCTGTTACTGTTGATTTGGCCGCCTCGTCGGCCATTGTCATTCTCATTTTCATTGTCATTGTCATTGTGATAGTCCTTGTCCCCGTCACGTAATTTCATTGTCTTTGTTTATTTATTTTTTTGTGTATATCCATTTGCCTTTATTTTTACATGCATGCTGGAACGTTTTGCGAGCTTAAGAGCGCCCAAGAAATTAGTTTAGTATTTAATTCATTTATATCATTCAAAATATTCAATCATTTATTCTCTTTGAGACACTTTTCAAATTAATTGCAAATAGTTATAATTTTATTGTTGTAATTGTAATAAATAAAAGTTACATTTATTGTACTGCGCATCTTAGTGTATTATTCTGAAACCAATTGTATATATTTTTAATAATAAATCAACCTTTTGACTTAAATAAATACATGTCCAACATGTGTAAGATACATTTGTTCTTATACTGCTTCTTACGTATTTTCCCAGCGCCCAAGGCGCTTTTCTCCCTAATACACTCCTGGCATCGAACATGAGAATATATGTTTCGAAAAGAAAGACCAACAACAAAGCATAAATACACAGACCAAAAAAAGTGAAATAGGAAGACAGACTGACTAAGAGAGAGAGAGAGAGAGAGAGAGAGAGCGAACAATGCAAGCATAGAATAATCGTGGATACAATCATAATTTTTGTATTGCAATAAAAATGCGTGGCAAAATAAAAATGCTCATAAAATGCTGGCTGCCAATTTCTGTCTGGGGAAACAGACTGCTCCTCTGCAATTGCTGGCACATAATTTGGCATTGGCTGTTGCCATAAATTATATAGATTTAGCACAACATTTTTTGGCATTCCGAGGACTCGGCCTTGTCTGGACTTGGACTTGGACTTGGATTGAATTGGACTTGTTGTCGCAGTGCCGTTCGCATTTCTGTCCAATAAAATGGCATTTTAGTCCTGGTAATGGAAATGGAAATGATTTCATGTCATTGCAGCTACGTGATGCAAAGTGTCACGACAACTGAGGACAGAGCAAAAACAAGGATTCCAAATTTAAGCCAGCATCCAAAGCTTAAAGCTGCTGCAGGTTGGCTTGTTGCAGCCAAATAACCATTGAAGTATCTGCATCTTTAGTCAAGTCAAGCGGAAAAGTCAATGAGCTGCAGTCCAGAAATTGGAGAAAAAAAATAAAGTTCTTGAATTGAAGTTGCAGTTGTTGAAAATTTGTAAGTCCTTTTACTGACAGCTAATCGATGACAAACTTTGAAGAGGTAGCAAAAGTAGCTACTTTAAAAGCGACTGAAGTAAAAGGTAGGTTTTTGGCAACACTTTCGTCTGAATTAAGTAGAGTTTTTCATAAGTTGAGCTAAGTTTCAATGACTTGGAGATGCTTTAGACAATTTTACCAATTACTAAAACTAAAACTAAGCTCTTATCAATTTTATAAGTAGCCCTCTTAACATTATTAATAAAGTATTTTTGGCAAGTTGCATGTAAAAGACTGAGGAAATGCTTAACGCACAATTTACATATTATCAGGATTACTTTTCTTTTTTGTATGTTTCCCTTTTCATGGTACCCTTTCCGTCTGCCTATCTGTCGGCGCGTGTGCCACATTATTGTTTGCCGTTTTTATTAGGTTCTAAAGATTTTTAGCCATCCCAAAAGTTGTGCCATAGCCAGGCACTGTACACATATCTTTTGCTGATTTCATCAGTAAACGCCAGTAAAACGCATTTCGTTACCTTGATTTTTTATTGCCTCCTTCCTACTACATACATACTTATCTGCAAAAAAGTGTATATGTGTTTTTGGGGCCAGTTACAAGTCAAACACTCGTTGGCGAATCTTTTTGCTTTGCTTATCTGCCTGAATGTTTCATTTCATTTGATTTGATATCCGAACCCAATCCAAACTCTGGCTGCTGTCCATTTGTTGCCTACGCAATGGAAACTCAACCGATATTTGATTTTTTATGACTTGGCTACTTTTCTTTATTTGGTTTGCTTCGGTTTTTGCTTTAGCCCTAGCTACTACCTTAACCTTTTCCCCATTCGCTGGCCAAGAGCCTTGGCTGTCTTTGTTGGCTGTAGCGATTTCCTTTTCGCTTAAAATAACAATTTCAAATGGATTTTATTGCCTTGGGGTTAGATTTGTGCTGGCTTGTCATGCTTTTATACTGATATGTCGCCTCCATGACTCCTTGACTCGACTTTTATCGTTTTGCATAAGCGCCTTTTCCAATTCTCTTGCCTGGCCTTTCTGACCACAGACACACACACACACACACACACCCTCATTGTGACTTAAATCCTGCCCTTAAAGCCTTGGCATTCAAGTGCATTACACACACTGCACTTAAAACAGCTGAAAACATAATAAAAACGACAACGCTCCAAACTTTTCCCAACAGACAATAATTGAAAATGCTGTGACGGTCGCTGCGTTTGTTAGCCAAACTTTCTGCTGCCATAAAATTTATGTTAATTGAAATTTATGTGCAACCAACTCGACAGCAGCAACAAAAGCAAACCAAACAAACGAAAAACCAACCCAAACTTGAAGACAGACACATCAAAACGCATTTGGCTCTTGACCAAACTTGTACATAAGCATTTATTATTATTATTTGACAATTTTTCCTTAATAATGCTAAAATAAATAAATAAACTATAATCAAGAGATAATTCAATATATAAGTGAACAGTAAGGAACATATTGATAAGTTGATCACCGTGCGTATACTTAATATAACAAGTGCTGCCTTATCGTAGATAGTATGAAATGCAAGAGGAAATAGTTTTATATGGCATGTGAATCGAAGAGCTGCTCTCTATATAACCATAAAAAAGTAGCTACTTTTTTTATGATAATGCAAATTTGCAGTGGCACAGTTGCTGTTGTCATAAAGCGTTTTCCGCTGCTGCCTTCGATTGCATTTCGGAAACGATTTTCCGCACATTATTGACACATGTGGGTGCATTATGCAAAAATTTATGGCGGAAGCATTTAGGCAACGAACATTTATGGGCACAGCACACTTAAAACTGCAGTAAACGCAACGGACATGGCTTAAATTAGTTAATTTTATGCCGCCTCCTAAACCGCAAACTCCACCCCGTCCTGGCCAGGCCAACACATTTTAACGGTAAGCACTTGGCTCGTATATGGAAAATGTGTTTGAGTATTTATTTATTTTTATTTTGGTATTTTTTTTAAACTGTCTGATAATTACGAACGCTGTTTATGGGCTGTTGGCCATTTATATAAGTACTTGTATTTACAATAATGTGCATTTGTATGGGTGTTAGTATATGTATGTATGTGTGTGTGAGGTGGTGCCTTAGCCCGTTTAACATAATTACCTGTTTATAATTAATTAAAATGCAATAAGCGTAAATTTGATAAAATCCGGCACGCACATGCTTACCTTGCATCATTTTTTTGTTGGTGTGTGTGTATGTGTGTGGGTGAGTCGCGTGTCAGCAATTTTTGCAGGCACTGTATATAGGCGGCCAATTAAATGAAATTGATAAACTAAATTACAATCGAATAGATAAAGCGTAATAATGCGTTGCAGGAATTAATTCATAAATTATTCAATGAGCCGCTAAAAAGTAGGCAATACTTTTTTCTTTTTACCTCCAGTTTATATTTTATTGTTGTTCAATTTTCTGCATTTACTGGCACTATTTTTGGCATAAAAGGCGAAAACCTAATTTAGGCCCACAATCAGCCAATGAGCCTCACAATCAGTTAGGTTGAGCAGCAACCAGGATAGCATTTAAAATTGCAACATAAACACATTGGCGATGACTTTAACAACAACAACAACATTGAATTTTGCTTTTATGACTGCATTGCATGCACCGTCAACGCTTATTGACCATGAATAACCAACGGAAATGAAATACGCGTCGCGGTCGCGTTTCCTGTTCGCGTCATTCCCAAACCCCGTTGATGAATCATGACATTTGATTGTGAAAGTATGCGTGTGTGAGTAACAGGCATGGTGTGCGTGTGTGTGTTTGTGTGTGTGCTGCACTTTAATTGCGATGACGAGTCGTTAAATAAATAAGAAATTCTTTTGAAGACATCATTTTGTTCTAGAGTTGGTCTGTAAACCAAATGATTAATAATAGGGTATAGGACTTATTTATTTATTTCATTTAAGACCATTTTTTTCATACATTCTCTTTCCATCATGACTTTGTCGAAACTTTGCTGATTTCTCTGTAGAATGTTCAATTTTTCCTTTCATAAATTTTCCTTGACTCTCTTTATTAAAAAACTGAACAAATTTAGGAAGCTCTTTACCTGTAACCAAGGCTGCAAACTAGTTCTAAACCAAGCCTTGGCTTTGATTTCTAAGCAGCCTGAAACGGATCATAAACGGAACCCTTAAAATTACTTAATGTCTTTCCTGAACACAAATCGAACAGTTTTCTAGAAGAAAAGATTTGGTTAAAAAAAAAAATTACATAAATTGTATGGTTTTCTAATACTTTGTAATTATTTGAGACTTCGGATAAAAATAAGTCATATTTAAGTATTCAACAAATTTCTTTATATTTAAAATTTGATTTTATTAAACAAAATGTATGTCCCGAAAAATGGTATATAAAATATTTTGCTGCCAACCTGAAAGGCTTTCAGTCTAGCTTATAACCCGACCTCTTATTTACCATTTAATCGATAGCTCAATTTCTTGTTTTAAATTTCCACAAATCGTTTTTAAACTCGATTTAAAGTTTAGATTCAAATTATACAGCAGGAAGCTAAGCGATTTGAGTTGAGAGAAAAATGGATTGCAAACTGAAAATAGATTGATTACAATACAACAACAATAATGTACGACTTGAATATCATTTAAAGAAGTTACTGCTTAGTTTTGTTTTATTTGTTTTTCACTTTACAAACTAATCTTAAACATGTTACGGTCGCGAAAAAAAAATCAATTAAAACAACTAATATTTAAAGTTTGAACAGATTCCAAAGAATACATAAGGATAAGGAATTTATAGAATTTCTGGTTTCTGTAAATTTTGTTTGTTTTGTTTCTTTTATTAATTTACAACACGCACAAGTTTAGCTTAGATTTAATGGAGAATATGTTGGGGACTTGCTGCTGTTTACCCTTCTTTAGGAGTACATCTTATTGACTATGAAAATGCCATCGCATTTTGTTTAAATTTCTTTTATATTTACAAGAAAATGTTTTCTTTTATTTGGCTACTTTCATTCACATCAATCTGCCAGATAATTTATCATTATATCAATACCAATGCCAAGCTGCATTTGTCCGTGTGGACTATTTGGACGGCTAATGCGCAAATACGAGTGTGATAAGCCCAAAGACGAAACTGGCCAAAAGCTTTAGTCAAAGGGGGAGAACAAGTTTCGCGTGCTTTGCAGCTGTTTCACTTGGCCACAATCGAACGCCTTTGTATGCAAATGAGCTGAATGCCTCAGAAACAACAACAGCAACAACTTCGAATAGGCTGCATGCCACCTTCTCGTTGCATTGCATTTCTCACATGCCACTCGCAGCTGTCAAGCTGCCTGCGGGTCGAGCCTAAGGCAGGCAAAGGCTTTAGCCTTATGAGTCATTTTGGCTCAGACCCCTTTGGCCTTATTTGTTTGTCTTGGCTCTTATGCATTTTGCAGTTCGTTGCACACCTTCGTGCTGCCGCCTTTATTTTGCATATACTTCCTTGTCAATTTCCATTTTTGGTATTTGTTTCGGTTCGGTTTTGGTTTTAGTTTCTGGTACAAATTGTTTCGCAGGCTCAAAGTGGGTGTGACATGTTTTTGGCTTTGCCAGCCTTTTGTGACTCAAGCTTAAAAAATTAGCATAAGCAACTGATTATTATCTTAGCTTAGCGCTTTAACTGAGATCAGACAAATGATTTATGGTCTCTGCACATGACAAGTTGAATGCGTCACAAATAAAACTGCAACTAAATAAGTTGTACAGAAAATTGCAAAATGTATGTTGACATACTATGTTTCCATTTTTGTTAGAGTACTTTTGAGAATATTAGCTTAATAAAAATTGAGTTTGAATTAAGAACTATTAAATTGAATTGACACACTTCAACTTTCTTGAAGATGGACTGTAAACTTTTTTTTAAGGATATGAGAAATTTCATATTTGATTTAGCTCAGACAAAAATTACCTGCCTTTAACTGTAGTTTCTCTTCTAAATAAATTCGACTAAACAAACATTTTAAACAATATTCTGTTGGGATTGACTTATGCAGCTTGACATTGATTGAATTACACACAAACATACATACAAATATTCAGTTAAACTTGTTTTTCCACAGTGAGTTTTCATTTCATATTAATGAAAAATGTTTAAAGTTAATTTGCAGCGTCACTCATTGGCTATTTACATTATTCTTTTGGTAAAATTCTTTATCTTTTCCTTTACATATTACAGAGATTGGTTAAATGTGTGTCTGCCACGTCTTCTCTTTTTTTGGAATTTGCTAAATGGGCTGGCATGACAATTTTCTTAGACCTCAACTTATACCCTAATCATATGACTATTTGGGGTGCATACTAAATTCTAAAAGGTTTTAATTATATTTAAAGTTTAGCTTGCAAATATGTAGATCAAAGTGTAAGTGCATTTTATACAATTGAAATGTTAAATTTGATATGCGCCAAATGCGAAAGTGATGAGCTAGTAATACAATTTAGAGTAAATAATACAATTACAATTAACAGGACCAGGATTTGATAAAAATTATTAAAATTATAACAATTTACTAGAACTCAACTTTTTATATGCTGAGCGGATTAATCTGATTAGAACATTAAAAAAATATATATATAATATTTTACAGATTATTTTTGCTTTTAAATAATCGGTATTTTATACACTAAATGAAAATTAAATTTTCATAAAATGTATTTAATTTCTTTGAAGTTTAACATGCTTATCGTTTCTTTTTATTTTGCGGTCTTATTGTTAACACTTAATATTTACAAGATCTTAATGATTACTGAAATGCTCAAATTGAGTAGTTTTGCTTCATGTAAATATTTAAATAGTTACATGGCAATAGTATTTATTTATTTATAGTTCATTTTTTTAATTTGAGAGATTTTTGCATTTTGCTGCATATAATATTCATACACATCAATTGAATTTATAATATATTTAATTTTAGCGCAACGTACTCAGTAAGTGTATGTAGATTTTTCTATGAAATTTGGCATAGGATATGTTTGCTTTTACACTTTAATTTTTTGAGATATGACAGAGTTCCTTTGTGCTGCACTTTGATGCATTACATGGAAAGGTGTTTGATTTAAATTACAGCTGAAGACAGTTAACTGCCGGCGGCTTCAGGAGGCCAACGTGAGGATCCTGCGGCGCCGCAGAGGAGCAGCAGAAGAGCTGGCAGCAGCGAGATGAGATGCGATGGTTTCCTCGAAGCAGCAGCACCTGTAAAAATCAAATATGTTAGCCATGTTATCTTTGAAATCTCTGCCCCTATCTTCCCCCTCTTCCCCGATAGTTTTACCAATTGTGCTGGATTTGGCGGCCACCGTTTCACGGGATTCCAAGGCAGGTGCACGCTGCTGACGATCGCTCTCCACGCTCTCCTCGTTGCTCTGCCAGTAGAGAGAGCTGATCTTGGCCACGCACTGTAAGCAAAGAATTAAGAGAGTCAGCTGATCCTTAAGACTGTTACTTCAGACACTCACCTTGAGTTTCATGTCGCCATGCTTGAAGTGATAAGATCGCACACGAAACTCCAATCCCAGGCGTGACATCTCCAGACCATCTCGATTCACCACAACCTTGTCGTACTGCTTGAGATGCTGCTTCTGTGCCGGCTCCCCATTGATCAGCCAGCTCAGGTGACAAGCGGGCTTGGACGGTGACGAGGTGCAGTTGACCCGCACAGTGTCCCCGATCTGATATCGCGGCTGTCCACCTGTTATCCTCGGTCCATGAGCGGGAGTAACTGTAAGCAGAAAATCATTTAATAAACTTGATAAAATATCATAAAACTACCATAATATTCATATTATTAATCCAAACCATGGTACATTTCTTACTGATATATATTTAATATATTTTATTTCCTGCAGAAAAGTTTGACCCAAAAAGCGTACTCGAGAATAACAATGAGAGAAAGTGAATACTCAAACGGGTTGCTTGAACTATTTGCATTCAGTTTATTTAATAAACTCTTATAATGAGATTATTTTCTATTTTCCTGCATATTTTCACTGTTGTACAGCTAATATATATAAAACAATACAATTACTCTTCTTGAAGACCTTTGTTTCTATTTGTGTGTGTTTGCTCTAAGCGCAGTAATTTCATTTTAATGAGTGGAGGAAATTGAATATTTTGTTGGTTCTGCACTAGCTTTCATTGCCTTTCCCATAGTGCCCTGGCCAGATGGCAGTTTGCCTTAGTTCCGTTTGTTTTATTATTTTATATGCAGCTTGGCAAAACGAGTATTTGGCTTACTTTTGTGCCCATTTCGTAGCCATAATGAAAGCCATGTGAGGAGTATCAGGCTCTGCTTGGGGCTGGGGCTGGGACTAAGGCTGGGACTAAGGCATACTTAAGATTTATGTTGAGATTTGTGCCAGTAAAATACAAAACACGGCACACAGACCTAAAGAGGGAAGCACATTTTATACGCATACGAAATGCTTATTCAAAGTTTATTTTAGCGTGTGTATCTCCGCCACTTCATGAGTGTGTGTGTGTGTGTGTGTGTGGGTGTTAAGGCATCTGGATATGGCTAGGACTAACGCCCACGACCACTTGGCCACACGCTCGCTCATTGCTTAGCGCTTTTGGGCATATACAAAAAAAGAAATGGAGACCAAGAACAACAAAAATGGAAAGAAAGGAATCAAGTCAAGTGTGGCGCCCCCTGGCGTCCAGTTAACGCCCACTGTGAGGCAGCCCCCGACGCAGTCGAGTGTTTGTATGCATTATAAATATACCATGCCAAAACCAAAGATATACACACACACAAACACACACACACACAAGCACACACAGCCAAGCACACACACCCAAGCACTGACTGCAATAAAAACTGGCGTAGGATTTCTTGTTTCATTTTAGCCAGGCTCATATTTTCATAACATTTGCAGCTGCCCCTTTCATATATAGTATGTATGTATTTGAGTAAGTGTGTGTGTGTGTGTGTGTGTGCATGTGCTTTAGCTCTGCCATAAAATAAAATTAATTTTTAATGGTTTTGAAAAAAAATTAATTTTCTTTAGAAGTTGCCGGAGTTTTTGTTGTGGCTTCTCAACTGGCCGCATGACAGGCACAGAAGGGAAAGCAGACCCAGAGCCAAAGCAGAGATCCACTTTCAGCTCTCTCCATATATAGAATATATATACGAGTACATACATATGTCTGTGACCAGCTCACAGCTCAGCTACATTTGTAGGTCAAAGCGAGGTTCCAGGTTCGTTGCTTATTTGTAATTTATAAAGTGAAGTTTACTTTACTCTGGCTGCTGAGTTTTTTCATTTTTTATTTTTTTTTTATTTTTAAATTCAGAATTTCAATTTAGTGCTGGCGCCCTCTTGTGCGGGCGTGAACACAGCCATATGGATAATATGAAGATTTATAAAATATGACCAGTTGTATATGAAATTGCTATTCAGTGGAGTGGGGTGTAAAATGTACACTGTACATGCGTGCATATTAAATGGATGGCAATTGCATTTGGTTTGTAAATTGCATTTATGTTTGACTACAGTTGAGCTAAAGTTACATTTGTAAAAATTATGAAATTCAATTTACAGAAATCTCATTTTAATAGGCATACTAAAAAGTTGAAATAAACAAAGGATATAAACAAAAAAGAATTATTTATAACAAATTTTTCATCTGTAAGCTTTAATTGATTAAGCTAAGATAAATAAATTGAAAACAATTGGTTTACTTTTACGAGAATAAAGTTAGTGACAAAAGTATATGTAACCTTTCTGATATCCAAATTATGATTATAAATGTTATTGTTTTTGGGTGTAAGGAATGTGGATCTTTTTGAAAAAATCTTGTAGATCAAAATAGTTTAATTCTAGAGAGTTTCTTGTCTAGCGTCAATCAGATCAATCATCAGAAATATTCAATATTTTCATAAATAAAGT
Source organism: Drosophila phalerata (assembly GCA_951394115.2). Taxonomy (NCBI): domain Eukaryota; kingdom Metazoa; phylum Arthropoda; class Insecta; order Diptera; family Drosophilidae; genus Drosophila; species Drosophila phalerata. The sequence continues at coordinate 25,359,631 of OX596008.2, read as the reverse complement.
TTAATAATTTCCTGAAATTTTCCCAATTTTTATTTTCACAGCATGAAATTAAAGGCAGTTGTTGGCAGTTCAAATTTCAGGCAGTTAAGATCAAAAACATTTTTCACACACCTCTAGGCAGCTTCTGATAATTGTTTTCATATTATATGGCTATTTTTTAAGCCAACGCCATATTGTCGCACTTTAGTTTTATTTGTGGCATAAATCTAAAGGCGCCCCGCAGCACACACATGCACAGACACGCACACACAGCCACATATGTGAGTGTGTGTGTGTAGCGAGTGTGTTTACAATTTATTCTGGCAAAAACTTTGCACGCAACGGCAACACCAACAAAATTATTCGAACCTGCGGCGTCCGCTGGCAAGGTCTTGGGAGGGAAAGCAGGAGAGGATGGCAGAGTCCTGGAGAGTTCAGGAGAGGCCAGTCTAGGCTGTGAGCAGGACCCCGTGGTGGCCAGAACAGGGCAGATGCAATAAGTCGAATGAGGCAAGTGCTGGCGAACAAGGAACATGGAACAAGGAACAAGGACCAAGGAACATGGCTCAACCATTTTCCTATGACTAAGCAGTTTTGGGGATCGCATTTTGGCTGCTCGTTTGCTACCTTTTGTGCAGCCAAAAGGAAAACGAAAACGGTATCAACGGAAAAAAAAACAGCAAAATGTGGAAAAGCAGTATGAAAATCATGGCGAAAAGGTGAAAAAGCAGCCGAGCTGCCTGCAGGCGGCCAAATGCCAGCGACAAGAACAACAACTGCGACCATTTTAAGTGGCAAAACGAGCTTGAATACCCTACAAAAGGTAGGAGGAGGAAGGATAGAATGATTGGGGAGGGGAGGGGGGGACTGCTTTCAAGCTGGGCATCTAGTCAGCACAGCTGGGGATGCCTTTTAATATGCTGCGGTATGTTTCTACATTCCCCACATCCCCTGTCCCACATTATTTCAATATTTTTTTTCCATTCCATCATCCTATTTTTTTGTTTTTGCTTTTGCACGTAAGCGCACTTTGCAGCTGCTGTAGAGTAGGCGATAAGCTGGGTCAGAAGAAGGCAGAAGGACGAATGGAGAATTGCCACTTGATCTATATGCAAAGCTTGTCTATGTGTGTGTGCGTGTGTTTTTTGGATTATGCACATGTTGAGCCTTGAGTCGCATATTTCGACTCTTGTTGTTGAGTGTTTCTCAAAAATTCTAATAAACATTTTCAGTCATGAATTATGTGCGAAAATCCGAGTTCTTCTTTTACGGCTTTCACCTGAACGGCCATTGAGATAAATATGCTTTTTAAAGATGGTAATAAATGAAGCTCAAGTTAAACTAGAAAAACAGTAAACAGTAGCTTTAAGTTTATGGTGCCATTATTAAATTTGTTTTAAGAGCTCTTTAAACAATTGAGAGGCTCAACTGACCTTAAGGTTGTTACATTTAAAGTTTACAGCTCATTAGCGAAACCAGCTCTGCGAAAGGAGTAGGGGGAGGGGAGATGCAATGGCGGAGAGACAACTATAAATATGAGACTGTAAGTGGTGCTTGGCCACTCAGAGCTCATAAAAATCACATTTAATTTTTTGTTCATATTTTATTTCCTTCTTCTTTTTTGCCCATTTATAGAGGAGAGGTCCTGTTAGTCCTTATGCAGGCAATTGCTTTTTATATTGTAAAATCGATAAGCGATCACATTATGTGTGCATGTGGAACGTGTGCGCGAAAGAAGAAACTCAGCAGGAAGCAGCCAAGTGAGTTATATGTATGTTTGTCCTTTAAAGTGCACTTAACCATAAATTCGCCATCACACACACACACACACACACACACACACACACACACACACACATACATACATTATGTATATGCATGTACTTGGGGGACAGGACATATGCAGCTGAATGCCGCCTTCCTCGTTCCTTGGCAGCCTTGCGTGCTCATTAATTATAAAACAACGCGTGTTACTTTTATTTCTGGCGCGGCACAGCGCCAGATACAGATACGGCAAGGACACGACTCCCGGGCTATGGAATAACAGTAACAGTAACTGTAACAGTAACTGGTTACAGTAATGTTTTCTTAACTCAAACATGCCCTCAACGACGACGCGACGCGTATCGCGCATTAAAATCGTTGCCATATGTAAAAGCAAAGATAACAATGGGAAGAGGGAAAGAGAGGAAGAGAGGAGTACAAGGAGCAGGCAGGGAGCTTAAGTGGGCAGAATATGGATGCTGGAACAGAGCAACTGTCGCGATTTTCACTGTTGTCTTTACTTTAAGCTGTCGCCAATGCTTCCAGCCGGCCAACGTGGCGTATGAGTAATGGATGCCACAGCCAACGGAGAGAGAGTCGAGAGAAGCTGAGTTTTAAGAGGACAACATATTTTTGACCGCAACAGAAAATACGGCAGCATCAGCAACCAGCATAATGTAAATTCCAATTGGCTGGGAGCCTCAAAAGGAATCCCTACAGGACCTGGTTAACTAAGGGGAAATGCAAAAGAGCTGCCAGCATATTCAGTATGAAAAATTCCAATTAGAGATGAAAATCGAAGTGAGCGGAGGAATATAAATATTTCTTGAAGGATTTTTTAAATGCATATTTTTATTTTAATGGATTTAATTTTTTAATTCAGCCTTCTTTAAAGAAATACCTTGAAGGGCATTATTATTAAATAGTTTAGACATTTTCAATGGCATTTCATTTCAGATAAGATTCATAAGATTCGTTATTAGAAGAAAAATTAGAAATTATTTACTAATCGTGAGTGAGCGAGATTTCTTAGGCTCTATGCCCACTGTGCTGGTCTTGGCCATGACTATGGCAATGGGGCTGTGGGACACTCGACGTAAACGCACTAAAGCATATTTTATGGCTCACTTGCAGCAGAGCTGAGCATGAGCAGAGAAAGGGAGAAAAGCGGAAAAGCTGATAATATGGAGAAGTGGGGAAAGGGGTTTTCAAATGACGACAAGAATGATGATGATGCTGCCGCAGTTTGTTGATGATGTTGCCCCTTTCTTTTGGTTCGATTTGTAATGCTCACAGCTCTTTGGGGGCTGTGGGAATAGAAGCAGCCTTTTTTTCTTGGTCTTTATCCTTCGAGCATGTCGCCCAATTGGCAGCCGGGCACATTGTTTAATATGCAAAACCATTTCCGACCCGGTCGGAGTCGATGTCTGACTCGGAGCTGGAGTTGAAGTCGCAACTCTTATGGAACTGTGTCAGAAGTATCATGAGGAATCGCCAAAGGCTGCCAAATCAGCTTGAAGTCTGCTTAGAGTGGGCGTTGTATGTGGCCATTTATCGAGGGCCCAAAGCCAGCTCAACATTATGATTATAATGATAATAACATTGATGATGATGCTGATGGTGATGATGATGATGAAGCTTGTGATGAGCTGTTGCCTGGGGAACTGATTGTGGTTGCTGCACATATTGATAACTGTTTGATTTTTTATGAGTTTATAAATTTGTGATTAACTCGCAACGGGTGCTGATTTTGGTGGTTCCTGATTGAGTAGTGTGCTCTGTGGTTTGCGGTGAAAGCGAGAGAAATTCAAATAAAATTCTAAGCTCACACTTTACATGCAAAGTTGTTCAAGTGCTGCAAGTGTTCTTGTCTCTGTGGGACAATGGAAAGACAAACTAGGGATTTTTTTAGCCACAATTGGCAGTTGGCGTCGCCAGATGGCGCTTTTGTCTTAGCCCATTTTTATACTCAACTAAATCGCACGACATGAAAACATAATTTTACTTCAAATTGCAATGACAGTTGCAGCAGCCACGCCCACACACTTACAGCAAACAGCATGCGGCATGCAGCACTTTTATCTACACACACACATACACCCACATGCACACACACATGCACATATGCAGACAAAGAGTCGCTTTATATGTGAGTGCGCTTTTGTTATAAGAACGACGTCGACGTCGACTTCGACGTTGACTGCAACTGCAACTGCGACAGCAAAAATTCCATTTCAATTGTTTGCTTAGATTATGCAGTTGTATTAAGCAAAAAGCAGCACAGACTGTGAACCAGGGTTGCCAACTACAAAAAAACGGCTTTAATATCAGAGGCTGAGGCCAAGGATCCCGTGAGAGAAAGAGAGTGAAAGAGAGAGAGAGGGAGAATGAGTTGCGACTGAATTCTTTTATGCGATAAGTTGCAAGGTCCCAGCTGAGGTTCTGCCCCATTTGTACTTAAAACAAAATATAAAAATGGAATAAAGTTCCAGACTTTGAAATACCTGTCAAATAATTTGAAAATAACCGAGTTTAACAAATAAGTTTTAAGGATTTAGCTACATAATATGTAGTACATATATATTATACTTATTTGGATGAAATTTATTTAAATGATAGAAAATATCAAAAGTTTGCTAGACGTTTTCATTGAATTTCGATCACAGTCATGGAAAAGAGTATGAACAATATTTAAACAATTTTGTTTCAATAGACATCATAGTTTCTGACCGACGGACATGCTTATATCGGTTCATCTGATATAACGACTAACGGTTATAATAATGGAAATATTTGCTTGAGATCTCTGTTATCACCTGTTCGCAAATCTCACTTTTCACTCATTCTCTTGGCAGTTAAAGTTTATCTCTGACACAATTTGAAAAAGTCTGTATATGTTATGTGTAAAATCACTTAAATCTTTACGGTTTACTCTTGTCAATTGTCCTTTCAACTTATGTCACCTTTTTTTTTGTAGCCTTTTGTCAACTTTCTCTTCGTTTTGCTTCTTTTTCTGCTGCATCCGCGTGGACAATTATGTTGCACATCTTTTGAATTGCTGGCCGACACGCCCACAATGGCAACGCCCACATCAGGAGTCCACTTGGCGCTGTCATTCAACAACATTGTTGACTGCTCTGAACTATTAGCATTTTAATTAAATTTTTGTTGTTTTTCATGTCGTACTCACATTCTCTCTCTGTCTCTCTCTCTCTCTCTCACTCTTATTTCTGCCCTCGCTTGCTGCAATTTTTAAGAGGGATGGAGAAAAATCTTGGACTTACCCACAACGGTCATTGTCTCCGACTCGGAGACGGTGTTGAAGGCAGGCGCCTCTCCCGACACCTCACAGCGATAGAGTCCAGAACTTTGGAGAGTTACGCGTTTCAGCATTACCTGAGTGTCCGAGGAGTTGCGTAGCTAAAATGAAATTGGAAATGGAAATGGAAAATGTTTTCTAAATATTTGCAAGTCGAAATGGAAATAAATTACAAAGCCATGACTCGACACTGGCAATTCTCGTTCACTCCTCATGCCACAATTAGGGCAATTAGACTTACAGATTTTCACAATTTGGATTTTCAGATTTGCGGCTTTTTTTTGTGTGTGAAAAATTAAGATTGATGATGATTTTCATTTTGATGGGGAGCAGGCAAAGTTCAGTTTATTTATTATTAGTTTAAGCTAGAGACGAACATGGCCAAAATGTAATTTGGCCAAGAGCACAAAAGCACAAGTCATAAGGTGCAGCGAGTGTGTGAGAGATGGAAAAGCTATGAAATACAATATATGTATAGAAACAATCGCAGAATTTTCCAACACATCAAGTGGTAAAATTCGTACGCAACTCTGTAACCGATGAAAGAACGCATGAGAATTTCAGCAGACAAAGAAGGGGAGAGAAATGGAGGAGTGGCTGTTGTAAAAGTCACTCTACATCTTTGCCAGAAACAATTGCAGTCAAGTTCTTTAAGTTGCAGTTTTATTATCACACACACACACACACATACGCACACACATACGTAGATACACGCAGTTGTAAGTGCTGGCAAAAGTTTTCATTTCTTTTCATTTTACTTGACGGGACTACCCGAAAAACTTGTCGAGCAAATTTTTATGAAAATTCTTTTGCTCCTCCTTCAGTTTCATCTGCTGTCCCTTCTTTCCTTTCCTCTCCATCCTTTTCTCTTCTTCTCTGTTGCTCTGTGCAAACAATCACAAAAGTCACGTTCAACATTATTTTTGGTTTGTTGCTTGTTGTTGCCCGCAACCCCCGCATCCCCCGATTCCACCCTTCCACCCACTTTTATTTCCTCCCTCACTGGTTACTGCTATTACCCCGTTACAATGACTGCGAACTGGCTTTTGTTTGTGTCTTTCTAGTGCTTAAGCCGATTTCTTCAACAAGAAAAGAGAGAGCAAGTCCATGAGGTGGGGAGAAGGAGTTAGTGGAAAAGACGGGAGACCGAACAGTCTTTGCACCACAATTCAAATTGCAGTCGACTTTTAGAGGATTGCAAGGAGTGAGGAGTGAGAAGGAGTGTGAAAAGGGGGAGTTTCGCTTCGCCTTTGGTCGCTTTTATTGCATTCCCTTGTTACGTGCAAGCGCCATTTTGTTTATGATGGCTGCAACAAAATGCAATTCACTCAATTTATTGAGATTCCCAATGCGTTCTGTCAGTTAACGGCTGTCAGTTTAGAAAAGTCATTGAACAGCTAAGAAAGTTGTTTAGTTTTCATTTGAGAAATCAACGGATTTTAATATTTCACCTGAAAATTTTAAATATAAAAAATTCATCAAAATTATTTCGTAACTAAGCATTATTTCTAGACATTTATTCTGCTGCTCAAAAATTAAAATTAAATTGTAATTTATACTTTTATGATTTTATTATTCGCTTAAAATTTTATTGTAAGTGTTCGTCTTGTCTCACTGAGTAAGAATATATATAAATTTTGTACATGATAACAGCAGCCTAATTTTTATTTATTGAGTAAAAATAAACATCACATAAGTAGTTCGAATAGTCGTTTGGATCGCAATATAAATTACGTCAAAACATTTGAAATGCATATTCAAATCAAATGTGAAATTTAATTTAATATGTAAGACGTAGTCTAAAATCAAATTGCAGTCGGAGAGATTAGCATTTCTATCAAATATCTCAATCCAAACCATAAAATCGATGTAGAGAAATTCCAAAGCAACTTCTCATCACATTAACATTAGTCTAATAATATTTGGACTTCATCTATATTATTCTACGACTTAGTTCGACTAAATCAAATAAGTTGGCATTGATATGCATACTGTATGAGCTTAAATACCCATAAAGAGCTAGCAATTATCTCAAATACAATTGGACTAAACAACAGACACATCACAGTCCATGCCAACTTGGCTTTGTTTCAATCACGAATATGACCATAATTATCTTTTTTTTTTTAAGAGGGAGAGAGAGAGAAAGAGGCCAACTCTTTCTTGTCTAAATGCAGACATTAACGCCAGAACATTACGCATAGGGAGTAATACAGAAAATGTGAGAGAAGGATGCGGAGAACATGAACATGGCACGCACAGGTCATAAAAGTCGCGTTCACATCACTCATACGCCGTGTTAGCCCTACGTCAATTGCTGGCTTTGCTTTATTTGCCTTCGTCGAGGCAAGATAGAAGAGGCAAGTTGCAAGAGGAAAGAAGAAAGAAGAACGAGGAAAGAGGACAAGTATTGGCGACGCGCCTGTCAACAAAATGCCACACAAAGTAGACGCACTTAAGTGCTTTAGCAAATTATTATTATTAGAGTTCGGTTCCCAATATTAAGCTGCAGTTATAGCAGGTCCTTTGAGTCGAGGATTGGCAGCTTTAAGTGATTTTGGTGGTGGCAACCTTTTCAAACGCAATTGAAACTGAGTGACGTGTACATTGAGAGGCGGAAAGGGAAACAGGACAGACCGCAACGTGACCTAAGCTAACCCTGTTTAGAACACACACACACATACAACACGAACATTCACAGACACTAGCAAACATTTTTATGGCTAACAAAAAATTACATCAACATTAAATTAAAGTTAAATGGCAAAACTACGTGGCAGCAATTTCATTTTGCGACGACGTAATCAGCACATGAAAGCAACAACAACAACAACAACTACTACAATCACGAGCAACAACAATAACAATGCAACGCCATGTTTTTTAGATGTTGCTGTTGTTGTTGTTGGTCTGGCAATTACATGCTTTAAAAATAATCATTATGATAAGGTCATAACACTAAATTTAAGCCCAACAACCGCTGACCTCTCTCTCCCTCTCCTCCTTTCTTTTACACTTCGCCCTTGCAATAAAATTTTAAATTAAATTTTTCAGAGTGTTTAGAGCACCTGTTGCCCATTTGGTGTTGATTCTATCAGAGACCGCGAATAAGTGTTGTAAGTAAAAAATAAACCAAAAATAAATAAAATAATCTCGATGAGCGTCAAAGTTTTTTTAGTGTTTTACTGGGCTATTATAAAATTTAATTCTAAATAAAGTTTTTGATCTAAATAATTATTAAGCGAATTTAAATAAAGATTTGAATTTGGAAATTAAAGTATTTATTTTAGTTCAATTAACAATTTTATCATATGTTTCATAAAAATTAATTTGAAATTTTTAAAATATATAAAAAAGACTTAGTAATTTTAATTTTATTATTGCTTCTATTTTTTTAATAATTTGCTTACACAAAAGTCGAAAATGAGAGTTATTTCATAATATTCAATAACAAATTTACATCAATTATTATTATTTTTTTTTATTTTCTCATTATCAAAAACCGGAGGTTTTATGTTATATATATATATTTAACACCAAGTATTTTATATTTCATATTCAAAAATCTACTCACATCGATGTTGACGCCGGGTAGTGGAAATGCCTGTCCAGGTGGCTTATCCCTCGGCACATAGCGATAGATCTCGTGTCCATCCTTATACCATTTCACCGAATACAGCGACTCTCCGTCGAGAGCATAACGACAGCCCAACAGTGCACTCTTCAGTCGCATTATGTGATTGGGTATCTTTACCTCGGTCATTGTCAGTGAGCTGGTAATGTCTGTAATTAGAGAAAAGAAACAGAGAAACGTTAACATTATGTTACGGGTATGCCATATTTTTAATGCAGTAACATTCAGTTTTAGTTGTTCGAGCAGATCGCTTTGTCTAAACCTATTCTCTCTCACTCTCTACCTCTTTGTCGTTCCTTTCTTCCACTCACAGCTCAAAAGCTAGCTTATTTTAGCTTTTACGTTCTGTTTTTTGTGACTAGCGTTAACTTTTAGTGCTGCTCATATTAGGGAAAATGGAAGAGGGAGAGTAAAAGAGAGTTGAGTTCTCCGATATATCTGCCATAATCATAAGAATTCTTTGATGGAATACGAATATGTTACTGTTTCAACTAGCAAATTCTACCAAGTGATGATGATCAATATACATTTTTCAATTCATAGATAAATGCACTAGTGTGTTATCAAACTGTCATGATAATAATAATATAACATGTGAAACGATACGCATTTTTATAAGCCACTCGTTCGGCATAAAATAGACTGTTCTGTCAACAAAGGGGTATTATGGCCCAGCCACCCTGCTAGCAGGACTTAAACAAAATATAAGCAAAGCAAATTTATCTACATTTAACTTTTTCTTTTTTATTTTTTTTTTAGAATTTATGCCCAGCAGTGTGACCAGTTGACCATATTTTGTATGTAAAATAGAAAGTGCAGTCGAGCGCCATCAGAAAAAGAGAAATACAGGGAAAAAAGATGGCTTTACCGCCGGCTGTCACATGAATTATGCTTGCAACGCTGCATATGCATATTGTACAGTTGTGGAAGCCAGCTTGAAGTTCCATTATTACAAATCGGTTGAACCACCAAAAAAAGGCCTAGAGACGAAAAGCGGTTGACTGTCCGATTGGGCTACAGGGCAACAGTCAATGCGACTGCAGTCTACAATTCAAAACGTCAAAAGACTAGCCTGATGTGCTCCTCTTCCCCCACTTCCAACCCCCCCAAAAAAAGGGAAGAAAAAAGCCAATAGCAAAGCGTTTAAATCACAAAAATTCTCATATGTGCTTTGACGACATTTTGGCGAGTTGAACGTTTTCACCATTTTCACATTTTATGGTTGCACGACAGTAGACGAGTTTTGGCCAGAAAAGCATAGCTTTTAGCCTGTAGCATGTACTAGTATTGCCTGTGGCTAACAGCAGTTGGCAATTGGCAGTTGGTAGTTGGTAGTTGGCAGTTGGTAGTTGGCATTGCCATGACATGGACACACCTACTTATTTAATATACTGTTACACTTTTCATTTTTCCAACTCAAAGGTGAAAAAGCGAATGTGAAAAGGCGCACAAAACAAACACAGATACACATATACATGCATATAGTACGTATGTAGACTGTCGCAGTGGAGCAGGGCACACATTTGTTTCCACTCTTATGGCTGAACGGGGTAACGTTACGTATACGCCGCGTGCACCACGGCCACCCGTTGAATTTATCACATTCACATGCAAATTGCGCCAAACGACCTTATTATGCAAATTGCCAACTGCAAATGGAGAACGAAATTGATTTTCCTGCATTTCCACTACAACAACAACACGCACCAACAATGACGACAACGAAGAAGACGACTACAACACCAACAATAATAACAAAGCGAAGGAGTTGCGACTTGAACGCGCCCACATGTGAATGCTGTTGGCTTTCCCTGTCACTCTCCTCCTTCCTCCTTCCTCTTACCTCTTTACACTCCACTCTCCACAAGCCACGACGCTCCACATGCCTCATGCCCCATGCCTCATGCCTCATGTTGTGTGTTGTCTCTGCCAGCGTTCAACAGTTTTGCAACCGCAAAACGAACGTACACCTTGCTCCTGTGGGCGCGAACGACGGCGACAAATGGCGAATATATTGAGCTGTCACACGCCCAGCTTCAGCCCCCAAACCAGGACTAACACACACACACACACACACACAACCTCACATGTACATGCCTTTAATATTGAACAATGTGCACACAAATCGACTGAACAGAGGCCAAAACTCATCAGATAGGAAAAGAGCGAGTGAGAGCAGAAGGAACAGACAGAGAAAGAGTGAACGACTCTCGGAATCTGAATCGGAATCGCAGTTGCTACCTCTATATACACAGAGAGAGGGAGACACAGAATGCTTTCAACACAACGCTGCAAACCAGACAATTGCTACACACAAAAAAGGTGGCAACCACAAAATGAGTTAGTTGTTTGCCAGTTCAGTTGCAAATGTGTGCGCGTCTTTTTGCAGCCACTGTAAGTATATATATGTATGTCAGCCTGTCGTGCATTTGCTTTTGGCCCGAAAATTTATGGCAGACATCAGAAGAACCAACAAAAAAAAATACAAATAAAAATAAAAATAGCAGTAGGATAAACACAAAAGACATCGTACATTATAAATTCATTTCCGTTTATGTATTTTTCGTTAGCTTTGCTTCGTTTGATTTCATGATTTGCCTTTTGTACAGCTGACAACAACAACAACGACAACGATAACAAAAACGGGTTAAAGTGGGCAATAAAATGTGCTAATAAGCATAAGATTTGTGTCACTTTCAAAAGAGGCTCAACAAAACCAACAATTGTCAAAGCTTATTTGCATTTCTAATATATTACATTTATGAATGAATATATTCCGTATGCTGATTTATTTATTTGAGATGTTGATTAACATGTTCGTTGTTATATCTTTATTAAGATCAGCATATATAAAAACCTTATTTAAATGATTTGTTGATGACTTTTAATAATTATATTCTTTTAAAATTCTTCTAATTTCACATTTGCGTGTACTTAAAGCCCAGATCATCTTTTCAAGCTATCAATATGTTGCATTTAGCAATTTTCTTTGGACCTTGTTCAGCTGCTACTCAAGTCAGAAGTCAAATGGTTACGCCCACTGTCTACTTTTAACTTCCTATTACCCTCTCGTTTAGCTAAATGCGCCTTAATTGCAGTTACTGACATTTGACTTTATAAATTGGCTGGGCTGTCAACCGCTTCTTTGCTTTTTTCTTTTTTTTCTGCCCTTCTTTCTTGACTTCTTTTGGTTTCTTTCGCTTTGAGTGCAATGCGGGCTGCGTAAATGGCGTGTGTCCTTCTGCTGCTGCCGCTGTCTCTGCCACCTCCTGCTGACGCGAGTGAGGCTAAAAAAACGCGTCAAGTCAACGTCAGGGACAACAGCAACTGACTGCACATTAAAAATTAAAAAAGCTCCACTTGCAAGGATAACAGAAAGAGGAAAGGCAAAATCCAAACTCAAAAGCAGGGTAAGGCAATGGGAAAGGAGCTGGGAAGGAGGCAAAGCCAAAGCTAACGAAAAAGTTGAAGCATCAGAAGTTTGCAAGCAGCAACAACAACTACAATAACGACAACAGCAACAACAACGACAACAGCAACAAAAAGAAGCAAAGTAATTTCATGCATCGTTTAATTTTCATTCGGGTTTAATTTGTGCAACTCCCCCGCCTCCTCCTGTCGCATACTTGACAACCGAGCAACACCAGCTTTCCATATCATATGATGCCTGTTCTTATTGTTGTTACACTGTTGTAATACCCCATTTAGACCTAATATCCAACAGCCACTTCCAGCAACTCCGGCAACTCACAATTGAAACGGCAAATAAAATAAATGCCAACAGACGCCGACTAAACAAAACTCACAACACAAATTGACGCCAAGCAATTTGGAGAAAAATAAAATTAAATGAAGCACAGCCGAAAAAATGCTCATCCCTTTGACTTTCGTGTCAAGCAACCCTTTCGGCATGTTTCCACTTACCAGCATCGGCATCAGCATCAGCATCAGCTGAATTAGAAGAGTATTTGAAGAATGGAAGCTAAGCTACAGAATATTAAATTTATACTGAATCGAATTGGAAAATTCTTTTGTTTTTGACTGTACAGATACCTTAAGTCTTTTATCTTTACTAAAACGGGAAAATACTACAAACATTTTCCAATCCCACACAATTTAACATTGTTTTACTATTTTAAAAATAGTATAAAGGGTTTATTTAATTTATATTATTCTTTACAAGTCATTTATTTACTAAAAAAATTTAATTAAATAGTTTAAAAATAAATTTTTTGTGTTTTCTTTTAGTTAAAACATATTTCAAATTAATTTTATATTGTAGCTCTTATCTTTTTCTATTTTTGTGCATTTCAGTTAAGGACTCTACTGACGAGAAGTGGAAACACTGCATTACCGCTAACACTTTGCCCCGCATTTTATTCTTTTCATTCTCACACGTCTTCTGCTGCTTTGCTCCAAATTCTTTCAAAATTTAATGAAGTCAATTTAAGTGCGCCTTTTCCCCCTTTCCCCGCTCCACAGTATCACAAGTAATTGAAATTTTTATAGTTGTCGCCGTCTCGGGGAGAAACTTTTATCAGCGCTTTCTGCACTCTTAAAAACAATTTTTAGTGTCGCCTTCTTTTAGAGGGTGTCTAGCTGGCGGGCACACACCGTTGAATGCCTTCAGTCGGGCAACAAATTAATCCCTTTATTTGCATAATTGAAAAACATCAAGTGACGCTGGCAGACAAATATCAAAATGGCAACTTCAACCCAAGTAAAATGGCCGCTGGCAACTCCGCCGCCTTCTCACTCTCAACAATAAAGTGGTGGGTGGGGCAGGGAGAGGGGAAGCGGATTGCGCCAACTGTCGCCACATTTTAATGTCGCGCTGCCTCCAGGGAGCTATTTAACATTTTTCCAACACTTTGATAATCGCACTTTGCGGCCAGATTAATTATTTACGAGACTGCGCTACCTGTGCGACTGTCGCGACTTTGCGACGTTTAACCCGCAGATGCCACTCACCCACAGACAAAGAAAGAGAGAGAGAGAGAGAGGGAGAGAGTAAGAGAATAGCCTGGAAGTTGTTGTTAAATCTTGGTAATGCCCAAAGCCGAGTCGGGCCACGGCGCTCAAGTATATTTGTCGCCGGTCTTAAGAGATTGCGGCGCACAATTTCCGCATCTCCTGCTCCACCCACAGCCACAGACCTACCCCCACTCCCACTCCCTCCCCCACTCCCTCCCCCACTCGCAGGTTCAACCATCAACCTCAAACCCAATTCCAGCCCAATTCCGACAGGGAAGCGACGACATCAAAGCGCGCAGAGTCAAAAGCCAAAAGGCAAAGTAACAAATGCCATTGCGACACGGCTCGCTGACTGTTGAGCTTGATGGGGAGTTGGGGAGGTGGGGTATTTCCAGGGCCAGAACACAGGAGTTAACTTGGCTACCTTGTCGCTTAAATGGGCGACAGTTATCAAACGTAATATTTCAATTGTGGCGCTTCAAGTGGCGCCAAATTGAAAAGAAACAAACGGTCTTATCAACTATGAGGCTACGTACAATCTTTCAGCCATGGCAAAAACTGAGAAATGCAGTTGAAGGCTTAGTGTATAGAAAAATCACGTTGCAATTAAAGGCCACAACAAAAGAATTTTTTACTCGCCGTCGACACGTGCAGCGAACTTATAAAACAAATCCAGTTAGTGGGCGAAATTAATACGCTTAATGCAATTTGTGGCTCAAAAAAGACGGCTCAAAGGGAATCCACTGTGGCTATACAACGCCTTTGACTTGGTCGCAGTCCTTTGCCTTTACTCCTTGCTGTTTTCTTTGCCTTTTTCCTTTTTAGCCAAGCAGTTAACAATTCTAGCAAAGAGTGCGCGGATTAAATTTGAGAGAGGAAAATCAAGACTAAGATGGACTAAGACGTATTTCTCATTTCCCACTGAGGAGTCATGTTAAAAGCGGTTTAAAAATCAGGTGAGTGAGTTGACGGCAGCACAAGAGTTGTTTAAATATTAAACTTATTAAAAGATGTTCAGTTTAAAGCGGCACAAATGAAGCTAAAGCTAGACAAAGGATAGATAAAAAGATTGATTAAAAGATGGGGCTGAGTTTCTTAATGTTTTAAATGGATTTTTAAATAAAAAAGTTGCATGATTAACTTGCAAAAATTTAAGAGTTGGTTAAAACATAGTTATATTTAATCTACCATTGCCTTGCTTCGTTCATCAGCTGACTAAAAAATTATATACATTATTATGCACAATTACTAAAACACAGAAAATATATATTATTACTTAATTTTATGTTATAGAAAGGATTATAAGTCTTCAATTAAATAAATGTCGAAATTTCAATTAAATGTTTATTTATGTATTAAAAAATAAGCGTTTTTATATAAATCTTCTTATCCTGGCAGCACTGTATGTGTATGTGCTGGCTGCACTCACAAAAGCAAATCCTTGTACGAGTATTTCTAGTTTGAAATTACTCTCAATGCCCATAGCCGAGTTACCTAATTGAGGTGTAGCCTATTTAAAATATATATATATAAAGATGTGTGTCAGTGCGGTTAAGCGTATATATGTGTGTGCCCGGTGTGTGCCTAAATATACCAGTTAAAATAAAGGCCAAAGTGAGCCGCCTGACATCCTCTTTTTTGGCTGCTGCTGCTGCTGCTAACGAAAAGTGCTACCGGCATAATTTGCAGCACTTCCTTCTATTCAAGTTTTGGAGCCCCCGGGGCGAGAGGAGGGAGGGAATGGGTCAAAAAAAGGGGCGGTCTGTACACATTAGCATGCTCATGCCCATGTCCATGGTTAGGCTATGTTCATGTCCATGTCCAGGTCCGAGAATACACAGCGATTGTGTATATTACGTATACGTATTCGTATAACGTATACGTCTACGTATACGTATTATACTTGTACATTTCTTTAGCGCAGTGTGCTGTATAAATAATTCAGTGGGCCAAGTCTGCCCGGGGCGCTTTAATGAGGCCAAAACGAATGAAGATTGGCAGTCCGGCCATCCGAAGTTTAAACAATTTATATAACTTTCATAAGTTGAAAAATTTGAAATTTATGAAAATTTAACAGACAAAGACACAGACACAGACACAGATACAGACAAATGGAAAGCGAAGGAGAGCAGAGAACAAGATGGACATGAAAATCACTTCAAGTCCCAAGGCTTTCGCTTTTCACCTCTCGTATGTGGCAAGAGTTGAAGTTGAAGTCGTTAGCGCTGCCTCCTGAGGACCCAAAAAGGTAAATACACACACAGCATGCAAATTTTTCGGGGAGCGTCAAAAGATGAAGGAGAGGCGGGGTGTGAAAAATCCTGTCTGGCGGAAGTGTCGGAACGAGAACGAAGCCCGAAATGCAGGATAAATGGAGAAAATCAATTTCATATAAAAATTCAAGCAAATTTTATGCGAACCTTTTGCTGGAGTAAAAGTTATTGCCAATATGTCTGGAACTCGATGTGAATGAGTTTGCATAGTTGGGTGTGTGTGTGTGTGTGTGTGTGTGTAAGGCTTAGAATGTATGCAAACTAGATGTGTGTGTAACAGTTAGTCCTTCAATATGTATGTATGTCGGTGTGTGTTTGTGTGAACTTAATGATTATGCAAATTGTTATATAAATCGATTGGCAATCGCCAGCAACGCCACAAATTGTTGTTAGTTCAACACCGGCGACAGTTTCGACCAGCAGCTGAAGAACTGAAGCTGTGACAACTCTGCCACAATAACTCATGCCCCCAAGTCGTGCCCCTAATGGTTGGCAAGCTCGTCAACGCACTATAAAAATGTCATTATCAGTGCAAAAGTTGTGCTTATATCAAGTATCGAGTGTAAAAAAAATTTGCATATTTCACAAGACACAAGCGACAGGAGGCAGACGGATAAAGGACTCAGAGCTCAGAACTCAAAACTAAGGACTATCGACAAAGAAGAACACCGTCCGCTGGCATTGAAGTTGAAGTTGAAAAATGAAAGGGACACAAGCAAACACAAATTGAATTGCCAACTGAACGCTGACGTTGAGAGCGTCCACTGATAACAGTCCCGCTTATCATTAAATTCAAATATCAATCAATTTATCATAAACCGAAGCAAAACCAAGGGACAGCAACATGGAGAAGCAGCTAAAAGACGATAACTAGTCGGGAGTAGTTACTATATATATATATATATATATATATATATATATGTACGTGTGTGGCAAGCCGATTCAGTCAACAGTTGCAGTTGCAGCTAATGATAATGATAATGCTAATGTAATTGACAGTTGAGCTGACTAACGAGCTGATTAGCCTAATGCCAAATTCTAGACAGAACTCAAGAGTAAAGCATATATAAAGAGAGAGTGTGAGGGGAAAAGAGATAAAATATTAATTTATTTGAAATATCACCTATGAATCGTGTCTTACATCTGTTGAATAAGTTACTTGTCGTTAGTCAACCATAATAATGATACTGTTTATAAGAAAGTATAGAGAATAAGACATTAAGTTAAAAAAATTAAAAGACATGTGTAAAGAAATTCATTTAAAAGATGGCGAAGAGAACACATTTTAATTTTTGTTGAAAGTATATCAATATACTTAAAAGTAATCGCAGAACTTTCCATTTGAATGTAACCATAGATAATAATGGCCTGATATAAGCATTTATTTATGTTTATCATCCATTTGGCGCATAATTAAAATATAAAGAAGCATAAAATCAACAAATATGCGAAAAGCATAAAAACAATAACAAAAGTAATCAAAAAACTGGCTCACTTTTCGCTTGCTGTTGTCTTTCCCCCTTACCATCCATTTTCCCCACATTGCAGGATTTTTCGGGAGATTGAGGAGACTTTTTGGGGGGGGAAAGGGGCAGCTCAGCAGCTGTTTTTATAGCTCATAAATTCGTAAGATGCTGTTTGCGAATTGGCAAAAGGCACTGGCACTGCCCAGAGTCAAGACATCAGAATTCATTGCCTTTTGCCAACTTCAATATATATGTATATATAGATATAGATGTAGATGTAGATGTATATTTATCCTTTCGCTGCTTTTAGATGGGTTGGCGTTTTGGCATGGAGTCAGCATCGAATCAATACAAAATTGATGAATACAAATGATCATAAAAAACAATAAAAAGCAATGCCAAAAAGCATCTGGAGTTTGGCAAAGAGAAAACAATGCGCCAAAAATGGGGCCACAGCCACTTGGTTAGAATGGAGACCAAGTCCTGATTTGGTTATAAAAATCCCGACCACGTATTTTGTGTTGTTTTCTCTCTCACACTCTTTCTTTCTATGTTAGTGTGTGTGTGTGTGTTTTGTCTGTTAGAAATGCGATTTAGGATTGAGAATCTTAAAGCCTAGACATAACCAGTTGAGAGTTGAATAATTTTCCAGGCAAATACATTTCATTTATTATTAATAAGGATATTTAAATATTGTATATGTGTATATACATGTTATACATATACTCGTATATTGGCGACGGCATCAGTCACTCATTTGAAATTAATTTCGCGGAATAAAGCAGCGGGACAGACAAAAACATGAGCTTCATCTCCAACCACCACTGAACTGAAGCTTGTCACATGTCTGTTCTTGGCATCTATGGCAGGTTCTCTTTGATAAATCTCAGAAAGAGAAAGAAGGAGAGAGAGAGAGAGAGAGAGAGAGAGGGAGAGAGGGAGAGATAGGAAAACAGAGCGAGACAAGACTTTGCTTGATTTGAAGCGTATCGTCGTTTATCGACACAATCTAAACACACAGATATACAAGCACAGAAATGAAATGAAGTTTAAGTAAATATGCATAGACAAATAGACAAGCGTATACGTATACAGATACACACACACACGCACACACACACACACATATGGAATGCCTTTGACGGGAAATTGATTTCAATCAATCAAATGTTGTGATTACTTTACTGGAGTGCCACATCTTGGCACCGTTCCGACTGTTGCTCTACGAGTACAAGTATCTTCGACACTCTGAGATCTTCCTGTGTGTGTGTGTGTGTGTAAGTGTCTGTGTCTGTATCTGTGCTTTTCTTGTGGCTGTTTGCAAGCCATTAGCCATAATTTACTTAAAGGCTTAAGTGAAATTTAAGACCCAATGGCACTTAACAGACCGATTGGCTGAGTTTTCTGTTTGAGATACGATAACTAACTAAACATTGACCTTTTCAACTTAACCAATGTCAACTATCGAACACTAATGAAAGCATAGAATGACAATTTTGTGAATGTTTTAAGTTTGATGACATTTCATTTATTTTATACTTGTGGCTACTTGTGCTTTAGGCTTCTAATGAACTTTTATTATTAGTGATAAAAGGTAAAATCTTATTTTTATTTAAAAATAGTTATTCAAGCATTTTAATCTTTTTATAAGATTGATTTAAGTGCAGCTGTAGGTTTTGCATACTATCATCCTAATAATATTGAACCAGATATAAGACTCTGTAGAAGCTTTAAGCTCAATGAAAGACTAAATTTATCTCAATCTTCTTATCAATTATCGTTTCGGGTGATGGTTGAAATGAATAAGTATTCGTTCTTTTTAAATTATTAAAATAATAAGTACATTCTCATTGGTAGAGTCGCTCTTAAAAGATAATTTCTTTTTAATTAAGAAGTCATAGTAAACATTTCAATTTTCACTTTCTGACTTTTTTCTTCAGTCATCTGCAGTGGAAAAAGAAAAAGTCAAAGGCAATTCGCCGTTAATAATATTTACTTCATTTGTTAAGTGTTGCGCACAAATATTATTCATAATTAACTTTATGCAACGAGGAAGCGTGGAAAAGTCAATTTGTACGAATCTCTGGAGCATCAGCCAGAATGTCAGAGATGAAACAACAGACAGTCACATTTTCAATCGTATGCAATGTTAAATATTTAATTAAGCTGCGCGCGCATATTAAAATTGCATTAAAAATGCCATGGAAATTTTGTGCTTTCTTGCAATCCAGCCATGTCCTCCCTTGTCGTATTAATCCATAAAATTAAAAAATAAATACGAAAGTATAAAATATATTGCAGCTGTGTGCAATGGCAAACGTAGCCGCAAAAACCTACACAGAGCAACATACAAAATTGAATATGAATGCTGCCAGAGAGAGGGTGAATATGATATATTTCTGAATAACTGAATAACTTGCAATGGGGTCGCATATATATCCTCGTAATGGCGTAGCAAAGCCGAAAAGTAGTTGTCATTGGATGAGCTGAGCTGGGCAGCTCTTTTGACAGGCGGCCAACGTGGCGTATGAGTGCTGCATTGGCCTCGTAAAGCGATGCTCTTCCTTCGCTGAGGGGATTGCATATTACAAGCGGCACTGTGAAAGCGATTGACAACTCTCTGCATTATTTGCTCATCTCACTCTCCTCCCTCGCCCACTCCCTCTCTCTTTCTAGCTTTCGCAATCTGTCTCTTTCTTGCAAATACGCATAATAAAATGCAAAAATGCAATTAAAATTTCACAAAGCGGCTGTCTCTGGGTGTATGAGGTCAGTGGGAGAGCAGGATCTACAAACAAAACTAAAAATCATGCCACAGCCCATATACACACACACACACACACACAGCCACACACACCCACACACAAAGGCACAAAAAAACGGCAAAGGCAGCGCATAAAACTCGCGACAAATGCGCATAGTCCAAATGTTCGGCCTGAAATTGTCGACTGTCATAATGAAAGCACACACACACACACATATATATATATATATATATATATATATGTATATATGTATACACTTACAATGTCACAGTTTACTCATACATATGTAGTTGCTTGCAATTGGCAGTATTGCGGTGGCACCAACTGCACACAAGTGCTGCGCATTTGGCAGTGCCATAAAGCATACCCTGTAATTAAATGGGGTACGCTATGATGTCGCATACATTTTATAGTAGCAGTAAAATATCTTGTTTATGTTGCACAGTAAAAATATATTTTAATTAAATTATTATGCCACTTTTGCAGATCAAATTGTGTTATTTATTTTAAATATTTAAGTATGTTTTTTCAAATAATTATTATAATACAGTAACTCGAACTACAGTGCTAGCTACTTGGCCATCAACTGCTAAAATATCTTCAGTATATATTAGTATATATTTAATTTATCAATCTATTTATATATAATTTGAATTTTGAAATATTTTTCTGCAGCTTATCTAATGATAAATAAATCGACAAACAAATTTGTCTCTGCATCTTTCTCGTTAACATCAAACTTTGCCATCATATTCCATTTTCAGTTAGAGTATATATTAGTCAGCTTAAATTAATTTTGTTGTCATTTTATTATAATAATTTCAATGTTTTTTGCCTTTTGCATAATTTGCGCCACAATTTTAGTGCTGAGCTTTGCTTTTTGTCAGATCACAACAAATAGAGAAAAGGAATATGTGTAAAAGATGGGAAAACTGAGCAAAAAAAGGGAATATAACACTTTAAATGATGGCCATAATTTAGCTAAAAATTTGTTTTGTTATTGTTGCCATTGTTGCCTTTGTTGCTGGGCAGCTGCTAATGCTGCTTTATTGTTATGGATATTTCTGTATGTCCGCATTCTGCGCCACATTATTCGCACATATGATGCAAGCACTCGAATGAGTATTACTCTGAGTGTGAGTATGAGTGTGAGTACCCGTACAAGTGCTAGTCATATGCATATGCAAATGCTGATGTTAACAGCATGTTTGGAATGCTAATGCTCAGCATGTTGTCATAAATCCTAGCCACAAATCGCCCATCTGCAGTGACCTTTCAACTGGCGGCCATAAAACTGCCGCTCTGGCTACTTTACAGCTTTAAGAGGCAACCTCGGAGCGAGAGTTGCCGCGATAAGCAGCCTCTTCCTCACTTCTTCCTCCCTTCCTTCTTTCTTCCTTTCTTCCTTTCTCATCGCTTTAGAAGAGCAGTTGGCTTAACCCATCCGCCTTGTCGTATATCACCATCAACGCCGGCACCGGACAGCGGCCCATTGATTACCACTTACCAAATAAATTACTCGACAGGCGGACAACGGAGAGTAGCCAACGTGGACGAGGACGATTGGGTGGAGAGCTGTCCGTTGCAACAAACTTTCTCTAGCAAACTTTCACTGGTCCAGTCGCAGTTACAGCTCTGCTTTCAGTTCAAGACATCAGCAACAGCCGGAGGCTCAATTTTTCTGCTCTATTTGCGCTCGTCTATTGCCAAATTCACTGCAAGCACCTAAAACTAACATCGAGATGCCATTTGCCAGCACTTTTCAGTGGCGCTTGAGTGCGTCTCGAGAACGATAGTGTTCGGCACGGCATTCCTTTTGCCCCTTGCTCCTTGCCCCTTACCCCTTACCCCTTGCTCCTTCTGTCTTCTTTCACGATTTGCCCTTTCGCCATTTCATGCCATGCCATTATCACCCAGCGCTGGTCACGTGACAAACCCAAATCGTGCCTGAACAGTTCTCGACAGCTCACAGCAACGTCAAGCGAAATTGGAGGCAAATTGAGAGAACATGGTGATCAACAGTCAAAATTAACAGAATTTTTCATATAATATTTCCAGAATTTTGTATCACACTGTAATAAATTAAGAACTACTTTTCGGCAACTGTTCTCTTGATTTACAAATTATATTTTGACTTGTAATAATTAGTATTAATTATATTAAATTCGTTTTTCTACCCTTTGTGATAGGTTGTCATTTCGATAATTCTGCATATACTTACATAAATTATCAAGTTAATCAATTGGAGACTTATCTCCTTTATTTTACCTGAAATCTCTGGAAAATTGTGGAAGACATTTTACTTACTGTATCACGTTGCCATCTCACGTGAAACAGTTTTCAGTTGCCGTTAGCCGGAAAAGTATGCTTCATTTTCATTGACTTGAGTGTTAACATATTTGCGAGCGGCTGTCGCTTTTTTGTTGAATTTAGGGAATGTGTTCGAGGAAATGACAAAAGTGAAAATATTTCAAGCACTTGCGCTTCTCCTTGTATTTTCCCACCCACTCAAACACACACCACACACACACACACACACACACACACTTTACCAAATCGATTGAATTGTCTTTTACGCTTATGTGAGCTGCTTATATGGGATTATACTAAACATTTACTTTGCTTTCCCCTTTTGGTCCACTCAAACTATTTGTTCATTTGCGATTGATTATGTCGAAACGATTGCTTAACAAAATATTGAAAATATTCAAGTGTTTGGTTTCAGGTCGGCACAAGTGTAAATTTCAGATTAATTTGGTATTTGACGTTTACATATTTGAAGAAGGGGAAAAGGGAAATCAAATCAATTTGCAGCCAGCTGATGGCACGACCTGAAAAGCCTTTTAGCCATAACATTTGGCCTTTCTGGACCATTTTGGTTGGCGACTGGCTGATTATTTTATGCCTGCCACTGGTGTCATGTTGTCGTTGTTGTTGTTGTTGTTGTTGGCAGGGCCCTTGTATTTTTGATAAATTTACCATATCGTTAGCGACCCTTTGGACTGATGCTCAGTGCGCTTTAAGGTCTGCTTGCTGTTCATTTTCAGCTCCTTTTTATACATGTTTGTTCTTTTATATTTTTTTTTGGGTTTACAAAATGTTGTAATACAATATTTTTGCCATTAGGCAGCCAAATGGGCAAATGCAGCCAGTTACTTTGTTTGTGTTGCCAATGGGGAGAAGTTTAGGTTTTGGTGTTGGACTCCATCTTTTTCTTTTTTTTGGTATTGCTTACACTTTGAACCTTTTTTTTTGCCCTGGCCAAGGGCTGTTAGAAAGGGTCGACTTAATTCTCACTCTAGTTGGAAATGTGTTGACTGTAAGCTACAGGGTATAGGCTAGTCGTGCAACACATTAATCACTAGTTTGTTATGGAGTAGTTGCCCCTCTCTTTATCTCTCTCTCTCTCTCTCTCTTTTCTCATGTCATTCCGCAATGATATCCCAAAAAGTCGAAATGGCTTCACTTTTTGACTGCTTTTCGGCCTGTTGAAATATTCGTGCTTAATGGTATGGAAAGTCTGCATGATTAATAGGCGTCAGTCGCTCGTTTGTTTGCTCGTCAGACATTAATGCTTTTCCCCCTTCTCTCTTCCCTTTCTTTGTACATTCGACAAAGTCTACGACTTTATTGCTTTCCCTTTCGCTTTCCTGTTTTTTGGCTGCGCTCTAATGATTTCAATACAAATCGAAAAAAGTCAACAGACTCAAACACACACACATACACACACACACACACTCGCACACACCTACAGATTGTTTCAATTTGTTTAGCATGCTGTTGGGCGTTGTCCAGTCAGACAGACTGACTGACAGGCCAACCTCGACCTCCTCTTCTGACCTCCTTCAACTCTGTGACTTGGTGCGTTTCATTTTCATTTTCATTTTCATTTGTATATAAATACATATTTATATTTTTTTATAGCTATCATTTTTAATTGAAATGTTACAATTTTGGGAACAACGCATATCAATTTACCCAAAAGAAAATTAAGTTTCTGCCATGGGAAAATATCATTTTGCTTTTCATTCCTTATTGAAAATCTGAATCACAAAGCACACAAACTGATATTCTGCTTAATGGCACAAAATGCGGTCAGTCTAGGTCTAATGATAGAGTAAATGTGTCTCTCGAGTATTCGAGCGGTTTCCCCCAAAGTTTTCAATAATAATTGTATGTTCGATGAAAGGGAAAACTCATATAAATTATAGCTTTCACTTAATGATACAATTGAACAATTTGTTCTAAAGTCTTGTTCGTAAATTATGCAGTTTGTTTTAGTTAAATGTTGCTTTCATGTTGTTTAAACAGACTTAAATTAAACAATTCATATGTATCTTTTATAGACCTTTCGACATTTTCCAGATATTCTAACATTTGACATATCTTTTCTGCAATTTGTAATCAAATACTACCACTTAAAGCCGTATTAGATGAAGATTGATAGATTCGCTTAGATGAGCATTTTTTATAAGTAAATTTATGAGTATTTAAGCTACCTGCTGCCAACATCAATGTCAATTGCAAAGCAGCAAACATAATAAAAACAACAATAATAAGAAGAAGAACATATGCAATAAAAAACGGGAACAATGACAAAAGCCAAGTTAACATCATTTGGTAAATGCAAAAGATAAACTTCAACAATAGCTTAGTTGGCTCAAATGTTTTTTATGTGTCACACAGATACGGGAGTGTCTGAATGTGTGTGTGTATGTGTGTGAGCACATATCTCGCAATCAGACAGCTATCGTCATCTATTGTAGCACTGTGTGTTTGTGTGTGTGTGTGTGTGTGTGTGTGGATGGATAATCAAAACAAAAACACTTGCGATGTGCCATTGAAGCGACACAGTTTTATTTAAACAAAAGCCCACTTGAGCTTTTGCTCAGTTTGTAGCAACAATTTAATGCGATAGTGAGTGCGCCGTATACCCTGTACTCTCAGTTAGTATCAAACTGGGTAGGATAAACAATCAACAGCTGTTGTGGAAGCTAATAACTAAATAAAAGTTAAGTAAATTAAAACTTTTTTTTAATTTTAGCTATTTAGTATACCCTTTTATATAATATAGAATACAGGGTATGCAGTACACATGTATAGCCATTCGACAAGCTTAGGTTAATCCTCTACACTTTAAGTCGTATTACATGTATTTACGACAGACCTTAAACTGAATACATTAGCATTGTTTGTTACAGCTTACAGGGTATTCTAATTATTTAGTTTTTTGCTTAATTTAATAGTCTGCAATTGAAAAATACTATAAAATTCTGCATGTCTATTGGGAGCATTTGTCGGAAACCCAACTCTTCTTATTTACTATTTACTAAAACACTTATTAACAGGGTATAGCCAAGTCGTGCTGTTTGACTCATCTGAGCTTTTATTGTGCATATTAAAGACTTGATCTGCCTGCTGTGCATTGACTGTCCTCAAATTAGTTTTTTTCTGTAGCTACCACATAGATGAGCAGCTGTTGGCCAAGTTAAGAGAGTAAGTCAAGGGCAAGAGTCTGATTAATGGCGCTGTCTAATGAGAATGGGCCACAATTTTATGAGTTGGCTTTTGCATTTCGCTGAAATTTATATTTAAGACAGTCAGTCTGTGTCAAGAGAGGGGGTTGAGTGGAAGGAAGGAAAGGGAGGAAGGGGGGAGGGCATGTCAGAAGCAATCAGGCTGCAGGCGAAATGCGTGGCAATATCAAAGAGCGTATTTACATGCAAAGCAGGAATCATGCCCCATCCTTTGTTGCTGCTGTTGCTGCTGCTGCTTGCCACTAACTTGACTTGCCACAGACGGGCGCCACATTCAACAAACAACAACAACAACAACACGTGAAAAGAGAGAAAAAAAAATTGAAAACCATTAGGATTAATGTTTAGTTGAAAGATTTGCGCGTTAAGCCATTTTAACATGGCCGCAATGCCGTCGAGACTGCCGCTGTTTTTGGCCCACAGTCGAGCTGTCGTAGCTCGTCCTTCGTCCGTCGTCCTTCGTCCTGGCAGCAATTGCTAATGTAGTTTATGTGTAACAGGCTGAGAGGCAGGAGAGGGCAGTGGAGAGGGGCTTCTTAACGTTAACTGACGGGCTGCTTTGGCTTAAGGGCGAGAGACGCACAAACGGCATGTAAAATGTGACATTTTAATGTATGCAAATGAGACGTTGAATTAAGCTCACATACCCACGCACACAGCCTCTAAACACACACACACACACACAGACATATACAAATATATATGTATATACAAACATCAGTTGGTTTCATATCCGTTTCCGTTCGCTTTTTCGCAACTTGTGATATGATTTAAAAATAATGAAAGCCAACGCTCTTCAATGGCTTTAATGTTTGTTCTAATACCATCCCTTCTTCTCTTCTCTTCTCTTCTCTTCCTTTACATCCTCTCTTAAACGTGACTGGCGTTTTCCCTTCTCAGTCGTTGGGTATGAGGGTGTGTGTGTGGGTGTGTGTGTGTGTGCGGAAATGTCAACTTAACTTTTTTTTAGCTTGCGACACATCAACAACAGCAAAGTTAAGCTGGAAAATGTCTGTTTTGTCAAACCCCTCGAGAGACGCCCTCTGGTCCCTATCTCTTCCCTCTTTCTCTCTCTCGCTATCTCTCTTGCTCTGACTGTATCTCCATCCCTGTCCGGCAGCCGACAATTTATTAATTTCTATGCAGCGTGCGTATCGTAATTTGTTGCGTTGTTTGCTTTTTTTAGCCAGAAAATTACTTAAGTATCAGTTGCCGGTTCGATTGTTTGAACTTTGCTTTCAATTTGTTGATTGTTTTTTATCGCTTTCTGGCAGCTAGGGAAGTCCGACAGAAAGAGGAGGGACGAAGAGGAATAGGGAATTGTAACAGCACTTTTTAGTTTTTTTTTTGCTTTATTTGAAGCGCGTGTTTCGAGTGGAGAAACTGAAGAGTGTCTTGTCTGAACTCAGTTCTGACAGTTAAAACTAACTAAAAACCAATCAATTTCCGCTTCTTACTGAAATGATTTATTTTGTGCATTAAAAATCGTATTTCTTAAGAACTAAGCCAATTGTAATTTTCACGTATTTTATTTATAAAGTAGAAGCTAAATTAGGATTACAAATTTCATGAAATCTTTTTTCATTTTCGGCAAATATGAGCCTATAAAAAGATGGCCTAAATTATCTTGAGTACTTTGAAGTATCGTTAGGCTTTCATTAAGCGTATTTGTTGCAGAGGCAATTCAGCATTTTCAAGTTATTTCCTATTCCAAATATTTTTATCTCCCTCAGCTCAGTTTCTATATTTATTCTTTATTTATGAATTAGATTTGGTAAAGTTACTGCTGGCAAACTTATTCAATTTAAATTGTTTAATTTTAAGATCAGTCCGCAAATTATATAAGCGTTAACAATAAAATTGTATGAACTATTATCTTAATCACTTCACATATCTCAATTAAACCTTAAATAATGATTAAATAATATTTAAATTGTTTTTATAATAAATGCAAAAATTACACAAATTAAATTTAAATATTTATATGCTTCATATAAATACGATAGTTTGATTAACTGGATTAATGGAATTAAGTTAAAAATTAAAATAAAATGCTCAAACTGAAAAGCAAGCAGTGAACAACAAGTTTCATAGGATAATCGAAAACTCGAATTTTTCTGCTCAAAATCTAAGATGTTATTTCTAAACTCAAGACATTGTTTTCGATGTGTCTGATCCAGAACTTGATTTAAGATCATCTTCATTTGCAGGCCGCTGGCAATTGGAATTAATTATGTATTTCTAGTTATAGAACACCATTCAGAAACATACTAATCTCACCACAAATACTCCTACACAGACACTCTACATAAATGAGCAAACATTTTCATCTTAATTTTCACAAATATTTGCAAACTTTTTGGGGCATTTAATCGTAATATTTGGGTCTTACTGGAGGGTGGTTAACAGGATGTTAAAGTGCTTGGGATATGGAGAATTAATTGCAAGACATTTAAAATAATTATAAAAAGAAAGTTTGGGGCACTCACCGATTAGCACTAATATCACATGTAGAATATACCAAAGCTGCAGATGTGTATTTGTTGTTGTTGCTGCTGTAGTTGTAGCTGTTGTCCTTTTGGCCGGGCTAACAGTTTGGGCGGCCTGTTGCTGCCTCTGTCGATGGTGGCAATGGTGTTGCTGCTGTTGCTGATGTTGCTGTTGCTGATGTTGCTGTTGCTGGTGTTGTCGGTGGTGCGTTGCCAGCTGCTGCTGACTGTGGCTCTGATTGTGATTGTGAGTGCCTCTGTCTTCCCTTATATGCTTATGAGTGTGAGTGTGAGTGTGTGTGTGCGTGTGAGTGTGGTTGTGACTGTGTGTGTATGGCTCCAGCGCACACATTCTGGCAGTTAAACACTTTCACTTTTGCCAATGCGAACTTCAGTATTTGTATTTATTTATGCGCCCACTGTCCACGAGACTCTCACACACACTGCTGCTGTCTTTATTAATTTCTGTGTGTGTATTTGTGCGTAAGAGAAATTCACTTATTTAATTTAGACATTAATGTTGCTGTTGCCCCTTTTACTGTTGTTGGTTTTGTTGTTGCTGCTGCTGCTTTCGCTGGGTTGGCAATTAATCACTTTTAATCGCACCGCGCGAAATGCAACCAAAATGAGAAAAAAGTAAAGGGGAATAAAAGATGGAGGAAAGAGGAAAACTATTAAACGGTCCCAAAGCGCCGACACGAGCCAAGTTAAAGACATAAATTTTGCAGCATTTTGGGCAAAGATTAATTACACAGCATCCCTGGTTCTGCGACTATTGAGGCGCATGCAACATAAATTCAAAATGTCGCCCTTCTTCGCCCTCTTTACCCTCCTCACCCCCTCATTGCTCTCCTTCGTCTGCCTCCTTAGCAGTTCCAAGTTGTTGTTGTGCCTAGCATTTGATTTACGGCTAACTGGCAACGCTTACAACAAGGCAATTGAGGCTGTTGCCAGTGTCGTTGTTGTTGTTGTTGTTGTTGTTGTTGTTGTTGTTGTTGTTGTTGTTGTTGTTGTTGTTGTTGTTGTCGCTGTCGTTGTCGTTGTCGCTGTCGCAGTCAATGGTTCCGTTAGAATAATAATGCCACACGCTCCGCTGACCCATATGTGCCACAATGCAGCAATAGCATCATTGCCCAAGTGCCCATCAAACTTGATTAGCGACAACTGTCCGACTGTCAGTCTCTTTCTGCCTCTCTGTCTGCCTCTGTTCCTCTCTCTCTCTCTCTCTCCTTCTCGGGGTCGCGGCAATTGCTAAACTTGGCCCAAAACTCCGCTGCCAATTCCAATTAACAAAAGCTCGCCAATGTGCATAAATCGCAGTGGAATTATTTTAATTAAATTTAATTTAACAATTCTGCTTTAAAAAAATAAAATTAAACAGATTTACAATCAAACTATACCCTGTATAATTATTTTAGAAGTAATTTCATTAAAAAAAATCCAATACTCTGAATTTTAATGTTTATTAAACGTGTAAATAATATACATATGTATAAAAAAGAATATCAAGACTACCGTCATTGTGAAATGCATATAATGTATTGCTCTAAAAAACAAATGCAAATAATGAAATTATATGGAAACTAGAACTAAATTTAATAAATTAGGTTTGTCAATTAACTTTCATAAATTTACTAAAAACTTTACTCTCAAAGCAATTATAAAAAACTTTTTAGCAATAGGGAAAGCTTAAAATATTCAAAACATTCGATTTATCAGATAAAAATATTATTTTATATTTTACACAGAACTTTATTGAAGAAATTTGTAATAATTGTTCATCTGTCAAAATTTTCTATTATTATAGTATTTAATTTCATTAATTTTATACAAGCCAACTGTTACAATTTATTTAATAAAATAATAAATTCAGTTTTAAGATTTCAATAAATAATCAAGCGTTATGAAGTGCAAATTTAGAGTTTTTATTAGGATAGGTCAGGGCTGTCGGCATCTAGTTAGCATTAAATATTTATGTTAGTCAATTGCCATTGTTGAATGTGTACAACAAACAACAATTGAACGACATAAACATAAATAAACGTAAATCTTGACCAATTTTTTACGCGTATTTTGCACACAAAAAAGCAATTTAAGCAATTTTTTTGTTGTCAATTTGTTTGCACAACAATGGCAAAAGCAACAACAACAACAACAACAACGAGAACAACAATGACAAAACGACAGCTAACAAGTCGAGCAGAGATAATAAAGCAAAATCAACAACAACAAGAGTAGCTGACAGAAATAATAACAAATAATAACAACAACAAAGGGCTGCAGACAAGTGATGTTATTACAAAAACAGCAATAACAACAACAATAACAGCGGCAAAAAAACACGGCATCATTGTTTCGAGTGCCCGCCTAAAATTATGCAGCACAATATTTATTTACAGGCAGCGAAGACTCAAACCACAACATTAATAATGGGAATGGGAATGGGATTGTGGAGTGGGAATCGACAGGAGGCAGGCGGCAACTTAATTAGGTTAAATTGGATAGAAAAAAGACAACAAAACGAAATTAAGAAGACAAAAAAATAAATATGGAAAAAAATGCACGGCAATTATGAAACGGGGACATAAAAATAATTAAAATTATAATAAGCTAAAATGAACTAAATAAAAAAAATAAAATACAAGAAAGTAAAATGTGAATATAAAATGAAATTAAACCCCTCGCATTGTATTTTTTTTTTCAATTCTTGTTTTAGGTTCTATTTTAATTAACCGCAACCGCAGCGACAGTTCCTAGCTCAACAGCAATAGCAGCAACAACAGTTGGAGCAACAACAGCAATAATACAAAATGCTTGACAAATGTTTGAAGCACGCAAAGCGCTTCAATTTTTATGCCTAAAACACATATTTTATTTTTACATTGTGTTCTTTTTTTACAATTTATTCGAGCACTAAAAACTTGCACTTGGTTTTTGTTGTTTATTTTTTTCCTTTTATTTGTGCTCTTTTTTTTTTTGCTTTCTTTTGTTATGGTACGTACAAAACTAACACGAAATAACTTTTAGTGCCCGCACACGACACTTGTCCAGCAATAAGTATGTGTGTGTGTGTATGTATGTGTGTGTGTGGGACTGTCAGTCGTTGGTTTTTTGGTTTCGGTTTCGGTTTTGGTTCTGGTTCAAATGTCAACCGTTTTGATATGGAACCGTGCGCGCGACAAAAACGACGTGCGTTCGTTTCAAAGTGCAAATCATAACTAAAAAAAATTTTAACTTCTTGTACGCGCTGCTGATGCGTCCTCTAGTGGCTATAACTGGAACTAAGTTTGCATTGGCAGTCAAAGCGCAGGCTTGAGAATACGCTGCAGCGAAGAGAGCAACACACTTCGACTGCTGAGAGCCAGTTCTCACACTGACTCTCGCTCTTTTGCTCTCACGCTCTCTTTTTGCCACACACTCGCATGCATTTCGTATTCCGCGTTCCGCGCTGTTAGTTAACAGAGTTGGGAAAAGCTCCTTGCTGCTGTTAAAATATTGGGATTTTAAATGGCGGTCAACTTACTTATCGTTCGCTTAAATTTAAATTATATTTTCTTCAAGAAATTGTTACTAACTGTCTAGTTGGCTAACAATAATTGTTATTTTTAATGTGATATCTTATTAATTCTTGGCACTTTAAATGTATGTGATAAAAGAATTTTATAAATTAGGCCTACAAAAATAGTAAACTATCAAATTTCTAAACAAATGATCAACTCTTTTGGCCTCACATCAATCATACGCACTGTTGAACAGCTGTCAGAATAAAAGTAACTTCTAATCATAATTTTTGTTGATCCTTTTGCTTACTAATTAAGTGCACATATAATTTCTGGCTGAAAATAGGCTCCTATGAAAATTCACACTCACATATAAAATTCAATGAAATTTAAATTTTTACGGCCAGTAAAAAAACCACTTGAAAATAAATATGAGAAATTATCACAATATTTAATGAACCAACAAACCGAAAAGCCAACTGTAACTGTAACAACAACAGCTATAATAACGACAACTACAACTACAACCCGCATTAAATATAATGCATGATATATGACTTTATCTATTGGATGCACACGGCGGCAACTCTGTCGACTCTGAAATACCGAATTGGGAAAAGTGTCACGCTACGCCAAATGACAATGTGAAAAGTTCAAAGCTGGTTAAAAATGCCGTAATTAAATTTTCTATAGCACACAATTAATAAGTATTTAAATTGTATTAAAAAAAATGTGAAAAATAAAGAGGGAAATGAAATTAAATTAAATAAATAAAATAAAGTGAATATGTAAATGTATAGAGCGTTAATTAAGAGTCCGGCATTTGAAAGTGTTTAACTGTGCAATTTATAAATTGTGCAATATATAAATGGGAATTTATTATCGTTCATTTGATGCATGCAACATGCAGCACTTGAGGGTCTGCCAAAAGTGTCGCCTCGAGTCAAAGGACATGCACACACACACTTCACCCCACTCCACTCCCACTCATACATATGCAAATTGTGTAGGAAAAATAGAAGATGCAAAAAAAAAAAAAACAGAAACTGTTCACCATTACTGCTGTATCCATAGCATCCTGACTGAAGGAGCAACTACAACAACTGTGGGTCAATGGCATTTAACTTCATGCTGCTGCCACTGCAGCTGTGGAAGTCCCTTGAATGCTTGGCTAATAGTCCTGACCACTGGCAAAAGTCTGTGTGCCCAGATAATGGTCAGAATGGAAAGGGAAGGGGGATGCATGGCTGCAAGTGAGACATGATGCACTACAAGGTTGTCACGTTCAATAAGAATTTAAAGAATATGTAACTTAAAATATTCATTTAAATCAAATGAATTCAATATCATTTCGCAATTTATTTTTAGAAGATATAAAAATACAAAATTAAAATGTTTGAAAAATATCAGTTCCGAGACTATGGTATATATTTATTAAACCTCTGAGTTGAAGATTTGGCTTCAAAACCTTTTATTAGGTGAACATTTTTAAAGTTTTAACAATTCCATTGATTGTTTAATTAGAAATTTTAGATTTACTTTAATATTGATATGATTTTATAAATATATGATATGATATCAGATCACAGCAAGTTTTCTGCTTCAGAAAAATTTAGAATTCAGTTCCATTTTGGAATCTCAAACAGGTGAGAGAGAATTAAAAGTCAATGCCCAAAAGGATCATAACATATAGCAACTTTGACTTGTTTCAACTTTGCGAATGTCATAAAAATGCGCCTTAGTCTGTGGTGATGTAGAAAAGGGTGTGGAAGGCGTTAAATGTGGGGCGTGGCAAATGCTCTCAAAGTGCCACATAAATTAAGAGAAGCTGTTGCTGATGCAAAGTTTTTTTCTGCCACATAGTTAAAAAAAAAATAAAATATATGTTTCGTGAAAAGAAAAGAAAGTTCTGCACCACTCTGAGCCACCCTGACCCACTCTCCGCTGTCTGCAGTCGACGGCGCAACGGAAAGATTTTTATTGATTTATAGCATTAATATTTTTGCTTTAATGCGTCAAATAAATTAAATTGTCTTACGCACCTTTTAGACAACTCGCAAAGGGCAAAAACTTTGAGAACCGTAAATAGGTGATGGGAAAAGGAGTGAGGTCAAAGGGCAGGCGATGCTAAGGAATGTGGCAGCAACAGCAACAGCAACAGCAACAAATGCATAACTTCGATTTTAACAGCAAATAAATATTCATAAAAAAATATTTTTGCACTCTGAAAAGCACTTTGCGGATCTTTGGCCGTCAGAGAAAAGGGCAGGGGCAGTTGCAGGGGCAGGGGCAGGTGGCATGTGTCAAGTGGTTGGGGCAGGGGTAAGAACGCTTCCAAGACTCTGAATTATAAATATTCATTTATGCTAAGCGCCGACGCGCAAGCATTTGCAGGTGTCTGTGTGGGCCTCGTCCTTAGCCAACTTGTTGTTGCCACAGTTTGCGGCATCTACTGTTGCTTCTGTCTCTGCTTCTTCTTCTCCCTTCTTCTACTTTATGTTGCCTTGCCATGCCATTGGCTGCTGTCGGTAGCGCTGCTACTGCGTGCTGTGCGTTTTGCAGTTACCACAGGGCGTATGATTGATTTAATTACCGCGCATACCAGTTGTCCAACAAACCAGCCTCAAACGCCTGATGCCATTGAAATTACAGCGAATTCACTTTTATTATTCATTTCAGACCCACGCGACCTTTGACCTTTCCTGCTGAGCGGTCTTTGTAAATAGTCTGGCTATGGAAATTATTGAAATATTTTATGTCAAGCAAAATAACTGCGCATATTTCTCATAAATATATGAGCATTTTGCAGATACATATGTTACCCAGGGGATACCAATAATAATAGTGAAATATAGTTTTAATACACGTATATAAACCTGGGCAATATGTTATTAACTTACAATGTGTTGTTAGCTTTGTGTTAGTCAGAGGATTTTACTTAATGTAATTATTAATGGATAGATCGATCCTTCAAGATATTTAAAAAAATTTTCCAAGATTATTCCTTCTAGTTTATTATAAATAAAAAACACATAAGGTAATTAATCCCATTGAAACCCATTTGAATTTTAGCGTCTCATATTTGTTTTATAAAATGTTTTTGTTTATTATTTCTTTGGTTTTTTTGTTACACATTGTTTAATTCTCTCATTGTGCATGTGTGAAAATTTTCAAATTGTTTATCGCTTTGTTTAATTGCTCAGTTACTCGTAATTGTGACAAGGTCCGGGAATTCTGGTTATAAAACGCAAGCTCGCAAATCTTATCGCACGGGTGAATGGCTCACAATTTATGCGACTGTTGTTGTAGTAGCTACTGTTGCGATTGTTACAGTTGTTGTTCTTGTTGTCGGTGGTGGTGGTGGTGGTGAAGCTCAGCTAAGCGCTAACGCCCGCATACACATAATTTCCGTTTTCCTTTGTAGCGCCCACAGCAGCGGCAAACAAACAAGCGGCAGTCGTACTTCATGTAATCAACATTTTAATTGCGGAAACGGAACTCACACACACACATACACCGACACAGCCGCACACATGGGTGTGTGTGTGTGTGTAGAGAGAGAAAGGAAGAGCGGGACATTAGACATATCTGTTACACATTACGCATACGCAATGTATGGCTGTTGCTTTTATGCTCGGCTTCAACTTCTTTTTTTGTGCTGCTTTCAATGCAGGTGTTGCATCAATAGATTCGCTGAATGTGAAGAGAGCATACGAGAGAGAGAGAGAGAGAGAGAGAGAGAGAGAGAGAGAGAGAGAGAGAGAGAGAGAGAGATAGGAAGGGGGCTGGTTGTGGCAAGACTCGTAAAACGAGGCACACTGAGTCTGCATTAGTGAAAACATTTCTCACGTGAACGAGAGCGACGACAGCACGTCAGGAATTCATTACATCAAATATAAAGAAAGTTTTAGGCAATTTGCCAACAATCCGCTCAGCAGAGTCCATGTGCTCGACTATTTGTGGCCCAGCCCTAGGAAATGTTTTAAAAACAAATTATACAAAAAACGGAATATATAAAAAAAAAAAAAATAGAAATAAATCTTTGATCAATTAAGCAATACTTACAGGAAAATAGTAAATCAACAAGCTAAAATTGTGTAAATTTGAAAAATATATATTTAAAACAACTCTATCATTTCGATACCCTTTCAGTTAAATACATTATCAAAAACTTATAAGTATTTGTGCCCAATTGAAACCTGGGTTAAAGAGGAAAGAGAACGTACGAAAATAATATAAAAACGAGTAAAATTCCCTATGCGCTGCAGCTGTAACGAGCTCAACTGCATGCAGGTAGCCCGAAATCTACTTAGCAGATGGGGCTCAGGCTTGGAACTTAAACGAATTTGCGAATATGCAGCACCAGCAGCAGAAACGGTATCCACAGCATTGCCAGGTGAGACGAGGCCAACAGAAAGTACACAGCCATAGTCAGCTTTATACTCGTACATATAGATAGATTTCCTCTTCTGTTAGCGGAAGAAGAACGAAACACTTGAGCGACAATGGCAGCCCCAAAACCCGTTTGAGAGCACATTCTTACTTTTTTTCTTTTTTTAGCTTTTTGTAGCTGCCGCAGCAGACATGATAAATTCTCTTTAGTATGCGGCATACATGAGTGATGATATTAACCAACAACAGGGTAGGCAATGGAGAAGGGAAGAGGAATATGCGCTCGAAGAAGACATAGGATAATGGAACGAGTAGAGACCACCAAACTGGGACTGCAGCCCGAGCAGGTGTAGCAACCGAACAGGGAACGACAAGTTGGCCAAAAAAAAATGCAGGTTGAGTGTGCTTGACTTACAGATACCTAGCAACCTAATCCCTACAGCATCTCGTTAGAATCAGGACGATATAATTAAGATATGTACGAAAAAGTTAAAATTTTATATGAAATTATTTCAAATGCTTATTTAACGCCAAGTTATAATACTCCTACACCCTTTGGGTAGCGGCTACAAAATAATAAAGTCGTGACCACCGATAAGGGGACATGTTGCGGTAATTGTGTGTGTAAGGCCAAAATAGTTTTTGGGGTGTTGTCTATATCCATACTCTAGAAGAGACTCGATTCACATGAAAGAGTTCTTATTTAATTTAATATAGATTCAATTGGTAGAGTTCGTAGTTCTCATTGAGTTGAAACTAAAAACCTGTTGGAAGCGAAATCTAGGTAAGCTATTTGTTAGTTGTTTAATATCGATACAATTTTCAATTGATCGATTTATTACACTTTTAGTTTTGTTGTTAGCACATTTATGTTTTGTTTTTCTTCTTTTTGTTGTAATTTAATTTCTTGAATAGCTGAAATATGAGTGACAATGAAGACGTTTTTACTGATGATCCTGAACAAGATGCTGAAAACTATGGACCGGTGCCACAGCTTAAAGATTTTACCGGTTTGAAGGACGAACCAGACGAGGACGCGTCTGAAGTCCTTTTACAACAGCATGGGGAAGAAGGAGCCGGAATGGTATCTGAATCCAACGAAACCGTTACTACCTTAAATACAAAAGTAAAGAAACTAAGAGAAGTGCCGCTTTTATCGAAAACCTCAAAGAGAAAGAATGCC
Source organism: Drosophila phalerata (assembly GCA_951394115.2). Taxonomy (NCBI): domain Eukaryota; kingdom Metazoa; phylum Arthropoda; class Insecta; order Diptera; family Drosophilidae; genus Drosophila; species Drosophila phalerata. The sequence continues at coordinate 25,322,356 of OX596008.2, read as the reverse complement.
TCAAAGAAATCAGACCTACAACCCTTAAAGAGTTCAACCAGTAAATTCAGTAAAGTTAGTAAAGCAAGTAAAGGAAGTAAACTTTCCGCATTGTCCAGAAAGAAGGGAAAAGTAAAAAAAGGGCGTCCAAAAAGTGACTCGGTTTCACGACAAAGCTTGAGGATGAGCTTGTCGAGGTATAGTAACAGATATAGCGATACCAGTATCTATTCGAGAATTTCGAACCCTAATCGGATGAGCAGCTTAATGAGATCATCTCGTGTTTCCCGTCTGTCTGTAACATTATCTCAGGAATCAAATATGGATAGCTTGACTGCGGGATTGAGAAAAGCCAAGAAAACCTTAGGGGCTGAAAGAAATGTAAAACGAATGATAAAAGAGGATGACATATTTCATTCGGATGATCAATCAGATATTTCACTAGTGGGTGAAATGGAGGATGAGGGGGAAGCGCAAATTAATTTACGCGACAAGATGTTGGAGGTGTTTAGGTCATTGCCAGATATTAATGATATATCCGAAACAAGTTTGCACTCGCCCACAAAACAAAAGAGTATAAAAATAGAAAACGCAGATGTGGTCGAGGATCAGGGATTATTTGTGGCCCCTATGAGTCAATTTGATGAAGTTCCTGAGATACAGACTATCGAACTTGCAGGTAATGAGGAAGAAACGGAATCGTCTTCTGGAGAAACAAGTTCTTGCAGTAGATCTACTACACATGGAAGTGACGACACACTCTTGAATTTGCCAAGTTATCCTTCACTTGAAGTCGAACTCTTCACATTGCAACCCCTAGAAGAGAGAACTCTATCCTTTTCCAAGGATATTGTTGAGAAAATGGCGGAAGTTCAGATTCGAAACAGCCAGTTTGATATCTTAGGTGCCGAGGAACGCGAACAGAGAAAAATAGTTAATGCTATTTGCTTGCAATTTGTTGAAGATGTGATTGGCCGAGTTGTCAGTAAATGTGAAGAGCAGTCAGCGAGATTATTGCGATTACTTGATAAAGAGAAGATGTGGAACACGCTGAAATCGTTGATGGATCAACTAAATGATGAGTCTTTAATTCGCAATAAACTCGAAAAAATTACCACCGACCATTTTCTGCGAAAAAAGCGATTCGTGTTTATCAAAACACCAAAGGTATTCGATGATATCAACTATCAGCGATTTAAGAGTGCTTTAATCGATTATGATAGGCAACTCGAGATCGAGGAAAGGACAAATAATATGATTCAAGGACACATGGCAGATTTGCGACAAGAACTTCAGGATCAACAGATTTACAGAGAAGAGAAACTAAAACAGTTTGAGCAAACGGTAAGACAGACTTTACTCCAAAATGATAGTTTCTCTCATCTGGCAAATATGGTTGATAATGCTCTAGCGAACATGTCTGCGATTCATAATGAAATCTCCGATATGCGACTCGAATTGCTTTACACTCAACATCGTTATGCCGATATGATAAAAGTGAGTGCATTTTTTGAGGTATTCATTGTGATATGACTGCAACATTTTCTTAACATATAGAAATCGGAGGCGTTGGAGGAACTGGGCTTCGGTCTAAAAATGCGAGAGTATCTCACACGACAGGAAGATACTGAATTGCTTTCCTTAAAAATTGAAGGTATGTTATATAACAGAATCTCTTAAACGATAATCTAATGGTATTTATAGAACGCAATGGTGAACTCAATCGTCTGCACATGAAAATCAATTATGATGTTCATGCATTGGCCCATTTGAAGTGCAAGGAGCAAATGTGTCGAAGGACACACAATCGCATGAAGTCCAAGCTGCTCAGCTGCATGGAATGTAAGACCCACTTTCGACAGAAGATCTATCAGGCAAAGCTTAAACATAATGCTATCATGAAGGAGATATACAAAATGAAAACCGATGGCAGTCTTCTTCATTATCCTCCCCTTCTCTTGGACTTTGACAAAACTGTAGACGAAGTGCGAGCCAAGCAGAAAGCTGTTGAAAAGCTTCGTAATAACTATAAAAACCTGATCAATCGTATAAAAGTGGCTGAAGAGATGTTGATTCCAAGAAAAAAGGTTTTCATGTCGCCGAAGCCAACAAGTAAATTATCAATAACCGACTCAGCAGTTATAGTCACTCCATTAACACTTTCATGAATAATAAACAAAGATTTGTTGCTTTATATAAATTTGGTTTCATTTATAAATTAATTTCTTATTTTCATTATGTTAAAGAAAATCTCTACTATTTATCATATTGCACTACTTTTATTTATTATAATTTGAAACTATACTTCAAATTTTAGAACTTTTTGCTTAACTGTGTACAATACATATTATAGTGTTTAAGTTCTTTCTTATCATGTCTTAAGTCCTAATTACTTCCCTCCTAAAGTAACCCTCTGTTACCCTTCTCATTTAATCCATAACTCAATCCCTTTTCCCATATATTCCTCATTCGTAGTGATGCAACTCTTACTATGTGTATTAATCCTTACCTTTTGTATCTTATTGCTATTCTTCTTCGTAGCATGGGGTTATCTTAATTCTGAGAAAAGTAGATTTTATGTCGTCATAGAGAACTGCAATTTCCTGCCCATTCTTAGCCCAATATCTTAATAAGTGCCACTCTACTAAATACATAATAACAACGATAGCAAAAGCTGTCATGGCCATTGCTAACAGACTTTCTTATTCTCGTTTTCCTCTATTTCTTTCTCTCTCAGTCCCTTTCTAGCTTTGCATTTTGTGGCATACTCTCCGGTAACCGCACAGCGGGAAATGTTCTGCCTGCTCGCATATAGAAAAGTCATGTTTTGCATCTTTTGGCAGCTGCCATATATCTTAGTACGGGGCCAAAACAAGAATAACAAACAATGGATACATAGTCAACTGCACGCACACACACATCGGACACACACACACACACACCGGAACACACACATGCCTGCACAGGTGGAAGCACACTGTCAGTGTATTAGTCTGTGGCCAGCACTAACGACAGCTACAAAAACAACACTGGTCGAGGAGAGACAGAGATAGAAAGAGAGAGAGAGAGAGAGAGAGAGAGAGAGAGAGAGAGAGAGAGAGAGAGAGAGAGAAGGAAAGAGAGGCTGAATAGCCACCTTAGTGGCAGCTACATGCAGATGAGTAGCGACCAAGGACTGAAGCTGGACGTGGACTTCTTCTTGGTATGCACAATTCATGTTGCACTTAAATAACAGCAACAACAACAACAACATTATCGAGAACAACAACTTTAAAAAGCAGTAGAAACAAGATGCGGCGTAAACTAACAGCAAAGAAGCTGTGCCGACAAAGCACAGTGGTGCCAAATAGGTCGAAATAGGTTGATTTCATTTGTGATTCTTGATTAAAAATAAACATAAAAAGTGCATAAAGAAATATTCTTCTTTTTAAGGTGTTTATTTAGTAAATTTAATACTACTTTTCTTCTAGCGAGTACTTATTAGTAACTAATATATACAATTAAAAGAAGGAATTTGTATTGTTGGTCCAATTCGACAATCTAAGAATGCACGGCATGTACTCAGTAATTGTAAATAATGTAGCAAGTGTAGTGCAACTCCCAAAATCTTATATTTATTTATCCGACTGTGTATTTATCCGATTAATAATATGTTTTTGGTTTAATATTTAATATGTAATATGACTAACTAAAAAAAATAGCATTAAAATGGTCCACAAAAAATGGCATATAAAATTGTTGATAAGTTGTTAAGTTCCTTACTTGATACGTTACTAGCACCACGGTGCAACGGTGGCATGCAACGCAGACCATACCACAGCCACAGCAGGCGGGGTTAATGGCAAAGGTGCTGATGCTGCCTGCCCCTTAACCCCACCTTTTTCCCGTCCATCTTCTCTTCTATTCTCTTCACACTTTCTTTTCTCTCTATTTTTTGTAACCAACATTTGAGCGTTCAGGTGTGTTTGGCACGCATGTTGCAAGCGCTTATCGCCTTCGTCGCAACGCTTGAAAGAGGTAACGAAAGTGGTTTAAAAAGCTGAAGGGGAAGAGCATGAGGGCGGAGAGAAACTCCTCTCAGTTGGTTGGATATGAGCAGTTTTGGTTGTACTTCAGTTTGGCTGCTAAGACGAAATGCCGTTAGCAACGAGTAAATTCGATTTTGCACTTGAGCCTCTTGCAGCAGCTAATGCAGCCAACGACCTGCCACATCAGCCAAACGGCCGAACATTTACGCCCAAAGCCACTCCTCACTCAGTCCCCGCCTTTTTCCCTTTCCTTACCCCCTTCTTCCGCTCTCTGTGTGCTCTGTGCTGTGTGCTATGTGAAATGTGTTAGCCTGGCCAAGTGGAAGAGGTCGCAGCAAAAAATGCTTTAGCTAAAACTAAAGGCTAAAGGTAATGTGCTCTCTGTACCACAGCCGAGGGCAGTTCAATGAATTTCTGAACATACAAAAGTTATGTAAATTTTACAAGTCAGAATATTATCTGATAAAGAAGTTTGTGATTTCTTGTAATAAGAAATAAAAATTTAATTTTTTAATTATTAAATTATAATTTTAATTAGGGTACTATAAAATTATGTCAAAAATAAAAATGCAAATATGTGATTAATTAAAAAATAAATAAGTTGAGGGATCCTTCTAGTCAGAATATAAATAGAATATGTCTATAAATAAATAGTGATTCAATGTTGCCTTTTTTAAAGTATATTTGATAAAGAAAGAAATTGGCAAGTTTTTCGTATGTTTTTTTATATCAAATTTCAGAGTTGCCAAACTGTTTGATGGACTCTCGTTCAGCTAGCGGGTTTACGGGCTTGGGGCAAGATTCGCAAGCTAGCAAAAGCAATTTGAGGTACTCAGGACGACAAACAATTTGCATATGCAATGCACGTTCGCATCTTCAATTTACAATTTGGATGCCGACTTAATACGTATCTATGCGATCTATCTATAAACTAATTTCCGTGGCTAAAGCAAAAACATATCCGATTCGTTGTTATTCCTGTTTGTCGTTCATGTTCTTGTTGTTGTTGCTGTCGATGCTGTTCAAGCTGTTGTTGTTGTTGTTGTTGTTGTCACGTCGCGCTCAATTAACACAGTGGCATTTTGTCGCATTTCCTTTTCATGCCATTTTGATGATGACGTTGCATAAGTGTTTCCGCCATTTTGCATATATCATAGCAAACACACACACTGACACACACTGACACATAGACTCGCATACACAGAGATTTACATGCAATTTGATTAAGCACAGCACAATTTTGGATATTTAAAATATTTATAAATAAATGCAACTATTTGACTGCATGTCGTCAACAAGCACGCACTCTTCCGTATCCCCTCCCCCTCCTTATCAAGCCAACCAGCCAACTAGTCATCCGACCAACAAAACCAACCAGGCAACCAACCAACCAACCCACCAACTAGGACGTCATCCGTTCCCGTTAGCGTCGCTGCACGCCACTTAAAGCGATTCGCAGTTTCCTGCATATACATAAGTATATTTTTCTATGTGTGTGTTCCATGTGTGTGTGCGTGTGTGTTCACATTTTGAGTAATAAACTCATTTCATATGCTGACTGCTTTTTCATTTCAAACTTTTTGCCAGTGTTTGGCAATGTTGTGTTTCTTGTTAGCCAAGTTGAACCTAAACCTGGCAACGGGTCAGAGAAAATGGCTCAAATGATAAACGAGTACGAGCTCAGCTCTATGTTCTATGTTGTGTTGTGTTGTGTTGTACAGTGTAGTTTCTAGTTAACTCTCTTTTTTTCTTATAGTGTTTTTCCATTTTCTCTATTGTCGGCCGGCTTGCGGGCTTCCACTTTTGTTGCAACAGCAACAGAAACAACAGCAAGAAGCAAATAATTAAATATGTATGCATATGAGTTGTAGTAGTATATGTGAAATGCAGTTGAGCAAATGGAGCATGGAGCAAAGTGTGAGGAGCGTTAAATGTAGGTGAAACCGGCTGTCAAAATGGCTGACACAACGATAATGAAATTTGCATGGGAAACGTCGGCAACATTCCCGACAAAACACGTTGAGTGACATCTTAATAAAGTGCTCACTCGTTCAATTAAATGCCCTCCAGCTGACTTATAAAAATGCAAAACAGACAGACACTCAGTCAGTCAGTCAGTCAGTCAGACAGTCACTCAGTCAGACAATTTAGTTAGTCAATCAGACAGTTAGTTAGTTTGTGTCTGGCTGAATGCAAGACTTTTCAACCCTTTCTGCCATTTGATTGTTGCTCGGCTTATTTGCCCTCAGCTCCAAGACTGACAGTTGGGGAGAGCTCTAAACAACATTTATATGATAAATATAATATACGAGTACTCGTTACATTCTATATGGCTTCTATCCTGCTGCCAAGAGTATCAAATTTGTCAAACATAAATATTTCAGCATTCCTTGTTGAATTTTACAAATTATTTTATCTTTTGGCTTACAAAAATAAAGTTTGCAGTTTTTAAAGTTTATATTTATTAATTTAAATTTTAGTTTTTAGTAATCACATTTAGAAAATAATTTCTTCTTTGTTGAGCAATTATACTAACAGTGAGTTGGTGTTTAAATTGTATATAAATATGTGTGTATTTACAATTGAATTCTTTGTCCAAGTATTCTTCAGCAATGCATTGTTTAATGACATGACATTGTTTAATGTAATTTAATAATTTATTGCGTATATTTGTAAATGGAAGAACATAAGTTTTGATTGACAGATAAATTCCTCATTCACTCATTTGATGGTTACCCATAAAATATTATTTAATTTATTGCATTTTATTGAATTATTTTGAGTTGGCTACTGAGTATTTTGCCGAGTTTGTGATGTTTGTGAGGTTCATCGTTTGCGACAGCGTAAAACTCAATTATCGCTAATTGAATTCGGCTTTGTTGTGTGTGTGGCAAATTGAATCATTTAAGGTAAATCTGCTTTATTATTTGTGCCGCTCGTTCATCTCTATTTTCTGTTTTTTTTTTTACTTTTTACTTTTTTTTTTATATTTATTTTATTGTTGTGGAATTACTGGGAAACTTTGGCAGACGTCAGAGCAAAGCTGCGCTTCAACTGAGTAAAGTGCAAAAGTTGGCTTAACAAAACTTTGTCATGGCTGCAGCCAAATAATAAAAATGAGCAGCAGTCGCATAAAGTGCAGCAAATGCAAAAACTTCTGCCACTCACTGGACAACAGCAGAATCAGCTTCAGCTTCAGCTTCAGCTACAGCATCAGCCACAATAACAACAACAAAAAGAACAACAATAGCAAGAACTAACAACTGTCATTGCTACTTGAGCTCAAGTTGAGTATTTGAGTCCCAACAGTCAGCAACTTGAAGCAATAAACAATAAAACACTAAATCAAGCGTCTTGTCTATAGTTAGAATGTGTGTGTGTGTGTGTGTGTGTGGAGACGACTCTAAGAGTCAACTATGAAAATTGGCACATCAAGCGTTTTAAGCTCAACTCGTTTATCTCGGACGGGGTAAACGATACGCCTGCATTATCCAAGCGACAAGCAATTGAATCGCATTACAAGCCAAATAAATTTCACGGCAAGCATTCAGTTCGCCAGTCGAGCAGCTGCTTCAGCTTCCCCAATAGCTTCAATTTTATATATAGCAAATAAATTTTCCTATACTTGTACAAACAATGAGACACTTTAAGGGGGTTCCCCATTTTGTTACCCCGGCATTTTTGCCAAGCATCAACGACCCCTCTCTTAAGGAGACTGTGTTAGTTTGAGTCCAATTTGAAATCAATTGGATTTAACAAAGTAAAGCACAATTTAAAAGAATTTTTGCAGAACTGACAGCTCAATAGAAATTCTACTTTTTTATAGAATTAATTTAAATAAACTTAGGAAAACCTTGTAAATAATATTTCAAAAATTAGTGTTATTAGACGAAAGTAAATTTTATCTATTTTAAAATCAAGAATAATTTTTAAGAGTCGGGAAAATATTATAATTACTATTTGATAAACTTCATTTTGAATATGAATTGTATTGTTCTTTATTTGAAACCAAATTATTAAATTTCAATGTTAATTAAATTTAATGTTAATTATGATTTAACTTTGTGTTCATAAACAAAAAATATAATTAATCTTAAAATATTTTATATTGTGAATTACAATCAAATAAAATAAAAACTAAAATATCGCTATTTTAAAATTTTTAAGGGCACATAAAATTCACCCAAAAGATGGCGAAATGAATGAAAAAGCGATTGGTGAAACACAAGCGATTTGCTGTAATCTGTTGGGGAAAAGACAGAGAAAACAGGAGAGAGGAAGATAGAGGCCTTAAACGGAACGAATACAAAGCCAGGAATTTTATGCGCAGAAAATGGAGTTTCATGAGGATGGTTGCCTAAGGAGGAGGAGGGGGGATGGTGATAAAAGGGGGGAAGAGGTAGCTTAGGCGGGTGGCAAGTGCCAACTTTGTTGGTTGCCTACTTTGCGGCGCATATTCTAATCACTCGAGTCACGCAAATGTCAATGTTGCTGTCAAAGTGTCAATGAAATGTTCAATGAAAATAAAGCGCGCAAGAAATAAGAGCTGAGCAAAACAAGAACAACAATGTGATGAGGAGTGTGAGAAGATTGGGTGAGGGAAAGAGTAGGTGTGTGGGTGTGACGGTGTGTGGCAAGAGCCAGCAGCTGAAACAAACTTGTGGCAGAGCCAAAGACTTGCGGAAAGCAACAACTTTGCACAAGTTTCTTCTTTTGCCGCATTTGCCGCTGGCGTCGTTTGTTATTGAAAATGCGGCTTATATGGAAATGCCGTGGCTAAATATTTTCCATTTTCTCCATTCTTTGCCATTCTTTTCAATTCCTTTTCGTTCTTTGCCATTTGCTATTTTCTATTTTCTATTTTCTATTTTATTTCTGTATTTGTTTTATTAATAAGGCGCAAAAGCGCCAACCAAGTGCTCCTTCGTTGTGCAATAAACTGTGTGCCGATCTATCTAAGTGTCAGTCTTTTTTTGTTCCTTTAATACCCCCTCTATATGTATCTCTCTTTCTTTCTCTCCTTAAGTATATGCCTCTCTTTCTATCCCTGTATTTGTGTGTGTGTGCGTGCGGAAGTTGTCTGTCGTGTGCCAGTTTATTTCTATTTCTATTTCTACTTTTATTTAGTTTTTTGCTTCGCTTGACTCTCAATTAAATTTTATAGGCGTCGCCGGAGTCTTTGTGCTCAATACCGAAGTCCTCCTCCAACTATATACAACAAAAATTAATAGAGCAAAAAATGCAAACTCACTATACTATCAAGCATTTTTTTAAGGGAAGCTTCACACTCATAATGACTTCATTTTAAAAAAAGATTACCATTGCGAGCTTCAATGTCTGTTCATTTTCGATTTCCAAATTAAAAGAGCATTTATTTTCAAATATACAGAATTCATCTCATTTCCCCTCGCAACTTATTCCAGGGCATAATGATTCAATTCTCTCAAGTGTATGTCAAGAAATTATTCATTCTGCTTATTTAAAGTTTGCACTTACGGATTTATAACTTTGATTAACAACAAAATTTGTAAATTAAAAATATTTAATATTGAACAGAATGTAAATTTCGAAATATTATGGTTTCAAAGTATTGACGTCCATGCAAATAACTAATATCTCTAGATGTTTACTTAATTATTGTATCATCTTATGGTTCAGGGCTTCGTTTAGTCGATGATTCTTGTCCAGCTTCACACTGACTTATGCTAATTGCTATAAAGACACAAAATGACAAGGATTTGAACCCCACTCCAGCTCATCAATACCCTGTACATCTCTGGCGCACACTCATATGCACACAAACACACACATTCATAGGAACTAAAGATGGAAATGTGCCACAATTTGTACAGGTAATGTTGCTGCCAAAATTTGATGTCTGATCAATAATATCGGCTGAGCTGTTAGAAACAGTTGCCCCCGAAGCAGGAAGATAGTTCACAAGCGAGGAAATGGAGTGGAGTGATGAGATGGGAGAGGGGAGAGGGGAGAGGGGAGAAAGAGGTTAGAACAGGTTGAAAGCAAATTTGCATGCAGCTGAGCTGCGACAGGTAAAATGATGACGAAATTAAAGCAATACAACGTGCAGTCATAGATACAGTTATAGATACATTTACAGATACATATAGAAATAGACGCTGTATTGGGCCAAAGGTAAATGCTTCATTGGTCCCAAGAGTGTGTGTATTCTGTGTGTGTGTCTTCGTTGTGTGTGTGAGTCTGGTTGACTGACTGCAGAATTTTGCAAATTTTGGGAAAATATATTCAGCCACACGTAGGAAATTACAAACGGATGTAAATACATCAATTCCAAATGAAGAGCATGTGCATTCAATAGTATCAATTGTGTGGGCGTGGCATTGAACTGGCATTAGGGAGGCGCTGAATGCATGACAAACTTGCAGCCAAATCAAATAGTTCAATAAACCCATACAAACAGTTTTAATATGCGTGGACAGTGAAGACTCGATTCTGACAATTTATCTCTCATTTACCAGTGTGTCTGTGCGTGTGTGATCAAATATGTAAGCGTGTGTGTGTGTGTGTGTGATGCTGGCAAGCATCGATTGCAATTAATTGCAAATGCCTTACGGACAAAATTAACACATTGAACCTTCAATTGGCAATTGCTACTAGTAAAATAAATTGAAGCCAATCGCCACTTATGTTACAACACGACAAGATGGTAACTCTAGAAACTTGGCAGTTCGACAACTCTGGCAAACTGCACTTCAAGTACCTTTAGATTTGCATGCCAAGTGCTTTCAGATGAAGTTGCCAGAAATGCTTTAGGGACTTTTTCAAATGTCCGCCTGTAAGAATTTTGAAATTATTGGCTACGAGAAAATTCGGCAAATATAAAGCAAGCCAAAAGTAAGATTAAAGTTAATCAAATAGTGAAATATGGAACATTTTCTATCTTAAATTTTAATGGAATGTGATATAGCTTTACTTAAAAAGAGCTCGAAGTGATAAATATAGATGTTTTACCTACAATACTTTTAATACATTTCAGATTTCTGCATATAATATTGGTCTTTTTTTTAATAATTCGGTATTTATCTTTCCGCCACAATAATAAATTAAATCTTATTTCACGATTGCAATTTCAAGCAATCTTCAGATTTCCAAAAATATCGTGTAAGTCAATTATTCATTTCAGACAACCATTAAAAATGCATCAAACTTGATTAAAAATACTTTAAGGAATCGGTTTATAGATTTTTCATAAGTTTGTTTAACTAATCCCAATAACACTTATAAAGTGTACTTCATAATTCTTGCCAGCTCCACAGACATTTCAGTTGACTAAACACACCTACTTAACCACACGCTCACATATTCATATGTATACCCGTACATATACACACACATACAAACTATCAAGCTACGCACATTCTAGTTGAAATTAAAAATAATATAAATAAATGGCTAGAAAAATAACGCGTAACGTTTTAATTAGTGCAAATTAATTATGCAAATCGTTGAGGCGCAAGTCGGAGAATGCAGGACATGAAGAGGACGCAGGATGGAGGTGAGGGAGAAGCTGAGGGAGGAGCTGTGGGAGGAAGTGACAGGCAATCACTTCCTCAAATAAGCGACTGCATAAGGCGAGCTCACTTATTTGCACTTATTTATTCATTTAGATGGCAATTAAAGCATACAAAATTAAATAAAAAACCATTTGGCTTCATTTCAAGCAGAATAAAATAACACAAAACTTTAATTTGTATGAACGCGCGTCAGTCGGAGAATTTTTCTTAGTTTCTTTTTGGATTCTTTCTCTTTTTTGCTGGCCATTTATATTTTAGTTTGGCGCTGCTGTTAAATCAAAGTGCGAGGCAGGCAGCTATAAGTGCATAGCTGAAAAAAGCATCAGAGAGAGGAGGATAGTCGAGAGTGGTGGTTGGCGAAGAGAGGGTGGTTAGGGGTGAGGAGGGGGTTATGGTGCAGTCCATTCCATTTCCAACTAAATAAATAAAAAGTGAATTTTTAATTAAAAGTTAAGTGGCAACTCATTTAAATTAATGTTGACTCAAGCGTCATAGCAAAACATTTGGCGAGCAAAGGCGAACGAAGAGCGAAAAAATGCCACTGCAAATGTAGGGGATGTGTTAGGGTGGAGACAGGAGGGGAGGGGCAGGGTTATCAAGGCGTCGAGAGCATGTGGGGTTGCAGGAGGAATGGGGACAACCCTTAATAAGCATAATGCACTGCAGGACCCCGACTATGAGCCTCATAATCTAGCAATACTCGTTCTCGTTGATGTAGCACAAAACGCTCGTCATGTAATTAGAACGCAATATTGTCGTAGAATATGTACAACGAAGATGCCAATATGAAAGGGAGTGGCCATTTCAAGGCAATACAAAGTGCGATAACGCATAAGCTGGCAATAACGAGCGACGAGTAAAGCAAAAGCGACGAGTGAGTCTCTGCTGTCAAGTACGAATATTTCAACGAAATTATAACACGCTGAGGGGGAGAAACAGAGTGAGAGGAAGAGACAGAGAGAGAGACAGAGCCAGTTACAGATAGAGCGACTAAGACAGATAAATAGAGAGAGAGAGAGGCGAGTAACATAAATCGAGAGAGAGAAATGAGTAACGAGTAACGCAGCATGACCGAAAAATGCGCTAGGATTAAGGTCAATTAAATAAAAACAGTAAATTGTAAGGATAAATCTGGCGATAGTACAATTAGAGTAAGGAATAACGAGTAGCGAGTAACGAGTAACGAGTAAATCAATATGAAGTATGTATAACTGAACAATTAAAATAGTTTCTAGGAGACTAAACTGTTAATGAATGGAGTAGATTAGTAAGTAGAGCTAAAAGGCGATTAGCCAAACTTTTAATGCTGTTTCAGCAAATTATGAAACAAAATATAATGCAAACGAAGTTGCCTCTTCAATATTAGTTAGTACTCAACTCGGTGAACTCTTTGAACAACAGTAGGATTCATAGAATTGTTAAAACTATAAGAACATTACAAAATTTACACAATGGAACCGTCAAGTGATTCGAGTTGCTCAGCATTCCACACAGCGGACACAGACAGTGAACATCAAACACCGTCTCAGAACACAGAGCTGGAAGAGGGGCCAATGTGTAGTTCGGATTGCCAGCAGAAGAACAAAAAGCGATTTACAGTCAAGAAATGGAATGCGGTGGCCATGTGGGCCTGGGGTAAGCCACAAAAAGCCTTAAGTAGCTCAAAGCTCAGATTATTAAACAATTTCCGGTAGTCAAACGCCTGCTGTTATTACTCCTATTTCAACTACTTTCAACCATTCCAGCTTCTATTGCCATACTCTATTCTCCTCTCCGGTCACAGATATTGCTGTAGATACTTGCGCCATTTGCCGCAATTCCATCATGGATCTGTGCATCGAATGCCAGGCTGATCCGAATCAAAACTCCTTTGAGGAGTGCACCGTCGCTTGGGGCGTTTGCAACCACGCCTATCATTTCCATTGCATCTCACGATGGCTGAAATCTCGTTCCGTCTGCCCGCTGGACAATCGCGAGTGGGAGTTCCAGAAGCTGGGACGATAGCTGCAGCTCTTTTCTATATGTATGTATATATATGCTGGTTGGTTGGGTGGTACTCAAGTAATAAGAAATCGTTGTGCTGACTCAACATCCTGAACTTTATCATTATTTTGCGTTAATTATGCATCTTTCGCCGGCTGGCGATACGAGAAAGGAACCCACGGTATTGCTGGGTGGTGCTGGATGCTGTCGGGTGGTGTGGCTCAATGCCCAATTATCATTTGTGTGCCGGCAACTTTTGCGGCACTTAATAAACGAGCCGGAGACGATGTCTTGCCAGGATTCGACTTTGCTCTGCAACTCAAACTTTATCCGTAGTTTTCGGTGCTGGCAGGAGCGGGTGCGGGTGCGGGAGCGGGAGCGGGATGAAAGGCGGCCTGGGATTATCAATTTTGCAGCTCGCTTCTCACGATGGCAACCTTTGAACTTGGCGCAATAAGTTGAGCAGGCTTTCGGGCTGGTCAGGGGAGTGGGGGTGGAAATTTCAGTTTGCACTTTTCGCCGCATCTTGAGTTTCTCAGTTTTAACAATTAGCTCATCGATTTTATGAAGTGCGCTTTTCGGCGGTCTCAGCTGTCAATTAGCCGCTAGTTTTCCTCCTGCTGATTTTGGTGTGCAACCACGAGCAGCTCAACACAAAATAATTAAATAGAATTACTGTTTAATTGTTGCCCGATTCACATTAACACGCCACTCAGCCAGACACCCTTTCTCTCTTTATCCCTTTCTCTTTCTCATACCCTTCTCTTTTCAGTCTTATCGCCTCGATTGTTTGCCTGCCGTCGTCTGTCCGACGCTTCGCCAGACACACTAAATAATTTTGCACACAATTAATTGGCAGTTTTCCATTCAACTTGTCTAAAACTGTAATACGTAACCCTTGCCTCTTTCCTTCCCTTCACTTCCCCCTCTCTTTCTCTTTCTTTCTCTCTCACTCTCTCTCTCTCTCTCTCTCTCTCTCTCTGTCATGTCACGCGCCAAGTTGTTTCACTCAATTTTTGCACGAAAATTAAGTTTGTTTTCCATTAAGTTAAATAATTACAAAATTATCAAGCACTCAAAGGCTTTAGGTTTGGCTAAATGAGAATGCGTATGAGAGTGTGTGTGTGTGTGTGTGTGTGTGTACGCGGCTCAGTACGTGTTTATTTTGCTAGGGTGGCAACTCTGCTGAGACGACATTTAGCACGATGCCGAGTTGTGCAGCAGCTGTAGTTTTCCGTGTAACTGACAATGATAGTTGCCTGGTTGACTGATTTACTATCAGACCAGGGCTGAAGAAAGCCCAGGAGTTCATAAAAATTGTCTGTTTAGAATCTACTTATTTTAGTGTAGCTAAACTTTTATTTATATTGAAATTACAGTTCAAGAAATTAATTAAAAAATTTAAACAGCATCAAAAATATTTAATGAAATGATGTGGAGTTTATAAATTATTTTCCTGAAAATATTGTAACCAACTTTTTTTCGCCAAGGGTATAATATTTATAAACTTAAGATATTCATAATTCATTTTTAATTTTTTTTTCATTCTGTTTTTATAATAAATGTGAAGTCAAATATCAAATATTTTTTTGTTATAATATAATATAAATAAATAAATTATTTTTAACTGCAGCTCATATCTGCAGCTTATATCTTAAGTTATACATCTTTATTATCAATTGGTATCAATCTATTTTTTTGTATGTAAATTTACTAAATAAAAATAGTATATATATACTAAGTAAGTTTTTCGTTTACGATTATATTAAATGTTCCACTTAAGCACTTGCAGCCCTGGTTTATACGCCTGTTGGTTCTGACAAAAGTTTTGTTTAAGCGTTGCTTTTGGTCTGAACTAAGGCTCATTATCTTTTCATTCGGTTTTCGTTTTCTGCATTTCTTTTCTTTAACGCTTCGCTAATCAAATTCAACATTTTTCCGTTTTAATTTGACAATTGCTAGAGTGAGAGTGATAGAGACATGGTGATGGTGATGGTGATGGTGATGGGACGGGACGGGAGAGAGAGAAAGCTGACAACAGCTGTGTGCGTTGTCAATTGGAAAATGATAAAGTGACGTGCGCGTCATTCAAAAACTCGTAATGAAAATGGAAATTGGCATAGGAAGTGAAACAGATAACTGTAAATGGCGTTGACAACCCCAAGGGATGTCCCATCCCTCTCCCCTATTCGCGTAACAAGTGCTAAGCTTGTTAGTTTTTCACTTTTTTTTTTATTCTCAACTCTCATTTGACACTTTCCACCTCCCTACAGCATCGTCCCTCCAAGGAGCATTGTCTTCCAAGGTGACCTGCAATGCGCTGTGCCACTAAATGCATTACAATTAGCGCAAATTATCCGTGTCCAGTTGCAACAATTGTCGCTAGTTTGTGCTTGGGGCAACTTGATTGAATTTACTTGCCGGGCGCGTGACTTGCGACTAGCGACGTGCATCGTATGCCATATTACGTATACGCACTGTCAGCCAAGTGTTTTGCACTTGTTTTAGGTCTGCGTTGGCAAAATGAGTTCATTACTTAATCACAGGCCCACACACTCATATCCATACACACATACACACAGATATAATAAGTTCAGCATATGTGAATCATTTTTGAAGTGCAAACGAGTCTGAATTTAAAGTTTCCCGTTAAGCATATTTTGTTTTAATTATTGTGAGCCGGTTTTTTATGTCTGTGACTTGCCTTTTGTTTTAATTTATGCATGTCACTGCCGGCCTTTCATATGTGCCATCAGCTCTTACCCCTCTTCCCCTCTGCCCCTCTTCACCTCTTCTTCCTTATTCGTCTCGTTAGATGAATTGCTGTCAGAGCGTTGAGCACTTATCAGCAATATTGCAGGCAACTTGCAGCGACTCTCTCAGATGTCAATATAATTTAGTCAAATTTATGCAATTTTATATAGAATATATACAAGACTATATAAGTGTTTTTGTGTATATGTGTGACTCATTTAACTTTGACAATTTTTAATCACAAAACTTTGTCGTACTCAACTTAGTCTCAGGCTCTGTCACTGTCTCTGTCTCTGTCTCGACGCGTCGACGCTAAAGAATTTGCATATTTCTAATTCCAAAGTTGTAATTAGTATAATTTTACAGCTCTAATTGGATGATGATTTGAGCAACTTCATTTAGGTCCGACGTATGAGTATCTACACCATGAATATGCATATGCATGAGAAGACCAGGCCGTAACCTTCATTTAAGCCTGAGAGCTGAGAGTGAAAGTCATTAACATAAGTTAGTAATTACAGAGAAATGGTCTTATATGACATGTTTGCATCTCTATCTTTAGTTGTAAATGTTAATAGGCCTTTTGGCCTAGTTTCAGCTTTATCGCCACGACAGACAGATAGACGTCTGACCAAGCTTATGTGATAGCACGCTTGACACTGTCAGTAAACATGAAGCGTCTGTTAAACAGGCTGCAAAGTTTCAAGCTACCTTAGGAGACTTAAATCAAGAATCAGTTACCTAGAAGTATATAATTAATATTCTTCTGTCTTGTCAAAAATTATGTAAATGAAGGCAATTAAATTATTTTGTTTTACTAAGACGAAAACTCTTTATGAATGAAATGTATTTAAATTTCGGATAAATTCTTCTACTTTAAAATCGATTTCATTTTATTTACTATACATCGCATATACTTAAAGCGTAAGAGCAAATAAACATGTCCTCAATTCTTTTGCAAACATCTCGAAAACTCATGTGAATCGAGGAAATGCAAAACCTAAAAATAAATACGACAATAACCCAATGTACACAGATGCACACATACCACACACACACACCACACACACACACCACACACATGACAATGGGCATCGAGCTGAGTTTTCAAGTCATTTTGAATGTTTTTGATTTCACTGATTTGTTTATTTATGCATAAAGCATGCAATTTTTGCGCTTTATGCGAGCATCAGCAGAATGCTGGGTGCTCTTCCGATAAGCAGAGTAACCAAGGGGGAAGGAACCTCTATTTTTTGTTGTTGTCTGTTCTCTATTTATTCATGTAGTGTGCAGAACTTTAGCTGGGCTAGAAAACTTAGATATTCCAAGCGAATGCACTCACACGCAATGTGCAGAGCTCTGTGCGAGTGAGTTTCGCAAACAAATCAAAATCAAAATCGTGTGTGAATGCGACTCTCAGTCGTAAACATGGCTTCCATTTTTCGTTATGTTGTTGTTTCTGTTGTTGTTGTCGTTGTTGGTAGGAACGGAAACGGAAGTTGCACAAAACGATTTCATTTGCGCCGAATAACTTTTGATATATGCACTTGCCAAAGGCTTCTTTCAGTCAGTCTATCGCTCTGTCAGTCTGTCGCTCTCTCTGTCTGTCTGCCGTACTCGACATTATTTGCATTGACACGGTTCGGCTATCAGTTGACAACTTGCAACATGACTTGTGGCCCTGAGCTACAACTTGTAGCGCTTTAAAGTAAACTGTAATAAAAAGGTGGCGTATACGCAATATACTTGTACTCACATTTTTCCAATATTATTTCCCAGCATATTCGCTTTCAAGTAGAGCTCCGCAGAGCAGCAACGTCTTGTAGGAATTGCTAATAACCAATCTCGATTCAATTCAAGTGTCAGCTCAAGACGACAAAGATGATGGCACAAGGAAAGTAGGGGAGAGGAGAAGAGCGGAGAAGAGAAGAGTCCAACAGGAGTCGAGGACCGACCACAATCCGCACGGGAAGCACAGCCAATTGAGTATTAATGGTCAGACTGCCGGCTGCTGATGCCAGCAAGTTTCCTGCTTAGAATTATGGCAGACAGACACACACACACAGTCAGATACACACACAATGATACACCCACAGATATCTCCGCACAGATACAGATACGGCTACAGACAAGGACAAGGGTGGCATGTCCTGGCCATATTTGAAAGTAAAATCATACATATTAGAAAAATGTTGGAGGCAAGCAGACGTTGCAACGTTTCGCTGCCAGATCAACGATGATATATGAGATTAGCTCAAGTGGCTCCGGATGGCAGCACGCCAAGGCGACACTTCTACATACAAACTGTCGGATTTTATATTAATGATAAATTAAATTGTTCATTGACTTGAATAATTTTGTGCGTTGTTCGTTGTGCGTTGTTGTTTTAGGGTCGCAACGCATAGTTTGTCTCCCTCTTTTTTTTTATATATTTATTTATTTTTCTTGTTTCTGGTTTTTCCCTCGTACTCGTATGATGAATTGATGAATGCTGTATGAAATCGTTGCGGTCGTTTGCGGATAAACCAAAAACTGTCACCGATTGCTCTGGGAAAATGGCAGAGTGTTAAATTATATAACTCTATTATGTGCGCATTAGTAAATAATTGATGGCTAGGTGAGAGATAGACAGATGAAAGATAGTACGCAATGGGAATAATAAATAAGGGAGTTGAATTACTTATTCCTCAGCAACTCTGACATAAATTACAAATCCCAGTTCGAAATTAAATAAAAGCAACCCCAACTTGAAATTATTTCCTGACCAGATAAGGAGATGAGTGTCATTTTTACAGTTCAATTATTTAATTTCATAGTTTGTGGCAATATTTTATTGTCTCAACTATTTTGAAACGAGCATAAGTCTCAAAATGAAGTTCGAGTTGGAGGACATTGCCGAAGCGAAGCAAACCGACACAACAAAACAATTTACTGATTTTAACAAAAATTTTAATTAAACAAATTTTGTGTGAAAGGAAGTTGCAGTAATGTGCCTCTCCGTGCGGCAAGAGAAACAGCAACAGCAACAGCGACAGAAACAGAAACTTTTCGCACGGTCTGCGACTTCCTTCATAGTAGGAAGTTGGCACGAGCAACTCGACGCTGCCGACCAATTCACTTTTTGCACCATAAGTTGTGCCCAAAATAGCAGAAAAGTTGCCCCCGATAATGTAAAAATGAAGCAACAAAATAATAAAGCAAAGGGAAAATGTTCATACTGTAGGAAATGTGCAAAAGTTTTCATCCCAAAAACTATGCGACAAGCCCCAAATGCTGCTTGACCCTGCCAACAGGGAGAAAGAGATGCTGAAGTTGATTTTGGCCAGTTGGCATAAATCTCGGCAGGCTGGCTTGAAATTTACACAGGCACCCAAAGCATTTTGAATGTCACCACTGAGTCGACCGTCTCACTAGCCGACTCGTCGCAATGTCTGTCTAGACTCTAGACTGCAAGCCATGCGCTTAGCTTATAAAGTTGTCTTATGCGGTCCCCTTAAAAATAAAAAAATATAAAAAAAAGCCAATGTCTGACTGCCACTTAAGCGAGCTAAACATATAAATCTTGCAATGGTTGGTATTTTACAACAACGTTGAGCAACAACGACAACAATGCGCAATTTTATTGCGAAACCTCAGAAATTGCGTATACGTAACGTAAGCCAAGCTGCCACCGCTGCCACAAATGCTACAGCTGCCATGCCATGCCAAGCATTCTGACCCGAAGGGGACACTAAAGCTACAGCTAAACATAAAGCTGAGAATGCTTCCCAGTTTCATCTTCTGACAGCATCGAAAACGATTGCTGGCCGTATTGACTTTAAGTTTGGTCACATGTATGTAGATGAGAAAATGTTAAGTAACTTCCTTGAAATTCCTGGAAACTTTAGCCAACAATTTCAGATATTTATATATTTAAGAATATGCTTTTATTTAGCAGTTGTCTATCAACATGGAAAATTATAATATTCAATATTTGTTTTATATTCATTGAGTCGCAGCATTTTAAAATCACTTATTTGATAAATTATATATATATAACTTATACTTAATCTAACATTAAAATATTTTATAAGTTTCCTTACAAGTCACAGTTAAGATATGCTTTTACAACTTTCTGTAATACTTTAAGAAATTAATATTATTATTATTACCAATACGATTTAATATGTATATTATCAACAATATTACAAACTTGTATGTAAAATACTTATATTTTTTGGAGGATTTATTAATAAAATGGAATACGTTTTCTTAGAAGATTTTTATTATGTTTATTGTAGCATAAAGATGGGCTCAAAACATAAAAAATGACTGTTTAGAGTCGAGAAATTGTCGCACATTTTCATATGTTGTCCCCATGCAACAATTGTCTTTGGTATTTGGAGCGTCTCGCTGGGGACATAATTAAGAGTCGAAATGAAAGTGAAAAATATATATATATCCACTTTGCGCAACAACAACAGTTGCCAAAAGGTAGACAATGTCGAGTAAGCAACCACTTGGCTATTATTTATGTTAATTGTTCAAGCTGACGTTGAGGCTGAGGCGACGTTCATCATGTTGACTGTTTGTCATTGTTGGTTATTGTCGTGGTTGTTACTGTTGTTGTTGTTGTTGTTGTTGCTGGCGGGACACTTGTGAAGGCAGCCGCTCAAAAACGCAATACAGACGAGACAACGATGTTTGAGTGTTAGTGTGTGTGTTAGTGTGTGTGTGTGTGTGTGCTGCGTGGCGTTATTAGGCTAATGGTTGCCCCTTGGGCATTCAATGCTTTTGTCTAGCAAAATGCTTTTGTCCCACTGCTGGCAATGCCTCCGATGCCCCCGTTGCCCCTCGCTTGTTGTTGTTGTTGTTGCTGCTGCAGCTGCAAATATGCAATGGCAGGCTTGTAGGCTAACTGCCAAAGCCACGCACAAAACGCATTGAGACGCCATAATTGCAGTTGCCAGTTGTCTCTGTGTCATCTAGCATTCGTATAGTTTCTTCTCACTCCCAACACCCTCTCCCTACCCCATCTCTTCTCACCCATGTGTGTGTGTGTGTGTGTGTGTGTGTGTGGGCGCAAGTGCGTTAAGTGCAATAACAGCAATGACAGCAATTGCGTTGACAGCCAAGGCAAAAGCAAAATGGAACACACTCAGTGTGTGTCCCACACTGAAGAGCTGTTTATATTTAGATGCTGCCACAATGACAGCCTGAATAACTGGCTTCCCTTCCCCATCCCTTCCCCGTCCCATGCCTCTTCCCACTTGCCACTAGACTACATACTTGGAATGCCTTGTCTGGCCTCTGGCTGGTGGCTGTTACAAATAAATTTCACTTCAGCTGACTTGACATGCTGCCAATTGGGTCCGCGCCTGTCTCCCATTGCATTGCCATTGTAAACAGGGTCAATTTGAGAGGCCGCCAAGCTGCGACTGTGTGCGTGCCTTGGCTTAAGAGCGGGACAAGTGGCAAGTAGGCTAGATGTGCATAAACTAGACTTTACAATTTATATCTAAACTAATTTAAATGAGCACCAGACTTTCGAAAGATAAATTCAGTAAGATTCAGAGAAAAACGCAATTAATTAACATCTTAAATTAAACTGAATCCGAATCTTTTCCAATATAATCAAGGATAGACTATGGAAACACAAGGATATTTTGTATTTGTATTACATTAATATTCGCAAAATTAAAATTATCATAAATATTTTAATTGATGAATTTTATTTTTTTCTTTATTAACTTATTTAAATGATTTAGCAATCTTTATTGTTTTCTTATAAAACGAAAATATAATGAGGACTGACATCATATAAAAGGCTTTAACCTAACGCGTTATCGAATCTTTGACTGAATATTGTTGCAATCAGAAGATTATTTATTTGACACTTTCCTGGAAAGTAAAAAATCAATTATATGCACCTGTTACCAGCGATTAAGTAATTGTAGAACATCTTTTCTTAAGATGGTTACGGCAAAGACGAGAATACAATGAATCAGACTCAAGTTGAGCATGATATATTGAAGAAATTTTGGCGGTTTTCCGGTCAGATTATAAACAAGCACAGTGAGTTGGATAAGCCAGTCCGTGAATGCGATTATAAAGAAACGCAGATAGAAGAGAAATCTAAGAAAGGAAATTAAATCATTACAAATATAAAAATATAACTACACATATGAATGTACCTAATATTGTTCTTCAAATCAGGCTGTCCCAATTGCCTCAGTTGTTCTCGATTCTTTCGATTTTCCATGTGAACGCGCCAGACGGTTATGATAATGAATTTAACATTTATGAAAACCATTATGGCCGCAGGTGCAAATACATAAACAATACTCGACCAATCATTTACTGTATGAAATAAATTATAAATATAATTTAGAAATAAGTGTGCATTTTGTTAGCGTTAGACTGACCTTTGCCATAGCATTCGTAGTAGGCATAGCCCATTTTCCAATTGGAATCAATATCAAGATTGTCCAGCAGATGATCGGCAAATATTGTGACAAGGAGAAGCACAGAAACTATGCCCCAAACAAACAGACAGTATTTCCAAAAGCGGCTTTCAACTTTCTTGTCGAAGGTAACAAACATGTCATTAACCAAAACTCGCCACAAATCAAAAGCCATTACGGCCAGCCACAGATATAATGAAATGCTGGAGACGTAACCTACATAAGCTGAAAAATAAAGGGACTTGATCATACTCAATTATGCAGACATGTGGTAAGACTTACCCACAAAATAGCAGCTGACTCCAAAAAATGATGTTTCAATTTTCGTTAGCATATATGTCAAAAAATGGACAGTTAGACTTATCAGATAGCAGAGGTAACACTTGTCATGAATGTGACGAAGCTTAAGCACGAATATGTAAATAATTGAGGTCAGCAGCAGAAAGAAAATGCACATCCAATGCACTGGAATACAAAGAATTAAAAGTGACTTGAAATCACTAGAATATATACGAAAAAGTTACCATGAACAAAGTCATCATTATCTAAACAATTCATTGGCAACAGCATAAAGTTGAATCCCCGATTGGCCAACTCCTTTGGTTGTATGCAATAATTTCGTTTCGACAGATAAACAGCATCGTTTGATCGATACAGCGTACCATTCTATTAACGTGTAGACAAATAAGTCTTTAATAATCCTAACTATTAACCTTTTCCTCACCTCAAATAGTTTCCAGTTATTATTCGGCATAAAGGGAACTAAATGAATGTCTCTATCACATTGAATTCGTATGCCAGGTTGTACCACGAAATGATCCTTTAAGTTTTTCAGCATTTTAGTTCCATCAAATAGTGTTATATATTCTTGGCCAGCGTTCAGTTCTTCTGCACATTTGTCTTCATCAGCCGGATCGAGTCGATATCGATGACAGCAGTATCGAATGCAGGGCTTAAATTTACACACACATCCCCTAATATGATCCTCGACTGCTGTGGGATTCCCCTCAAAGAGTATCTTATAGTTGTAAGTTCCGGTTTGTTCAGGAGGTATCACAACTCCTTCGTATTTGTATGAGCCATTTGGTAGTATCTCACTGCCTGTCAAATCCACTGTATCAAAGTAATCACAATCGGGAATTTCTTCGGGTTTAATTGAAGCACAGGTTAAGATGACTAAAAGAATTTGTTTTTTTATTTGAATCATATTAATGTCTTTGGATTATTTTGTGGAGCGAAAAGCAACCGCACTTGGTCTGACTTTAAATCAAACTGAAGTCAACTCTTTTTCGATCGGAGTCGTAAATTATATGCAAATGTAAATTCAGATTATAAAAAAGCATTGCACATTATCGTTTTTTTTTGTATCCTGGAGTTTATTGTACTTTTTCTTTTCTTTTGCTTTTATGTTATATGTGATATGAATATTGAATATTCAAAATTGCAAATTTTTTTTTTCTTTCTTTTCTCAACTTTTAATCATATTCTTAGGACTTACAAATTTTCAGAAATTAATTTTTTGATTTAATCTAAGCCCGTTGATATCTTAAACTCTAGTTTAACATTTACAATGGTTTAGCGACCTCCGATTTTCTTATCAGTACAAGAAAAAAGAACGCATGCTCTGCGGGTTGCAAAATACAAACAAATTTGACCTTTTATTATTTAATTAAATAAATTATTCCATTGGCATTTGGTTGTAGTAGCAGTTTATCTCGGCAGAATCAGAATGAAACACACAAAGTGGACTTCAGACTTTACCCAAGATTATATGTATTTATTTCGATTGTGCAATTTCACATTGATTACTTATGACTTAATGATTTTAAATTTTAGACTTAATTTTGTGACACTTTTGGTAAATTAATCGAAGTGGTAAGTGAAACTTGTGTATCGCTTTTACTTTTTTTATCAGGGGTCCTAAAAAAAAATAAATTCAATTATAGACTGAATGCAATTTTTACAAACGTTGATCTGTGCCATTTACCAGCGACTTAGAAATTTCAGAACATCTTTCCTCGAAATGGTTACGGCAAATATAAGAAGGCATTGAATCAGACCCAAGTAGAACATGACATATTGAAGGAATTGTGGCGGATTGCCGGCAAGATTATAAACAACCGCAGAGAGTTCGATAAGCCAGTCCACAAAGGCGATTGCAAAGAAACGCAAATAGAATAAAAGCCTAACATAGAAAATAAAATTATAGCATAAAATATAGTATATGTTAGTAATAAGTATATGAGTATACCTGATATTGTTCTTCAAATCTCGCTGTCCCAGTTGCTTAAGCTGATCTCGATTTTTTTTATTTTCCATGTGAACGCGCCAGAGGGTGGTGATAATGAATGCTACATTTATGATAACCATTATAGCCGCAGGTGCAAAGAAATAGACAACACTCGACCAATCAGTCACTGCAGAAAATAATTAAAGAATCTATTTGTGACAAATGGAAACTTAAAGAGCATTAAACTAACCTTTGCCAAAGCATTCGTAGTAGGCATAGCCCATTTTCCAATTGGAATCAATATCAACATTGTCCAGCAGATGATCGGCCAAAATTGTAATTATAAGAAGCACAGAAGCTGTGCCCCAAACAAAAAGACTGTATGTCCAAAAGCGCAGTCGATTATTATTTTGAATCATTACAAACATATTATTAACCAAAATTCGCCACAAATCAAAAGCCATTACGGCCAGCCAGAGATATATTGAAATGCTGGAGAAGTAGCCCACATAAGCTGAAAAAAGAGAGGAATTTCCAAACAAAGTTATGCTGATATGTAAGGAGACTTACCCATAAAATAGCAAGTGGCTCCAAAATAGGATGTCTCTACTTTCGTGACAATATTTATCAAAAGACTGACAGTTAGACAAATCAGATAACTGAGATAGCACTTGTCATGTATGTGCTGTAGCTTAAGCACAAATATATAAATACATATGGTCAGCAGCAGAGTGAAAATGGACACCAAATTAACTGGAATATAAAATATTAAAATAGATAGATAACTTCAAAAAGTTAAGTGAAATTTATACCGTAGACAAACTCATATTCATTTAAGCAATTCATAGGCAACAGCATGTAGTTTAGTCCCTGATTAGCCAACTCCTTTGGCTGTATGCAATAATCTCCTTTTAATAGAGAAACACCCTCATTTGATCTATAAAGAGTTCCATTCTAGGAACGTATGCACTATTATGAGTAATGTATGAAAAACAGTACTGAACAGTACTTTGGACCCACCTCGAAAAGTTTCCAGTCATCATGTTGATTAAAGGGTCCCAAGTGAGTATTTTGATTACATTGAATGCGTATTCCTGATTGTACAACAAACTTATTCGAAATGATATCTTCCTGTTGTGTTCCAGACTCCAGTGTTATATTTACTTGGGCATCCCACAGCTCTTTTATACACTTGCCTTCATCATTCGGATCAAATCGATGTCGATGACAACAGTATCGAATGCAGGGTTTAAATTTACACACACATCCCCTAATATGATCCTCGACTGCTGTGGGATTCCCCTCAAAGAGTATCTTATAGTTGTAAGTCCCGGTTTGTTCAGGAGGTATCACAACTCCTTCGTATTTGTAGGAGCCATTTGGTAGTAACTCACTGCCAGTCAAATCGACGGTATCAAAGTAATCACAATCGGGAATTTCTGCAGCTCTAATTGAAGCACAGATTAAGATGAATAAAAGAAATTGTTTTTTTATTTCAATCATGTTATTGACACTCAATAGTTGTGTAAATAAAAACACAATCGCTCTGTTTCACACTTTAAACTGGACTAAGGGCAACTCGATTCTGTAAGCAATCGTAAGCTGAAGATGTTAATGCGATTTATAATACAGCTGCTGGTCTTTATCGTAAAGTATGTGATGTTTTATCGACTAAGAAACTAATTGCGGATTCAATACAATATATATATATATTTACAATGCTGTGTGACACAGCGCTTCAACCATGCTTCTTAAAAATATTATGGGCATTAAGTACCGATATCAAATTATTTAAAGAAAATCTTATTTGATTGTGGTTTCTCATTTAGTTACTTAAGCTTGTGGCACATTTAATAAATATGTTCTCATCTCAATCTCATTGAAATTGCAATTTTTAATTATCAGCGTTGTGTCGTAAAAGTTAAGAGTGCAAGTATTGCATTATATTGGGTTATAATAAAAAAGAATATTATATATCTTGGGTCTCCTGTGCAAAATACCTCTCAGTTTTTGTATTTCTTAAAAAAAAAACAGAGCTCTGAACTTAAAAAGCAGTTGCTATATCCAAAAGTAAAAAGAAGAAGTTAAACAATTATGAGAAATGTTGGCAAGCAGAAGCAGCTTGAGGTTTCTGTTGTTTGGTTGTTTGGTTGTTTGGCTGTTTGGCTGTGATTTATGTGGCCTCAACTTAACACCGCAGAAATCTGTGCTGGGCTGTGTCAATTTGTTTTGCGTGTGCCCTAAGAAAAAGGAAGCGATGCACGCAGCTGGCTAAAAACTGGGCCAAGTGAATAATTAAGCGGTTTATAAACATTTGTCTCAGCCAGCCAGGAAGGAAACCCAACCCAGAATCTGAAGCTGAAGCTGAAGGAGAAGCAGAAGCAGAAGCAGAAGACGACGGCTGGGCAAACAGAGTTCTCAGCTATCAGCTTAGAGTTAAGTTGAGTTGAGTTGAGGCAAACTGGCTACGCATTATTTATGCCAGCTGCTGTTGGCCAGGAATTCTCGTACCGGGCCAGCAGTTAACTATGTTTGCTGTGCAAACAGGCGGCACAGGCAGCAGGCCAACTTAAAGTTAACGCTAATTTGCGTGGCCCTTCAAGTTGGCTCACAAACTGCAACTATTTATTTTTAATCGCATGCTCCAATTGCAAAAACAATTTAAAATCAACTCGCTCGTTAAGTGAAGCGGCATGAAAGAGGGGTAAAGTGCAAGGGGATAGCGTAGACATTGGTTGCAGTTTCACCCCTCCTCTCTCTTCCTCATCAGACTGCTGCTGCATTTTCGACAAGTGCTTTTAACATTAAATATTCATTTACAGCATTAAGGGCACTCGAAGTCACGCGTTAACGGGCCAAAAAATGCTGGCTACAGTGGGTTAAGGAAGGACGTAAATGGGGCGTGGTGGGGCTGCAGGTAAACCGAGAACGTGGCGCATCAAGCAAAACGGACACGGGAGCGCATTAAGTGAATATATATTCCTGGCCAAAGCAGAAGAAAAAACAACACAGAAAACCAAAAAAAAAAAAAAAAAAAGAGGAAATGTGCACAATTTTGGCCACCTGCAGCGACCAACAGCAGGTTCTGGCTAACAAAAGTGTTGTTGTTCTTGGCCCGTTAGTAATGTGGGAAATGCTTTGATTTTGTTTCACTGCCGTCGTTTCATTGCCAAAAGCTTTGCATCTAAAAACAAGAGAGACAGAGAGAGAGAGAGAGGGAGAGCTCTACGCACGAGAGCACACAACAAGTAAGAGAGCAAGAGTAGAAGTGAGAGCACAAAACATGGCCAGGTCTCTCTGTAGAGAGCGAATTACGATAGACTCTCAAATCTACACTTATGCCTTTTGGCTTTGACATAATGCAACTTTTAGTGTTAAAAGTCAGTTGATTCCACGCACAACGTGGCGTATACTGAATTTATTGGCCAAGTCTGTAGGCGTCTCAGAAATGTCAAAATATGATTCAAACTCTTTCTGTATTCAATACCAATATAATCAGTTCAATTATTATTTATCCAAAGATTATATGCCAACGAGTTGCTTTTAGAATTCTAATGTTATTTTTAAAAAGATACCTTATATATTTAGGCAATTTGAATTTACCCAAAATAAATTATTTTTAATATATTTGAGGCTATCAAAAGTTGAGCCTAAAACGTTTTTATATTACAATTATTTTTGTAAAGAAATTTTTAATACTGTTTGTTAGTTTATGAACCTAATTTATATCGACGACAGCCGCATAATATGTTACATATTTAAAATACATATACGATGTAGACTTGGAAACTTAATTTAAATTGTTTTTTGTTAATATTGTATTATTTTATTCAAATCAAATTTTGTAGTGAATTTAATCGATGTGCAGCTTGAATAGAATGAGTTATATTAATAGATTACTGCTTATCAATAATCATTACATTAGTATTCTTATCATTTCCCAACTTAATTTTAGTTTCAGACTGAAGCTATTTTAATAAAAGCGTAAATAAATGATGATTGTTTGTGTATTATAAGAAGTATTAACTTGTAATTCATTTGTCTGTGTTAATTAATATGAAAGTTCTCCAAAGTATATTTATATATATTGTTATTTAATTACATACTACTTATAGCTTTGTAAGTACTTAGTACGTGTTGATCTATTTTCCTAGGTATTTCTTATGACATGTAAAAGTCGCAGAAAACTTCTAGATGTACTTATGCGTAATTAAACACAAAATCAAATTAATTTTTATGTACTTTTAGGTTGAACACTTCGTCATATGAGTACACTAAGTATATAACAATTATGCTGCCACAATTTGTTCACCAGTACCCTGAAAATGTTTGCCGCTTTTGTGTAATGATTAATGAATGTCTGCTAGAGTGTGAGAGTATGTGTGAGTGTGTGGCTGTGTCGGTGTGTGGAAGTTGACATCATAATACGGCTAACGCTGACAGCATTCGGACCACAGGCCCGACCTCCCTCGAATAAGGTCAAAGGCTTCAGGTCACACTCGGAGTGCTCTCACATTCTCACATAATTAAGCAAATTTAATTAAGCCTCATGTTCGAATTGGAGTCGAAATCAATGTTCTCCGAAAGGACTGGCAACTCTGGTAAATACACAAAAAAAAAGAAGAACAAATCTAAGTAAAATGGCGAGTCACTTGGAAATTTATATGCAAGCCGCATGTTGCCACAGCGTGGCACATGTTGCCAAACATTTGCCTCGACAAGCAAGCAACATACACACACACACACACACACACACAAATACACACACGCACATAAACACACACAGACTGAGACTAAGACAAGCATTGGGGTGTGCATTTATGGCCAAGTCCCAACACATTGGCAAACATAAAATTTAAACATGCATAGGCCAAAAATACAACACAGAATACAATACAAACACATAAACAAGCACTGGAAACACAAAATTGAGAAAAGCACTTTCGAAACTAGACGAATATTGTATACACTTTAACAGCTCATTTTAAAATTTGTAATATTTGAAGCTTCGATAGTGCTTAATCTTAAGAGTCGGTGATATTTAATAACTAATTTAATGTCATCTTACAGAAAACCATCAAAAATAGGCTACAACCATTTTAGAATTTTTAGTTATTATTCAATTTTTATTTATTTATAAAAGTTATTAAAAAAACTTAATTTAAGTTGTATTGTTTGCCATCTTATGCAAAATTATTAAAAATTTTACTATATTTTTACTAAATGACAAATGAAGAAGAGAAGTTGCTTTGCTATTAAGAGAAACTTAATAATGTTTACCGAGACAGATTTATGAATACATCGATTGATTTCTGTGACCTTAGGGTATTTCCAGTAAGCATTGCCTGTTGTTTGTTTAGCAGCTAAGCAGCTTAAGTAGCAGCTCACACATAGACATGTGTATTCGTATGTACATTGTACAATACACATATGTCTTCATACATATGCTACGAGGAGTATTTGCATATTTGCTTGTCGCTTAAAATATCTGCGCTCTTGGTGCGCCTGATTATGGCGCTTAAAGAAACACTTAAGAAGGCCAACCAGATACAAGAACAACCATAACAATAACAACAACGACAGCAACTGCAAAAAAAAAAATAAAAAAAAAGCAGGAACAAAAACAAAAACTCAAGGAAAACTGCGGCTGTAGAGCCGACAAGTGCCAAGCGCAATTGGGGTTAATATCCTTGCACGAAAATATCCTCGCAAATATCCAGATACTGAAATAAACACAGGCAGCTGAGGTGCGCGACGAAAGGGCGAAAGACGAGGCACATTTTTTGAATTATTTATGGTTAAGTTTATGGCAAAATTTTTGACTTGAATTTATTTTTGTGCGCTGCTTAGAAATTTCTAGACATTTTCTTTGCTTTGTTGTGTGAGAAGCTCATGAAAAATACGCAAAAATTAATAAAAAGCTGTTGCATAATAAGCAGAGTTACTAGGCTTGCGTGCCGGCCAAATTAAAAGCCAACAATGTCTGCAAAACAGGCAGCAAATGAAGCAAAACTACGAGTACGACGTGCTGTTATTTGTACGACACAGTCACAGTCAGAGTCAAAGTATCCCAGAGATTTTTGTCGCCTTGCGCCAAGGGCCATAAATTCGCTCAGGTTGGCGCATTTTTTTGTCCCAACATAGCGGATAGATAGTCATGGTGTGTGTGTGTGTGTGTGTGTATACATTGACATTTACAAAGTGAGAATTTAATTAAACTTAATGAAAGTGCATGAGCGTTGCCGTCTTTACGGCCTGGCAACGGGCCAGAAATGGAAAACTTTCCTCTGCCACTCGTTGAACACTTTTCGGCCATAGTTGCTGTTGTTGTTGCTGTTGCTGTTGCTGTTTACTGCCAGTGATGGAATGGGTTGAGTGAGTGAGGTGGCCATTAAGGCACAGTGGCCATCAAAGTCCATTGATGAGAAGTACCCACTCTTGCATTCACACCCGCAACACACTGCGTATGCTTAACAAACAAAATCGAAATGGAAAACGGCAACGAGACTGAAATCGAAGCGCACGCCTGACCCAAATTCACACACACACAAAAGCACACTCACACACAGTTGCATTGCACTGTGACTTTCCCCACTCGCTTTTGGCACTCAATTGTTGGCCTAGTCAGTTGGCTATTATAGAGAATGTTGGCCCACACTGCGTATGATTAATTTAAGCAGCACTGAAGCGAGGCCTGAACTATTGAAGGTGTCTCGCTTTGGCTGCTGTGTGGCATTTTCTGGTCGATAAATTTAATTTACACAAATTAGTCGCGCATAGTCGTAAAAACGCAATCGAAACGCCGGACACAAAGCACAGGACAAAAGTTCAGCATTGAAACAAAAAGCTAATTAATTAAAACACCTCGCCAGCAGCGTTATCTCTCTCTCTCTCTCTCTCTCTCTCTCTCTCTCTCTCGGCTAACAGTTGTTGTTGCAGGGTGTGTGTGTGTCTGTGTGTGTGTGTACTTGTGTGTGTTGGTCAATGCTTGAAGCAGAAAGACACGACAAATACCCTACGGCAACTAAAGTCATATTATTTTATTAAAATACTTTTTTACATACAATCACATTTTCCGCACTATTTTATCTTAAGATTTTTTTACTTTATCTTTATATTAAGTTTTTATTTATAAGGTGAATAAGGTGAATTATAATTATGATTCTCATTAAATTTGCAAAATAATTTAAAAAATAAAAACAAGAATACTGAAATCAATTTCACAAAATTTTTCTTTGTAATTTATTTGACCATTATTTTTAAGAGATATCTCAACTTTTACAGGGTATCAGTGCAGGGCGTGGCAGTTGTCGGCATTGCTAATTATTTGACCATAAATCTTTGCACTGACTCTAGTTTTTTTCTGTGGTTCTTTCTGTGTTCTTGTTGTTATTGTTGTTTTTTGGTCCCATGTCAATGTCAACGACTCGACATTCTTTGGGTGTCTCTTAAGTTCTTTGACTTGGCTTGGGTCCTACTTTAAGGTACATCTAAACTTACTTACTGAAGGCAATTTGTTGGGCCTATTTTGGACGGCGTCTTCCATCAATCTTTCAATAATTTTATTGCTGGCAAAAGGCTTTCCGCTTTTTGCTGATTGAAAGAGCAAATAAAATATGCGAGTCCACGATCGTCCCGGCAAAATTCGAGGCGCAAATTTGCGAGCATTTCCGCAGCACGCACGTACCTCGACCACGAACAGAGGGACATCGCATCCTGTCCCACTTGCTCCGTCGAACTGGAGCTGGAGCTGGAGTTGGAGCTGTCAAGCGTGCGCGCTTTCATTTCATTTCACTGACTCCAGCTCCAACTCCAACTTCGAGTCGCACGGCGATTCCATTCTTAGGATGCGCTCGAGCATTGGTCGCTGAGTGGTAATTTATGGCTACGCATTTGGTTTACTAATAATATTCTTGAGTCGTGGTCTGCTCATCGAACTCTCACTCTCCCTCGCCCTTTTAGCTTTGATTTGGCTCCTTTGTTTACCTAAGCAATAACAATAAATTAATCGACGACTCGATGGGGGAGTGGGAGACCAGACAGCCATTAGTCTTTGTATTACGCCTTATGCTTTGTATTTTTAATTATGTGTCTAATTTTTCTGCCCACACACGTACGCATGTATATATTTCTATGAATAATATAAGTATGCCTATAGGAATATTGCGTATACGCATAGGAAATATGGCGTGTCGAGCTGTTAATTGCCTCTATCAATGCGGCTTCCTGTTCGCTTTACATGTGTTTATAGATATCTCGATGTTGTTGCCGCCGCCATTTCCCATTTTCCATATTCCATTGTTGCCATTGCCTAATTGTGTGTAATGGTCAAATGTGGCTGCTGCCACCAAAAATTAATATACAACTTTTGTTTTTGTTTTTGTTTTGTTGCTGGGCCCATAGAAATGATGTAATTGGTCAAATTAGTTAAATATACATGCAATCGAAAGGTATGAAGTTTACCTTCGTTTTTCAGTCGGTTTAAATAGCCATGTTTCGCATAACTAATTTCAATAGTAATCAAATATATGTATTGACCTTAAAATCAATTTTGATTGTAGCTATCACAAATATATTGTATATCGAGTGGATGGCAATCCTTGTGCCGTTTATAGTAATTTCTACTAAATATATTTATATAAGGAAGAATTTAATAACTCATAACATTTTTTTTTAAATTTATATCAAAAATTAAATACATTTTTAAAATATTAAAACAAAACTAAGGAAGCTTTTGTGACCGTAAAAATATTCATTATTTTTGATAAAAATAAATTAAATAAAAACGTTTGGAGAATAGTAGAAATTATATTTAAAAAAATGCAAATAAAATATTATTTGCTCTTTAAAAAATCTTTTTATTATTATTAACTTCTATTTTCAGGGAAATGAAACCTTATGTTCATCACTTCTTCCACTCATAATGGAAATGAAATGAGATCGCTTCAGGGAACAACTCTGGCACATGGTCAACAAATTGGAAGCAGTTGATTGCAACCTAATCTTCAGACACATGGCTTGCCACATCTTGTGGGGGTCACGTGCCGCTGAAATCATAACTCAATGTCGAGCGAGTGCAGCAACCGAAATTAGTTTACACTTGCACCAAGGTTGCACTCTCTTTGGCACCTGCGAAGCCGACACTCAGTTGCAACGGGGGCAACATTGAAGCGGGGACAACACTTAACGAGAGGCGACTCAAAGCGACGTTGCCGCTGCAGTTGTCGTTGGCGTTGCCGTTGTTGTTGTTGTTGTTGTTGTTGTTGCATTCGTGTTCATGCATAAACAAAATGGCTGCTGCAACAACCGGAAACTGACGGCAAACGACATTTGCGATATGCATCATATGCCCCATCTGCCACGCCTCTGCCTCCGTTACCGCCTCCGCCTCCGCCCGCGTTGCAATGTCAGAGTGCAATGTGGAGTCAGCTACTTGGCATATTTCTGTGCTGTCATTGTTGCTTGTGCGTCTTTTTTGCTGGCTGCCACAGTTGCCGTCTGTTGTTGCCTGCAACTGTTAGCCTTGCAGGTGCAATTATGACGCAGGCAATGTGAGAAATTTGGCGAAGAGAGAAGAGAGAGTAGAGAGAGAGGAGTAGCAGAATGACAGTGTCAGCGACACATAAACATTACATCATCAGCAACTTTTTGTAGCTGTCATAAAATGGCGCAACAACAAGAACAACAACAACAACAACAACAACAACAACGACAACAACAAAAATGGGCACAAGATGCATGAGAAAAAGACAACGAAAACAAACAGTCAACAACAAGGACAACAAATGAATGTTATCCTGCTGCATTTCCGGCTGCCGCTAAGCCGGCATGCTAAATCCTTTTCCTGTGCCTGCCTAACGCCCCCTTGTCATGGCTCTAATGAGCTGTGTGCGTGTGTGAGTGTGTGTGTGTGTGTGTGTGTGTTTGTGTGTGAGAGTATGCTTGCATTGTTGTTGACATTTCAGCTGGCATATGATGCTTGTTAGTCACTTTTTTGTTTCTTACTGCTGCTGTATGTTTTATGCGATGCTCTCTCCTCCCTCCATCCAACCTACTACCTAGTATCTCTCTCCACTCTTCGCTCTTTTGCTCCAACCCCTTTTTGCTCCTTCTGCTGACGTTTTCGGTATTCTTCCTGCAGCGGCAGTTCGCTTGTCGCTGTTGTGAAATATTTTCATGAGTTTTGACAGTAATGTGTCGCAATGTTTGTCCATGCTTTTTTGTCTGCCAGACATCCAGTCGACCAACTAGACAGACAGAGAGTCAGTCAGACGGACAGACAGACAGACGGACAGACGGACAGACAGATCCATTCAGCCAGTCATACAGTCAGCCATTGTCTGCGGCTGGGCAAGAGATGGAGATGAGCGACATGTTTGTCTCGTTGTTGCGAGTGTTTAAGCGTTGATTACACTTTCGTGTTTGCTGCTGCTTGTCACTAGTTGTTCTTCTTGCTGTTGTTGTTGTTGTTGCTGTTGTTGCTCTTGTTATTCTGCTTGTATTTGTAGTTGTAGTTGTAGTTGTGACTTGTATTGTTCATATGGAACAGCTGCCTGTTTGCTTATAAGCTCCACACACTCTTCTATTCGTGGCATTTTTTCATTAATTATTCCATTTCTTCTGCATATTAAAATAACATTAATAATGTTTTGTGTGTGATACCAAAGTATTCAATTTTAAGCAGAAATTTTGAAAAATTGAATATAGATATTTTCTGAAATTACATGGCTGCATTATTGACCAAATATACAAATATTAAAAATATATGCATCATTTTTATAATATTCTGAACTATACAAACATTAGTTCCATTTCATTTCATTTCATAATTCATTATTTTTTTAGATTTTCTGATATTTTTTTATAAAAAAAATAAAAATAACAAGTTGTAGTAATTACCTTTTATTGGCGCTCATTCTATTTTAAGGACATAAAAATGTGGCTTGAATTAATTTGGTATTTTTTATATGAATAATTAATTTTCATTGATGTGTTTTATTAATTGATGCATTTGTCTGTGTCTCATCTAAAGGATTGGAGTCAATGTGTCATTATTATTGACCCGCTTAAATTAATAAAAATATATGAATCTCTTTATACAAATATTAATATAAATATGTATGTAAATAATTACGTTTGACAGCACGCGCAATGAAAACAAAATGTTGTCATAATTTTTAAGGCCATATCAAATGCTTGGGCATTAAGTTTTTAACGGAATGACGGACGGACAAAAGGACAAATCGACGGACCACATAACTTGCGTCAACTTCTGGTGTTGATTGCCACAATGGGCATTTTTGCTGTGTGGCAACAAATAATCTATATAAACAGAGAGAGAAAGAGAGCGAGATAGAGGGAGAGAGAAATACAAACACTTGCTGGATGTAGTCGTAACAAGCGATATTTCATGTACATGCCATATATCAATGTCACTTTACTTTGGCAAACAGTTTCAGTTAATACACAATCAATGTACCAATGTGTTATCAATAATAAATTGCTGGCGATTTATCAGCCAATGCGGCACAACAACAAAGTCTCTCTCACAGCTCTCTCTCTCTCGCAGCTACAGTCTTAACTTACTTTGCAGCAACAACAACAACAACAACAACAACAAACACAACAATGGCAATAGCTTTGGCTTTGACTATGGCAATAGCAAGCAGCAGGCGACAGCATCAAAGTGGAATTCTCCAGTTGAGACTCTCTGCCTTCATTTATCTCCCTTTCTCTCTCTCTCTCTCTCACTCGATGTCTTTCTCTCACCCACGCGTGTTAGGAGACTTTTAAATTCACCCAAACCGCCAGCCACATGCGAAAGTCAAACATAAATCGCTCCCACAGTTGCTGTGTCAGTGTGTGTGTGTAAAAATTACGACCCAAGCATGTGTGTGTGTGTGTGTGTGTGTGTGTGTGTGTGTGGTTGGTTGGTGTGCGTGCAAGTTATACGCAGCATGCAAAACTATGCACGTGCCGTTTGAAGTGTATAAATGTGCTGGTGGCGGCCCCTGGCGAGAGGTAGCTGCAGTTACTCCAAGCTGAACTATTTCCCCTGCCCAGCTTTTGGGAATGACGACAACGTCGCCTCGACCGACAATGCGAGTCATGCGGTGCAGTCATATCGGATGACAATTAGGCCCTGGTCATCAATTCCAAGTGCACAAGCGATAAATCTTTGGTAATTGTATGTGTGTGTGACTACGCTCTCTGTGTCTACTGTGTGAAAGAGAGAGAGAGGGAGAGAGAGAGGGAGAGAGAGAGAGGGAGAGAGAGAGAGGGCGGATAGAGTAGAAGAGCATGCTATGCAGGTTAAATGCTGGCAGCAACTGCAAATTGTGGCTTCGTCTTTTGGCCAAAACCAAACGGAAATATTCGCTCGTTGGCGGTTTAATTGAAAACCAGCATTTAAAACTATAATATTTGAGAATAGATGGAACTTAGATAATCCCGCCAGCTCTGGGGATGCCATGAGATCTTAAGATAGATATAATAAATATTTCAAATTATTTAATTTCAATTAATTTATATTTATAAATTTGAATATTTATTTATTTTAAAACTATTTAATTTCAATTAATTTATATCTATAAATTTGGATTTATTTTCTGCATCTTAAAAAAACTGGTTGTGACATAATTAAAGATATACTTTTTATGTACTTATAATTGGAAAATAAACTGTATAAGCTGTAATTAAGTAATGGCATGTGACAAAACTATTTCAATTAATTAAATATGATTTGATTGGAGTTCTTTTTTTGTCATTTTCAGTTTGTTCATTTATTCATTTGATATATAATATATTTAATTAATTAAGTATTTATTTAAATGCACATCATTTGATATTCTTTTGACAAGGGTCATTCACGAATGACCACGAATTTGAAACAGGTTTCAACATTTCAACCGACATGAACTCAACCCTTATAATTTGCACAAGTCTTTGTTGTTGTTGCTGTTGCTTTTGAAAACTGAAGCCCGCAAAGTGCAAAATGGTAAAACAAACAGCAGCAGATCCTGAGTAGCTAATAAGTTTTTGGAAATGCCGCAGGATACTTCAATGTGGAAACTCAAAACATGTGTTAAATTACATGCGCATTTGTGTGTACTCTTGTCTGCACATATGTGTATGTGTGAGTGTGTGTGTGTGTGTGCTGCATATTATTTATGCTTAATAATTGAAAATATTATTTACCAAGTTAAATGTGTCACATTTCCTGTTGACTTTAATTGTTGTCAAGCCTGGCAGGCAGACGACGACAGGAGCGGAGTACGAGGGGCTCTCAAGAGGTTGAGACAGTGCTAAGAGAAGGGGTTGAGGGTGCAGATTGCACTGTGTGTGTGAGTGGGAGTACGGTGCGTATGCGTAACTTATCTTACCGTTGACATAAATGACATTTTAAGGGCAATAAGTTATTTCACATTATGTCTTTGTGGCTCAACTATCTGTGTGCGTATGTCATTCTGTGTGTGTGTGGGCGTGTGTGTGTGTGTGTGTGGGCGTGTGTGTGGCTGCAAGGTAAGTGTGGGGAAGGGGGCGTACGTACAAGCCAAGCTACAAGCGGTCGGAAGGACACAAGGACAGACGGACAAGGAGTTGACTGTCTGCCGCTCGAGTTGTTAACAACTATGAGACTATGGCACAAACTTTATGAATGTGCTGTGTATGCAAGTGTCTCTGCATGTGTGCATGCGTGTGTGTGTAAGTGTTTGCACCGCATGCGGAAGTCACATGTTTGCATTATGTGTCCTTTGGCATGTCCTTGCAAGGCAGCTCTGCAAGCTCCCTGACTGGCTTCTGTTTTGCGCTTGTTTACACTACACTACGTACTTGCTGCATTCTCCATGCACCCTTTAGCCCTCTAGACCCCTCTAGACCCCTCAAACCCCCTGCCAACCCACTGGCCAAGCAGTTTTAATGCATAAATTTTATATTTTGGTAAGAGCGTAAGTCTGTGTGTTTGTGTGTGTGTGTGTGGGCGCTACCAACATAAATTTTAACTGCTGTGAAAATATTTGTTTAATGAGAAACTTTTAGCTGCTGTTGCCTGCATCCGTCTTCGTCTTCTCCTTTTCCTTCTCTCTCTCCCGCTGCAAGCAGTATTATTTATTAATTATTTAAATTAAGCCTAGCACAATAATAATTGTTCAACCCAGTGTGTAAATAGATACAATACACATTGCAACAATGCTAAGCTATTTGTACCAGCTTCTGTTGGAAGCTCGCCAAATTTTGC
This sequence comes from Drosophila phalerata, assembly GCA_951394115.2. Lineage (NCBI taxonomy): Eukaryota > Metazoa > Arthropoda > Insecta > Diptera > Drosophilidae > Drosophila > Drosophila phalerata. The sequence goes on along the minus strand of OX596008.2, from coordinate 25,283,147 downwards.
AATGCTGACAATTCAAAATCGTGTTTTTAGGCCAAAACTGTGGGCTGTAATTTATTAATTAGATAATTTAAGAAGTAACAATTTGATTTGCTAATTTTAAAGACAGTTACAATGGCACTGATCTGATTGTTAAAGTATGTAATTGATGAAATGTTCCCTGAAAAATTTACAGTAGAAATCTAAACTATTCAGCATTTTGTCAAAAGTCTATATTTAAGATATATTTTATGTAAATTTCTAAGAAAAAACTCAAAAATTATACTTAAATGCATTTTAACAAAAAAGGGCATTTTGTCTTGTAAATTTGTTGTAAATCATTGAATAAAATAAAACAATTTGCGAAGTGTGAAAGTATATAAGAAGATAGGGTTACGAATTAAAAAAAAGGTTTATTTAAATTAATTTTATTTATTTTGGGGCTTGCACTTCTTTCTCTCTGTCCTTCTTATTCTGTGTTTTCTTTTGGTTTCGCTTTCATTTTTATTTTTATTGATTTATTTGCGTGCAAGGTTTTTCAGCCTTTGGCTGCAATTGCTGTATAACATTTAATTGAGTGACTGGCTGCTGCTCGGAGGTTTATAACAGCACCAAATAAAATTTAATTGGGTCGACATTACCTCCTTTTTCTGAGGCAACATTGATTGCAATTGCAATTAATTTGGCAGCATGGAGAGAGGCGTTTAAATGACGCAACAAGGATGACAGCAAAATGGATCATCCAGCGAATGCTCCCAGACTCCCACACACACTTAAAACACACATATAGTACACACCATGTGATTACAGCTGTAGGCACTTGAATGTCAGACTACATGAACTTAATATCCTTTTGGATCAATGCCCCAAAAACCTGAGCCACTAATTCTTTTATTTGTGTGTTTTTCGAGGCTGGATAAAATACAAATGAATCAGTTATACGATTTACTTTCAACAGCAGCTAATGTGGACTTTTTTGTCTGCCAGTTAAGAGAAAAAAAAAGAGACTCCTCCATTGTCTAGACATTTTCGCTTTATGCATAAAAAATGACCTCACAAAATGCCAACAAACTGAAACTGAAAACCAATGTCTGCTAAAAGTCGACCTTATGAAAAATGAAAGGATCCACTTAAATTCATTGTATTTTTGAATGTCGCATGGCAGTTAATTAATGTTTACTTCGTTTCAATGCTTACTGCGTTTCAATGCTCAAATGCTCTCTGCCTTATGTACAGGGGCTCTTAAAAGCGGCAAGTCATGGTTCCTAATCGCCGAGTGGCTTCCAAGTGCTGTGTGCAAGTCACGCTGATAATGTCGAACTGATTAAGTGTGTCGTTGTTTGTTGTCCCCCAAGTGCAACGGCACAAGGACTCAAGCTGCACTAAGCAAACTTGCGGCATCAACAGCAGCATAATTCATTAATCCTAATTGATGATATGGCAGTAATGCTCTTACTTCATTGGAAATACAGGTTTGAGCATGGATTTGAGACGGCCGTTGTACTATATGCTGATGATTGAAAAGCACAATTTTCTAGATCATGGAGCGACTGCCGATTAAATTCTATAGTGATAAACTCCTATTGTGCAAGCTAATAAAAAAAATGCTCAATTTTGTTTATATTCAGAAGATCAGCTGTTGTTGATTCTGGTTAGCTACGCAATGCAATAAATCCAGGTTTTAGATTCGAACACTTAATTGAAATTAAATAATTTTATTCTCTCAATTGCTTTAATATTTCCATGAAAACTTATTTGAACACATTCTTATATTTGTGTTATTAAGTATCTAAACAATAAGTTGTTTTATTTATAATTTCTCAAGCCATTAAACAACCAAAATCAAGTCCTTAACAAAGTGAAGACAACGTCAAATAGATACAAGTCTTAGGCTCAAACTATCAAAATTCGTATTCAACAGCTGCAAATGGGCGCAAAAACGCATAAAGAAACAATATCGCATATGTATAGGTATGTGCATATGTGTGCTAGTATGTGTTGGTATTTGTGTGTGTGAGTCTAGTATTTATGAGTGTGCTAATGTGTGTTCTGTTACAACAACTTGCTTGTTGTTCTCACTTGAATGAACTTTTGTTCGTGTTGTTATTGCTGTTTCTTGTTATTGTTCTTGTTATTGCTGGCCAAAATCTCCATCTGCATGAACTACAAGTTGATTGTTATTAATATAGTTGCTTTGCCTAGTGTAAGATCCACACGTCTGGCAATTGCTTTAGTTGTTGTTCTTCTTGTGGGTGTTAGTTGTTATTGTTGTTGCTGTTGTCATTTCAACTGTTTGCTTAGTGCGAGAAAAACACGGCCAAATTGCTGCAATGAGCAAAGTACACATTCACACACATATATGTAGATAAAAGGCAGACAATTCAGTTGATTAAGACACAGCAGGACTTGCAGGACGAATGGACTTGAGGACAGCAACACGGTTGAGCAGACAAAGCAACGTTTTTGATTGTGATTGTGATTGTGATCAAGATTAAGTTGGAGTCAAGAATCAAGCACATCGTAGAGCAACAACGTAAAACAACTTATTCATCAATTTGTGCGCAGTTCCGTAAATAGTCAACAGAAATAATGGTCAACAGCCAGTGTACAAGTGTGTGTGGGCGTCTATTCATGTATCTATGTCTCTAACTGTGTGTCTGTGTCTGTGTACGTGTATGTGAATAGTTGAAGGTCAACTGCTGACCAAGCACAAAAACAAAAACATGATGGCGCAATAACATCAACAAAAAACACAAAATATATATTCGAACTCTTGTAACCTTAACCAAGAGAAATAGTCAAAGCTGTACCGGTTTTCATTATGATAATGAATAATAAATCTTAAGTTTTCAGTTTTCACGGACTTTAATGTAATTATTCAATATTTTCAAAGTGTAACATTTAAAATCTCAAGTTTCACTTTTAATCAACTACATATATTATGACTTTTATTAAAAGGCACTCAAAAGTTTTTGGAATTTTAAAAACTCAGAAGATTTTACAAGGTATATATATGGTACAAACAAACACCAATGCATGTATAGATATATGTACGTCTGTATTGTGTTGTCTGTGTTAATGTGTTGCGTTTGACATTCAAAAGGATAACTAAGTATGGAACAACGATAATGGCAACGTCTACACACATAACGGGTTGGCCATTATGGCTCTCTGCCACTCAATGTGTTTTGTGTTTGGTCCTTTCTAGCATATGTCTGTGTGCGTGTGTATGTGTGTGTATGGCTATGTGTGGAAACTGTTTCAAAAAGCTGACGCTTAACATTATCGCTTTTTGTCTCATCTTCAATGAGTATAATAATCTTAGTTCGTTTTTCTACACAATGTGCAAAGTCTTTGGCTGTGTGCGTGAGTCCATCATGCATCTGTGTGATGTGAGCATGACACGACTTTGTCCGCCAAATGAAGGGGCAGGTCTGTTAGCGGAAATGTCAACACTGGCCATTGGCAGCTCGAGCAATAAAGGCACAAGAAATGCGCCTTACACCAACATCACACAACACAACACACACATGCAATAAGTGCGTATAATGGATTGATGGACGTAGACAGAGTCAAGAGCAAACTCCAACTAAGACAAGAAGAAAAGTTTCTCATTGTCCAGACGAAGATTTAATACCCTTCCAGAGTCATGTTTTAAATTACATTCTTATAACAGGTATAAGATATAGTAGTCAGTTTGTTATCAAAATTATCAGATTGTCATTTTCATTATTAAAAAGATTTACTATTCGTAGGTTCATTTTTAACTGATAGAGTGATCAAATTTTAGTAAGCTTTGATTAAATGTAAGTCAAATTTTATTAGGATATTTACGACATAATTAAATGAAAATTCAGGAAGATGAGTTTATATATCTTAAACACAAAAAAGAGTTTTTCATACTATAGTAATCAGAATAGGCAATCTCCGTCAATTTATTGATTGCAGCACAAAGAAGAAATCTGTCATGTCTCCTTTAATGAGTTACCGATTTCGTATTAATACTAATACCTTCTGCTAGAGTATTAAATAAGCTGAGACAATTTTGTGCACGAATTTCTTTCATTTCTCTCAATTTATAAATGGGTAAATTGCCCACTTGTTTCAGTTATTAAATATTTAAGCGTCGTAAGTATGAATACATATTTTATCATTTTCCACCATCATTCAATTCCATTCCATAATTTGATGCTCAATTTTGTTTTTGGTTTAAACCCTTCTGGGTTAAATGTTCGACCTTGTGCCGCTTGTCAACAAAGACACGGTCCCAATCCAAATCCCAATCTCAATACCGAACCGAGCTCTCGTTTATCGCATTTCTTTTGATACGAAATTTGTTTGCAAAGTTGTCAGCACAATGTTTTTCGATGCTGGCTCAGATATCGCTTGTTTCTTCCTCTCCATCACCCCTTTCGGGGGGCTTGTCCTTCGGCTAGTCAAGGCAAACAAAAAATGGCTTGCATATTTATGTGGACTATCATGACCCTCATTTAATTTCTGTCACACGGCGTTATTTATGTGCCAAGCATTGTCTGGCTATCGATATATCGATACGTCGCCCGTCTGAGTGCAAATGCAAATAAATAAGTTAGCTACAAAAAAAAAAGAAATATATATGAACAAAAATACCATCTCTCACAACACAGAGGTATAAATTGTCAGATTGGCCGTTTTATTTTGTAAATTTAATTGGTTTGCCGCTGCAAGTTTTGCGCCAATGCATTGGCAGCCACTCTAAGCCAAATTGAGCCGTTGAAACGTGACATTTGGCAACCACACTCACACACAAATACACACAATTCACGCTGATGTCGCTTTGGAAAAAGCGCAGCTGGTTTTAGCTGCATTTTGACGGTTTGTGGCTAAGACGAGGACTTGCAACTCGCGACTTGTCTTATGCATAATTAAATTCAGTGTTTGCAGCTTGGTCTCCATTGTGGATTGCGTAAGATTCGCATACTACCACTTGACCCAAATACGTACACTCTCTCTCTCTCTCTCTCTCTCTCTCTGTCTCTTTTTCTGAGTCTCCTTCTGTATATATATTTCACTTCCTGTTCCACAAACTCGGTCTGTAGTCGGCAGCCGTCAGCCAACATAGAAATAAAATGTTTATTTTGCATTTTATTTTGGCGCATGGCAAGCGCTAAAATTATTTACGCAGCATCAGGCGTGTCATTTGCATGTGCCACGCCCACACCAAAATCGAGCTCCTTTCAACCGCCTTCGGCTGCATGGCAGCAACCAAATGACAGCAATGGGAACAACAACCAATGAAATCCACAAAAATACGCTAAAAGTATTTACATTTGACTTGGAAAAAATTATACATTTCCGTGCAAATAAAAAACCAAAGCAGCAACCAGCAGCAACAACAACAACAATCACAACAACCACAACAACAAGAGCAACAATCAAAGCAACAACAACCAGAATAAAAAGAAAAGCAGTTGCTTACGAGTAAAGTAAAATCAGCTAAAAGAAAATTCAGCTTATAAATTATTGACGAATATGAAATGCACTAAGTTAAATACATTTTAGGGGGGAAATTATCCAAAAGGAGCTTTGGTTATAGCTGAGATAGAAAGAGATTTGAAATGTGCATCCAAGTTGTTTAAATCTAAGCATATTTTGTTCCAAAACTTAAGAGATCATTTAGGTATTAGACTAAAAAATAAATGGGTTACAATGAAATTAAAATTTATTCAATTATTGAATTATTAAGATTTAAAATATTCTTAAAATTTATAAAGAATATAAGCCAGAAAAATAAATTTATATTTATTTATTAGTTGTTTTTTCAGATAGTGACTTTCAAGTATGTCAAACTTATATTCTCTTCCAATGCTTTGTCTGTAAATCTGTCAATTCTGTGCAACATTCAGCTTCACAAATGTGTTATGCTCCCCTTTAAAAAGAGATGAAATAAATGAAAATGATAAGAAAAAAATGCGTTGCCAAAGCGGGAAAAAGCGTCAAATCCGCAAACAAACACTGTGACAGCAACAACAATGCGGGGCGTGACAAGGCAATGTGCCGAAGGAGGGGGGGAAAAGTGGGGGAATAAGAATGAGAATGGGATTTAGTGTGGAATTGGGAATGGGTATATGGTTGCAAGGATGGGACAAGCTATGGCAACAGCACCAACTGAATGAAATGTACTCTCTATTGACATTTGATTCAAAAAATGGCAGAAAAAAAGACGAAGGCAAGAAAAGGAAAACAAATGCAGCCCCCTCGACCCTCCGTTTATCCACCACGAAGTCCTTCCCTTCCCTCACCTAAACCACCCCACCCCATCCCACGCACTCTTCGCTCCTCTTTGAATCGCAGAGTTGAGTTCCGATCTGGTTGTCAAAGCTTTTACTCAGATTTCGTAGTTGCTCTTCAGGGAAAACTCATCGGTTCGGGATTCACTTTGTTTGTTTGTCGGTTGTCGGTTGTCGGTAGTCGTTTCATTTTGTTTCGGTTTTGTCTGTTTGTCTGCGGATTGTGTTTCCTGTTCCGGAGTTCGTGTCTGTCTCTCTGTCAACTTGACGCATAAATTTGCCTTAATTTGTTGCAAAATAATTTCATTCATTTACGTGCTGCCATTTACATGGCGATATGCCGTTGATAACTTATTTAAGCGACGCCATCGTCATCGCCGAGAAGCAACAAATTTGAACAAAATAAATTATCAAACTGTCACATTGACGTATCGCCCGGACAAGATGGCGGGCTGGCAGCAAGAAGGGAGCAAGCCGTGAAAGCATAATCTAGAGCATCATGTTGCTCGTTTAAAGGATGTCAAAGGTTGCCCATATATCAGGAAGGCATCAAACGCAGGCGAAGCTGCTGTAGTCCCGTTAACAATTTCATGTAACAAATTCTTTGTGCTGGACATGCGACACACACACACACACACACACACACAATCACACAAACACACACCTACACTCACATATATATATATATATGTGTATATCTGTTAGCTTATATAGATACGGATACAGGGATACACGGACATTCGAGCTGTTTCAGATTTCCAATAAATATGCCTAGGGTGGCATAGGCAACTTGTTGTTGTTGTTGTTGTTGTTGTTGTTGCTGCTGCTGATCTCTGTTACTTTTCCCATTGCTGTGTTGTTGTTGCTGACTCCCTGCTCTGTCGCTTATTTGACATTCTGACAGTTTCGACAGTTTGGTTCTCGTTTCACCCGACGACAAAGTGCGTGAGGGCTGATGTCCTTGCCCAGGACGAGCAACTGGCAACCGGCAACTGGCAACTGGAACATGGCGGTAGCTACACTAGCTTGTTTATTTATATGGCCTGCTGTGCATATGTGTGTGTGTGTGTGTGTACCTTGCTGCGGTCGAGAAGTCCCCTGCCCCCTATATACACAAACCCCCTTCCGCAATCCCTCTAACTTGTCATGCATTATGCCGTAAACGTTGCTTTGTTGCGCAGAAAACACAGACGAGTCTGCAAAAAATCGCTCAAAGTATCGAAAACCAAATAGCGCAGCATGTGACAGCTTTCTCCCCCCCCCCCCCCCCCCCCTCTTCATCATCACCATCCCCTACCCCTCTCCCGCCACCCACATTATGCCCGCTTTCATGCTGTTGGATTTATGAAAGAGTGAGCAGTAAGCTGCGCTGCGTAGCTGGATTTGCTTTAGAGCACGGAACAGCCACTAACAAGCGGCTGAAATGTGTCACTTACAAACAGAGTGAACACAGTGAACACATTGAACAGTGGCAACAAATGTTTCAATTTGTGGCAAGACAACTTGTGGCAAGAACTATGCACGTAAGAACACGTTACGAGTACAAAAGAGACTTGACAAGTTTACTTTTAAAATGAAAACAAATATTTTAAAATAAATAAATCGCAGGACTTAAAACGTTTTATATTGTAAGTTGAGCAAAAGGATTTAAATAATAAAATTTTTGGTTTTTATTCAAATTATTTTAACCTATTATTAAAAAATTAATGACCGAATGATAAATTGTCTTCCTTAATTAAACATTATACGAGCATATAAATAAAATTGATTTTTTTTTAATATTTATAAGAATTTTCAATTTACTTAGAATTAATTTTTTTAATAATATTTACAGTAAGTTAATATTTTCAAGTTAACATATTATCTAATTGACTTGTCTAAGAGTTTTGTATAATTTAAATACAAATGTTACAAAGCAAATACTCAATAATATATAAAATTCCTATTTAGAATTCCATAAGAATATTTCATCGGAATAGATATGTTTTATCATTGATCTGTATGCCCATTGTTCTTTATTGGGTAGTGAGTATTTAAAACCGATTCTTGACAGAGTTCTAGATAATACCAACTTAGTTGACTTGATGTTGATAGAGAAAAATGAAGAGAAAAATAGCGTGATAGTGAAACAGTTGAATTTATGTAAGTCTGATGCGCTTAGGACGAGGGAAAAGTCGGGAAATATGATAGTGTTGTGGCGGATCAATTGGGACAATACGGAAAGCAGAACTCGGAGCTGACTTTGCTTGGAATGTTCGATGCATAAGAGTATTTTGCAGTTTTTGTTTGCAATTATGACGCAGTCGAAAGCTGTTTTGTCTTTTCACAGTGGAAGGGAGCGAGATAGCTATAAAAAGAGACAAAGATGTGTAGAGTGAAGCAGAGTGAGAGGGAAGACAAAGAAAGCATCGTGCTTCATTGTGAGTGCTCTTCTTGTTGATTTTGTCAGTTTTGCTACAGGCCAATAGACGGACTAGACGGACAAACTGACAGATGGACAGACGGACAGTGAAACAAACAGGCGGACAACGGACTGTGGACAGTGGACAGTGGACAGACAACCGGACAGCTGTTTGCTTCATTGGCTGCCACAAAATATCAACAAGCATTTTGTTTATTTGCTTAGCGTCGACAACTACCAAATACAAAGAGCCATTAGATTGTTGTTGCCAACGAGTGGAAACTGGGGTAGGAACTGAGACTTGGGCGGTATGAGGTATTTTTTAAGTGCATGTTGTTTCGGCGTTTGTGGCATGCAACTGCTAACAACGAGAGTCGAACCTGCAACTCTGGGAGCCAACAAAATGCTCAAATTTATGCAACAGCAATGCCAATAATCTATTGTTTTTAGCCCGTAAGTGTGCGTGTGTGTGTGTGTGTGTGTGTGTGTGTGTGTGTGTGTGTGTACAGTAGGACAACATGTGTAAACATGTGTGTGAGTGAAAGCTTTCTCTTGGTATGTGTTTGAGTGCTGCAATGTTAAAGTGTGCATACTCGAATCGAAAAGGACTCAGGACAAATTGAAAGAGAAACATTTTTTTTTCAAATTCGATTCTGTACATAAATATTTATTTATTCATTACAAAATTAGCTTTATATATCGATAAAGTATCTTGTGGGCATTGTAAAACAAAACATTTTTGTAACTTTATTACTATTAAAATGCTTAAAATTCAGAAATCTTAAAATGTCATACTTCTAGTTGGTCAATTATTAAGGATATTATTTAAATTTGTATAAGATATTTTAAATTTTTGTCTAATAAAGAAAGAATTGTCAAATATGTTTGACAGTACGCTTTGAATATTTGTATCTATCTACTGAAACTTAGACTTTAAATCATCAGATGGAAGCTTTTTTATTACATCTTTTTGAAGCTCAAAATATCATGAAAACATGAAATACCATTAAAAGAATAATATAGCTATAATTTTAATATTAAATGTTAACATATATGTCTACTTCTCATCCCTCTTAGCACTTTTGGTTATTTAAAAACAAAATCTAAATATTTAAGGAAAAATCCCGTCATGCTGTCCTTGTATATTTCTGTATAACTTGCTTAATTTGTATTCCAAGTGCAGCGTTTGTTGTTGCCGACATTAACCCCAAAGCAGCCGAGTTTTTATCGATTGTTGTGACAGTTGCCAAATGCAGCTGACGGTCGAAACTTCGATGCATCGTTCCCTTGTTACTTTGTTTTATTTGACATCATTTTTGCAAATTTTTCTGAAAATTTATGCACTCCTTATATGCTCCGGCTTTGGCTTTAGCTCTGATCAATGCCATGGCCGGTGACCATGTCAATGTATGGGTATTTGAGAAGGACGAGGACATCAAAGCTGCAATTTAAATATTGCATGGACATAGGACAATCAGTTGGGAGAACGGATACGGATACGGGCAGGATGCAGTGCTGGCTCAATTTCAGGTATAGGTGAAAGTTCAGGGCACAGGACGATAAAGTCCAAGAGTTAACCTGATATCGTTTCGGGTCACACATGTGACTGCCGACATATTAAGCATAAAATTGTGTGCCAAACCAGAATGAGAAATTGGACTATGTGAAAAATGAGCAAAATTGAAGCAATGCAAACAAAATGTATAGTATGTCAAGTAATTGCTTTGACAAAGATATATGTACGTATGAACATTTTTTAAAGAAACTCATTTTTTATTTTTAAGCTTGCAAACTACTTAAAGTAATATGGGAATATTTAAAATGTTGGTTGTTAATATATTTCTTTTTTGACCAAGTGTATGTATGCCAACAATAAGAGGCGTGGCTGCAAGTAGGCGCTGCATTATAATTTATGCACATGCAAGCCACGGAGTCTGTTACTTAATCCGTGTTTAATAACGTAAAACGGGCAAAAAGAAGGGGAAGAAACTGAAACTGGACTGGGACTGCAACTGGCTAGAATGTCGGGAAAGGGGATGGGGCAAGGCCAGGAGAGGCGGCCAGTTAACCGCAGTCGATACTCTTAGTTAGAGCATACTTTCAAATGCTTTAAACACTTTGGAGGCCTCAGTTTGGGCAACAAGGTTCGAAAATTTGTTTAAATTCTGTTAGCTTGAATGGAAGTTAACGCTCCTGTGCATTGTTCAAGCAAAGGTATGCTCTTTATCAGCTAAAGGTCTTAGCACGCATACACAAATATGCCACACACACACACGCACACACACAGGCAGACACATGTGGAAGGGGTAGCGTCTGCGGGTTAAAAGAGAAACCTTATCGAAAACGTTTAAGCGCACGCAAATTCCACGTGGGCAAGATAAAACATGTATAAGCCAGGTGGAAAATGGTCAAGGGGTGTGGCAGACAGAGCACCAGCAGTGTGTGTGTGTGTGTGAAAAATATGCCAATGTTAAATATTTGCCAGGCGCTGTCGTTGGTTTGGCACCCCTCAGATAAAGCGTTAACTACAGTCTCAAAGCACACACTCACACATAGGAAAGAAAGCATGCGTGCTTGCATTGGTATGTGTAATCTTTTGCGTGCCTTACGCATTACCCACACACACATACATTCTCACATATATCGCAGGACAATGTTGCAGGACACTTTGAATTATTCATTTACACGTATTTTTTTTTTATATTGCCAGGCGAGCCGTGGGACAGCTGGGGAATGTCGTGGCACAGGGGTGATGGCTGGTGGTGGTGCGGAGAGGTGAGGGGTCACGCCTAGTAGGCGTTTGTGGCAACAACTGTATTTACTTTTTATCGCTGATAAAGCGCATAATTTATGGGTTGTTCAAAAATTTAAATGCCCCCGAGAATGCCAGGAGACAATGAGCCAAGGAATTTCTCTCGGGGATGGCGGCTAAAACGGTGGGTCAGTTCCCGCTGGGTGTGAATTATATGTGGTGTCGTCTCTCTCCCTTCCCCCTCACTCTCCATCGTTTTTGTCATTGTCATTCCAATTCAAAGCAATGCCAAATATTTACCGCACTTAAGAAAGCTAATTTAACCACAAAATACGAGTATATGCCCATTTTTTTTAATATATAAAAAAAATAAAATTACTGCAGTTAATTAACAAAATGGTAAAAGAATTAAACATTATCAAAATTAACTATCAAATCGCAAATAAATTATTTGCTTACTTACTTATTATTATATTAACATAATAATTATTAATATTAGACAAAAAGTGTAAAGAATCTTTTTAAAATTTAAAAGTATTATAAATGCATTAAAAATTTATTATTTACGTGTGTTACTTAATTCATTTTAAATTAAATGAGTTCATTAATCAATTAAATAATTTCTTACTGTCGATTTAAAGGATATTTTTTTATATATATTTTGAAATACAAAACGAATTTGAAATTAGAAACAGAAATTAATTAAATCTAAAGAATTAATTATAAGTCAAGTATAAATATAAATACATTTATATTTCTATACTAATGTCTCTAATTGTGAATAATGCAATTAGAATGTATTTTTAATTGAAGCTTAAAGCTGAAGAAAACTTGTAATGTCTCTGCTAATTAACTTTAAGATAAATCAATAAACATTTATTTACAGATTAAAATAGTAATTGAATATATTTAATTTACGCACAAATCGCTTAACTTGTTGAACCAAAATTAAAGGCGTGGCAAAGCTACAACAATTATAAACACCCTCAGGGCATGGATCAATGATTTAAAGCTTCCACACAATCGAACACACATAGTTCAGTAAATAATTGTGGTTTAATAGATGATTAGAATATAAAAAAAATCGTAGCATACATTTTGGGGCTGGGCTCAATAAATGTTTTATGCATGTTTTGTGGCGCTGGGCGTCAAAGCCAAATGTAAATTGAAATGCAATGCAATGTGATGAATGTGCAAATGTAAAATATGTGGCGTTAAATTTCAGTGCGAATAAAAATAAAGCACAAAAATAATATATACATAAAACAAAAGCAAAGGCAAAACAATTTCTGTGAAATGAGGTCGTGCCAAAGGCGGCAAAGACGTTGTCGGCATGCCAAAAAGGGCCAAAAGGGGACAAAAGGGGCCAAATGGAGGAAAGATGGCAAGTAGATTGTGGAACTGAAACTGGAACTGGGCATAAAGCAAAATTTATGACTATTAAGCTGAAAGTATGTGGCTTTTGTTGCTATTTTCGCCGTCAGCATTTCAAGTTATGCGAAAGCGCTAAAAATATGCAAAACAATCGTAATTTTATGCTCTGCCTGCTTTAACATTTCTTTCCTGTTCTCTTCTTATAATTTTTGCGCTTTTCTGTTGTGCAGCCGAAATGCAAATGACCTGGCAAGCTGTTGTTATCAACATAGATGAATCAAATTAAATGAAAAGTACATTAAGAATCGCTTAATTGAAAGCCGTCGACTGCTGACAAGTGTCATCCCCCTAGTCCCCATTCTCTCAGTTCCCTGTCTACTTGTTTCTCGTTTCTCATTTCTCATTTCTCATTTCTCGATTTCAATTGCGTTGGCAATTGCCATCGCGATGCTCCCAAAGCAATCAACCTAATTTGTCATATGCACCCGGCTCACCTGGCACCATCCTACCACCCAACCACCCAACTACCCAACCACTAACCAGCCAGCCCGTCTCACTGACTGTCTGTCTGTCTGTCTGCTTGTCTGCCTGCCGACTGTCAGTCAAACACTTTAGTCCAGTCAGCCAGTCAATATTTATAATGAAAGCTAATGAGCGACTGCGAGCCAAACAGCGCACAAAAAGTTGGCTCAGAACAGAGTCCTGGCCTTTTGCATTGGTATGGGTCAAACTTGTAATGTCCAGTTACTTAGCTCATGGTTAGTGAAGTATAATTGTTGGATATTTAAAATAAAAGTTTAATATGCTAAATAATTTATGAAACAATGAAATTATTAAATTCCCTCAACATAATATTTAAAAAAAGACGTTACTTTTAAAAAAGACGTTACTTTTGAAAAAAACGTTACTTTTAAAAAAAAGACGTTACTTTTGAAAAAAACGTTACTTTTAGAAATACGTTAGAATTTTTTTTTTGGCCATAATTAAAAAATAAATAAATACAAATTAAAATAAAATTTATGAAAATCTTAAATATAGATTATATTTAAAAGCTTAAAAAAAAAAAAAATAAAATAAATAATATTATTATATATATTTAATAATAAAAATTAAAATAAATATTAATTATAATCTTAAATAAAAAAAAAATTAATAAAGAAAATAATTATAAAGGAAAAACTAATAAAAATATCAAGTTTAATAATAATAAAAATTCAAAGTAAACGGAAAAAGGTTAACGGCTAAAATTTCGATAAATTTCCCTTTTTGTTATCGAAATGCACCTAATTAGGTCAAGGTCGCACGGGAATTAGGTAGAGTTGCAATGCACCCCACGCATTATGTTAATTAGCGGAGGTGACAGATCAAGCTGTTAAGTGCCATCGTGGCTTAAGCTCAGCTTAACCTCGACCTTTTCCGCTTGAGACGTCGCCGAAGACACCCGCATAACAGGAGCTAAAGGATTTTAAATTTCAGTAAATCTGAAAAATATTTATGCCATCCGGCAATAATTTATACATTTTGGTAAATATTTCTCAATAATATTTCAAAGACTCCACGTCTACAATAAAATTTATTAAATCCAATTTAGATTTACCAAATTTTCCAAGTTGTCCATCGCATGGCGAAAAGGTTATCTTTCTGAAGATAATTTTTAAATTTCAGAAATTACTCAGTCTTCAAGGTAAATATAATAGAAAAGCGTAGCGAACAAGCTCGCATCAGTAATCCATAGTTTCTGACCCAAAATTTGTGCGAAAATGTGTATATTTCCAGAATTCCATAGAAGCACCCCGGCTTATTAAAGCTAAGTCCTCACGGACAGGGTTCTGCTGGCCCGAATCAGGGCGAGAAAACAACCCATCGAAAGCAGCATGCAGCGAAAAAAAATTCAACAAATAAGAAAAAATAATAAAAACCCAGCCAAAGCCTCTAAATAAATAAATAAAAGTGATAAAAAAAATTAAAAAAAGAAAGTGCATAAGAGTAGAGTGAGTGCAGAGTGACATTTTTTTTTTGTTAAGTTAAAAGAAATACCAATAAAATAAAATAAAAGAAAAAAAATAATAAATAAAATAAAATTTATATATCTCTAAACATATATAAGAAAAATATGGAAGTCCATAGAAAAAAAAATTTTTTAAAAGAAAAGTTGAATTAAAAAAAAATAAGCTTTGTGGAAATAAATAAAGTTTATAGCTTATAGTCCAAAAAAAAAAAATATGTATATATTCAATCAATTTCGGAAATAAATACAAAAATAAATAATTTAAATCAAGCTAAATACCAAGTAAAACAAAAAAAAAATAAAGTTAAATAATGTGCATCGACAAAGTATTCCGGCGAAAATGGAGGCCTTCATCTTTCTAAGGGGTAAGTGAAGCACAACGCATGCTACAAATTATTTTTATTTTTTTTATTTCCGAGAAAAAAAAATTTTTTTTATAACAAAAAAAAAAAAAAAATTTGACATACAAAAAGTTTTAAATTTATCTTGGCTAGATTTTTTTAATTCAATTATTTGCATACATATAATTTTTATTGAAAATAAAAAAAAAAAAAAAAGAAATTTGAAACAAACATAAAAAAATTAAAATTCTCGATAGACATATAGTTATTATTTATAACAAACTTACAGTCACTACAAAAAAAATATTGCCTTTGTCGAATAAAATCACTTATTATTAGGATACAGCTCTTACTCTTAATATTGCACCGCGTAAATAAAAAAAAAAAAAAATAAATAAAATCAACAAGAAATATCTAAAAAAAAAAATAATAATAAAACAAGATAACTCGCTATGAAGAAATAAATAATAACAATTTAAATAAATAAATATATATAATTTTTCTTAAATTTTATATTGCACTGAAAGAAAATGAAATATAGGATTTATGGCTCTAAGCGGTTTCTTGGCTTTAAGCATGACTCACAAAAAAAAAATATAATAAATAAAAACAAATGTTTTTTTTATTTTGAAAATGCTTAATCATTATTAAGTCGAAAACGTCAAACTTCGCTTTAATTTATAATTCATTGAATTTGTTTATTATTAAGCTCCTTATGTTATGAAAATGTATTTTTTTTATTCTGGATTTCTAAATCTTAAAATCGAAAATGAATAGAAAACAAATGAAAAATTATAAGCAAAAATTTTTTTTTACCAACAATTATAACACTAACATCATAAATTCTAAATGAAAGTATTATTATGTTCAGATCAAATCAATTATATTATTTATGGGTTGAATAAAAAATATTTATAATGTTTGAGTAATTTTTGAAGTCTTTCCTTGAAGCAATGGAATAATTTAGACAGGACATATACATTTTGGGATTTTTCTTGTTAACGCGCCGTGGAAAAATCATTGGTTGGGTGGGTAGTGAGCGTTGCTGCCATGACATCTGGTTAGCTTTGAATTTAGTTTGTTTTGCTGCTCTCTTTTAAATTTTCCTCTTCTTCTCTTCTTTAGACTTTTTCTCTGATTTTCTAGCTATTTCCTTATTATGTTTAGTATTATTATAAAGGCATCGGGATTTATTAATTTTTATGTTTTATGGGTGTTGGAGGCGATAAGGTCAAGAACCCCCCCACAGGCTGTTTTTGCTAGTCGATAAAGTGTCCCGCCCGACTCTCTCTTCCAATATTAAGCCCATATCCCAAAGAGATATTGTTATGTTATCTGCTCTGTCAAATTCTATACACGTTGTCACCTGTGTACCGGGATGCTGAAGAGTCAGTGATAGTTGAGATTAGGTTGAGATACAGTGAAAATCTTTGAAGGTTGCAATCCGGAAAATTTCTTTACTTGCACATTAGAATTATCTCCCGTTCTCTTTTGGGATGACCATAATAAACACACTTTAATAATTTTTTTTTGTGTGCTATATTGGCCATTACATAATTTGGCGCCCAAAACGTGAGGCTAAATGGTTTAGATATTCCAATGTACCAGCTATGTGCCCTACAGATTTTATGGTTGTTACATTTTCATGAACAATAAGATGTTCTAAACTGTTCAGTTCTAAATCTTTTAAAATCCCCACTTATCTATTTTCAATTTTCGATTTCCAATTAGTATTTCATTTCAACAATTGTTGCTTTAAGACTTTAGCTGAGTTATAGCTTGTGATTAAAATAAAGAACATACGGAATTACGATTTCAGTTCGGAACTGGAACATCGACTGTAGTTTCGACTTTTTCTTTGCAAAGTCTATCAGTACCTTCAAGAGTTAATTATAGCAATAATTAAATTATAGATATATATGCATATATATTTATAGTTAAATACGTAGCTCTCGTGCGGATTCATTGATTTAAATGCAGAATGCTTTAAACTAACCAACGATGTGTACTACCCTTCTCCTTTCTTTTCAAAAATCTTAAACACATTTATGAGATTTAGTCTTGTGGACGTTAGAGAAGAAATTTGATCTGCTAGTCCTGGAATTATGAGTTATCTAGCTAATGACTAGAACCATACCAACTAGTAGAGATTTTTCTTCTATAATAGCATCGCAAGTAACAAGATTTTTTAAAGTGTTCCATCAGAAACTTAGCAAAACTTTCTATCCTTTGCTAGTTTCGTTGTTCCATAGACCAAAGCAGCAAACAAAATGTCTTGTCTTTATTAATTCCATTAGCGGATAGGAAAAATTAAAATTGAAAGAAAATTAACAAGCAACAAAATATTATCAGGAAAATAAATAAATAAAATATTATTAAAACAAAAATTTTTTTTTGAGAAAAAAAGAAAATAGAAAAAAAAAAAATTTTAAAATGGCAACAATCCGAAGTCCGAAGGATCAGAGGGGAGATATTCGCGATTCTGTACAATCAGGAGCGACATGTGCCATATGTAACGAGCCTATGCTTCAAGAGCAACATAATGTAGTTACCAAATGTGGTCATACCTTTCACAGGAACTGCATTAGCGATTGGGCTACAGCAAATAATGAATGCAAGGTGTGCAAACAACTCTGTCATGCTAAAGATTTTGTTGCGTGGAACGTCAATCCTAGCGAGCAAGCTCAGAACACAGTCAGGACAGGTGCTACTCCCAAAGTTCATAATACCCGGGGAAACACCAAGAAACATTCTACCAACCAACAATCAGGTGCTCGAGGTGCATATGAGACTGCCAGGGCTGATTTAGGTACAGAAGATACAGCTAGGAAAGATAAGCGTAAGGGCAACCAGCAAAGAAAGGTTTCAAGTACAGCTTTAAATATAGACTATGACAGGATTTTCGAAAAAATAGATGAAGCAATTGAAAGACGAATAGCAGGACTTAATATCACTCGTACATCGAGTGATCCACAACTCCAGAGGTTAACTGATTCGCAAGCCTCGCAAGAAGCATCACCACCTCCACCGGCTAGAACGTTGCGATATACAGATCAAGCAATTAGACCTGAGAAAGCTACTCAAATAATCCAAAGTTGGAACATTAAGTATGACGGATCGGCAAGAGGACCAACAGTTGATGAGTTCCTTTATAGAATTCGTGCGCTGACTGAAGACAGTCTCAACAGCAACTTTCCTCTCTTATGCAAAAATCTTCATGTTGTTTTGGTAGGAAAAGTAAGAGATTGGTTTTGGCGATATAGAAAGACCGTATTAGCAATAGATTGGCAAAGTTTCAGGGTAGCTCTTAGAACCCAGTTTAGAGACGGAAAGGATGAAGAAATCTTACAGGAAGAGATACGAGCCAGAAAACAGAAAGATAAAGAATCGTTTGATACGTTCTATAATGATATAATGGATCTAATATCTCGATTGCCTTCGCCTTTAGATGAACAACAATTACTTAGTCGTCTCAAACATAACCTTAGACCAGAAATTAGGCACGAACTGCTTTATTTAAAGATCGAGTCAGTAGCTGAGTTAAGGCGACTAGTTCAAAAGAGGGAGTATATGCTGGAAGAAGATTCTTTTAAAGGATACAAGGCATCACAAAACATGAGAGTAGGCAAGCGTACAGTTGCTGAAATATGTGAGGGCGTTAGTGATTCGATCTCTGATAAAGCATCGGATTCTGGATCCGTTGATGCATTAAAGTTCCCTGGTAAAGCAGTTAAATGTTGGAATTGTGACATAGAGGGTCACACATGGGATATGTGTCTTCACGAGCGCAATATTTTTTGCTACGGATGTGGAGCAAAAAATGTGTATAAGCCGCAGTGTTCAATTTGTTTGGCAAGGACGGAAAACTTAAAAAAGGGTCCTGCCGCCAACAGTGCTCGGAGGACCCACAACTAAATACTGCAAACAAAATCGTGGACGCACCTCCTAAGAAAATTTTGGTGTCGCCACATGAGGCATCGGAAACATTCGATGTAAATGAGCAAAAACTTTCCCTTACTAATAATTTTTCTAAAATATACCCAGTGTTGCCTTATCATATTCGTTATGAGAACTATGTGAGAGCCCGAGCAAAAATTTTTAACGAAGTTTCAGCAATTAAGCGTGTCACAAAACGAGCAACTAAACGTATACGCAATTTCTGGAAACGCGTATGCCAGACAAAGAAGCTGCTTGTATCGTCGTTAATAAACGATGTAGCTGATGGCCGTTTTTATGCTCAAGTTTCCTTTTTAGATTTCGTTGAGCATGGACTTCTAGATACTGGAGCAAATATCAGCTGTTTAGGAAAAGAGTTAGCTCAGCTTGATTGGGGAAAATATCCAGGATTTAAGAAAATTTTGTCAACAGTTAAAACAGCAGACGGAAAAGGACATTCGGTACAGGGATTTCTAGAAACGGATTTAACATATAATGGAGTGACCAATAAAATAAAATTTTTCATAATTCCATCCTTACAGAAAAGAGTAATTTTGGGAATTGATTTTTGGAAAACTTTTCAGTTAGCTCCAGGAATAATATCGTCTATAGATTCCAAAGCAAACCTGGTTGAAGACAAACCGGATAAAAATATAGAGTATCCAGTATCAGCCGAACAGCGAAGCCGATTAGATGCTGTGATTCAACTCTTTCCAAATTTCGAAAGGCAGGGTCTTGGTAGAACTCCATGGATTACGCATACAATTGAAGTAGGGAATGCTACTCCAATTAAACAGAGATTCTATCCAGTTTCCCCAGCTGTAGAAAAACTGATGTACCAAGAAATTGACAGAATGCTTTCTTTAGGTGTTATTGAAAAGTCATCTAGTCCTTGGAGTTCGCCAATGCGATTGGTGATTAAACCTGGCAAAGTTAGACTCTGTCTTGATGCAAGAAGAATCAATGACGTCACAAAAAAAGATGCTTACCCACTTCCGAGTATAGAAGGTATTTTTGCAAGATTGCCAAAAGCTGAGATCATAACCAAAATAGATCTTAAGGATGCTTTCTGGCAAATCGCCCTTTCTGAAGACTCAAAAGCGATCACAGCTTTTACCGTTCCGGGTCGGCCTCTATATCAATTTGTGACAATGCCATTTGGATTGTGTAATGCAGCCCAGACGATGAGTCGTTTAATGGATGATATCATACCGCCGGAACTTAAATATTGCGTGTTTGGATACCTCGACGATTTGTGTGTTGTATCAGCTGATTTTGATACACACCTTTCTGTACTGTTACGCCTAAGTGAACAGTTTCGTCGAGCAAATCTCACTTTGAACGTAGCTAAGAGCAAGTTTTGCGTTACTGAAACTCCTTATCTAGGGTATGTAATTGGCAATGGTGGAATCTCGACAGATCCGAGAAAGATAGATTCAATCATGGCATGGCCATCGCCAAAAACGTTGAAGCAAGCTAGAGAATTTTTGGGACTCGCTGGTTGGTACAGGCGATTTATAGAAAACTTTTCAGACATTACTTGTCCAATCACAGAATTGTGTTCAACGAAAAAGAAATTTGCATGGACAGAGGCGGCAGAAGTAGCAATGCAAAAGATTAAGAAATGTCTAACAACAGCACCAGTGCTCCAAAATCCAGATTTTTCGAAGAAGTTTTTTGTTCACTGTGATGCGAGTGATTGTGGGATAGGGGCAGTGCTTATTCAGTTGTCTGATAATGGTGAAGAAAGGCCTGTGGCTTTTATGTCGAAAAAATTAAATTCCACCCAGAGAAACTATAGTGTCACTGAAAGAGAGTGTCTGGCAGTGTTGGAAGCTATAGAGCGATTCCGTTGTTATCTAGAGCTCCAAGAATTCGAAGTTGTAACGGATCACTCAAGCCTGCAGTGGCTAATGAAGCAAGCTAACCTAAAGGGTAGATTAGCACGATGGGCAATGTGTTTACAAGGTTATAAATTTAGTGTTAGTCATCGCAAAGGACGCGACAATATAGTCCCAGACGCACTTTCACGCATGTTTACAGAAGAAGTAGCTGTACTAGATGATATAGGACCCGCAGTTGATTTAAATTCTCCTTGCTTTGATGACGAAGACTATAAGCAACTGAAAGGAAAAATTTTGGCAAACGAATCGAGCTATCCTGATGTACGTTTAGTAGACCACTTTGTCTACATTCGGACAGAACACGAGGATGGGACTCTAAGTACATCCAAAACCATTTGGAAGTTGTGGATACCGCAAAGACTAACGGCTGATGTTATTAAAAGAGCCCATGATTCCGTAGTCAGTAGTCACGGTGGTATGGTAAAGACCGTTGATTTGATTAGACGACATTTCTTTTGGCCAGGTTTGGTGACGCAAGTAAGAGATTATATTCGAAACTGCGAAGTCTGTAAGTCATCAAAGCCAACAAACATTACACTAAGGCCACCAATGGGGAAGCAAGCGGTGTCAGAAAGACCTTTCCAACGCCTTTATATTGATATTTTAGGACCTTATCCAAGAAGTAAGCAAGGACATATAGGCTTACTAATTGTAATGGATCATCTTACCAAATTCCACTGGCTATGTCCATTAAAAAGGTTTACGTCAGAGATTATTCAAAATTTTATGCAAAACCAGATTTTCTTTGTTTATGGGGTGCCAGAACTTGTTGTTAGCGATAACGGTTCTCAGTTCAAGGCTAGCAGTTTTAATTCTTGGTTGACATCCTTGGGCATTAAGCATATGTATACCGCTCTTTACTCACCGCAATCAAATGCATCAGAGAGAGTAAATCGCTCTTTGATTGCCGCAATAAGATCATATTTAAAAGAAGATCAGCGTGAATGGGACAAACATATACATGCAATTAGCTGTGCTCTTCGGAACTCATTGCACCAGAGTATTCAAGTATCTCCTTATCATGCAGTTTTTGGGTTTGATATGACCACACACGGTACGCAATACGAGCTCCTAAGACGATTGGATCTGCTAGATGAGCCAGCATGTCGGTTAAACAGGAAAGATCAATTAAAAATTTTGAGAAAAGAACTTAAGGAAAATATCAAGAAAGCCTATGAAACTAACGAAAAACAGTACAACTTGCGAACCCGCAATGTATGTTACAAAGTGGGACAAGAGGTCTATAGAAGAAATTTTGCTCAGAGTAACTTTAGTAAGAATTTTAACGCAAAACTAGGACCAATTTGGATAAAATCTCGCGTGCGAGAAAGACTTGGTAATGCCTATTATATGCTTGAAGATTTGCAGGGGCGTCTTGTCGGCACCTTTCATGGCAAAGACATTCGCCAGTAACTTTCCTTTTTCAAGCTAATTCCCCTAATTAAAAATTGTAGAATTATCTAGTGGTGTAATGTCCAGTTACTTAGCTCATGGTTAGTGAAGTATAATTGTTGGATATTTAAAATAAAAGTTTAATATGCTAAATAATTTATGAAACAATGAAATTATTAAATTCCCTCAACATAATATTTAAAAAAAGACGTTACTTTTAAAAAAGACGTTACTTTTGAAAAAAACGTTACTTTTAAAAAAAAGACGTTACTTTTGAAAAAAACGTTACTTTTAGAAATACGTTAGAATTTTTTTTTTGGCCATAATTAAAAAATAAATAAATACAAATTAAAATAAAATTTATGAAAATCTTAAATATAGATTATATTTAAAAGCTTAAAAAAAAAAAAAATAAAATAAATAATATTATTATATATATTTAATAATAAAAATTAAAATAAATATTAATTATAATCTTAAATAAAAAAAAAATTAATAAAGAAAATAATTATAAAGGAAAAACTAATAAAAATATCAAGTTTAATAATAATAAAAATTCAAAGTAAACGGAAAAAGGTTAACGGCTAAAATTTCGATAAATTTCCCTTTTTGTTATCGAAATGCACCTAATTAGGTCAAGGTCGCACGGGAATTAGGTAGAGTTGCAATGCACCCCACGCATTATGTTAATTAGCGGAGGTGACAGATCAAGCTGTTAAGTGCCATCGTGGCTTAAGCTCAGCTTAACCTCGACCTTTTCCGCTTGAGACGTCGCCGAAGACACCCGCATAACAGGAGCTAAAGGATTTTAAATTTCAGTAAATCTGAAAAATATTTATGCCATCCGGCAATAATTTATACATTTTGGTAAATATTTCTCAATAATATTTCAAAGACTCCACGTCTACAATAAAATTTATTAAATCCAATTTAGATTTACCAAATTTTCCAAGTTGTCCATCGCATGGCGAAAAGGTTATCTTTCTGAAGATAATTTTTAAATTTCAGAAATTACTCAGTCTTCAAGGTAAATATAATAGAAAAGCGTAGCGAACAAGCTCGCATCAGTAATCCATAGTTTCTGACCCAAAATTTGTGCGAAAATGTGTATATTTCCAGAATTCCATAGAAGCACCCCGGCTTATTAAAGCTAAGTCCTCACGGACAGGGTTCTGCTGGCCCGAATCAGGGCGAGAAAACAACCCATCGAAAGCAGCATGCAGCGAAAAAAAATTCAACAAATAAGAAAAAATAATAAAAACCCAGCCAAAGCCTCTAAATAAATAAATAAAAGTGATAAAAAAAATTAAAAAAAGAAAGTGCATAAGAGTAGAGTGAGTGCAGAGTGACATTTTTTTTTTGTTAAGTTAAAAGAAATACCAATAAAATAAAATAAAAGAAAAAAAATAATAAATAAAATAAAATTTATATATCTCTAAACATATATAAGAAAAATATGGAAGTCCATAGAAAAAAAAATTTTTTAAAAGAAAAGTTGAATTAAAAAAAAATAAGCTTTGTGGAAATAAATAAAGTTTATAGCTTATAGTCCAAAAAAAAAAAATATGTATATATTCAATCAATTTCGGAAATAAATACAAAAATAAATAATTTAAATCAAGCTAAATACCAAGTAAAACAAAAAAAAAATAAAGTTAAATAATGTGCATCGACAAAGTATTCCGGCGAAAATGGAGGCCTTCATCTTTCTAAGGGGTAAGTGAAGCACAACGCATGCTACAAATTATTTTTATTTTTTTTATTTCCGAGAAAAAAAAATTTTTTTTATAACAAAAAAAAAAAAAAAATTTGACATACAAAAAGTTTTAAATTTATCTTGGCTAGATTTTTTTAATTCAATTATTTGCATACATATAATTTTTATTGAAAATAAAAAAAAAAAAAAAAGAAATTTGAAACAAACATAAAAAAATTAAAATTCTCGATAGACATATAGTTATTATTTATAACAAACTTACAGTCACTACAAAAAAAATATTGCCTTTGTCGAATAAAATCACTTATTATTAGGATACAGCTCTTACTCTTAATATTGCACCGCGTAAATAAAAAAAAAAAAAAATAAATAAAATCAACAAGAAATATCTAAAAAAAAAAATAATAATAAAACAAGATAACTCGCTATGAAGAAATAAATAATAACAATTTAAATAAATAAATATATATAATTTTTCTTAAATTTTATATTGCACTGAAAGAAAATGAAATATAGGATTTATGGCTCTAAGCGGTTTCTTGGCTTTAAGCATGACTCACAAAAAAAAAATATAATAAATAAAAACAAATGTTTTTTTTATTTTGAAAATGCTTAATCATTATTAAGTCGAAAACGTCAAACTTCGCTTTAATTTATAATTCATTGAATTTGTTTATTATTAAGCTCCTTATGTTATGAAAATGTATTTTTTTTATTCTGGATTTCTAAATCTTAAAATCGAAAATGAATAGAAAACAAATGAAAAATTATAAGCAAAAATTTTTTTTTACCAACAATTATAACACTAACATCATAAATTCTAAATGAAAGTATTATTATGTTCAGATCAAATCAATTATATTATTTATGGGTTGAATAAAAAATATTTATAATGTTTGAGTAATTTTTGAAGTCTTTCCTTGAAGCAATGGAATAATTTAGACAGGACATATACATTTTGGGATTTTTCTTGTTAACGCGCCGTGGAAAAATCATTGGTTGGGTGGGTAGTGAGCGTTGCTGCCATGACATCTGGTTAGCTTTGAATTTAGTTTGTTTTGCTGCTCTCTTTTAAATTTTCCTCTTCTTCTCTTCTTTAGACTTTTTCTCTGATTTTCTAGCTATTTCCTTATTATGTTTAGTATTATTATAAAGGCATCGGGATTTATTAATTTTTATGTTTTATGGGTGTTGGAGGCGATAAGGTCAAGAACCCCCCCACAGGCTGTTTTTGCTAGTCGATAAAGTGTCCCGCCCGACTCTCTCTTCCAATATTAAGCCCATATCCCAAAGAGATATTGTTATGTTATCTGCTCTGTCAAATTCTATACACGTTGTCACCTGTGTACCGGGATGCTGAAGAGTCAGTGATAGTTGAGATTAGGTTGAGATACAGTGAAAATCTTTGAAGGTTGCAATCCGGAAAATTTCTTTACTTGCACATTAGAATTATCTCCCGTTCTCTTTTGGGATGACCATAATAAACACACTTTAATAATTTTTTTTTGTGTGCTATATTGGCCATTACAAACTGCACTATGCCCTCTATGTATGTGTGTGTGTGTTTGTATGTGCTTGTACGTGTGAGTCTGTGTATGGTTTGTGTGCTTTTTTTCTCTCCTGCATTTCCAAAGTGGTCAACTTTTGTTCCCATTCTTTCTCTCTCTCTTTCTGTCTGGGGTTTGTCTGCTTTTGTGCTTCTCTTTTATAAATGCAACGCTTTAAAATTGTATGGAGCTGTGTGTCGCGGTAAAATAAATTGAAAGTACTTGTCCATTGTTTGATTAATGTGTCAATAATGGCAACGACCGACGAACGAGCTTAAAATAAAAATCCTTTTAGAGTACATTGCAGCATTAGGGAATTGCAATCATAAGTCAGCTCAGAAGATGTCACTTGAACAGTTTTAAAAAGCAAGAGCTGTGTATACAGCTTAAATTAAGTAAATTAATTTATAACTAAACTAAAAAAATTAATCTTTTGCCGTTAAGCAGTTAAACGATTAAAGCGGAAATTATTTGGTATTCAATTATTGATTAATTGCTATTGAAACTAGACAAAAACCCGGCAATTAATAAATGAAATTAAATATGCTTGTTTATTAATTAAATATGTGATAATTAACTGACATCTCTGTAATTAATTTGAAATATAACTATTATTAATATCCATTCTTCTACGGCACTCAACATTACCCTCTAATTTTTGTGAATTAACTTGTTTAAGGGCAGGTCTCTTTTTCTGAGTTGATATTTAGATACATGCCTTTCCGTTTAGAGCCTCAATTAACAGTCACATGGAACAGACACTTGTAGCCAAGTTACGACCAGAAAGAACAAAATTTATAATGCGCTCTAAGGCAGCAAATGCTTGTTATTCAAAATACTCATTTAGTTTGGAATCACAGTGCGTTCAAGTGCGTATTCTTCGTTTTCGTCCTCGAAGTACTCGTCCTCGTCGTTGTCCTCGTCCTCGTCCTCGTCGAAAAGCCCTTCATCAAGGCGAGTGCTAGCGCTCAAAAAGAAATCCAATTTAATGACTGCAATGCCGATGAAGTTCTCGGACCCCACTCAACTGCTTCTTTCATCCTTTCCTCGGCTCTTCTCCTGTGTCTTCCCTGTGGGCGATGACTTGTGTTTGGCCCGCGTCTTTGTTTTCATTGCGGCTGTCACTTTGGGCGCACGGAACGTTAATGGCAAGTGTAAAATGCTTTAAGCCCGCAACAGCAACAGCACCAGAAGCAGGAAGAGTAAATGCTCTAAGAAGTAGCAAAAGCAGAAATACAAAGAAGAAAGCAAGAAAAGAATGGAAGGGGGAAAAAAGAAGAGTTTAATTAACACGAAAATGGTTTCAATTACATCAAATTACATTTCTTTGCAGTGCCGAGAACGACGCCATTGTAGTTTGTAGTTGTGTCCATGGGAATGAAGATGGCTCCTTCTGTGGCTTGTGGATAGACTGGGATGCCAGTTGTGGACTGTAGGCGTGGCACTTGCACAGTTGATTTGCGCACGGAGATTTATTGGGCGTCAGTTGAGCAAATTAGTTGAAATTGTCAGTTCAAATAGTCCACGTTAAACGTAGACCAGGAGCAGGAGTTTTCCATCTTTGAAATGAGCACGTGCTGGCAGTGCTTAAATTACGTATACGACTGGGCATTAAATTAATCTGTACGATAATTTGGCAGGAGAATGAACACCTGAAGATACGACTAAACATTTTGATTCGGTTTTTTGAGCATGTTATGCTGTGCATACAAACATATGCTGATCAAGTCACGCGTTCAACTCTGTTTTGTAGACACTTGAATTTGCTGAGTAAATCTCTTTAATTAAATTTACTTCTCAACTGCTTTTTGTTTTGGCCACATGAATAATGTTGGCCCTGCTTTTGCGCATATGCAAATAATGCCATGAACAAAATGAGTGTGTGACCTTTTCGGCATTTGATACCCTGTCAAATTAAATTTTTTGAATTAAATAAACAAGTTTTGAGTCCAAACTATTTAGTTTATGACTTAAATAAAATATTTTCAACAATAATAATTAGATAAATTAAAAATATATTTCAATTTGGTTATTTCTTATTTTTTTAATTAGTTTATTTGTGTTTGTTTTGTCCAATAAATGTTTATTGCAAATAAATTCAATTGATATTTATAATAATTTCATTTTCCAGCTTTCAATAGTCAAAATTTAAAAATAAAATTTATTATATATTTTTTTGGGAAAAATAATTTAGATTTCAATAAATATTTTCGAAAAGAACAAATTTTGAATGTATAACTAATTCAGTATTTTTACTGAGCTAACTACAGGGTATATCTCAGTCAAATTTAGTTCGTATGCTTATTTATTTGTATGTTTCTTTTTTTGAGCTTTTGCGCTGTGGCTGAGGCTTGTGTCATTCATTTGGCTTTTGTTGGCCTGACAGTCGTTGCCATTGTGCCGAGCCTCATTTATTTTACTTACACGCATGCGGAGGCGTCTCCTCCGGCGTCGCGTCATTTATGACACCTTGACAGAAAAATGAGCACACACAGGACCAACAAAAAAACGGAAAGGAGAGGAAGGGAAAGGGAAGGAGAACACCAAGCGGTGCCAGGTGAGCCGAGCTCTGTTGGTGTCTGGGGTGCGGTTGTGCCAACGCACATTCATAATTTCATTTTCCCGCGGCGCCACAAAGCTACAGTAAGAGCGGAGCGAGGATCAGGGGAGGGACATTGGAAGGGGGTGTCAAGCGGCAACGACTTTGTGCCGCTTATTATGCGACAGAAATTGAAAAACTTTGTTTGCCGGCACGCTGGGGTTAACAAATAGGCAACCTGACTGACTGGCTGACTGGCGGGGTGGGTTGAGTGGTTGAGTGGGTAACTGTATACTCGTATTCATATCTGATTGTGGTGTGGGTGATCATTTAAGCGCAACAACCAAGTGCCTCACATAATTTGATGCCTTTTATGGCTTTTAATTTGTTGCCAGCGTCGGGGTCATAGGTCGCATGTCTCATGTCGCACGTAGCTCGTTTCTTGTTTCTCATTTCTTGGCTTTTTTATTTGAATGCCTGCTGTCATTTTTTGTTTTTCGAATGCATTCGACGACATTCAGTTGGGCTAATGAGATTGCCATTGGCAGTGACAACAAACTTGCGGCTCTACGCGTTGTTTCTGCTAGCTGATGAGAGGAGGAGGGAGGCGTGGAGGCGTGGCATTGCACGTGAGTTGCCTGACAAGTGAGCTGCCAACAGGTGAGCAACACCAGTTGATTGAAAACCACTCAACTGTCCAGTCAAAGTTCAATTTTTAGACCCAGTTTCTACTTGACTTTTTCATTTCAAATTCATTTTTAGTAAGAAAGTAAGAAAGAGAGAACAACGTTGTTATTTTTCTCCCTACTCAAGTGATTGTTGTCGTTCTAGTAACACAAAAAAAATTGATTTACTCTAGTTTATTGTTTATTGCTCAAAATTGTTTGTTATTGTTTTCTGAGGCTTGCACGTTTTGTCTTCGTGTTCGTGTTTCTACTTGGACTTAAAGTTTAAGTTTGAGACGTTGTCTATTAGGGAAACAAATTGATTTTCTACGGCATTTCTGTAGAAATGGTGTTGCATAATATTACACATACACTCACACATACATAAGCTGCTGGACGTGTCTTATGTAAAGCTCAGCTCATCTGGGAATTTAAGTTGTTATCACTTTTGTAAATTCTCTTCCATTTCCTTTATTTTCCCTCTTTTGCAGTGCAACAAATTTGCACTAGAAGATTAAAGTAGGATTAGTGTGCCTTTAACAATTTTTTATAAATTGTTTGTTTCAATTTATGACCCATATCTGGTTGCAATTTTATATGCTGCATTCATTTCTTATAAAGTTGATTAATTAATAACAAATTTACCAACGGTCTAATTGTTCCTTTATATTTTTTAACTTTTAGATCCTTAAATTTTAATAATAGAAAAACTTTTGTAAGTAGATGTCCTTATTGGATCATTCTTTTTGGTCTTGGGATCAGTATGAGCATTACTTCAGCTAAGGTATTTATATTCTCCCGAGAACAACTGTTTCCGCTTCTTTTATTTACTAGCACATTTCGGGCATCTTCATGTCACGTTCTACATATATTCATCAAGAACGTATGCATTCCTTATGCGCTCTGCGCATTTACGAGTATAAATTATGAAATTTGCACTAAAAAGTTGCAGCTGCTTTCACGTCTTTGTTGCTACTCGCCTCGCATTCTCCCCTCATGTTGTCTTTGTTTGTGCTTTTAATAAACAACCCGACTGAATTATGTATGTGTGCATATGTACATACATACATATGCATATGCATATGCATTTTGACTCCCATATCCAGCTGCAGTTGCATGCACCTGTTTGCATTTACCTGCCTCAGTTTTTGCCTCTGCCTTTCTGCTTTCTGCCTTTCTGCTTGCCATTTGCTGTTTGTTAAATTGTTCCTTTGTTTTAACGTGCAAATTTTGGAATTTTCATTTTCTATTTTTCTTTATTTTCTGTTCGTTTTTTTTTTATTTATTTGCTCGCTGCTTTTGTTGGCCACCTTTTGTGGCATGCAGCCGGCTCTGAGTCCGGATCCGGGTCTGCCTGGTTTATTCAGTGCATTTGTTTGCATATCAAAATGCGTGAAATGTGTGGTAAATGGAGGAAGCGGGAACGTGGCCAAGGCGAGTGCCTTTGTTCCATTCGAGCCAACTTATTAGCGGCGCTTGGCTCAGCACATTTTCTATGCATAAAAATGTAAACGCTTCCAGCCGAGCTGGGCTCTCAATTTATGTGCGTTTCTTCGTATAAATATACATACATCCAGCCAGGCATAACTAAAGCCAGTTTTTAGTGCTCTCTGTTCGCTTTTCTTGTTTCTTTATTTTCACATACTCCTCGCATTTGGCTTAGCAAAAACATCAAATTAACTTGGCCTGAAGCAGAAGCCACAGAGCAACAACATAAATATAGAGACGAGAAATGGTAACTAACTCAATTGCTATATACATATAATTTATTAAACGAGGTGTGCTTTATTCGTACCGTTCTTAAGCGATTTTAAGTTGAGAGATTTGATTCAAATGGTTTTTTCGTGGCCATTTTGACAGCTTTTATAGGGAATGAGTTACAGTGACTTTAAATAGATTAAAAATAATTAACTTAATACGAATCTTATATTCATTGGACTAACACGATTTAATATGCGTTGAAAACATAGACAATTTCATATGATTCATATGTTTTTAAACAGATTACAAATTCTTTTCGTTTAACTTTTTTAAAAGTTGTTGAGCAGCTTTAACTAATTTGTCATGATAACAATGTTAAACTAGTTCAAAATTGGCTTACAACTAACTTGTCTCTACACACTCAGAATTTTCCTATGATCCTCCTCCTGATCAGCAAGTTGGAGGCAAAGAACCGACCGTTTTTTGATAAAAGTTGATATCCTGTGGTAGCAGAAGCGACCGCTGCTTACCAACTTTTATTTAAACCTTATGGCATTTGGCCTCAGACATAAGTAAGTCTGTCAGCATGTGTGTGCGCCTCCCTCTTCTCTCTTTAGACACGCCCTCCGCCTCTCTCCTCCCCTCACCCCTCATCACAAGTCCATGAGGGGATTATGCGACAAAAGGCAAAAGCGGCAACAAAGCTATGCGGTCAGCAGCTACTACCAGGTGAGTCCTGCTGAGTCCTGAGTGTCATCAGGTCTGTATTTGTGTGTCTGTGTGTGTGTGTGTGTGTGTGTTTGGCTTAAGTACGCGCTCAACTAAATGCATGCTCTTTGAGTACCTGTGTGTGTGTGTGTGTGCTTGTCAGCTAATACCTTTTTATGAGCGTCATATGTTAATGTAGCTTCATTAACATTTTAATGTCCTTTAGCCCCAATAGTAACAGTACTGTCCCTGTCTCTGTCCTTACAGCTTGTGTTCGCATTCGTTTCATTAAAAAACTGCAATTATATAAAAGAAAATAAACCTTTAATTACTAAAACCAAATAACATAATTCACTTTTCCACTTAAAATAAAGTTGATATTTTTTTAACTTTATGTTTCGTTTTAATCTAAATAATTAAATAACTAGAGGGCTTTTTAATATTTCGCTATTTTAGAATATTAAATAAAAATAAGTATGTACAACAACAAGATTAATAAAGAGTTCAGTTTAACTTACTTAACTTCTATTAATCTAAATCTGATACCGAAAACCATCTACAAAAGATTCGTAGATAAAGGTAAACAATATCTATTCTAATTTTTCAACAGCTTTTCCGTTCTTCTTTTGTTCAATTTGGAAGCTGTACTGTCTATTCAACAACAACTACGATAACAAAAACAACAATAATGCCAAGACATTGGCACAAGCTCTAAGAATTTTTTCACTGACCCAGCAGAAAAAACAACAACAGCAACAACAATCACAAGGGCAACCCACAAACGCGTAAAGAGTTTGACGAAAAAGTAATTTTAAGCATCGTTTAATTTTCATTTTGCGTTACAATTTTTTTCCTTCTGTGTTATTTTCATTTCTGTGTAACTTTTTCGCTTTTGCCGCTGCCTTTTTGCTCAATGAACATTTGAGCAGAAAAATCACACAAAAGTGCGTACTTTTTAACAAAGTTAATTTTTACGCTTCGCTTTCTGCTTCTTTGTCGGCTGCTTCGCCATCTCCCCATTTTTTTCGCACGACAATTTGTGAAAGCGTAGTCTTAAATAAAAATCAAATTTGCTGAAAGAGTCTAAAGGGGTTGTGTGTTTATTTTTTAGAATGCCAAAGCTCTATAATTATAGTCATGAAGGTCAAGTGACCGACCGGGGATTTTTAAACTAATTGTTATTAGTACGCGATGTAAGCAATGTGGCGTATGCGCAATTATTGACACTAAGCATTCGCTTGCTTTGACCTGTGCGCCAAATAATTGCTCAGACTTAAGATTTATTTAATTTTACTTGTACTTTATAATTTGTTTAATTTAAGTTGTTTGGCTCAACTTGAGAAATTTGTAAGGCCACGACTTCTTTAACACTTATTCATTTAGCCTTGGCTTCATTTTGGCATTAAATGTAAGATACTTAAGAAAATGTAGAAAAGTGAAATAACAACACATGTAGTTGGGACTGAGTCTATGAGGACAAACGTGTGGTATTCACATATGTTAATCTCTGTTATGAGTCTCTCCCTCTTACAATCTCGGCGAGCACAGGACACACACACACATACACAAGCTCTGATTTGTCATTCGGCGTGACTTTTGGCACGCATACACATACGCATACACATACACATGCACATATACGCACACAAGTGCAACGCCTTGTCCTTGCGATGGTCAAGCATCAGTGGCAGTGTCCCTGCCTTGATCTCACCTGAATGGAGTGGGCAGGTGGGATTGCTGCAGCGCAAATGCAATTTGCATATGCATGAGACTGTGCCCGACATTTTTGCAGATGTAAGAGGTGCAAATGACAGTAACCAGGGAGCCCGCAATGATTGCACCGCGCAAACAACAACAACAACGATGTACCAGCGAAAAATGTAAACTGTAGCATACTTTTCAGCGTACCTTTAAAAGTCAAGGCGATGTTTTAAAGCGCCATCGGGGAGAAAATTACACTGATTCTCATATAGAAAGTGTGTGTTATGTAATGCTCTTGATGGTGCTGACTAACTGCCACGCCCACTACAGTTTTTAATTAGTCATTTGCGTTGAAAGAAAATGGCAAGCGAGATGAATATGCAAACGCACCTGTTTCGTGTTTTGTTCGTTTCTCTAATTTGCACAGGCTGCGCTTACTCCAGCGTTTACTCCTGGGTCCTGCTGGCTGAGCTACGGCTTCTTCTTCTGCTTCTGTTTCTGCTTCTGCATCTGCATCCCTCTCGTCTTCGACTTGGAAGTGGACTTGGACTCGGTCTTACCCATTTTGTGTTATTGTTTTTAATTTGAAATTCTTGAGAAGTTGTAAATTCATTACTTATTCACTTGACGGGAGCACAAAAAATAAATTAAAAATGTAAATTAAATTAGTAACTTCAGTGCGTCTGTCAAGTGTTGCTGATTTATTTGCTAGTGGGCAGCAGCAAAAGCAGAGCTCTGACTGCCTCAATGCTTCTCATACAATTAAAACTCAAGACGTTTTTCTGCCTCAGCTCAACTTGACCTTCAAACAGCCTGGCAAAACTTATGTGTGCACTTGCTGAGCTCAGTCATCAGCTCAAAAGTCACAGATATATATATCTATACTCGCATATATATTTGGTTTGGCACCCAACTTTATTGCATAAATTTTTAAACGTCTGCGACAGAGTTTGGTTTGCAGAAGCGAATTGTGGAACAGATATAAATGTCACTAAAAATATTGCACGACACTCGACGCCATTGCGACTGTCCCGCTGCGTGGCTGCAATCAGCCAAACTTGTCTGCGTTTGCGTCAAGATAAATGCACAAGTTCATTTTCGGTTGCATAATGCTCTACGCAGCCATAAGAGCATCCAAATTGTGCTACTTAGCTTAACTTATCGGGTTGTGGCACTCTCGAGATTTCAAAAAGCAACAATTAATCAGTGCAGCGACAAGCGCATATTGCAAAATTAATTTTGTATCATTTTGGAAAGTATTTTGTTAAATGATTATGATATTTTAGCTTTTATTTGCCACTTTTTATGCTCTTGAATATGCTTTCTAATTTACTTCAGTCTTTAAATTGATTAGATCTTGATAATTACTAAAATCATACAAATATTTATTCCATATGTTTAATATTTAAAATAATTATTTAAAGTTTCAATGATTAGTCAATTAGACGATTGTGAAGTTTATGAAATTTTTATATTATCATTTACTGAATATTTTACTGTTTTTAAATTTTGTTTTTTATAATTTCCGTACAGAAATTATTTATAGGATTGTTACAATATCCATTGGAACTAATATTTGGTTTTCAGAAATTTACTGAAAATCCTTTTGATAAACTACTAGAATTGTTCTTATTAAAAACATTTTCTGTTCTTTCCTTAATAGTGTGTTTGGTAGTCGTATATGGGGTGTCATATGAGAACCCAAAAAAAAAAAGGAATGGTATGTTGTTGATGTTTTCCGCATGCAACGAGCTTTGCAAGCGTCTTGTATATTTACTCTAAACTTTGCGGCTCCAAGCTAAGACAGACACAGGCGGAGAGACAGAGAAAGAGATAGTCAGAACGAGAGAGAGACAGTCGGATAGATATTCAAAAAGACAGAGTATAACGCACAGTGACACGCAGTCAGACAAACAGACGTGCAAAAGTTCTGACATACCCCACAAACAAACGCAGTTGTATTCACACACAAACACTCACACATACCAACACCTAGAGCTGTTATTGTTGTTGTTGTTGTTGTTGCTATTGGGTTGCAGCACAGTCAAAGTTTTCTTACTTGCCAGCAAGTTGACTATGCTTTGTGTGTGTTTACTTTACAGACAGAGAAACTTTTGTGCCATTGAGCAGAGAGATTCATTTCACTTGTCACAGCGGAACACTGAGAGTAGTGGAATGAGTGTAAAAGTAGAAAAGAAACTATTTATATGCACATGCTGGAGAGTAAACAATTTCCCTTTAATTAGCATTAAATCAATCTTTGATTCAACAGAATTTATACTAGCAACCTTAAATGTGATTGGTCTTCCAAATTTATGCATCGATTTCCATTGTTTTCGTTTCTGTGTGTGTACGTGTGCGTGTGCGTGTGTGTTTGTGCACAACAATTGATTTATATGCACCATGTCTGTATACTCTATATATACATAGGCTTCATTGCTTTAATTATCGAAATGCTTCAAAAATTAGCAAATATTTTGCGTACGTTGTGCAACTGGCGTTTCGGTGCCAAATATTTACAGTGCGTATGCGTAATTTTTAATTGATTTGGCCGCAGTTCAAACAAAAGCAGTCTATGCCAGCGGGTCACGTGCCACTATATGCCTGTGTGTGTGAGTGTGTGTGTGTGTGAGTGTGTGTGTGTGTCTGTTCAATAGGCTATTTGGCATGAGGGTGAGTCAACAATGCGGTGTCTGTTGTGTTGTGTCTCTGTCTCTGTGTGAACGTTAGACGCCCCAATTTGTGTGTTTATTGTATAAATTAAAGCCCATTGCGAACATATTTGTTTATTTAGTGGCTCCAGCACATACACTACGACTGTGGGTGTTTCTGTTGTGTGAACGTGTATGTATTCATGTGTCTGTCGAAACGTGCTGCGTTTTGTGCAATTGAATACAGTTGTTGCCGAGTCACATTCACATCTTTGTCACTTAATTACCATGCATAAAATGCAAATTCATAATACAAGATGCTGTCAGAGAACATATGCTCTATAATTTTGATTTAATTACAATAACAATGACCAGCTTTGATATAGATTTTTGTTAACCGTGTTAAGGTATTGATATTTTTTGAATGCAGTTAATTCAATTATCAATTTGATTGAGCTGAACGGCAAGTTTATCAATCACGCGAACAAAGTGCTGCGATATTTCATGTTAAAATTCAGTCAAAGTTGACGTACGTCGATTAGCACAGCATCAGTTTCACCTCCCCTCTCCCTCCTTCCTTCTCCCTCCTTCCTCCTCCGCAATTCCTGTCAATATTTGCCTATAAAAATTGTTTAACCATTTTATGTTTGCACAGCAGTTGCCAGGCCAAAAAAAAGGAATGTGTGTATGTATATAGCATATGTATATACATTCAACAAAGGTTGGGGTACAGCCATTTTTTTTGCGAGGAGAAATTAAATTAAACATTTTTTATGTCTGCTCCACAGCGAGGCATATGATGGCGGCAGCAGGTGAGGAGAGTGAGGAAGAAGGGGGCAATGGTTCGGGTTCCTGCATATGGCGAGAGTCTGACAGGCGCGTTGCAAATAAATTTTGTATCGTTGCGTGTATCGCATGACATATGCATCAAAGCGGTGGCCAGACTATGGCCGAGGAGTCGGGTGAGTCGGAGGAGTTGGAGGAGTTGGAGGAGTCGGGGGGCGCGTATGGGCGTGTCACAAGCCTGTCGCAGCTGTCAATAAGTGCGCAGTGAGCTGACGTTAAAAATCAGCCATTAAAATATGCTGTTAAAAATGCAGATCCCCAGCGTCGCCTGTTTGTTAATGCGCTTGCATAAGCCACAGTTGCCACAGCTGCCACAGCTGGTGGCAAGCAGTAGCAGTCGCAGTCGCAGTCGCAGTCGCAGTCGCAGTAGCAGCTGCATTTGGCAAGCAAATTGAATACGCAACAAAGCAACTTTGCTGCACATTTAGTCATTGTTCCCAAACTTTGCAACAAATTTAATTTCAGCACAGCTCAAAAAACAGTTAAAATAAATATATTATTTAAAATAGTAAACAAATAAAAACGGTTGCTGCAATTTGAATAGGTTTTTAATAACTGTCTGCTTTTAATTATATTGATTAAAATATTGATAAGATTTTTCATATTAATTTAAAAATTATATATTTCAAACTTTACTCAAACAACAAAAATATTTTTATAATTAAAAGAGGAAAGTAAATTATAATGAATTAATAATTATAACATAATGATGTAGTTTGTATGTATGTACATTAAGTTAACTATTAATTTAAATTGCGAAGAACTAAAAAATGTACATATATTTTTAATATTTAAAACTAATTTTGAAATATGTATGTACATTATTTTATTTATTAATTTAAATTGCAAAGAACTAAAACCATTGCATATTTCTATTTCGTAATATTGAGAACTTATCACTCAATACTCATATATTTTGGAGCTGTCCACGTTTAATACTCTGTGCAAGTTGATTTTGTGCAAAAGTTTTAAATAGTTGGCAAAACTGAAATGCGCTTTCCATTCGACGTTGCAACGTTGGCCGGCAAAAGGATTTACTAGATTTGCAGCAACAAGAGTTACTCCAGTCAAGTCGAATCGATTTCGATTTGCCAAAAGTACACAAAAACTTTTATGAAAGAAAATGAAATGAAAATCCCCCAAAGCCAGTGGACTAAAGTAAGCAAATGCAAGAAAGTATATATCTAAACGTGAATATACATATGGACTTGTGTGTGTGTGTGTGCAGTTGGAACTTTGTGGCAACAATTAAATGCATTTGATAAAGCCAAAGAGTAATACTACCAACATTCCGCAGACTAATCCAGATTTGCCAAACCAAAGCAAAGTAACTTCCGCCCCTGAGTAAGCAATTAGAAATTGCACTCTACTCCTGACGCTGACTCCGATATTGACCAAACCGTGTAGCTTTCCACTCTTAAATATTTATAGACGACAGGACCGAGGCATTAGACCTTGTGCTGGCACTCGCACGCTCTGCCGCCAGTTAATAGTCGAACTAATAAAATAATAATTAAATGTGTCAAAGTTTTCGAACAGTAATTAATTATATATAATATATATATACTATATCTGTATACCATACACTTGGTTTAGCGCCCTTAGAACTCGGCTAACAAACAAAAACACATACACACACACACACACACACACACACACACACACACCCACACATGCCAGCACAGCAGAAGAGAACAGTTTCCAACTCTTGGAATAAGTCGGGGATAAGCTCAAAACTTTCTTATTGGCTGGAACATTAAATGTTTAATGGGCGTTACTGACCAACTGTACCTGAGCAGCCAAAGTAGTCGAATATTGATAGAAAGATATGTATACACAAAAATATATTTATTTGTCAGTGATTCAGCAGAAATAAACGAATTTCAGATGCTCTAAACGGATAGAAAATGCTAAAATATGTCAGTGAATAACTAAGAATAATTTTTAAATTTATTTCTTCTAATGACAATATTGTATTCTTATAATAAAAATTCACTTTTTGTGTAAGCATATAGTATTAAAAAAAATTAGACAATAAGACATGCAATAATGGAAATGCAAAATAAATAAAATAAATAAATACACAATTATGTAACAAACATACATAAATAATGATAATATAACAATAATAATTCATTATAATAATATTAAATTATATAACAAGAATAAATATAACACAGTATGCAACAATATTTTTCACCAATTCATAGCTCGGTAACTTTTGTACTTTTTCACCCAAGAATTGTAATAAAAAATCAATGCAGTTTACTATAGAGTATATGGACATCAGGTCAAAACTAAAAGAAAAAAAAAATGGTCAGAACGACAACAATATATTGTTGGTTCAAAGTTTTGTTAAGGTTAGACCCAATCCATCAGTTAATAAATGTGACAAAATTGCGGTAGCAGCCAAAGTAGACCAAAGGCTTAAGTTATCCTCGCAAGCACATTGAAAAATAATAAATCATAAGAAATTGTTGCCGTTGTTTTTGTTGTTATTATTGTTGTTGTTGTTGGTGTTGCTGTGCGGCAAAAACCAATTTCATGAGAACAGCGGTTGAGGCGAGAGGCAATGGCGATGGCGATGGCGATGGCAAAAGTTGAAGTCAACCATAAAGCGCACCTGTTCATGTGTGGCGAGTATAAGCACACATACACTAACACACACACACACACACATACACACTCACACAAACATATGGCAACAATTTGCTACGTGCTGAATGCGTTGTTGTAAACTATTTTGCTGCCAAATTTATTACAACTGTGCACAGGCAAAAATATACGAAACGAGAAGTATTTTTACATGAAAGCATGAGTAGATAGACAGAGAGAGGAATGAAGAGATAAAGGGGAAGAGGAGAGGCATTTTAGTATGGCAAATGAGTTTAATCACCTTGCGAAAGTGCCGAGAAACATGTCTACAAATTGAGATGCACATCCTGTCGACAGTTGACATAGTTTTTAAGATGCTCTAATTGAAGTGTTGCTTAAACAAAAGCAAAACTTAAATTGCTGTGAAATTGTCTGTATGCCATCCTTTTGCCTCTTCTTCTCCTTTTCTCCATTTCGGCATTTCTTCCTCTTCCTGCCTCTGTTGGGCCATCGTAACTCACTCAGCTCAAAGATGTTCACAAAGTGCAAGAGAACGAGATGAAAATGGCAAGCGTTTGCCACTTGCCTCCATGCTTAAACACTTTGCGGCAAGTTGTGAGTGGCAGGAGGCGGTTGAAGGGGGTGGCTGAAAGGGGAGGGGGAGGGGGAGGTGGGGTGTCTGCAACGTCGTCGCGTCGCGTCGCATCGCGTCGCCGACTTGCAACATTTATGGCATCGGCAACGCTGCTTAACTGCTTGGAGAGCACTTGGCGTGCAACGCTTTGACCAAGAGCCGGGTGACAAGCCCGGCGCTTTGTGGCTGTCAAGTGGCCTCCGCTCTTTTTTTCGGGAGAATGCTACCCGACTGCGACTCCACACATAAGAGCACTTCTCAGGCGCCCATTTGAGGCACTGTGGAGGCGTGGTCGATCCACTTACTGCAACAATGTGGCACAGCAACCACAAAGCTTGACAATGACTTCAAATGGAGAACAACTTACAATCAACTCATTTCTGTAACAGTAACAAATATGACCGACATATACGAAATTTTCAAGAAGGTTTGCTTTAGAAGTTTGCCTTGAATTTTGATACAAATTAAAACACAATTGAGTTATTTGATTTTCTCAATAGTTTCCTAATTTATATAGATGTTCTGTAAAGTTTTCATTCTAAAGACTTATTTTATCGTTCAATAAAACGAAATTAAATTTGTTTCAATTATGGAAACCTTAACAGACCCCAACTATGCCATAATATGTAGAATAAAAAAGTGATTGAAGAGGCAGCTTAAGGCGAAATTGTTTCGAGCACATTTTAAGCGAATTAAAATAACGAAAATCGGATATGCTTACAGCTAGAATCAAAAGGTTTAACTTAACTGCCAGCAGCGACAGCGACAGAGGCAGCGGCAGCGGCAGAGGCAGCGGCATTGTCAGAGGCAGATACTGTGTTAGAAGTTGCATCAATATCACATCCACACATACATGGCAGATTCTCTAGACTTTAAACAATTTTTTTATGTGCGCAACTGATATGGAAGATACTTCCACACTCACACACACACACACACACATGGCCTGGCACTTTCTAAACTGCTTA
Organism: Drosophila phalerata; assembly: GCA_951394115.2. Taxonomy (NCBI): domain Eukaryota; kingdom Metazoa; phylum Arthropoda; class Insecta; order Diptera; family Drosophilidae; genus Drosophila; species Drosophila phalerata. The sequence goes on along the minus strand of OX596008.2, from coordinate 25,242,522 downwards.
AAATATTTTGTTGAAGCTCAGCAGAAACAAAAACCAATGAAAACCTAAAAGTTAAACCGACCCCACACATGGTACTACGGCTTTCTACTCTCTACTCTCTACTCTCCCAATTCCTCTTTATATCGTACAGCAACACCTTCCCCTCTCCTCCTTTTTCTCTATGTGTTGGCGGCCGGCGCTTCAAACGATTTTCCAAAAACGAGGAAACGAGAGTATCGCTTTCAGATTCCAACAACACCTACAGACACACACACACACAGTTGCAACTATATTGTGTATGTATGTATGTTTCACTTTCCTGCATGTGGCAATGAACCGTGAAACCGTAAAATGTTATGTTCTGAAAATCTGAAAATTTTTAGCGCGCTTCCAAGCGATGTGTTCGTTATATGCTGCCTTCATCGTCACCATCGTCATCGTCGTCGTCGTCGTCATCGTCCTCATACTTATTCCCATTCTCCTTCTCTTCTAGGCTCTCATCCTCGTCCTCTTCGCCGCCAGAGAGATGAATCCCGACTCCTGATGTTGATGCCACTGCTGCTTCCGTTGCTGACAACCAATAATGGTGCAGATTGGAGGCATGGTCTTGGTGTGTGGCAAAAACAGCTACTTCTACACCCGCAGGTAAATATTGTCTATGCTGTTGCATGCTCTGGGATTTTCGAGCTGTTCTGCGGCATCTCTATTGGGATTACTTTCTCGATTCGCCGATTTGCATAAAGATCATCTAGGGTGAGATAATATGTCAAGTTAATATGCGTGATGAAAAGCTGGAACATCTTAATAAAACATATTGATTAATAATACCAAATAATTTAAAAAAAGCTGTGATACATTTATTTTAAAACTTGTCAAACAAATTGATCGATGAAATATAGGTGTGAATTGAATAAAACAATACTTATTTCTGTTAAAATTAATGTATATATTCTGTAAGAAATAGAAGATAATTTGGTATTGATAAAGTGTATAAATCAATAACTTATAATAAATTACAAGTTTAGAGTTTATTTTTAATACAAAAACTCTACTCCTTACTTATTTGTATAGATTTGTAAAATGTTACTACTATGTATTGTACAGACACTGATGAAATTAAATAAGGGATATTTTATTTAATTAATTAAATTTTTCTTGAAGTTATTGATACATTTACAAAAATATTTTAGTTTGAATTTATTTGTACTTTCAATAATGTAGAATATTTTATGAACAAGTATTTTACTAACGTTTCTGTCTCAGTTGAAGTTGAAGCTTAGAACATGAAGCCATGGCTAATATATTGAATAACATACATACTTTTTTTCTCCTTGTCTCTCTCTCTCTCTCTCTCTCTCTCTCTCACCTTATGTTTTCTCTTTCACTAGCAAGTAGTGCATTGAATTGCATGCCGAGCTTTTGGTCATGCAATTTAGCTCTTATCATTGCTTTATTATCATAGCATGCTCACGTGTGCCGAAGTTGAATGGACCCTACGTATATTTTGTGGTGCTTTGCAGTTTAAATTGAGGCGGATGAAGTTTATTTATAAATAGAGCTTGTTAAATTTGTGTCTATTGATAAGCAAGAGCACTTAGACCTTATAAATATATAATGCGACACGAATCAAATGGCAAAACTCAGAGGGTCTTAAAGACATCACACGCATTCAAGTCGAAGAGTAGTTGGTATGTATTAGAGTTGGAGTGTCGGACGTGTATCTGCCTCTGTCTCTCTCCTCTCTTCAGCTCCCTCTTATGCGATATGCACTCGAACGCAAATTCCTTTGAGTGGAAGAACCGCAGAGCAAGTTAGTTGGCGCTGTATTCTTCGTGTTGTTGGCCAAGTTTCAGAAAGCAACAGCCAGCACTTAATTTACGAATAAACGCGCATAATTTTATATCTATACAAATCTTTCAGCCACGGCGTTAACTTAACTCCCCTCTATCTCTCTTTCCTCCCTCCCTATCAGCTCACTGACGTTGTTGTCTAAGTTTTTGGCATATGAAAAGGTTGCCAACGTGGCGCGTTATAATAATTTTTCAAAACTGTGTGTATGTATGCGTGTGAGCATGTGTATGTATATGTGGGTAGTTGAAAAGTTTTTAACCAATGTCTACTTGTGGCAGCCACACAAAACTCCTCAAGGTGTGCCTGGCACGCAGCGGCTACAGAGCGGAGCGGATAGCAGAGGGGTAGAGCGGAGGGGGGTGGAGAGGAGCGTTGAACGCCTCCTGTCTGACTGCTGGTCTTTTGTGGAAGTTTTACCATCGCCTTGGCTGTATGCTAAAACTTAAGCTAAACTCGCTACACACCTGCTCACACACACACCTGCTCACACACACACCTGCACACACACACACACACACACCTCACGTTGCGCTGCAGCTGCACGCATGCGAAACCCTTTCGCATGTGCAAAACTTTTTGGCAAAGTTTTCGTTCCAAAATTGTTGATGATGAAAATGCGCGAGAAGCGAACGGCAAAGACGAAAGGAAAGTGCGCGTTGAACCGCAACCAAGTAAAGCGCAAAAAGCACAACAACAAATCAAGCAACAACATCGCTAATAGCTGGAGTAAAAACAAAATAACATCAAAAGGTAAAAATGAAAAAAATAACAAAAAACTAAAAAGGGATAATAATAAAAACCTGGCAAACCATGGCATACTCTAAAGAACTGATTATGTGCCAGCAAGATTTACGGCCGATAGCTGCTAAAAACTCAGCACAAAGTTATTTATATACTTATATGGTATATATTTTTTTAAATCAAATTTAACATTGTTTTTGAACTTATTAAGAAAAACTCTTATTGAATTTTGGCCGTAAAGTGCAGCTTACTTTATAACTACACCTTATATGGAATGAATTTAAATAGTGCGATTAGAAAGATTTCCTCACCTATAAGATCAATAAATAATTTTAATGAATATGAAAGATTTAATGTAAATTACAAAAAAATAATAAATATAAAAATTTTCAATTGAATTTATGCAAGAATTACCTATCTTTTAAAATGTAAGCTGTGAACAAATGAAAAGTATTCAAAACAAAAATAATTTGCTATATGATGATATTGGAATTTATAAAAATTTAATATTTATTTTTTGAAATTTATATGCCAGCAGAGTAGTTGCAGTTCGATCTAAACTTGCTTTTTATTTAAATACACCTCGACTTAGTCATACCTGAGTTTACACTGGTTGTGTGAGCAGGTGTATGTGTGCGTGTGTGCATGTGTGTGCGAGTGCTTTCCCCTGTGGAAAAGTCAAAGAGGTTTGATACTTGACTGATAGACTTGTTGGATGTGGTGACAGCTTTGGTAGCGCTGAAAAAGTAACGAATGAAAGTAATTTTAGGCCAACTCAAACTATAAACTCAAACTCGTACTCGTATCAATATCAATTTGATTATATCCATCACTCAATTAAAGGCATTATGCAAAGTACATAAACAAACTGACATGCACACGCTGTGGATGAATTCGGAAAGGCCCACAGTGGATATACCCGATTCGGTTGGGACCAATCAGGCAGCTGTCAGCAATGACAAGCGAGCTTCGAGCACAGAGATTAAAATGGCCGTGGGCGCAGAAATAAGAAAACAAGTCAGGAATCAGAAAGAAGGACTCATTGGACATATGTCAAGCTCAGAAGGAGCAACAGTAAACGGAGATGCCAAAAAGAAAGGACCAATAGGTGGCTACAGTAGTTTCAACGTCAATTAGATCATGTTTACTGCATTTTCCACAAATTGACAAACTCGTCACAGGCATAAAGGCAACATGGGGACTTTTGCACAGCCCACACAGTCCATTAAATCCACAGCCCACAACCCACAGCCCACAAAAACGGAACAAAATAAAATGTATAAAAATATGTAGAGCAAATAAAAATTCAAAGCAAAGAAATATGCCAAACATTGTTGTTGGTTTGTGGCTCTGTTCAATGCTGTTGACGTTATCAAAAGTTGTGGGAAACCAAAAAAAAAAAAAAGCAACAACTAAAAAGCAGAAGAAGAGCTCAAAATAATATAAAGAAGAAATCAAGCGAGTCATGATAAAGGATACAAGTAATTTGCTAAAGGCAATGTGGGCAAAGCGGAAGTTAACATTGAAAAGGATTACCGCGAGGCACCGTGTTTATGTGTATGTGTGTGTCCCTGTGTATGTGTGTGTGTGCTGGTGACTCTACCCTGGTTTGGGGACATTCAATGTGACCCTGGGGTCTAACGCTGACTGCGTTTTCATGATTATTTTTTTGTGCCCAGGTAAAAAGTCAAAGATTTTTAGTTGACTGAGTTTTGCGATTTGCCATTTTCTTCCCTTTACTCCCCTCTCTCCCTTTCTATCTTTCTGTTTTCTTTTCTAGTTGTATACGTTTTTTCGCTCTTTGTCTTTTGTTGCAGCAGTTGGCAAATTGAAATTTGCATTTTGATTAGCTTCGGCTATAGTTTCAGGACTCTGACCAATAAATGTGTGAGACTCTCTTAATGGCAGCCAGAGGTGCTCTTTCATTTGCATTTACGAAGCTCTCACAGTGTTGGTGTGTGGGTGTGTGGGTGTGCGTGTGTATGTATAATGACTTAATAATCTAATGCGCAAAATCCTTTTGCAAATTATGACATTTACGTACTAATTTCCTTCCTAAATGCGTTTGGCGACACAAGGTTGCGTTCAGCTTAGCTCCCAACTCTCGGCCTGCTTGACAATATCAAATGGGCATAAGTTGTTAACTTAAGCTTTTTTGCCACATACATAAAGTTTTCCATCCTCTTTTCCTCTTCTCTATGCTGTGGACTGACTGTAATAATTTTTTAGATGTGAGAGTTGGGTTCTGGTTGAAGTTCTGAGCGGAAGGAAATGAGAAATTTTAAGTGAACTAGATTTTTGCTCTGTTTGTTGGCTTTGTTTGCGTTTCACTTGCCTGCTACACCATTAACAACAAAAACAACAACAACAACAAGAGCAGCAACAACTCCTCCCAAACACATGTTAGAGTGTGTGTGTGCCTCGATTTCTGTTTGCGGCTGTTCGTCCAGGTTACGTATACGCCACATGTGCCCCCACAAGTGGCACTCGACCGTTAGAGATACCTCAAAATGCCCTGTACCATGGCAAACGAGCGTAACTTGGACCTGCATGGGGACGAGTAACCGAGTGAACGAGAGTCTGAGCCTGAATGCAGGATTAACCTTGCCAGTGTGCTGCGGTGTGGCCAAAATCGTTTGCCAAAGCCAAAAAGCTAAGCTCGTAAAATGCAGCTGGTCCACAAAATGGGGCAGGCTTATTAACTGAAGCATGTGGAGGAAACATTCCATTGTGGAACACCCGATCCTCAACTCAAAATGCACATGCAAAGTGCACAAAAATTACTTGAATTCATACAATTAACTTAACAATGTAACTTCATTTATTTTCTGGCTAAATTTGACTTTTAAGCCATGACGGTAGTGTAAAGTATCTGTTTGATTTATTTTAATTCTGAAAAGGCTGCTCTACAAATCGTTCTCATTACCAACCATTTAACACAGCTTGCTAAAGAATATTAAAGTGCAAATATTTACTTAGCTTCCAATTAGCCCTGCCAGCAAGTTATGAATTTGGTTGAACAATTTTGGCCACGATATTCGTATGATGAGGCCAGCAAACATTTGGCACGCATTTTACATTTGGGGGTGCCTATTTTCTTGTTTTCTTGTATTTATAAATTTATTTACATTTATTTACTGCGGCTGTGCGTTGCTCATTAATTTGGCAATTTGTATGCAAAATGCAAACACAGCAGCCACGCCCCCTCCGCCTCACTTCTTCACTGTCATTGCCATTGTCTGGTGTAATTAGAAGCATGTTAATGAATTACATTTGTCGACGCTTTTGCTTTTCATTATATTTTCTCTCTTTATTTTGCTTTACTTGCTTTGTCCACTTTCGCCTTCGTTGCGTATACGTAATGTATATATTTTTTAAATTTATTTATTTAGTCAGTTAACGTATTTTTTATTGGACTGTGTACGCTAAAGTAATAGTTATTTAATTTTTAATTACTTATGTGGCCATTGGAGTGTTTGAATAGCCCAATGAATGCATTTAAATTGTGCATTCAGATGCGAAATTTAATTTGTTGTACTTGTCAATGATTAAGTTTTTGCCTCCAGATATGTACATATGTAGTATATTTAATTTATTTTATTTTTTATTTATTTTTTTTTTTTACAGTTTTAGGCCTTGGCAATTAATTGTTTAATTTGGTTATTTGTAAATTAATGATGTGTTTTTCATATGTCATTGAACATTTGTGCTCGTTTTGATACCCAGTCTCTTAAAGTTGCAAGGGTATTTGAGATGTATACATAATCAATAACTTCATTATTTAATTTAAAGAAATAACTAAAGTTTTAATTTATATCATATCTTTTTCTGCCTGACCAATTTGATTTTCCGTTTTTAGTTTATCTAGGGTAGCTTCAAGTAGTCTACTCTCACTTGTATTTTCTGTTAATTTCGAATTTTAAATTACAAATACCGTTAAACATGCATTTCAATTATGCAGATAAGCGCAAATGTAATGAAAGTTGAACAAGCGGATTAATGCGAAAAGTTGCCAAAGCACAATATGAACAACAAAAAGTGGCTTAAAGTCAATTTAATGAGTTATAAAATGTGTAAGTTGTGTGACAGTTAGCCTCAATTTGATTGGACAACAACGTGTCAAATAAAGCACTGAACCGTTAAGCCGCTGAAAATTTATTTCCATCGGTGTTTACCGATAATATGAAATTGCAAAATACTCCGCAGCAGTGTTTTGAAATGTTTTTTTTATTACACAACTTTCACATGTCTCTCAGTCTGTAGTTTATAATTTGATAAAAAGATAGTTACCAACTATCTTTACAACATTATAGAGATGCAGCAGTTTCTTTGCAGTTGTCAAGCAATTTCTGTGCCTTCGGATTAATATTGCAAATAGCATTTCTTTTTTTTTTTATATATCAAACGTTGCCTACAACTCTGAAATTACAGGGAGAAAGAGATGCACATCTTACAGAGAGCAGTAATTACGTTTTACTTATTGCATTTCTTTTCTCTATTTTCTTGCAAAATGATATGGGGAAAAGAACGCAGCGAGCTGAGCAAACAGCATGTGGCTCCCACAACAACGTGGATGAGAACGAACAGGATAAGCAGGATATGGATGGAAAGGAGGAGTCGCGCTGGAGGGTGAAACCACTTCAGAGGAGCTCAGCATTTACCCCATTGTTTGTTTGTTTGTTTTTACAGCTGTGATTGAGGTGAAATTGCATATTTCTGTGCGTTTCTTTCATTTTATTTCATTGCAGTGAGTGTATATATATGTGTGTGTGTGTGTGTGTGTACTGGTGTGTATCTGAGCGTGTTTCCATAATAATACGAAACGTTTTATTGAATGTCGTTACCGTTGTTGCTGCCGTCTTCAAGTTGACTGCACTTGACCGTGCTGTTTACATGGCCTCCTGCTCGGTTTTTTTTTGTGTCAACTATGCCAAATGCTAAACAATGGATACCAATTTAAAACTTGGCAAAATATTTGCATAATCCTGCCAATAGACTTGCAATCAAACAAACGGAATGTATTTAAGAATAACAGATATGAAAATCACTGATAGCAATAATTAAGATATTTAGTTCATGAACAAAAAAATTAAAAATAATATTCACTGCATATCTGTGGTTTTAAATTTAAAATAAAAATTAATATTACAAAAAATTGGTACATAAATTTAGATAAATAACAAATTACAATTGTTACTTTTACAATTGTCAAGTTATCGATAACTATTGAGCAGGCCTGAGTTGATCTGTCAAAGGTGTGTAAACAAAAGTTATCACTCGTATATTATCGAAGCAGTCAACAAACCGTAGCTATCAGCCTCGTTACATTTAGCCAAGTTCCCCAGCAGAACTCAATATCGAGTTGTCAAGATAATCATAACCTAAGTATATTGCCAGCATGCAGAACTTGATAAGGAGTCGTGCAGCCTTTGAGATATTGAAAAAGCCACTGCCGAAGCTTTCACATTGCTACAGGGACAGCGAAAGCGAGAGCGATAACGATAACCAGGAGACGGCTGCAACAACAATAACAACAGATGCAACAGGTGCCACAGCTGCAACCAACACTGTGGGGCAAGGGCAACTCAATGTGAATGCCTCTGAGTTTGTGCCACGCTCAAAGGTTGCCAGTGATCCGGAAATTGCAACCGTGGGCGAGTTGAAGCGTCATTTTGAGACTTTAGAGGAGCGCAAGTCAACGCAGCCAAGATTGTTGCTGCCCTGGAAGGGATTTCCCAAACCCATGCGGGTGGAACGTCCCAGCAATGCGAGTAGGTCTTCCAATTACACAGATCAACAAAAAATAAACTAAAATGTACTAAATTATGACTATTTTCAGCGATTGTCACTGAGCAGAAACTGCTCGAGAAGACAGATGAAATGAAAGGCAGTTTAGGGCTGAAACGCTCCCAGACAGAGAAGGAGGCGCCACCTATGGGCATACGCAAGAAGCAATTGAAGGAGAAGACCTCGCTGAAGGATTCCGTACCCGATGAGAAGAAGCGTGAACAGGAACGCAAAGTTGCATTGGAGGCGTTGAAGCTCGTCGAGCAACGACGCATGCGTGAGTCTCTCGAGGAGAAGCCACAAACCATAGTGCATCTCACTCGCTCCCCGGTGGACTTTACGCCGGAAGAGCGTGTGCGAGTGGATCGACTGCGTGTGATAAAGAGGGAACACATTGAGCGTGTGCTGCGCGAAATGGAGTTGGAAATGAAGAAGCATAAGACTCCATCCATGCATTCAATGGGTCGCTACGTTGGACTGCAACGTGCTACCAAAAAGGAGCCGGAGATGAGCACGGAGACGGAGAAGGAGACGGCGTCGAAGCAGCAGTTGAAGACCATTACAGAGCCGGAATCGCAAACGGAAATGGAAATGGAAGTGGAAATGGAGAAGCAGCCACCTCGACGATATATACCCACTGTCAAGCAGTGGGATGAACGTTGCAAGGCCAAGGCTCATGTGGCAGCTGCCAACAAAGAGAACACCATGGCCCGCAAGACTCCAGCTCGACCCGAGGAGAATGTCTCCATTCAACGCGCTATGATTTCCTCAAGTCTTGGCAATATAATGCCCTCAACAGTTGGCAGCATCAACAGTGGCAACATCCACAGCAATTGTGATAATAATGAGCAGCCACAGCACAAGGATCGCGAACTGTTCGTGCCACGCTATTGGCCACCAGCTCCCTTGGTAGCAAGTGGTGAGAGGCGACGTGGCAACTTGACCCATGCCCGCAACATTTCCCGTGCCTTTGCCAATTGCGGTCTGCTGCCAACTCCGACCCTTCCTGGCACCGAACATGTAAATCATTTAGCTGAACCCATCTATGAGCTGCAGAATGCAACGAAGTCTGTGAAACGCTACGGAATGGAGGAACTGCTCGATCTGGAGCCACAGCCACATGAACTACAGAAGCCCTACATTCATCTGGCACTCCACAAGCTCGGTTTTATGTGCGAATAGCTGCAATAATCTGGAGTTCATATATATTCCATATATATATATGAGGCTCTCCTGAAACCTTCCCCTATTTTCCACTGTTTCAGTTTGTTATTTGTGAATTATTCAGTTAGTTTGTTATTATTTCTCATTTGATGTTTAACCAGTTACTTTTCCATCTCTATATATGTTGAAAATTGTGGAATTGCATATATATTATTCAACAATAAAATCAAATTGTAGCAAATATAATAAAGGTTAGCTAACAAAGAAAAGAGCAAACTAATTAATATACTAAATAAATATACTCTCACAAGAAATACAAAAAATAAGCAGAAGGCACTAGAAATATTCTCCCAAAAAATTAATACGATTAAGCTATTAAATATACATTTTATTGTTATTTTTTGTAAAGTATTTAAATGTACAATTTGCAAAAATGCAGCGATGAGATGGTAATGCAAATATAATTTAGAGAATTGAAGCTAAAAATAAATTAAGTAGGATGGAAGTGCAATGTGGTCTCCAAGGATACCATTCACTCTCGTTCAAGATCTTTGCTTTTGCTGGCTGACATCTTTTTAATTATACCTTTATTTTAAAATGAGGCTTTATTTGAACGGATGTCGACCAGATAATGCCACTGAGCTACTTAGTCGTCTGCTGCAACAGAAGCTGCACAGAGGGCGGGATGGAACTCAAACGAGGACAAGGATAAAGTGATGAACTATTTGAAAAATCATAACTTAAAAGAAGCCGGACAGTGTATCCTGGCGGGTTGGCAAGAATTAACCGCATAAATTTAAATATGCAATTAACGCTTCAGCTTGAGGCTAAAAAGCAACCAAAGTAGCAATCCTCACAGCTTTGATCGACTCTGAAATACTCTATCGATTCACAGCAAGCTAAAGGCAACGAAATTATCAATTTTATCAGTAATTAACAATTGTAAACATAATTGTATACTACTGGAATGTAGATTTGCAGTTAAATATCAGAAGGAATGTGAATATTTTAATTTAAAACTAAAAAAATGTAGTCTTTTTTACTGAAGATGGACTTGTTAATTGATTTACAGGGTATACAACAGTGGCAGTGGCTATTGCAGTAACCATACTGAAAGCTAAAGATCATTTTAACACATATGCAACCACATGCATACAACCACAGACACACATACACATATATATATATATATTGATATATACACGCACAGTGAAATGCATTTGATTGTTTGTGTTTTCCATTTATAAAGGACACACAACAAACAATGGCCGAAAAATAAAACACAATTTTACGCTTTATTTGTGCGACGTCGACGACCAACAACAATGCTATGTGATACTTTGGACATGCCCTCAGCTCCACGAACAGGAGCACCACCAGGAGGCGGAGGAAGTGGTGGGCCAGCAAGGATGGGAAGGAGCTGCAGCACATGTCAATATTTTAACGCTCAGCCACAAGGGACACAGGAGATGCAGCCATATTTTTTTTTCTGCTGTTGTTGCTCGCTTTCCCGGCTTTTCACTGCCAGCAATTGCAACCGGAGTCGCAGCTGGAGTTGGAGTTGGAGGCGGAGTCGGAGTCCGGAGTTGGTGTCCTGGCGTTATTGATGTGTAAAGTGGACGCTCTTGTTTAATAAAATTAAAACACAAATTTAATATTGGCTCTTGCTGCGCGTTGATTTCGCGCGTTATTAACAGCAACAATAATAATAATAAGAATGAAGTAAAATAAAATAAAATAAAATAAAATAATATTAATATTGCCAACGCTGGCAATTGACTGTGGTGTATGTTGACAAGGATGCCTGCGGCATGCCTCATGTTGGTTGCTGGCAAATTATATTTTTTGCCGTAAAGTCAAAGTGCAACTGTCAACTGGCTCATTATCAGTTGGTCGTTAAGCCACACAGTTAGTTAACGTGCCACCAGAAAACTCGGCTTCACTTTTACAGCCAGAAACGAGAAAGTTTTTTTATTCGCGTTGCACGTTTGCAATTCACTTCCTTTTTGCCACGGCGGTTCATTCTTTGGTTGCTGACTCTTGCACGCTTCCTCTTTATAATCATAACATGGCAATTTTATTCAATTTCCTGGCTTTTGTGTGTGCAAGCGCCGCTAAGAATGAGGCTGAGAATGAGGCGACTGCTAAGAAAAACAGCAGATAAGAACACATAATTTAGTTTTAAAGCTAACTTTTAAGATGCCCTTTAATTAAATAAAAATATGACAATTTATTAAACTTATATGCTCGTACCGGTACGATTGTGGTTTGATTGACTATATTTATTAAGTTTTTAGAATTCATTCGTCCAGCAAGTATTGCAGGTGGTTTCTTGAGCTATAACTTCAAGCTATCATACCTTTCCTTACCCATTCTCACCATAGTATTAAAATATAAAATATAAAGTAAAGCAAAACTATGCTGGCCACTTTGTGGCAGACGTGGCCTCAAATAGAAGCAGCCAAATGGCCAGAACAAAGCGGCTTAAGCAATGCCAACTTGTGAGTGAGTAGAACAGTTTCTCGACCAGCTTTCAACTCGTTTTTGACACATTTTTCTCTTGTAAGCTGATTATGGCCCACAAGAGTTTTTACATTGACTGCTCACAAGTCGAGCTCAATTGCCAAACACTTTGTCGCACTAATTAAGCCACTTAATAATTTGTATGGCCCAAAGACTCTAAAAACCCGACAACGGGACGTATGCATAATATATATTATAGGGGCAGTTCCCAAAAGATAGCTCGCTCTCTCTCTCGTTTGAACTGAACTAAAGTTTTGCATTAAGCATTCCTTTTAACGTGGCCTTTACGTGAGCATTACAAGTTGCCATCTGGCACTTAAATTCAGGACGAAGACGTGACTCTTCAGTCTTTATCCCTTCAATGGTAACTACACCTTGAATAGAGCTTTATTTTCGATTCCGTTTTACAGTGACTATAGTCAATGCAAAGCAATTTATCACGCATACGCCCCATGGTTTAAGCTTGATAGTTAAAACTATGCAAATAAATGGACTTTTAGCTACTTTAAATATTAGGGATCGAAAATAAGTTGCGCTTCTTTAATGTCTAGTGAAATGTCTTCTAGAAAGAAATTAAAAAAAGTTATTTGATGATTTTAAAATATTAATTGAAATTTAATTATGTTACAATGTTATTTGATTGTTTGTTATTTATTTAGGAAGAAAGAGTGCAATTTAAAGAAAATTAATACAAAATAAGAAATTTTGTTATTTTATTCTTAACATTTTTACATATTGTTCTTTAAAGTCAAGCAATATTAAAATTTATTTAGAGAAATTTTTGCTTTCCTTTGAAAAGATTAAACAAATTTCAATGAATATGCTTTATTATATATTTGATTTTGTACATATTTGGTTTATGCCTTGTTAGCTGAGTTTTGGGAACGTGTTGTGGTCGAAGTTGTTGTAGTTGCTCCCTAGTTATTGGCCGGTTGTTATTGTAAGGCAGGCTGCCATCAACAACCTCATTGTCGGCACCATCAACGTTGATGGCCTGTTAAATTGCCTGTTTCGTGTTTGCTGTGTCTCGAACCGAGGAAGTGGCAGTGCCATTTTCAGTGGCACTGTGGCAGTGTGGCACGTCGTGGCTGCTGCCTGTCTATGTGAGTGGATGTGCAGGTGTGCGTGTCGCTTACATTATGCATATTAGTGCACATTATGAGCACATTTGGCAGTGATCCTTTCGCAGAAAAATATACAGATGCAGCTGCTGCTGCAGGACACAGTTTCTGCTTTAAACTGGACACTTTGCGATTTCGTGACCCGTTTGGCTAGCAGCCAGTGACGGACAGACAAGTGAAGTCGCTGACAAAATCATTTTTGACATAAATTTGTCGCTACAGAGTGAAAGGCAAATGTCGCTTGCAGTCTTGATGTCGTGTAAATCCAATGAAAGCAGGTGCAAAATTAACTAAATCAGCAAACACCTAGCAACTTACAGCTAACTGTGTTTGCCATCCTACGACCAGGTGTGAGTTGCCTGGACATTTCCTAACTAAGTGTTTACGTGTACCACATGTCTAATGCATCGGTGTTTGCTGGAGGACACGTTGTGGGCGCTTTGAACCAGAAAACTCTCACAACGTCAGCGACAAGGACGACAAAGTGCAGCTGCTGCTACAGTGGCTGCTAAAAGTTATCCACTTTATATGACAGACAAAAATACGGTATCTCACTAAGAGCTTTCAGTAAGCTTTCATTTGTGTTTGCTTGTTAATAAAATTCAATTGGTCAACAATTTAAGAACAGAAGATAAATATAAAAAAATGTATAAATAAATAATAATCATATAATTTATTTTATACGTGTATGTGAAAAGAATCACTTAAATGAGTCTTATGTTCTTTTTCGCTGGACTGAATTAAAACTTACTTGCATAATTTAAACATGCTTCGTTCTTAACATTAAACATTGTGGAGACGCCTTGAGATACAAAATGATCGAATAAAAGTAAAATAAATCGAATCATAGACGAGTATTAAATGTACAGAAATCATTAAGTTTAATTGAAATATAAAAAACTAACATTAATTAAAATGTTCTGAATAGCTGAAAGTATCTTTGAGAATAATTTTGAGAAATAGATTAATTACTATAATTAATTAAAAAAAAATAATAGCTGTAAGCGCTTACCTCAGACGCGACAGCGATTATCATTAATACAGTGAGCACCATAAGTAATTTATCAAATTGAGTCTTACAATCGAATAATTTATGTGACAATACTTAATTACTATAATATTTACGAGTATGTCCATATCTCGGTCCCCGTATCCCTCTAAAATCCAAGGCTTCAACTCGGCTGATCTTTTTATTGTTCGCGCATACAGATACACTCTCATATATACAAAATACACACATATATGCACTGACAATTGTGTTGCACGTTAATGACAAAATGTTGTTGGTTTGCTTTTATTGTAATGCATTTATTAAATATAATTTCCATGCATAAATTTCAACACCAATTGCGGATAGGCTGCTGTTGTTGTTTTTGTTGCTGTTGGCAATTAAAATTCATTGTTATGTGCGGCTCATTTTGACTTTTTGTTAACTTCTCGTCCTGTCTCGTTGTTCAGCTCAATTTTCAGTCTCATAATTATAAATACTCCCATCTCACATACTTGCAGAGACCTCAATATCTGCATAGCCATGTCAAGCTTAATGGAGAGCCACATTTAAATATATTTAAGTAGCATTTACCAGCCATCTCTTCCCTCTCCATCCCCCTCCCCCCCAACCTATCACTCCCCTAGCGCTTCTCTCTTTGTTGCAGCTGTTGATTGGTGCTTTTGAAGTGCGCAGGCTTAATAAGCGATAATTACATGTCAAGTGCTCGGCAACAGGCAGCGGACAACGGACAGCGGACAACGGACAGCGGACAGCGGACAAAGCGAGCAAAGAGAATATTGTGCATGTGAATTGAATACTCGAGTACACATACATACAAATACACTCACCTACAGGCACTTCAAAGTGGCTAAATGTTTCTGTTAAGCCTCACAATTCTCCGTTTATAAAAAAAGAGTCTTTTCAATAAATTTTAAGTGGAACGACTTTTAATTAAAAATGAAAATATATTATTCTTAAAGTTAACAAATCGTATTAGCGCTCAACATAACTGTAATTCGTGCAATATGCTAATTTAATATTAATAATAATAATGTTACAACTACTTATTATTAATAATTAATATATTTTTATTATTATTAATATAATTAAAAATATTTATTTTTAAAATTCTTATGTTATTGTTATTAACTATTTAACAACGATTTTTATAGTAATTTTAACATCTAAATTTATTTGTTGAAGTACACAAATCATATTTTAGCTACCATTGGATCTCTTCTGTTTAAAGCAACTTCTATAAAAATAAAAATATATATATTATAGTATAATTCAAGACTGCGTCAGACACCCGTTAATTTATATTATCAACCATTTATCTAATGCCTTGTCAATTAACAATTGCATTGTTGTAATTTAGAGTGTGGCTTACCATCTATAGATGGATTATAATTAGCATTTTAACATGTACTCTCCATTTCTAAGCATTATGTATGGCAACAGTTTTAAAAGCACCATTTATCGTATATATTTTGAGTGGGAGTTTAAGCCACTAATGCATTTTGTGGCCAACTGAAAATTGCTCTGCAACTGAGGGATAACAACAATAACACACACACACACACGCATACACACAGAGCACTGACAGCATTTTAATAATAAAATTGTTAACAGAATTGTGCTGTGCTTTGGCCACAGAAACATGTGTTAGCCTTGTTAGGGACTATACAAAATACGAGGCCTCTCAGCGACCTTAATGTTTTTGTTATACTTGCACTTGCTGCTGCTGTTGTTGTTGTTGCTGTTGTTGTTGTTTTCGTTGTTCTCGATGTTGTTGTTGTTGTAGTTGTCGTTTGGCTTTGTTGTGCAATCCAAATAAAACGAGCGACGTGTGTACGCACAACTTTTGCCATATTTAATCGTATTTGCAACGCCAACAACATTTCTGGGGCAAGAGGACAAAGTGTTAGAGAGGGGGAAGGGT
The DNA here is from genome assembly GCA_951394115.2 of Drosophila phalerata. NCBI lineage: Eukaryota > Metazoa > Arthropoda > Insecta > Diptera > Drosophilidae > Drosophila > Drosophila phalerata. The sequence goes on along the minus strand of OX596008.2, from coordinate 25,226,423 downwards.
GGAGGCATTGGGTGGACACAGTATGAGTTTGGTTTTAGTGCCAATTGTAGCCATGTGGTTGAAAGTTTTTGGCTTTTGGGCATTTGCTTATTATTGTTAAACTTTTTGCGCCCACAACAGGACGCAACAACACTATCACTAACAACAACAACAAGAACAACACGTGCTGCCCTCTTTGGGTCGCTCCAAATGCAAGCATTATGTTTTTTTTATTCTTTTGTAGCACAAAATTACCTAAGCGTATGCAGCTGCAAAGAAATAGAGATGACAACGTAACAGAGAATATTTCAAAAAGAAATTAATAAAGAAAGAGTGCTTACCGAGTATTTGATAGGGATAAAATATTTAATTGATATTTTCGAACTCATTCCATAATTCTGTTCAATGGGTATACATTGATAATACAATCCAAATGAAATACCTGTTAAATAATTTACAAGATTATCGTGTAAAGTTCAGATTGCCCAATTCTGCTGCCTATCACTGCTAAATTTAATTTAAAAAACTATGGAATTAGTTTTATAGCCTATTCCCACGACAGCACATTCGGCACATTCGACGCAATTTTCATCATCCGGCCCCAATGTGGACTTCATTTCAGTTCAAAATCCGAATGATCTTTTTGGCTCATCCAAAATGAATGTGCCGATTTTTTGCCAGTATTTTCAGTATTTTTTTTATCGAACACCCGATGTTTATCGTAGAAAAAAGCAATTATCACCTAACCCAGCTGTTTTGTTCAATAAAAACAGAAGGCATTTAATTTTCGCCAATTATAATTTCAATATAAATATTAAATTGTTGTTATTGTCAGCTTTTTATTATATGTGCACAGAAATCGAACAGCTGATTTATTCTGGTTACATGGCAAGTGCATTGAATGTGTCATATTTGGTCGTGGAAAGCCAAAATTGAGCCACATCCGAATGTGCGCGAATGAGCCAAATGTGAGTAGTCGTGGAAATAGGCTATTAATCTTAATCTATTGGGATACATCCAATAATTATAATTATTCGTTAGACTATATTCCCATTATACAACCGACATGATATTATTTATTTGCCCATCTCTAGGGGCAATTACAACATTTGCTTACATTTTGTGTCGCAGTGCGAATTCCATTGCCAGATTCTATTCTCGAACGTTGTAGGTGTTTTAAGCTTGTTTGTGGCTCTGTGGAATAGCTTAGAACGTGCAGCTCAAACTTTTACCTGTAAGTTTTAAGGAACAAATTTATGCGACACACACCCACACACTCGTAGAAAGTTGAGCATGTGTGCATGGAAAGTGATTAAAAATTGGGTCAAGTGGCATATGCATGTTAAGGGGATTAAGCAATTTGGCAACGCACTGCACACAAATCAAAAGATTTGTCCATTTTATGGGCCTCTTTAGTGGGTCGAACTGGTCCTAAACTGACTTACCAACAAGTGAAAGCCAACCCCAAATCTGCAGTGAGTACAATAAAGAATTCCACTTAATTAGAAAATGAAGCAACAGAAAATAAGCAACAATGTCAAACTGAACTCAACTCAACTCAACTGCAACTACAACTGTAACAAGTTAACTGCTTCTAGCCATATCAGGCAGATAGTCAGATAGCCGCTGGCATTGTTAAAACCTCAACGCTCGCTTTTGGCCAAATTCGAATGCAAATGCCATTGGCCAGTCTTGGCATTTGCCGACTCAAAACCAATACCAACACGAAAACCAATATGTGTACCCAAACATCCATGTCTGACTGTGTGTGTGTGTGTGTGCCATGGTGTGTGTGTGTGTGTGTGAGGGTGTTACTGGTTTGTTTTGCCTGCGGTAACAGCAGCGATGTCATCAACACAACAAGAGAAACAACATTGACGGCATCACTCGATGCATCGAATTGTGCATTTGTCAGTTTGTGCGTTTCCACTGAACAGCATCAAGGCAAAACCACAGTTGAGTATATTCTATGTACCCTGTAATGCCAAAAGATTGGTTACCAAAATATTCAAAATATTAAAAAAATATTCAAAAATGAGAAGATTATTTAAAAGGGCCGAAATGGTACTTCGCTTTAGAGAATTTTCGTAATTATCAAAAAACCTAAAGAATCCCAAATGTAGAATAACTCGCAATCTAGCTATATTAAATCAAACTAAGCAACCTTAGAAACTGAGGAAACTTCAGAAATGCGTACAGGAAAGTATTCAGTCAATCAAATATGGTGAATCGAGCAGAACTGTCTGATGCAACTCGCAAATTGATGCAAATGCAACATGATGTTGGCCAGTGGAAACACAGTCTAATGCATTAGCCAACTGTAAACAAGCTTGTGTGTCGTGCGCTTGCATATTTTATGGGTTCAATTCTACGGGTCTATAGCAGAGTGTATGTATGTATGTACATATGTATGTACAAGTTGAGTTGGGACAGGATGAACTCGGCAGCTGACCACAGTGTACAGACCTGTCTCCTGTCTCCTGTCTCTATGGACTGTAATGGTTGCTTTTAGTTGTTATTCTTGTGCGAATGCTGTTGTTGTTGTTACTGGACAATGCTTTGATTCGTGTATGAGTATGTGTGTTTGTGTGTGTGTGTGTTTAACGTGCCTTAAATCACATTTGGGCTGTAATCAAGCCAAACAAACAGAGGTTTGAGTGTTTAAGTCCTTCCAAGTGCCAATGTGACAAGTTTTCGTTACGTTTGGTAATTTTAAAGTTTTGCCAACTTACGGATAAGCTGCAGCACCTTTTCTTCAAATGTATGTATGCATCTGTGTGTGCTTAACTGGGTCAATTGCTGCGCTAAACTCGGCTATAAACAAGAAGACAGCAGACAGGCCACTCTTAGATTTGCAGCTAAAAATGTGTGTCACTGCGGACAGCAAACTGTCTACAGCATGGTCATCATTATTGTCATTCTCATCATCATCATCATCATTATCATCATCATTATAGTATATTCATTATGAGCATGCATAGTCTACTTATGTCTAACTATTGCAATGCGAGCTTCAACTATGATTGAAAAATGTCCATAAATCGCCGTCAAATCAATTAACATAAATTGTTTGATTGATGACTGACAAATGCTAAATAGACAGTCGTCAGTCGACCAGTAATTGATGCTTGATTCGTTTATCATCGCTTCACGATAAAGATAAAGATACGCGATAACGATGGCGATTACAATAATGATACGCAACGTTTTACATTTGTCTGCAAATTAGGCGCAAATAATTTTTTAATTCGCACACAGACAGCTATCTTTGGTCATTAATCATGCATTGTTGTGACCGAACGAACGGTCGAGCGACGGACCGACAGACGGCAAGAACAACTTACTGACTCATTCAGTCAGTCAATCAAACAATTGAATACATTTCAATCATTTATGCCCATCATCCAACCAACACAAGTGACCGTTCGGTTCAGCGACTGACACAATTTGATTTGTCTTGAGTTGGGTACGTGTATGTGTGTGAGTGAGAGTGTGTGTGTGTGTGTATGTTTGTGTGTCTTTGGGGACAGTTCTCCAAGTGCTGTTAATCGTCAACATTTCATAATCTGAGCTGGCAATTTTGGTTTTAAAAATTGATAAAATATTAGTCGTAATGTTTGCTTGAACTTTTTAAAGTAAAAACAGTATTTAATCTTTTAAGAGATACATCTTATAAAATTAAAATTTAGACTTTATCAAATTGATATTATAAATGTTATTAAAATATTTTTCATTCTTTAACATCTAACATTAGCTAGCATCTTTGAAGAATTATCAGCACCAATTTAAATATCAGTTTCAAAATCATTTCAAAGCTACATTTAATTACAATTGGAAAAAAGTAAAATTAGTTAAATTATTTAGCAAATATTTAGCTAAATTTTTAACCCCCTGTAATTGGCTAGCTTAAAAATCGCAAAATTCAATGCAATACCAAATGGCAATTGAGTGTTCGTGATATCGATTGCAACTCGTATTATATGTGCATTATTGTAATCCATGCAGTTGGCAATGGTTTGTTGAATTTTCGCATTTGGCATTGCATAAATTAATTTGAATAAGTTCATTCAGACACGTAAATAGCACAAATTATTTATGACCTTTTGGAGTATCGTTAATTTGCAAAACATTTTGGCAGCAGTATGCAGATAAGAGAGAGGGAAAGAGAGAGAGGTAGAAAATTCCCATCAAATGATTGCAAATTTATGCAAACTGCAGTTTGCAAATGTGTTGCAATTGTCGTGTATATAAAATATCTGTATCTAATATATGAAATTCTCAATGTGGAAGTGAAAGAGGAGTAAGCAATGGACACTGGCCGCTAGTAATTAGCATTGAATTAGCTCGTGTAATTATTGTGTCGATTTAACACATAGAAACGCCTCAGTTCAAGAACTCTGTCGACCCGCAGGAGGTTTTGCCAAGAGTTTTGAAAAGAAATTTGCATAGTCATGCAGGGAGTTTAGAGTAATTTGTAGAATTGTTGAAAAGTATTTGTGACAATCCTGGCAGATGGAGTCAAAACTCGCCGACTCGACAACCCTTTCAATCAGCCATCGAGCAGAACTCGAGTTGTGTTTTTCTTGTCCTTTCACACTAATTTCCTGTGCGTTCTTTTGCCAAATTAAAAAGCTTGAGGAATAAGTTTTACTTTGCTTTTCTTTTGCCTGTTTGTTGTTGGTTCATTTATCATGATTTGTTTGTCGAACTTGTCATCGCATGAGTGTATGTGTGCGTGTGTGTGTGTGTGTGTGTGTGTGTGTGTGTGTGAAGTCTGATAGGCGGCAAATGTTTGTCTTGTTGTTGCCATTGTTATTCTGAATGCCAGCAGCAAATGGCAGCTGTTGATGGTACTCAACGACTCCAGACACCCTACCCTTATACATCCCCCTCCCCCCTTCCCTATCCACCAATTATTCCCCTTTGCCAACAAATAGCTCTTTGTTCTTTGTGTCAGCCAATTTCATGGCGCACTTTTTGTTTGTCTTTCAGACAGGCTCCGAAAATTGCAAAGTGATTACTTTTGATTAGTTGTAAAAAGAAGCGTAATTTGCTTAACGTTTTGTTATTGTTGTTGTTGCTGCCATTGCATGTTTGTCTTTGATAAATGTAATCTAACCCAGCTTGCTGATTAGAGACATCGAACTTATATAATAAACAGAAAACAAGCCAAAAATAAAAAAAGGAACAGCGTCTAACGAGCTCAAGAAATGCAGAGCAAAGAGTTTAACATCAGAAATTCGAATTCAGAATCAAATTTGAGTGCAATTAAGCTTAGGATTGGGCTTTGAAATAAAATAATCTGTGTTAGGCATTAATATTTTATTTTTTTTAAATAAAGTTCAGACTGAAATCTCGTGTTTTAGTGTTTTATGTTATTATACGCCGTTTAATACGAAATATGAAATACTTTTTAGACGGCCAGAAAGCAATGAATATTATCCACATAATGATGAAATTGAAATACCTTATGTAGCTAGTGAATACTAGCAGACTATAAAACTACTTAAAAGAATATAAGTATTTATTTCTGTAAAAAGAATTCGAAGATCAAGAAATATCTCAGAGCTATATAAACCGCTATTAGGTAATTTAATGTGAAATAAGCTGAGCAACATTACACTTCTCTTTAGTTGATGCAAATGCAAAAAGACACTGAATATTTTTATAAAAATTATATGCTTTTTTTCTGAAGAAAAAATGGAAAAAATGCTGTGCTTGAGGCTGATGCTGAGGCTAAGGATGGTTTTGAGGCTGTCATGGCAGATTTCAGATCCTTAGAGAGACTTAATCTAAGTTGGCTGTGCTTACATTTTTAAGCAGCTGTCGCTGCCTGCATGCAAAATTATTACTTAAAGCGCAGCTGGGGCTGCCCCCTCCCCCCCTCCATCCTCTTCACCGCACACACCCACACACATACATGTATACAGACAGAGAGTGAGAGAGAGGTACGCACAGTTGCATACATCACGCTGGCAACAAAAGGATAACATTGGAGTAAGTTATTCATTGTGCACGCAAACATTACGGAAGTCATATGTTAAAAGCAGAGAGCCAAGGTAGTAAAATCAGCAGGCAGGCTCACTAAACAGTTAGAGCGAGAGAGAGAGAGAGAGAGAGAGAGGGGAGGAATGGTGAGACACGGCCAAGTTTTGCTGGAGCTCAACTTAAGGAATGGGTAAAAAAAAATATGAAATATGACTCCAAGTCGAATTGTGAAAACTTGCAGAAAGGTACGAATAAGCATATCTAGATCATAAATAAAACAGAGAGCAGGGAAATTAAATTTTCGACTAGGCACACACACACACACACATTCCCTTAACCTCAATATGTGTGTCTGTTTGTGTGTGTGTGTGGGGGGGAGTATATTGAAATGAGTGCAGATTGCTAATATACGCAACGCGCTGCTAACTTTGATTTGAGAATAAATTATTTTGTGCCTTTTGCCAGGCAATTCCGGCAATTCCGGCAAAGGTAAAACTGCGCCAACTCGTGCCAAATTTGCAATACTTTTGAATACCCTGTAGGCACAACAAAATAATAAATGGGCTATGTAAATTATGTAAATTTGCTCTATAATAATATACTTTTGCTTTGGGAAAAAAAAGTATGAAAGAAGCAGCTCAGTTTCTCTGTCAACGAAGTAATTTTTGTGATAGGACTTTAATTTGAAATAAGGATTAACTATTGAACTCGAGCTGAAGGTGTTCTTCTTGTACCACTAACAAGGAATATACCGAAAGAAATAGTGATACACAAATCGAACACTGCATAAGTTGAAAAAGTGATGGATTTTTAAAAAGCCAACCAGGGTAACATTTAGTCCAGCACTCTCTACAATAATATTGCAGCTTATTTTGATGTTGGAGTATCGTTAAGAGTGAGGGGTGCTGGATGAGTGGTTATGGCTGTGGAGTTAAGCCCCCCCCCCCCTCCTCCCCTCTCTCTTCATCCCCCTCTTTTTCCCTCTCGCGGACTTTACTGAGGCCCTTTGCCTGGCGGCAGGCTAACCAGAAAGTTAACTTGAACTTAAAATAAAAGTTTTGCCTTTTTCTGGGCAAAGCAAAATCATGGCGGGTACATTGAGGGCGGGGTAGGGTAATAGGTGGAGGTTTCGTGGAGGGGGGGGGGGAGAGAGAGATGGGGATTTTTGCGTTGTACAAAGTCAAACATCATAAAGTTCGCTACGCCTTTTTGCATATTTTATTTGCGCTCATTTTCGAAAAAGAAAACACAAAAAAAAATGGAAGCTGGGAAAAGTTTTGCTCTGGTTTTATGCCATTGCGTTCGCTGCTGCTGTCAAGGTTTTTGGATCCGCGTCTCTTTTGCAACAATTAAATTATTCAACCGAAATTTGTTGGAGTCTCCAAAAGTCACGCGCACTTGACGGCCAAAAAAAATAAAAAAATAAAGCAGAGAAAAAAAGAGAAAATGCGAGAAAATACGAGAAAAAGCGAGAAAAATAAAACTAAGTTTGTTGTCGGTCTTGTTGTTATTGTTGCTAATATTAGTGTTGTTCCCGTTGTTGTTGTTGTTACTCTTTTAGCTGATGCTGTTGTTGTTCTTGTTGTTTTTGCTGCTTTGCCTCAGTGTCTTTTATGCTCGGTTCAGGTTTTATTTTCCAAATGAAATGAGTTTGAAGTGCATTTGGCGGCGTTCGTGGCAGCTCTCGTTGTTGTTGTTGTTGTTGTTGTTGTTGTTGCTCCTTGTTTTAGAAGTGGGCGTGGCTGCAACTTTGGCTATGGCTATGCCTGCAGCAGCAGCTCTCTGTTGTTGTTGTTGCTGTTGCTGTTGTTGCTGTTGTTTTCGTGTTGGTTTTGTTGTATTAAGCATTTTAATGGAAAAGTTTTGCAGTTGAAGGCGCTTTTCCAAATGATATTTTAAAAGCTTTCCCCAAGCCAACATGAACAAATAAAATAAAATAAAAGTTGAAAACCAATTAAACAATTTGTGAGTTTTTTATGGCAAATAAAATGATTTTCGCATATTTATTTTGATCTGACGTCCAGCGTCAGGGCCAAACTTGTTGCCATGAATTTTGATTGTAGCATTTTGGCAGACAAGCTGAATTAAAAAGGCAGCACTGAAATAAGCCAATTAAATTATTTAATGCACTTAAATATATGTACTATTTTGTTCTTTTTTTTTTTAAATTTATTTCAGAAATTAGTTGGTATTTTTAACTGATTCTGACTGTACAAAAATCTGTCTATGTTTTAAATTTTTTTGAATTCTTTTGGTTTAAAGTTTAACTTAGACTTGTAAATCTTTTTTGCTTTCAGTGTTTCGTTCCTTTATCTCTAAGTTTTCTCACCTATTCCTCCTGCTCTTTATATGGGTTTTCATCCATCTGGCTTTCGCTTGTTCAGCATTCAATCCGTTGCCTCTTAGCCGCTTGTCTACAGGACTCAGCATGTGTCACTCCTTTCCAATTGGTTGCACGCATCTCTTGGCTCAATGCTGCTGCACTTTACACACATTTCACTCACACTCTCTCAAACACACACACATACACTCGGAGACACCTGTGTGTGCTTATCGTCTTTGCATTTTACTAGCTTTTTGCCACATTCACCAACTGCCTAATGGCGTATTGACGTCGTCCTTTTGGTCCTTTCGAAGCTGTCAGCAGCTTTGGCCGTCTTTAAGCTGCCGCTTGGGATTTTCTTTTGGCTTTTCCCCTGAAAAACTGTAATTCTGGTCTGTCTGTGTGTATGTGTGTGTGTGTGTGTGTGTGTTTTGCTCTTTGACCGATAAATGAAATTAACTTTATTTGTGCATTTTATTTATGCGCTTCATTAAAACTTTAAGTCCGCTTTATTTATATGTGAGCAGCGGACATTAATATTAATATAAATATTTAATATATTCACAATATATTTATGTTATTGTTATTATTGCCATGCTGTGGGTCTTTGGTCAGTCAACTGCCGACGTCTGTCGTCGTATAAATCGCACTCAATAAACCATATATACAGGGCATAAATTATATTTGTTGTGCATTTTTATTGAAAGTTAACAGCCGCCAGACAGAGACAGTCAAACCTAGAGAAAGAGAGAGAGAGAGAGAGAGAGAACGAGAATGCCTCACAAATGAAAGCACTTGAAAGTTTTAATGCAATTTGAGCCCACTCGACGCTTGGCTCTAGCATTTTTAAGCTATTGTATATTGGTAAAAACTAGCAAATAACAACAACAACAACCACAACATAAATTGGCACAACAACAATGCCCGCTTTTCACATTCAACATTCAACAGTCAAAAGTCCAAGTCCAAACAATTAATGAGCGCAATAAACATTTTAAGTGGAATTGTTTGTGAAGTTGTTAATTTTTAGTGCAATTTATTTTGGCAAGTGTAATAAAATTGTTTGAAATTGGCCAAAGGCTGTGAAGTAGCTGCGAAGAAACAAAGATACAGAGAGAGAGAGAGAGAGAGAGAGTGCAATATATATTTATATATATATTTGACAGCCCTTTCGCGCCGATTTCGGTTGCCTCTGAGTTGGCATCATAAATAATCTGTTTACAAGTAAGTTACGCAGTTAATTTCTTTGTGCCGTTGCCCTTTTAAACTAATTTCCCAAAGGATGCCATACTCCAGAAGTCGCTGGCATTGTCTGTTACCGCCTGTCCCCCCGTTTCGTCTCACCTTGCCCCACCTGGTCCCAGGCACGCAGCAGGCGACGCCAAAGCGTTGCCTTATTGTGTAAGCCGAGCACGACACCTGCCCAGCCATTTTTGCTCTTTGGTCTAGTTTTGTGCACAAAATTATTAATATTTAATGTTGAGTACCCCTTACGTAGATCCCGCTTCAGTTTTGGCTCGTTTACTGACCCTGCCACACACTCAGTCAGTTCTATTTGTGTTGCATACTTGATGGCGCTTTCATCTCGTTAAGTGCTTAAAGCCTTTCCCGCTGACCGTGCCATCTCTCTCTGCTGTATGTGTGTGTGTGTGTGTGTGTGTGTGTGTGTGTGTGTGTGTGTGTGTGTGTGTGTGTGTGTGTGTGTGTGTGTGTGTGTGTGTGTGTGTGTGTGTGTGTGTTCGTGTGTGTGTGCACTGAAGCTTGCTGTCATAATTGTGCAATCTCGCTGGCGTTTATGACATTAGCGGTTAGCAATTTGAGGGCAGCTGATTCTACACATGCCAAGAAAATATGTAGAAGCGTCCACAAATAGCACAAGTCTTCACCGAATACTACAGAAGCATATCTTAAAATAACTGCCCCGAAAAAGTTCAAAATAAATAAATGAGTTCACAATGTATTTACTTGATATTAATAACTAAATATACCATTATTATTCAATGTGGATTATTTTTATTTAAAGGGCATCATTTCATAAGTTTAAATTAAATTATAGGATTTCAATTGCTTTTACAATCTATTAGTTTCTAATATTATACAGTTTTGAAATATTTATAGTAAATATATCTTACAAATTCAAATATTGCGTTAAACAACTTAAATAGTTTAGATGTTAGATTAGGATGTTTATTTAATTTGTTTACTATATATCTTAAATTTGAATTTATTATAATATGAGAATATATATTCAATTAAAATCATAGTTATTTGCCCTTGAAGTTGCAGTTGAGTGTAAATAAATAAATAAGTTTTTAGTCTGTTTATTGCACGCTTTAAGCACATGAAGTATACGACCTGGCGAACATATGAAACATATTTGACACCCAGTGTGGTGTCCCCCATATGGGGAGAGCAATGTTTTGGCTCCTGTGCACGCATAGCTTAACTCCCAGTCCGTTAAGCTTCAACGTACGAGTAGTTTGGATTGGTTTTAAGAACGAACCTCTTTTAATTTCTTGCTGCGCTCACACGCAACGAAGCTCGTTAAGCAACTTGAGCTGGTTGCCAGTTGCCACCGGCCACTGGGTACCTGCCACATGCTGCCCGTGGCAAGAACAGCAACAGCGGCGTTAGCCTTGGTATTAACACTTTGTCATGTTTGCTAAATGCTTTCTGAACCCGCTGCCTGGTCGCAGTCGAAGAAACCCATGGCTGGTAAAATGTGGCAGGGTTGCAGGTGAATTTGGCTTAGTGTGCGTGCACAATAGGCAGCAATTAGTGGACGGCCAAAATGCTGTGTAGGACGGAAAGGAGATTTTGATATTGCTTAACACGGCCTTTGATTTCCAGCGGCTGATGGATTTTTTTTGCGTACTCAATAATATTTATTTATACGTTTATTGCTTATCACAGCAATCGATGGCTGGAACAGGCAGCGGGCAGGAACAGTAGGCCAAGAGGCAGTAGGCCAAGAATAAATAAGGCTTAATTGTGTGTAAGCCGAACGTAAACGTAACACCCAAAAAGTTGGCATGGAAATGGGCGAGGTCTGCTTTATGGGTTGCAAATGCGGGCAAAACCATTTAAAGGTTATCCATGGCATTATTTTATCAAAGGGAATTAACACGCATAAACAACAACAGCAACAACAACAGCAACAGCAACAACAACAAGGGCAACTTTTGCTCCGATTCCCTTATCGTTCGTTGCAGCAGTTAAACGCACGCACGCGCCCGCATTGCGTGTCCTGTGTGCAGCAACATCACGCATACGCCATGTGAGCCGTGCGAGCACTAAGCTTTTGGCCTGCAATAAATGCGCAAATAAATATTTGTGCTCCCTGGCAAATGAAGCACACACAGGGTACGTACTACGTACATATCTATATGTATGTACCTGCCTGGAGCTTCAAGAGGTTTGTCTACAGTTTAACCTATTTATCGAGCTTAACCCCGAGCATCAATAAGTGTTGCAAGTTGCGTTAAGAATGTAAGGAAACTGTTAAACATTAAATGCAATTAAGTTAACGAAATATTATACATTATTCGAAACTTTCTTGTTCAACACACTTTCAAGCAGTAAACTTAAGTTGGGGCCACGTTACGTATACGTCCCGTTTGACATATGCTAATCAGAAACACGCTGCAGCTAAGCGTCCACAATTTATCACAAAATAGTAAGAGACCTTTTTCTTTTTTTTGTTGGAAGTGTGTTTAGTTTGTCATAAGCAGACGTCAACTGCCAGTTGCGTGGGCGTGGCAATCAAGGCCGCCATTGCCGCAGCTACAAATTGATCATAATCTGAGCGCCATTTATCTTACAGACAGACTTCAATAGGGCTAGGAAAGGGCAGGGACAGAAGCAGGGGTAGGGATTGGACCAGACATCGACTGGTGGCATTAGATGAATGGCCACGGAACCTAGCACGATTGGGCAGCCGTATGAATGACACCATCTGAATGGATGGCTTTGTTTGAATAGATGAATTGCTTGGCCCGCAGCCGCCAGCCAAGAAACAAACCCAACAGATCTGTTTTCCTGGTTTCTCTTCTCTTTTTTGCCTGCCTTCAGTTTTATTTATTTTTTTTTTTTATCTGCTTTGGGGGCGATGTGCTAATTTGGCAATTTGTTTATCGATTTTGTTGTAAACATATTTGTGTTTTTGTTGTTGTTGTGGTCAGAGCGCCAAGGAGTGTTAGGTCTGGGGTGCGTTAAGTGACCAATAAAAATCACTTAAGCTTAAGTGCTTGTGGAACAGAAACTGTTGAGCCGAAAGTTTTCGCATCGTCATCGTTCAAAAACTTGTGCTCATACTCATAATAATTGAAGGTCCTTTAGATTTCATGCTCAATCGGTTTAAGGCGAGCAAACTGAATTCAATCAAAGTATTTCAGTCTTAAAATTAATTCTTATATTACCAATTTTTAAATCTAGAAATATATATGTATATGCTTAGATATTTCCTAGTCACTGCTTTTAAGTAATAAGTAATAATAAAGTATCAAATATTAATCAAATTAATAAAACTATCATTCAACAACTTAGCTATGATCATTAGATTTAAAAGCTATTTTTCTTGGCAAAAATTTGCTTACGATATCAAAAGCATTCGAAGCACTTCAGATACAAGTACCACCGTCAATATAAGACACGTATATATAATAAAGTCATTATTCCACTACATTTGTCGCACTTGCTGCTGTCACTATTGGAGGAAGAGGGAACAGCAGCTTGTGTTTATGCGTGAAGGGTTGAAATTGAAAGGTTGAAAGTTCGAAGACGTGGCTCAGTTTGCAATTTGCCAGTTTAAGCAGTCTCTTGACCCAAACCCAAGCTGAAACTCATACCCAAGCCACAATGCCACCCAGCGATTTGCCGCAACATTTGTGTGACACAAATTTTGTTGAAGAAAACAAAGTAATACACAAATGGTGGCAAGTGTGGGAGAGTGTGTGGCATGTGTGGCATGGGTGGCATGGGTGGCATGGGTGGCATTTTATGAGCACGCTATGCACATATTGATCAAGTGACAGTCTGAGTGACAAACAAACTGGCAACTGGGCCTGTGCTTATTATGCAAATATGCAAGGCAAATTGATTCGGTTGGCAGGCGCAGCAACTGTGTCAGCAAAGTTGAAAACAAAACGCGGCGTATGCGCAATTTCAACACAAAACAAGTGGGAAAGGCTATAGTCGAGATCCCGACCATAGGATACCCGTTACTTATTTCAATACATTAGCCATTCAATCATAATGTCATATTTGCGTTGCCAGAATTACTTGAGAATTTGAAGCATTCTAATAAGGTTTAACAATACAAAAACTATTGCATACTCTAGGGGGAACCTGTTGATTTAACAACTTAGAGACGCAATAACTGCTGTTCTATTTGTCCGATCTTGTTGCGTTTCAGTGGGATAATAGATAATAATAACAGATATCGGTTATTACCAAAAGATACGTATTATATGAACAATTGTGGGTGAGGTGGTTTTTCGCGATTTGCGGGGGCGGAGGGGGGCGTGGCTTAAATTTGAAACAAACTTGATCTGCGTGAGGTATATGGAAATCTGTGTGACAAATTTGGTTATTCTATCTCTTATAGTCTCTGAGATCCTTGTGTTTATACAGACGGATGACCAGTTTTTCGCGAATTACGGGCGGGGAAGTAGGCGGGTCAAAAATTTTAAACAAACTTGACCTGCTCCAACGCATTTCTGATCTACGTGTGAAAGTTTGGTTACTCTATCTCTTATGGTCTCTGAGATCTAGGCGCTCACACGGACAGACAGACGGACAGACGGACAGACGGACAGACGGACAGACACACATGGCTATATCGACTCGGCTGTTGATGCTGATCAAGAATATATATACTTTATGTGGTCGGAGATGCCTCCTTCTGCCTGTTACGCATATTCCAACGAACACAATATACCCTTATACTTATTTTTTATAAGTAACGGGTATAAAAAGCCCATCTCAAATGTATGCAAATATAACGCGCATACGCCACGTAAACAACATACATAACAAAAAAAATCTCTTGCTCGCGCTGGGCGAAAATTGAAAAGAAATTCGACAAGCAAGTAAAAGTAAGAGAAGAGTCTTTGCCAAAAGCGAAATGGCAAGCTGAATCTCGAAGGCTCACCGCCGTCAATTGGCCAACAAATCGACAGCAACTGCCGCCGCAGCTGAGTGCCTATAGAAATCTCGGCTTAAACTAATTTTTTGCTTGTTGCATTGCGGTTGTGGTTTTCACTGTGTGTAGCTGTTGTTATTGTTGTTGTGGTTGCTCTCGTTGTTGTTGGCAGGTAACTGAAGTTGCTTTTGAATATTTAATAAGCCACGAAAGCCAAAAAAAAAAAACAAAATTAAAAGGAGCAAACGCGAGAAAACTGACAGAGAAAGAAGGTACAAAAAAATAAGAGCAAATTTAATTTTTCGCGACAAACGAAACAACGAAAAGCCAAATACACTGTAAATAATAGGAAGTGAATTCAGGAAAGAGCCGAGAGATATTTTAAATATTAATGAAAAAGCAAACAATTAAATATTTATTAAGTTGAAAAAGTGAAATAAATTCATTTATAATAAAAGACGATTAATTCAATTTTGAAAATTTGCTCACAATGTTATTGTAATTAACAATTTTAAATGTGATATAAATTATATATTTACGTTATTTTATTTTATTTTGAAAAGCTTGCTTAAATAAATTCTATAAAGTGTGAAAAGCATGACAAATAATCGACTCGATCGCAGACTTTCTACAAGTGCAACAACACGCCATTTAGCAAGGGCATTGCTATAACAAAGCGTTCTGTAAAACTTGTAGCTCCCTTACACACACAAACACACACACACACACAAGGAGAGAGAGAGAGAGAGAGACACACACACACACACACAATTGTCCTGGGGGAAATATGAATGAACGCGCAGCTTGGCACAAAATCCAAGCAGGTGAAACTTGCGGTCTTGCCATTGTCCTGACTTTGGCTTTGGCGCCCTCTGAGCGCCTGTGTGTGTGTAGATATATCTATATGTGTGTGTGTGTATATGCGTGCTGTGGCTGACTTTTTCATGGCCATAAAGGGACGCGTCGTTGGCCAGAAATTTGTACACAAATTATTGAACGCAAATAAATATATGAGCAAAGTTTGCAGCAAGGGGCGCGACACATAAATAAAATTGCGACAAAATAATTATAAAAAATAAATAAAAAGTAGCGAAAAAACAAAACGAAGCCAAATAAAAAGAAACTGCAGTCAGTTTTTCGATTACAACTTTTCGTGCGCTTGGAAATAGAAATAAAATTGGCACTCCCTACCTTCTATATAAATGTACAAATGTGTATATATATGTGTGCTGTACTTTATGCGTGTATACGTAATACGTATGTGTGTGGTGTATCTGACCACCTACACAATTTCAACTTAATGACACAACAATCACAAATGCCATAAAACATTTTATATATCCTCACGTACACACGTTGTCCCTCCCTGCGTGTGCGAGTGTGTGCGTGTGTGCGTGTGGGTGTGTGTATTTTATTTTGAAAACTATTTATGGTTGAACGAACGCTGGTGAATATTTTGGCTGTTGCTTTTTGGCCATCTCGGCCACATTGTTATTGCCGTTTGGCTTTTGGCTATTTTCAGTACAAAGTTTTTCTATTATATTCAAATTAAACTTTTGAGCCCCACCTCGCCGATTCAAATCAAGAAATTGTTGCTTTCGGCCAACACATACAAACACGTGTGTATCTGAGTGTGTGTGTGTCGGCCACATTAGATTGCTACGCCTGTCTAACGGAAACTGTGGCACGTTTCGTCATTCAGCCTCGCCATTAATAGATCGTTTCTTTTAGTCATTGCCAATTTCCGCTTGAAAATAATAAATTGGCACTTTCAGTGTGAATGGAAAAATATAAATAAAATAAGAGTAGTACAGCGAAATTGCACTCCCGATTAAAGTGAAAAGCCAGCGCATTTAGCAAGTTATCAAGCACTTGACTGTAATTCTATTTATTGCCGCATTTGCCATTAAGCTGACTACGTTCTTGGCTAAAATGCGCTGCAGTTAAGCTAGCCTTTAGATGCCTCTCGAAACCATTGCAGCATATATTTAACTATTTCTTAAGACTAGTTTTCTGTATAGTATTGTTATAATATTGTAGAGAATATTTCAGATATTCTGATTTTATATTATATTAAGTGATATGAATTTCATTTACTTTAAAAGTGTTTCATGACTAACTAACTGAGAGATCTGTCTTAGAATGTTTTGTAACTGAATTTTTATTCATCAGATAGTTTTTGTAAAAGTATCTTGAACCATCTATCCGAATTGTAGCTCATTCGCACTGCCTGCAGGGATATCAAGTTGGCCCAATGGCATTGCCATGGCCAAGAAGCCGCTGGCAATAGTTTCAGAATGCAGCAACATATACATTTATATTGTTAGTGCAATTGTTGTTGCTGTTGTAGTTGCCATTTTAACTGCCGTTTTTCTCTAATTTCTCTGCATTTCGCCTTGGCTGTTGGCCATTTTTGTATGGGTTTTTTATCACTTGCGCTTTTCTTTAACAACCGCTGTCTAGAGGCAGCAAATAGACGATGACTGCCTCAGTTTCAGCCTCGGAGTCAGCCTCAGCCTCAGCCTCAGAAGTTTATTTAGTTGGGTGAGCAATGCTTCTTTATACACTCACATACACTTGTGTAGAGACACCAATACACATAGACAATGGCAGGGACTTACACACTGACAGCCGTCGTCCATATTTCTTATTGATTTATCTGTTAATTAAAATTCTTAGCACGTAACTGGGTGTGTACATATGTATGTAGTGAAATGGAGATGGAGTTAGAGATGGAGCTGAAGCTGAAACTGAACATGGTGATGGAAATGGAAATGGAAATGGAGATACTTACAATATGAAGTGTTCTCTATGTTGTAGTTGTTGTTGCTGCTTTCACATGATACAGACAACAAGAAATGCATTTCAACTGCATGTCTTCAAACTGCAATATCTTTGCACATATGTATATACGTATACACATGTGTACATATGTCCGAGTGGGAGTGTGTATGGTTATGCCTTATAATTTGATCAAGTTATAGCGACAGAATAACAGAGAGGGAGACAGAGACAGTAACAGAGGGAGAGGCAATGCCACATTTGATTGATTTCAATGGAAAAAGCGTAAAACACACAAAACCCAACGCAATAATAAATAACATGCTGAAAACTTTCAACTGCTGACAAAGCAAATTTGTGTACATGTCACCCCGCCATTCCTCCCTTCCCTTTACCGAACAGCCCTTTACCCTACTCTTTCCTTAGTCAATTCTAACTGAACTATCCATAGCATCTATATCTAGTCTGTGTATATCAGTGAAGTCTTATTCCCATTCGCATTGCCATTTTGATGGCCGTATCTGTAGACAGGCAAACAGACAGAGACATAAGCATATTACAATATTACGCTGTCACCGGAAGTAGCAAAAGAAAATGAAAATCAGAAAAGTAAAAGGAAAATAAAACAGAGAGAGAGAGAGCAGAAAAAGAAAGCAAGCAGATTGTATGCGACAAATGGCTGATAATGTTGCCTGGTTGGCTCAGTGAAACTTGGGAGCTTGGGGAACTTGGCCTGCCACTGGGATTTACAGAGGGTTTGCCACTGCCACTGCGGTGGTGGTGGCATGATGAGCATGTGGCATGCCCCCAAGGTCCCCGCATGCCGTCATGTTGTTGATGCGGGCGGATGCTGCCCAAATAAAGACGGCCTGTCTATGACTGTGGCATTATTTTAACATTTTATGCTGGCACAACGCAAAATCTGACAGTTGACTAGCGCAGAAAATATGCTACAAACACACACACACACACTTATACAGTCACACATATATGTATAGAGACACGTACACACACTATAGCTGACACATGGCAAATATTGTATTACATGCAGCAAAAGAAAGCGGCGGAAACGAGACTCGAAAGTGTTAACTGCGATTGTGTTTTGCCCTTGTTCGTATATGTATGATGGACTTGGTGGCGTTGATATTCAATCAGCGCCACTCATCATATTCATCATCCTCATGCCCATTGTCATTATTATTGTCATCATCATCGTCATCGTCATCGTCAAGCTCTATATGCACCTTTGCCTTAATAATTGGCCAACCAGCTCACGTATTGAATCAGTGATGAATGTTTTTATGCTTAATGTTGAGTTCACTGAGCGAAATGAGTTGTTTGTCTGCCTGAACTCCTGTCCCCTTGCACCCTTGCACCCTGCTCCTGCCCACATTAACCTGTGTACCTGTATACCTGTGTGACTTCACATTTGTGTCAATGTGTGGGCATTAAGCCGACTGTCGACCGTCGACCGTCGACCTACCTGATGACCCGAGGCTGTGCCGTGTTGCATGGCGACCAAAGGTCGAGCTCAGCTTTAAATGAATTCCACATTGTTGGAATATATTATAATATTCGAATTAAATTATTCAATCAAAATAATATTTAACAAAATTCAAAAAGTTAATCAAAATAATATTTAGAAAATAATTTCTACAATATTCTTAAATCTTATTATTATACTATCGCTTTGGAAATAGTTTACATAAATACCTAAAATTATTTTAATAAAAGTATTTGAAATTGTTGTATTTTTATTATCCCACTTCACAATTTCTGTACACTTTATGAAATAAAGGTAAATAATAAATAAAAATAAAATTGAAAATCTAAAATAGAAATAATATTTCAAATTAATATGCAATAAGTGTACTTTTTAGTTCATAAATTCAAGATGCATTCAAATATTTTGTACACTTTCTATAATTATGTAAAAATAATAAATACGCAAATATCACGCATACGCCGCATTCAACACACAAAATATTACTAATTGTCATTACGATCGACTGGGGGCTGCTTAAGGGCTTCAAGTGGAATTTTGAAACGAGCCCAAATAGAAAAGAGCACCGCAACAGTTTGTGGCAAGTGCAACAGTGGCAGGTTGCTCAGGTGTGCACCGCTGAGCTGCAATTGCAATTTGGAATTAAGTATTAGCATTCATATCGAAATGGCGGCAACGTTGTTGGTATTTTGTGGCAATTGCTGGGCGTGTTGCACGTTGAATGGGCAACAGTAGGGGGAATGTAATAATAAATTAGGTTGATTGCCGCGAGGCAGTTGCACTTGCAGTTGCAGTTGCAGCTCCCCTTACACAATTGTTGTTCTTCAAAAACTGTTTTATATTTTTTGGTGGCTTGCAAAGCGGCCACAAAAATCACAAAGCAAATGGGAAAAAGGGAAAATAAAAATTGTTTTGTTTTGCGGGCACCTCAATGTTGCTCAAAATGCGAGTCAACTCTGTCAGAATTTGATTACCGAGCCGCGTTGCATTGCCCATCATCAATTATTCAAGCGTCATCAACGAGCTGAGGACCGAGTACCGAGGACCAAGTACCGAGGATTGCGGACTGTGGCCCGGGGGCAACAATTGCAATAATTAGCGCATGATTTAAAACCGTCAGTAATCATCATTACCGTTGTCGTCGTTCTACTCGTTCTACTCGCTTTACTCGTTCTAGTCGTTGTTGTCGCAGTCAGAGGCGGCATCATTAACAAAGGCGACAGGACCACACTGAATGACCGCAGGCATTTCATTTCAGCTCCTGAAAATTTCAACTGAAAATTCGCTACGTTGCCCGCTAATGACGATAAATTGCGACGCGTCGCGTTGGCCAACTATAAATAAGTTGCGCTTGGCTTACTCCTTTTCTCCATCCCTTTGGACTCCGGGATTCGGATTTTGACCCGAATGCATCAGTAAGCGGCTTAAAAATGCTGCGTCATGCGTTCCTAGCAAAACGCTGACATTGCAGGCATTACAAAAATTGTTTAGCTGCAGTTGATAAAAAATTGTGCCACTATCAACTATAAATCCTTAATAGAAACAAACTCACTCTGAAAATATATCTCTTAGTTGGTATAAAAACAGCTCTAAATAATTAACTTACCCCGAGCTAAGATTTATTTTACGTAATTTTATAGAATTGCCTTTAACATTGCAACAAACTTGGACTCGGCTCAGTGGCCACTTGTCGCATAGGTAGAGACCTTAGCAGCGGATATAAAATTGATACGCTTAAGTCTATTAGCTGGGCATCATCAACATCGTCAGACCTTACATGTTGTGCCATAAATCGCTGAGAAGAGGGAATGGTCATCAGAAGGGCAATGGCAATGGCAATGGCGACAAAGGGGCTTTTGCCCAACTTTATTTAGCCACTCAATCAGGGTCGCAAACAACACTTCAGATGCCGGCGTTTGGTCTGTTGACCAGTTGGCAAATGGCAAATGGCAAACGGCAAAGTAAATAAATGAAGGCGAGCTTCGCACTTTTGTCACAGCTCTATGTCAGCTTTTTACCCTCGACCCTCTACCAGCTGCTGAGTTAAGTTGAGCTGAGTCGAGAGTTGAGTCGAGTCGAGTCGAGAGTTGAGCTCACCGTCACCCACTTGGTCAGTCACTTGTGCTGCACATTCAAGTGTCACTGATTTGAGGATAAGCACTTCACAGGCAACTTGATAGCTCTGCTGAATAAGCCCACTCACAAGAATAGTCTGTCAGTCAGTCAGCTAGTCAGTCAGTCAGTCAGTTGCCTGGTTGGTCGGTCAGCTGTAGTTGCAAAATATTACTATAGAGCAGTGGTAGCTTTTATTCGAGTGGCACTCGTGCAAAGCGAACTAATTTGAATATATAAAATCAACAATAAAAACAACAACTGCACAAAACAACAAACGGCCAAGAAGCCCCACAGCAGACAGACAGACAGACAGACAGACTAACGGAGACAGAGAAGGCAAAGTAAAATTGATGAAAACAAAGGCAGTTTTTATCCTCAAGTATCTTTTGTACTCCCTTGAATGGGTCAGTTTAATTGCTTAAATTTAAACATTTTATACACACACACACACACAGTTCAAAGTCACTTCAGTTCATTAAGCTTGGAACCTCTTAAGCCATAATTCTATTTGTATTTATAACCATGGAATATTTCTGCTAAGTGCCACATTAGCCAATAGTTTGACATCATTTAGAAATATGTTTTACAATCAAATATTTTTGAAAAAGCTCATTTTTAAATATTATCTTTTGTGTATTAATTAAAATAGAATGGTATTGAATATTAATTTATTAATTTATTTTAATATCCTTAAATATATTATACTGATTTAATAATAACAGCAGTATTTTATTTGAGATTGAAGTAAATAAAACCTAGTTTTATTAATATAAGAAATTATACTGAATTAAAAAAAAATCATTTTATGAATTAATTTCAAGAACTGATATCATATTTAATTCAATAAAACCTTTTTAAATTTACATTATTCATTTCGAAATAAGCCTCACCAATATACTGGTTTTTTTTCAAATTATTTCATTCAAATTATAACCACAAATATCGCAGATAGTCAATAAATAAGCTCAAGTAATTAGTACAATTAACTAAAATACAGAGAGAGTTGAAAAAGCGACGCCATTAGTAGTGGGTTTAAGCCAAATGCACTGAACTGAGCCATAAATTGCAAACATGGCTAAATGGAAAACATCTAACAGCCGACTGCTTTTGGATATCGCGAACTACTCGTAATTTATGATTCTAACAGAGTCGCACATGCAAATTAGCTGAATTAATGCAAATATTGAAATCTAGTGTTGGTTGGTGAGAGGCTAAGAGGGTTAAGCAGAGGCTGGGAGCTCATAAAGAGCCAAAATGAGTTCAAGTTGGGTTGGGTCTGCCGACTTGGATAATGCTCTCTGTGTGGCACTCTGTGGTAGTCTGCGGTTCTCTGTGGCAACAACTGTTGACAAAATGAAATCAATAAATTCAGCGCAAATCAATTAAAATACAAGTTAAGTACGTATGGGTGTAAATGTGTGTGTGTGTGTGTGTGTGTGTGTGTGTGTGTGTGGTGTTTGTGTTTGTTATGCAAATTAAAATATTTGTCAATTTGTGGTTTTGACAAAATTAAATTTGTCACACACACACACATAATGTGAAGTAGGACATGCCAAGTGGCAGGCATAGTTTGCCATTTGCATGCCGACCATGTCTGTATTTGTATTTGTAGTTGTATTTGTATTTGTGTAGGGAAATTTATTTTAATTTATTTATATAGCTTATTAAAATTGCTGTAAATGTACCATTTAATTAAATTTTAGTCAAATTTGATTTGCAAATATATTGCAATAGTGACAGAGAGAATGAAAGCTAAAGAGTTTGCACAATTTGCTGGAATTTAACAATTTTTACAGCCGATCAAAATGAGTTTACAAAATATTCAACAGCTGATTAAAATTCCTTAAATATTTGTAATTGTAAAAAAGTGTAACATACTTTTCGTTGATTTTTTTAAATGCAGCTTGGGAAATGCTTTCATTTTGCAGTTAGCACAGCTGCTTTGCTCGACAGCTGATGCTTAAACTTAATGCTGGAGTACCCTAAGGGTAAGGGTCAAGGGGTCGAATATGTGTAGCTGTGTGTCTGTGAGCGTGTTCATTATAATATAAATCTGGACTCTGTGCATAATTAGCTAGTATGCTACAGCCGTTACCTGTGCAACAACCTAATTTTCTCACGGCACACACTCTTACACACAGACACACACACCACCGCATATTTCCCTCTCCGTGTTTCGCACTGACCTCGTCTAATTGAAAAGCCATTAAAAAGCTTTCAGCTTCTCATTATGCATTTAAATATTTGTATGTTTTTATTCAATGCTCCTCGCGGCCCCCTCGAATCCCCCTCGAGGCGATTCACTTGCATTTTTTTAAAATCATGTGCATGTGTGCCACATAAAAACTTTTGCACAACTGCGAAAAAATGTAAGAAGGCAAACAACACACACGGAATCACAAATTCTGGTCAGTTAATTTGCATGGAATGCATTTATGCACGTGTATCTACATTTTTAATTCACTTTCATAAACTTACATACTATATCTAAGCTCTTATTTTTGTAGAGATTCATTTATTTAAATAACTTCTTTGCAATTTTAAATTTAAAAGCGTAATTTTGTATTGTTGAATAGAATTTTATTGTAAATGTTAATTATCTCTTATTTTTTTGTCAACTGCTTTCAAGAAAATAGCCTTCTAAAACTCAAGTATGAATAAAATGTATTTCCAAATTATGTATTAAGGATTTAATATTGTAATTCGGACAAACGCAATGACTCAACATTCATAGGCAAGAATTCGTAAAATATGTGATTTAAGTACAAAATCCTTTAATAGCCCCGATATTTGCTGAGCACGAAATAATAAAATCATAGTTTTTACAAATATTTCGTGATGGATTAATAAAAGTTCAATTGGGATTGATTGTATCCTGGAATGCCGTGTAAGAGTTTTATGTACAAGAACGTAAATAAGCGTTAGAAGGAGTTGGCAACAGTTGACAGACAGAGTTGGACATTAAGAATTTATGAGCTTACATTTACGAGAAAAGGGGCTGAGAGACCGCGTCAAGCTGTGCAGCTTGGGGAAATGCTTAAATTCGGATTATTGCACTTGCAACTGAGGCAGAGACGACGCTTGCCTCAAACTCTAGAGTATTCTCTAAGCCAAACTCATTGGTTGGCATTTCGCTTTTGTCTAAGTGCGGTTTGGCAGCGCCTTAATGCCAAGCAATTTGCGTTAAATGCGAAAGAGATTAAAACAATGTTGCATTTCTAATTGTTTTAAGCAGCCAGCGATGATGATGGCGGCAATGGCAACGACTAAGCCACATACATGGCGTATACGCAATGCCACAGTTTCAACTTAAGTTTCAGCTTCAGCTGCAGCAGCAGCTGCATCTTCAGCAATTGCAATTTAAGTATTTTCTATTTATTGCACAAAAACTCGGAGCTGTGTCGAAAACTAAAATCGAGTGTGCTGAGTTTTTGAGTGTGTGAGTGTGTGTGTAAGCAATCAGACAAACAAACATATGCAGCTGCTTCAACAATTCAACTTTAGACTCAATTTGAGCAGCTTAAGTGTAATAGTTGCAATTATGAGATTATTAAATGCAATGCACACAAGTCTCTAAATTTGTGTATATCTTTGTCTTTTGGCTCCTGTATCTCAGTTTCTCTCTCTCTCTCTGTGGTCTTTGTGCAACTCGCCAATTGCTTTTAGATAGTAATATAGCTCGAAATTCGAGTTAAAGCGGTTACTTTGGCCGCATCGCGTATACGCCATGTTAAACACGGAATGAATACAAAATGCGCTTCTGGCGGTCAGTGCTCGGCATTGGCATTAACAAAAGAACAAAGCCACTGAGCACAAACTGCTGCTAATGCCATAATGTAATTGAAATAATGCTATTGCTTATTAAATCTAAGCGAGGAAATAAATTGAATAAATCTTGAAACTGAAGTCAAACAGCGTAACTAATTGTAAATTGCAGTAGTAGAGAATATAAAGATAGAACAACTAATTAAATATACAATTTGATTCAATGCCCATTACAAGCCCAGCAATTCGTATTTGAATCAGGGCTTTAATTATGCATGCCAGACTGATCAAAATGTCATTTTCCACACACTCCAGTAGCACTCAGCAGACAAACCGCAACATTTGGAATATGGTCGATAACATTTTACCACAAATTTATGAATAGCTATGGTTCTCGGTTTATGCGGCTTCCTATTGGGCCGCTTCTCGTTTGAGTCTAATGAATGAGCTGAATTAATTGAAGCAATTTATATTTTAAGGTGCGTTGTCAAAGCAAATCAACATAAATGAGCTAATTACAGCGACCAAATACAAAGGCATCCACACGAATATGTATGTGTGAGAATATGCATGTGTATATGTGTATATTGTATGTATGTGTCTATATTTGAAACTTTGATTGACTCAAATACAATGACAAGTTTAGCTAACCATGGATATGCGGTTACATTGTATTGAGAGGTGTGAGTTGCGCCTAAGTAGACATTACTGTGCACAGACACAGACAAATTAGACACACACATAGTACTATAAATACAAGTGCAGCTTGCAGTGTATTTGACAAGCATGTTGGTTGCAAATAGAATTGTTCCAAAGACATTTAAATTAGGCAAACCACCCGTCATCCCAATCGAACCCGACACAACTTTCATTATGACCCTTAACTCTGCTGAGCATATTTTGGCTCAATCTACCGAAGTCTTGATGCTCTAGCATTTACTTGAAGTAAAACTGGTATCGAAATATAAATTGATCCATAAGGGATTTATTTAAATGTCATTTATATATACGAGATAGAAACTAGACCACTTTTTATCTGTAATTATTTATTGAATGCACTTGTACTTTGCATTTCAATTTCAATAATGCATGGTTAATTTTGGTAAGACCAAAAAATAAAGTCGGAAATGAGCAATTTAGTCATGTGCACATCCGTCAATTAACAATTGTTAATAATGTAGTACAAGTTGCTTGTAATTTGTCGCATATTTAGGCCAGATGTTGAATGAATTCAAACGTGTAATAACATGCATTTCGAATGCATGAAGAAGACAGATTTAGCCAAGAAAAGGACTTGCAGACAGATTTACAGACATGGTCAGTTCGAAAAACATACTTGCAACCAAAATAATGCGGTATTGCGGACAAAAATCAAAGCAATTTGCAGGCCAAACCAAAAGATCACAGATGCAGACCAAAGGAATATGTATGTTTGCTTTTGTAGCATATTTGGTTCAGCAAACGAATTGTATTTAGTTTTTGAAGCATAAAATAATGTGGCAAACAACAAACTTGCGGTATTTGTGAAGGCTGTAAGACTTATTGTGCAGTTTGGTCAAAATCTGTCTGGCTGTTTCAAACAGCTAATAGACAATGAAAATTAAATTGCGCCGCTTCACAACACATTGAACATTTTTGGTTTTTCCCTTTTGTGAAAAACACTTTCAATCGAAATAGAAAAACTTCTTTACATGCAACAAAGCCAAAAGTGGAAGTAAGAAGAAGTTGCAGCTACCGAAAACTAACTAGCCACAAGTTACATTTCATGCTTTTAGAGAGAATCGACAACTTGAGTCGAAGAATGTTATTAGCATAGTCCTTTAAGTCACAATTCTTTTATTCCGTTATTTGTATTGAAATAAAGTTGTGCAAAACATTTTCTGTTTAGATGAAAAGAGTGAAAGTGCAAAAGAATGAATAAAATAGACTACCTCAAGTAAAATAGACTATTTTTAAGTCAACTTTGCTAAAGGAAAAAGTAAAAGCAGAAATATGTACATGAAATACCAAAAAGGATAAGTCTGTAAAATATGATAAAATCAATTCCATGAATTGGAAACAACAGGCAATTTTACAAAACTCCTAACCAACGTTGTCCCTATTCTATTCTATGTTATTTGTCATTCTTTTAATTATTAAATATGAGTTGCAACAAATAACTACCTTTACAATTGATGAAGATCTGAGTATATGAAGCAATTAGAATATTAACAGTAGTAACTGTGGAAACGGACTGCAGTCCTTCATTGGGCAATTAACAGAGTTGAGGGAATGCAATTGCTATTGGAATTGCCACCTGTCAGTGCTTCGAGTCCTGCGAGTCCTACAAGTCCGTGCTGCATCATTTGCATAAGGTTAATTGCCTTTAATTTAAAAGGCAATGGAAATAAAGAAAAGAAATTATAATTGCTCAGAGCATACACACTTCGATTGATAACTTTCATTCGTTCTACTTTGACATTATTGACCGGCTGGCTGACCGTGTCCTTGTATCCTGGCAACCGAGCCGTCCTTCCGTCGTGCCGTTGAGCCGTCGTGCAGTTGTGCATCCTTGGTCATCCTTTGGTCATCCTGACAATGAGCTGAGCTGCTGGCAAGCGCGAAAGTGAGGCTGACACCGCTGACAGAGCTGTCGTCGTCTTGTCTGAAGGTTGAAGGATGCCGTTGTTATTGTTCTCGATGTTCCCATTGTTGTACTCGTTATTGTTGCTGTCGATTTTCATGTAGGGATTTAATAATCTGGCCGCTTTCTTTTTCGCCGCGCCTGACAATTTGAATGCCTTTTTCATTCTGTTGATTTACATTTGCTTATTGTTTTTCCTCCTTTTGACCTCACTCCTTGTCCTTTCTCCGCCTCCTTCTTCTGAGTAAACAACGGAAATGACATGAATTCATTTTAAATGATTTATTAACGTTGCCAATGACAAATTACTCTCAGTGACAAATTACCAAACGAAGGTCAA
Source organism: Drosophila phalerata (assembly GCA_951394115.2). Classification (NCBI taxonomy): domain Eukaryota; kingdom Metazoa; phylum Arthropoda; class Insecta; order Diptera; family Drosophilidae; genus Drosophila; species Drosophila phalerata. Next base: position 25,198,863 of record OX596008.2, on the reverse strand, counting down.
AAAATGCACCAAGTGAATATGTTAAACATCATAAAAAATGCATGTTCTTAATTGGCATATGTCATTGAGCAAAAGGACACGTCAAATAGAATTCGCATCAAATCGAAATTCAAATGGACAGCATGGAAAATTGTTCTTGATAGAGATTTTTAGCCATTAAATGTCATTTTCATTCGATGCTGATGGGATTATTTGAGATTAGATTTATTTCTATTTACATGCTGAATCTCCATTTTTTGACTAATACATTTAACGCATGGATTCGTTTTTCAACAATGTCGGGGAATTGACCACGTTTCCGAATAAATATAATTTAAGCATCAAAAGCAAATAAAAGACTTAATATTATCTTAACATGGTAATAATACTAACCAACTTGAACTGATTTAACAACTTGCAATTCAAGAACATATTTCAGTCAAGCTTTAAAGAAAAAGTTAAAGTTTATTATGAAATCTTTAAACTATATTTCGAAATGGTAAAACTAGATAAACCCATTTAAGTCTTCACTCAATAAGTTCGCTGTCAGTGTCATTGACATTCACTAATGATACAATATAGCCGAAATTCTAGTAGATATTCCAAATGTCAGAGCCATTAGCAGCCTTCTCACATTGGGACGCCAAAACATGCGAGTAACTAACTGCTTTGCGTTCGAGTTGGCCGGAAATTGCAGTGCACTCGAGAGCATTGCGGCAGTGCAATGGAATCGGTACGGCCAACCTGCAAAATACTACAAACGCAATTGCGAAAGCTTTGACTTTAAAATGGCCGATGGGTTTTGCGCCGCAGGCAATCCCTGTGCGACCATGCGGCGTATACGCAACAAATTGACTTGTAGCGGCCGAGCCAGCAGCCAAATACTATGCTGTCTGTCTGTCTGTCCGTCCGTCTGTCCGTCTGTCTGTCTGTATGTGTGTTTCCGTGAATGTGTGTGTGCATTGTTGTATATATTTTGAAATATTTGGGATATCTCAATACCCATTGATCGACGCCGTTCGTTTAGAACGGCAAAAGTGCCACATAGTTTTGTGTCTTCATTGGCGCTTCCTCAAGGGTCGGTAAAAATAAAGTAAAGACAAGTGAAAGGCAGCGACGTGTTAAACTTATTGTTGTAAAAAGTTTACAGTCACTGCTGACAGTTTCTGCAGCTTTTTTTTTAGTTCGCGTCGAAAGCATTGTTGCCCTGAAGTTTGTGGTTTAGTGTAGACTATTGAGTGGCTAAATTGAAGCTTTGAGTTATTTTCTTTTTACACTCGTCGTCATGTTTGAACGCCAAAAGTGTGTGGTTACAAAAGACGCCAATATAAATGTTGATTCAGTGGATAACTTGACTTCCTCAGACTCGAACTCTAGCAAAGTTAACTGAGTTGGCAAATTGTTGCAATGACAACTGGAAGTGCAACAGCAAATGCAACTGCAACCCACATATCGATTGTCTTTTATTATTATCTATGTGCTGTCTGTCTATCTAAGTCACAATCAATGGCAATTACATTCAATTTTCCGGCATTTTAAATCAACCAGCTGACATAAAGGACACGTTTATAGTGGAACGCATCAAATGAGGCCAATTTGATGGCAATTTATTTTAATTAAAATTTCACTAGCCCGCTAGGCGCATTTGCGTGATTAAAAAGTTTAAAGGCCAACAACAGAAATAACAACAACCAAACAACTGCTTCTGTTTCAATGTCATAAAAATAGCTCACGTGTCACGCCCATAAAAGTCACACATAAAACAACAACAACAACAGTTAGTATAAACATAACAAACAACAACACAAAGGCAATGGCAAATTTAATTACAAACAAGCAAGCATTAAAATTTGTAATTCCATCATAAAATGTTGTATTTTTTTGCTGTCTCTTATTTTTTGTTTTCATGTTTTGTGGGCTGAAGCGGCACCTGTTCAGGATCAACCATTTCCATTTCCATTTCCATTTACATTTGCATTTACCAACTTGTATTTCCTCAATAAAAACGCTTCAGATTAGCCAAATGTCAGTGAAGGGAAGAGAGAATTTGCGGCTTTTAATTACTTTATTTTATTATGCAAGTTTTTTGCTTGGCGCGTTGAAGATTTCACAGCACATAAAATCTATGCGGTGTGAAATGCCATCCAACAGAATCGGACAGTGTTAACATGCCACTTGGACATGCCAGTTGCCATTGTCCTTTGTGCTCCTTGTACCAGTTGTTGTATTTCGACAAAGTCTTGAAACTCGCCAGGCAGCAAGTGAATTTGAGTTGTCCGTTGCCAGGACTTTGTTCCATACACAGTTCATTTTACGCTGCTCCATTCGCAGTACTCAAAAAACATGCGTTGGCATTTGTTTCCTACTCTTACGTCCTGTGACAGTGACAGTGACTGTGACTCTTTCTCTGTCTCTTACTCTGACTCTGAGTCTGAGTCTGACTCTGTCTATTCCAATCCAAGAGTTGCTGCAGTGCCACATGACACGTGTCACATGATGCCACCGCTCCCCTCACCCAGAAAGGATTCGATCTAACATGAAAAATTTGTTGAGAATTACTTACTGTGGGGTTGATAGATAAGGAAAAATAAACATAAAATAACAATAAATAGTAAAATAAAGAAAAGATTAATATTAAAATATAAAGTAAAAATAAAAATTAAGATATTGAATACAAATTATAAATAAATATATTAACACTCTATGACTCAAGCATGCCTCAAATTACAATAACTAAAAAAGTAATTCATTTGTTATTAAAAATATTTGATAGGGATAAATATTATATCAGAAATTATGATAACTTCTTTTTTGATAAAACTCATGACTTAATTTAAACGCATATTTCAATTTATTTCTAAATTCATTTCAACTTTAAGGATAAAGATAACTACTTCACACACTGTACCAAATACATATTCTTTGCATTTCTCGTATGTAGAGCAAAAGGATGAACAACAAATACTGCACACATCTTCAATTTTCATTGGAAGGCTTTCTATTTGTAAGACGAGCATTGGCATAATTGGCAGCTGTCAGGACAAACTAATGCAAACTTGGCCAACCATCAGCTTAGTCAATGTATTTGTCAATTAACGCTTGTTGTATCGGTTTGGTATTCAATTTCCTTCTGTTTCTGTTTCTGTTTCTGCTGCTCGTTCTTCAATTTTCTTTTAATTGTTATTCCCAAGCGTTGTTGCTAAATTTCATATGCGACTTGTCTTCTATATTGTTATTTCTAAAAGCAACAGCAACGACAACGACAACATCATGAGACTCGGAATTGGCAACTGCAGCGTTGCATTTCAAATTTCAATTTACCGACAACTGTTTCGATTGTTTACATTGATTTATTTACGTTGTTGTTTATGCGGTTTTCACATAGGACGGTGCTTTTGTGAGCTCACTGTGCTCTCTCTAATCCACTAATACTCCAACTGTGCCGACTCAGATTCGCAGCGATTCATATCGATTCACGAACTGGCTTTTTGTTATTATATTCTCTTCTCTCTCTCTCTCCCTCTCTCTCTCTCCCACTCCCTCTCTTGTGGGAAACTTCAACAGTATTGAAATGGATTTATTTGGTTGTGCAAAATATTTGGCAAGTCCTGACGCTTGGAATTTTTATGCTGTGTTTTGGGCAATGGTTTTACATGCAATATATACACACAATAGTTGCTGTTTACATTAGTGCCAACTGATGGGCGGTGGGCGGTGGGCGGTGGCTGGTTGGTGGGCGTGACAGCTGCCAACAGCACGAAAATCAGCTCAAATAGCACAAAAGTATTAAAACTATGCATTGTGCTGGCTTATGTACGAGTATTCTTATTTAAAAATACATATTTGTTTACGAGTATTTTTTATACCCGGATTGGGGAAAAAATATTCACAATAGAATATTATTTAGTGCAGCTCAGACAATGGACTAGTCAACGAACACAATTTCAATTGTAATTTGCAGAATTTTCACATATTACCTATTCACCTGCAAATGACAGAAATTCTAAAGATGTGTTAAATAGTTTAAGCAATTAAGTTTACAATTTGATCTGAAAAACTGAAAAAAAAGTGAAGTAAAAAATAAATTAGAAGACTGTGAAAGGAAATTAAATGCGAAATTTTATAATTACATAGACTTATATGGAAAAACATTTGTTAAATGAAACTTCTAAATATATTCAAAATAACTTAAGAAATTAAAAACAAGTTTATATTTTTTTGCTAATATTTCTCTTGAACTAATCGAAAAATCATATTCTTTTAACACTTTCGTTTTAAATTTGAGAAATCTTTACACAAACTAATTATTCTGGAATGTTTTTTGCAAAAATAATTATAAATAAGAAATATTTAATCTTTATATTATTTTCAATACAACCGAGTTGACTTTAATGTCATATCATAGAACTAATATTGTTAGTTTAGGCAGCATTTATATGTGAGTAGTAAAAATTGAAATTTCAGCTCTGCAAGGAATAAGAAACTGGCAAATATGCTGAATGAAAGTAAGGGTATTGATGTGGGAACAGCCACAGAGGATTGTTCAGATTTGGATGACAGCTCAGAGGAGGATAACGATGATGTGTTACCCGAGGATGCATCAGTGCAACCCAGTGGCAGTCGCACCTTGGACAATCGCTTAAATCCCGATGCACCCGATTTTGTGCCGGGTGTAACAACCCGTTTACTGGCCGTAAAAATAGTCGATGAATGTAAGTTAATTGTCGGGCCGAATGGGTTGAGATTGAGAATGTTTATTCTGTTTCAGTGACGAGCTATCCACGTTGGAGCAATGCCTCGGGCGATATTGTATCGTATGGAGCACGTTACGATAGCATCTGGCGTGAAAGTTGCCCAAGGACACAGCTGCAGGTGCAGAATGAAAGTGGCATTGAGTCTGCGATGCAACAGCTACCGAATGCTATTGAAATTGTGGGCGATGTGGAGCCATCGTTGAACCAGAGATCTAAGGATCAAAGTGACTCGGAAATAGGAAAATCAGCATCGACAGGTCGCTGCTGTGCCTCCTGTGCACTGATGTAATTGATGGCATTTATGTTCGTTTATCGTTGACAGTTATACTCATTAAAGCATTGTCTCACTATATTTAAGAGAAAAGACACACACACCCTCACACACCCGACTTAAAGAACTTCTCGTTATTAGGATAATGGGAGGGAGGGGGAATGACATAAATTATAGCCTACATTTCAGCGACAGCCTGCAGCATCCGCCAGCTACTTTGTCCTGACTTTCTAATGATGTTGAATATGCATTGAAAGTTTTGTCTTACGCGAAAATTGCTGGCACAAAACTTGGCTTCTCGCCTCGTTTCCCTTCGTCCTTCCCCTTTCACAGGTGGCTGCCTCACCTGTCGCTAGTTGCCCGCATCGTTGACTTGCCCCTTGGTTGCATCCAGTAACTGCTGCATCCACATTGTGTCTGTGCGACAAGTTTTCTCTGCACTGTTGGGTGCTCTGGCATTTTTTGTTTTTGGCTTGTCCATAAGTGGCTTATTCGGAGAGTGTGTGTGTGTGTGTGTGTGCAAGGCATAATGAGAAAAGTTTCATGTTCTTTTATGTCTCATTTAGAGCCGAAAGCCATGTAGCTTGAATTGTTGTACAACTTGTTTAAATGACATCACAACAGCAACGGCAAAAGACACTGTTGATTGTCTAATTCAAAAGATGGCAGCTTTATTAACAAAATGGACGCATCTGTATTTGTCCCACATAGTCGAGTGACTTTTGAATGATTAAACTGGAAATGCGGTCATAATTGCACATTCTAGTGACAGACAGTCAGACAGATAAGTCTGACCACAGCTGCAGAATTTGGCGGAAACAATTACCAACTTGTATGCAAAAGTGCAAATTGTCAGCAATGTCGCACACACATACACACACACACACACATATATAGAGAAGCCAATGAGCCACCTGTGTCCATGTGTCCTCGGTGCTCGGTCCCTTCTTACTTTCGCAGTGTCTGACTGTGTCTGGTTATCTGGCACCTACGGTTGCCAATTTCGTGCCATTTCGCCTGATGTTTGTTTACGAAACAAGTCACGTAAATGTCGTTGCCTCGTGGCGGGGGCGTTGAACCGAGCGCACGGTCGAAAGGGGCGTGCCAGCACCTTCTTCTGATGCCAATTGTTGTTGTTCTTCCTTCTACTTGCCACTTTTCGGCAAATCGAAAACGTAGCAATTGTCAAGTGGCACGTCACCTGCCAGGCAATTGGCCATGGAGAATTTCCCATCACTTTCCCGCCTTTTCCTTTTGTTATTCGTGTTATGCTATGTTTTGTTTTGTAACTAGGCCAAAAAGTTGGCGATCTTTGAGCCCTATTTCTGTTTGCTGACATTTGGTTATTTCGTTTTGTTGTTTCAAATTGTCACTGCTTGCATATTCATGCTGCATTGATAAAAAACTTGTTTATCAAACAAAATTCATTTTTTTTTTCTAAGTGAAATTCGCTGTTTGCTACCCACAAAAACAAAATTGAAAGCCAATGAAAATATAAATATAATAGTTGAAGTCAACAAATGCCGCCAGCTAACCGACAATGATACTATTTATTATTTATGCATCGATTTTAGATCGCAAAAACTTTCAAAAATAAACAGAAATGAGAGAAAATTGAATTCGAAACGCGCACCAATGCAAAAACGACTAATGCAATAGTTTATAAATAAAAATATGAATATAAATGCATTTATATATTTATATACGAGAATTTCATGATAAATATAATGGCGCATCGCTCAAATGACAACCAATGTTCAGTTCAATAACCAACAACTTTTGGTTTGTTATTCCTCACATCCGTTTATCGCAAAATATCCATTAAATGGGCTATATACTCGCGAGTTCATCGCTTGGCTAAAGAAAATGATTTATACTCTTGAAAATAAAAAATGAATTCAAATAAATTTATCTGTGACAAGCAGAGCTTTAAAAAACATTTGAAAGCTTTTTTAAATGAACATTAATATATAAATAGGTTAACTAAAATTTAAAAAGAATATATATTTGTGATTATAAAGTAAATGCAGTTATTTATACATTTTTAATTAGATTTATTTAAAAAGCTGCTATAAATATTGAAAATTCTGATATATGTAAATTAAACTTAAAAAAAGTGCTAAAATTTTAGAGGGTATCAATGCGTCGCGCAATCATACCATCATTTGCTGTTCGATATTTTTCCGTCGACAGACAACAATGCCAGCACTTTTAGTTAAATTGAGCAACAAACACGTTTGGCAATAAAACTGATTCCTCTACTTTTCCACCCCTCGTTCAGCTGGCACCCTGGCGCCATCTACTGTTCTGTTCTACTGTTACTGCTTCTGTTACCCTTACAATTTTTCAGCTACCCCTGAAAATGCTCGCCGCAATGCGCTGGCGGAGTTTGGCACATTCTAACAGATTTATTTCACTCGAAATAGTTTCATTTTAGTTGCATTATTGTTATTGTTGTTACTTGTTGTTGTTGTTGCTGTTGTTGATGTTGTTTGTGTTGTTCATGTTGTTGTAGTTGCCGTTTGCCAGAGCGACTGTAAAAAGTTTTTCTATTATTTTCAAATTTAACTTTGCCATTTGTTTGAATTTCATGTGAGTGTAAAGAGTTACAACAAATCGAAGGACTGAGTAAAGTGGATGGAGAAAGGGATTGAAAATACTTTGCTATCAGTTTGTTTTCATACAGGAATTATACTTACACTGTAATAATAAGGTGGATCACTAAAATAAGAACAAACAATTTGATGATAAGATTGTATTTATCAACTTTTATAAGTTTTACATAAAGTTTCTTTAAGAAAATTAAAAAGCATATTTATCAGAAAGTATTCCTCATTTTCTAAAACAACTTTCTTTTATCAGTGTACATTCTTGTACACATACATACACACATATCGATATGCAAAACTTTTAAATGTGTACTCAGAACGAAATGTCCTCAAATTTGTGTATGTTATCAGGAAATATCACAGATATTGTGGCTGGTATTTAGGCTTGAAAGTTGCATCAAATTATGGAAAATGTTAAAATAATAATGGAGTTATAATAACTTGAAATTCTACTGTGTATAAGAAGGGGAGTCTGGGTCTAAAGCTGTTCAATTTAAGCTCTTCAACGTGTTTAAACATGTTCACTCAGTGAATGTTTACTGATTTCAGTCGGTTGAACTTGATAGTCGACCTGAAGCCGAGTTTCCCACGCCTCGCTGCTTTCATTTGACGTCCAATGCAAACACGCCGAAAAGGTGGCCAAATTACTGCCGGAATGCTGTTGTTGTTGTTGCTGTTGTTGTAGTTGGTGTCAGTGTTGCCACCTTGTTGTGCAGAGCATCAAAAAAGCGCAGAGGGAAAAAAATTGAGTAGGAAGACAACAACATGGCCGCACAAACAGTTGCAAATGTTGCATTTGCATGCATGGCCAGACGTTGCCAGTGGCCTCGACTGCTCCTCATCTTGCCCCTCATCCTCTGGTTGCTCCGCTTCCTCGTTTATTCTCTGCGCCCTCGGCTAGTTTGTACAGGTGAATGCCGCTGCTATTTAGACAAGTGACATATGCGCTATACAAACACACACACACACACACACACACCCACACACACACACACACACACTCGCACACACATGGAAAATGGTGTGTGAAAAAGGAAAGCAATGTTGGTAGCGCTGTTTGCTGCAGATAGCAGTCGACTTTGACGCCAGCAACGAAGCCAACGCCAACGCCAACGTCGACGTCGACGCTAGTGTTGCGGCAACACCTGCGGCGCTGCAGCGCTGCTGCGCTTAAGAGGAAGCGTTGACTGCGCGCAAATTGCAGGAAACCGGGCAACGACGAAAGGCGAACGACAAAGGACGAACGACGAGCGACAAACAGACGAACAAACAAACAGTCAGCGAGCAAACTAAACAACAAACTATGCGCACTGTTTTAAATACCCTGTAATAGTGGAGTGCATACAAGGAGGTATATTCAGCAACGGAACAGGTAAGAGCAGCTGTTATTGCCGATCAAATTTGTACACAAAATAGAAGAACAAAGAATAACATTAGGTAACATTACCAGCTTCTCTTTTACTTCTACATAATTAATTTAAATTCAGTAGATTTCTGTAGAGACTTATAGTTTTCACACTACAGGGTATCTCACAGTCTGTCGCATTATGCGGCGGTTCTTCCCACTCCCTTGTTGCCTTGTCTCTTATGTTTTGACACAGTTCAGAGAACTTGCAAGCGCAATTTTTTATTTTCTTGTTATTTTTTTTTTTTGTGTTCGGCTTGTCTCTTTCTGTTTTTTGTTGCAATTAAACATGCAACTGCCACATGGAACGGGCAAATGTGCAACTGTCCCAACGACAGAGGGACAGACTCGCATCCGACAGAGCATCTTTCATAACAACACAGTCCAATTTACATCTGTGTGTGCGAGTGTGTGTGTGTGTGTGTGTAGTCTGTTGTTGCAGATGAGAAGCATAAAAATTTGAATGAAAATTGGAAGAATTGTAGGAAAATGTTTGGTTGCTTGCAATTGAATTAGAGCCAACTCACTGATGAGGCCAAGAGTGAGAGCAAGAGACAAAAGAGTCAGTAAAAGTAATTTGAGTCATGCAAAATGTATTAACAATTCTTTTGAACAGTCAGAAGTTCGAATAGAAAACGAATGCATGTCCAGAATTGAAACGATTTCACGAAAACTCGCAAGAATATTCCCATTTATTTGCAATCAACAAACATAGAAACATTTTATTAATATAAATCAAATAACATTTGTATACAGTTACAAAGTCAATCATATTTACATTGAATATATATTTGACTTTATTACACAACGATTGTCCATTCAAATGAACCTTTGTAATCAGTCAATGGTCAGTCAATAAATTAATATATAAATTTGTTTAAATATACGTACATAAATCGAGAAATGGCCGCAAAACAAATAGATATGAATAATGGAGATGATGGAGCATGATATGGAGTTGGAGTTTCAAAAGTTCATGTCAACATTTGCCAGTCAACAATGTTACCATTTGACACATTTCAATTAGTGCTATTATGTGTCTACAATCGAACACAAATATATTCGTATATCTTATATATTATGGCTGTATTATATTTCAATTAAATCTGTCATTCTCTGCAACAAAAGCTCAATCAATGTGCAATTACATGAGAGCATGCCAAAAGAATACCTGTCACAAAATATTTATAAATAATGGATACATTTGTTTATTTCAAACCAAGTAAAAAAACGGCTAGACTTTCCAGTTACCCTAAGGATGGGTAGAAATTTATTATTTTATTTCCTTTATTTGCTGTTTGGCGTTTTAAAATACAACCAAGTAATCTCAACAGAGTGCATGAATAATTCAGAAAAAATAAAGAAAAGTTCTCCTCGGGCTTGCAAATGATTTTTGACTGTGTGGAAGGGTGTCGAAAACGACAAAACTTTTAAATATTTCTGGTCTATTTATTTGACAGTGGCTGCTGGGCTTTTTGCCAATTTACAGAGCAAGCAGGCTGTGTGTGTGTACAAAAACTGTGCTAAACCTTGATAAATATAAATAAATATTTCAGTTGCCACGTCCGACCTTTGTTACTAATTAATTTATATCAACATTTCAATGCTAAGCCAAACAAAACAATCAGCTTAATGTCAGACAGCACACACACACACACACACATACAAAAATCACAGTCTTTTCAACGATGTATGTGTGTTTGTGTATCATGGGCTGATCCTAAAGTTTCTCAAATATCAAAAGCAGACTTGTCAATTAATAGATTAAAAGTTTGATACTGATTTTTCTCACGTTTCTCCAAAATGTTAGCACTCTGTAAATAACAGCTGAGTTAAAAGCGTCACTTTAACACTAATAATCAATTTAAATGATTTCTGTTGTGCCTTAGTTTTGTTGACTCTTTCACTTGTCACCTTTGAAGCTTTTGTTTAATTTACAAACTTATCTTGTAAATTGCTTCGATTTCTAGGAACAGCCCCTTTATTTGACTTGGCTGTGATTGTATTTAAAGGATTAACAGCCTCAAGGCTGCGGCTTTGGCTACTTTCACACGACTGCAGGATTAGCTTGTCGGAAGACGAAGACAACAGGGATGAGGATGATGACGACAACGACGCCTTCAATGTTTATCTTTGCCAAGAAGCTTTTGGCCCCCATCTTAATTCTATGTGCTCTTTGTTGCTTTTGCTGTGGCTGTTGTTCAAGTTGTTGGATGTTGGCTTGTTTGCCTCTGGCTGACTGTTTAAGTTGGCGCTTTGTCTAGGCAAAGGCCGCAAAAACTTTGGTCACACATGACGCCCCTGGTGTGATTTAAAGTTTCATTGCCGAATCCGGTCTGTACCCATTCTCATCAGTGCCCGAGGAAATCACAAATTAAATTATAGTCTTATGTGTGCACACAAATCGATCATAAAATACTAATTACCAACTAGCTGCAAACTAAGCGCGTTAACACGCTTCCACAGACAGAAGGACGGACAGACGGACAGAGGGACAGACGGACGCGAAGCAGAGCGATTAAAAGCTTAATTATCCCATTGCGACACTTCATTAGTTTTGGGCGTGCAAGGATCTTCTTCAATTTCTACTCCTGCTTCTCATGCCACAACTTTTCGCCACGTTTAATGCAATCAATTTTCTTGAGTTCAGTTTTAGTTTTTAGTTTCAGTTTAAGTTTTTGTTTCAAGCGCACGTGGGTGTGTGTGTTGTGTGAGTTTGGCTAATAAGGGCTCTCAACAGTGACTTTTGGTCAGAAAACAAAATTAATGAAACACATTTGCTGTCTCTGCCCAATTAAATATGGCAACACTCGTGAATCAGTTGCTGTCATTTTTGGGCTTTCTGAGTATTTCTTTAATACTCACGGTGCTCATGGCAATACGTAACTCAGAAAAAAAGGAAATGTTAAGAAAATAAGAGAAATTAGAAAAGGAAATTTAGCTTATTTTCTTTGCACGCTGCTTTCAACAGATTCAATTTGAAACGCTACATTGAATTAAATTACGTGAGTGAAGGAAGAAAGCATCAGAGTCAGAATGAAAAGATGCCAAGTGATGGCATTGAAGCGTGGGTTACGGCCAACCGTAACAATAATATGGCCCACAAAATCGCATAACAATGAAAATGGCTAAATAAAAGCCAAACAATAATAGTAAAAACTCGCTGGCAAAAAGCGAGCAACAACTTTCTTTCTCTCACACTATTCAAGTCGACCTATAAATACACTATCAATCATTAAAGCAAGAGATGAGATATAAAACATTAGTAAAGTCCAAAACACATATTTTAACTACATTATTTAAGAATTAAATTAATAATTAGTGTAATTGAGTGAAACATTTTTAATGCTGGCAGCTCTAGTCTACGGACAATATAAAATAATTGTTAAAATAATTGAAGATTTTACAGATCAATAAATGCCATAAAATTATATTAACAGTAAACGAAAATATCTATGTATATTTGTTACTTTCCCAATAAAATACATTTAATCTAAGCGAACGCAAATAAATGAATTCAAATGCTTATTTTAGTCTGACAATTTAATGGTAGTGAATTTCTGGCTTAGACAACTTTGCCTAATTGAAAATTAAATTTAATGATCTACATATTTTAAATATTTTCCAACAAAAATATGAATTTAATTTAAATGAAAGATATGGCAATTTAATCAGACAACTGTTATAATAGGGTATGTCTGGGCTGACCTACACAAAAAGGGTCGCAGCCTATTATCGACCGATGGGACTGATGCTTTGTTGAAGAGGAAATAAGCTAATGTGCTTATACTCTCAAATTGCCAGCAAGAATCAGTCAATTAGATGCAATTGCTCTTCCTTCTTTCTGTTTCGACTCTTTGGGGTGATTTTAGAAACTTAGGGATGCTGTGGCTGCTAAAACCATCTGAAAAATCGACATAAATTATGTGCTTTATGTCTTGGCTAGTTGACTTTTTGCATTGACCTCGCAGCATAAATCACAAATGGTGGCGAAACTGCCACACACAGTGTCACACACCAACTAGTTGCAGCGTGGGTTGATGTCTAGGGAAGTTAGGAGGTTGCAAGCTCAACTCTCACGTAGTTGTTGCAGCCAACTGCTGCACGTTTTTTGAGGCGCCACCGCTGCAGGCGAGTTGGTCGCACAATTTGGCACGTGTGATAAACTCAAAATTGTTGCAGCCAACGTCGCCTGCAATTGGCTCCTTGCAACTTGCAAACTCAACTGCGCCTGCCACTGTCAGCATTTTTCTCGAAAAAAAATAAAACAAGGCTAACCAATAACTTTGGCAGATTTTTCGGTTATCTGGCGCATGTAGTTGACCTTTTGGCTGACCCAAAGTTGTCAAAAAAATATAAAAATATTAAAAACTATTAGCTGCGTGTTTTCAATATTTAAAATACGCGCAACTTCGAGTACAGCAGCTGTACGGTGATTTCAGAAGTTTCACAACGTGAGATCGAACTTTAGTTAATTTAAAAAGTATATTTAAAGCAGTTGGGAGACAGTTGTCTGTGTATGGTAGTGAAATCTCTAAGTGACTTGATGTAACTGTCAATGAAGTCAGAGAGTAACGGACTTTACTAGCCCCCTGACTAGGACTATTAAATACCAAATGGCAAATGGCAAATGGCAAAGGGCAACATGCGTTTCAATGCATAAACAAAACATGTTGCCATGAGCAGCAGCTTTAACTTCAGCCTGTGGCAGTGGGAACGGACTGGAATGGCATGGAAGGCGGACATGACTCGAACATGGCCCTTAGGTGTGCGCGTACTTAGGCCAATTACAGTTGGCCAGGCCGAGACGGGCCTCTGATAACCCTTTGACACCATGTGGGCGAAGGGAGCGGCAAAGACAGACGAGGCAGCGTTTGTTTGCCTGTGTGGTCAACGCGACTAATTAAAGGCCGCGCACGTAGGAATAAGAGTGGGAGTAGAAGTAGAAGTAGATACAGAAGGGAGTGTAAGAGGAGCTGGAGCAAACAGAGAATAAGGGATAATAAGAGCAGCAGACTCGGGACCTGAGCAAGCAGCATAGATTTCATTTTTGGCGACGACTAATGGCTGCACTTTGACCACAGCTGCCACATGAGTGGAGGCAACATTTTAACACGATTGCAACATACACTATTTTTTGTGGAGTGTGGAATGGTGAGTGGTGTGTAAGTAGTGGGGGAGGGGGCACGACATGCTGTTGTAATTTGCAACTTAAAACTGTTGACCAACTCGCTGGATGCTGCGCTAATGCCAAGTGCTGATGCAGCAGCCAGCAACGCGTTATTTGAATGTGATTTAATGTGAAAACCAACAGAGCTCCAGTCGAGGCAACAACACCACACCCCCCCCCCCCCCCCCCCCCCCCCACCGACCATCCACTCAACTTCTAACCATGCCAGCCAAATGGTCATGCGAAATGAGTCATTACAGATATGCAATCAGGCAGTCACTGTTGTCCGCGTCGTTCATGTTATTGTTGCTGTCTGTGCAGTTGTTGTCTGTGTTGTTGTTGTTGTTGTTGTTGGCGTCGGGGTCTAACCCGCAGCTTTGGCAAGGCGCTGACCACATCGAGTCATTTGTTAACAACCAACGCGCGGTTTTGTTACACCAAATGCGCGGAAGTGTGTAGTCGGATGTGGTTAAGCATACGCCATGTTGCCCATCAAAATGCCCCTTTTGCCGTTGTTGTTGTTGCCATTTCGCTTGTTCCTTTTTTGTTTTTTGATCCATTTATTGTTTGTGTTTTTTTTTTTTACTGCTGCTGCTTTTTATTAACCGAAATGCATGAAAATCTATGCACGGATACGTGCACAATAATGCGAAATTTATGGCTCACGAAACGTGACACACCCCCTCCTCTTCGCACTCAGCAGCTGTCTGACGACCGCCCAACATCTGTCCACTCGTCCCCCCCGACCACCCGTCCACCCGTCCAACCAACCATCTCTATTCCCACAGCACCCACATCACAACGGAAGCAACTCATTTTGTGTTTGACTGGATTTGAATTTGGATTTGGTTTTAGATTTTAAGTTTGAATTCGCATTTAAATTCCATCACGACGTTTGGCCAACGCACAGTTTTAATTGTTTTGTCGCTAAAATACGTTAAATGCGAGAGTGAATTCTCACTTTGTATATCGCAAATTACACATAGTTTATGGCATTTAATTTTGCAAGGCTGAAAAAACAAATAGTGCCACTGTCCCACTTGAATGCCAGCGAATAAACATTGTCGAATGGCTCGTTGACTGTTATTTATATTTTAGTTGTGATAGATGGTTATTGTACTTATACTCAATGGTTAGACAAAGGGATATTATCGTTCTATAAATAGAATACACTTCAATCGCATTGAAATCTACTTATAGGTTTAGGTTTTCTCTGTCAAGTGTCGCATTTTTATACCCGTTACTTATAAAAAATAAGTATAAGGGTATATTGTGTTCGTTGGAATGTGCGTAACAGGCAGAAGGAGGCATCTCCGACCACATAAAGTATATATATTCTTGATCAGCATCAACAGCCGAGTCGATATAGCCATGTCCGTCTGTCCGTCTGTCCGTCTGTCCGTCTGTCCGTCTGTATGAACAAAAGGATCTCAGAGACCATAAGAGATAAAGCTACCAAACTTTCACTAAAAGATTTCTATATACCCCACGCAGCTCAAGTTTGTTTCAAATTTAAGCCACGCCCCCCTCCGCCCCCGCAAATAGCGAAAAACCGACTGTTCGTCTGTATGAACAAAGGAATCTCAGAGTCTATAAGAGATAAAGTAACCAAATTTGGTACACAGATTTCTATATACCTCACGCAGATCAAGTTTGTTTCAAATTTAAGCCACGCCCCCCTCCGCCCCCGCAAATCGCGAAAAACCACCTCACCCACAATTTTTTATATAATACGTATTTTTTATTAATAACCGATATCTGTTATTATTATCTATTATCCCACTGAATCGCAACAAGATCGGACAAGTAGAACAGCAGTTATTGGGTGTCTAAGTTGTTAAATCAACAGGTTCCCCCTAGAGTATGCAATAGTTTTTGTATTTTTAAACCTTATTAGAATGCTTCAAATTCTCAAGTAATTCTGGCAACGCAAATATGACATTATGATTGAATCGCTAATGTATTGAAATAAGTAACGGGTATCCTATGGTCGGGGTCTCGACTATAGCCTTTCCCACTTGTTTTTTATAAGTATGCTTTTTTTACTTTATATAAATTCAGTAGTTTGTGGCAATAACGAACTTTGATTTAACAAGAAATTGAAAAATAATAAAATATACTCAATATGAAGCACGACGAGATTGTAACCATTGATCAGCTGAACTATCACTTGATCATTGCCAAGAAAATACTTGAGCTACGAGATCGTTGGAATGATCAATATTCCTGGTATCCTGTGGCCCAAAATGAGAACTACAAGCGATTTGGTGAGATCTACAAAGAGAGTATGGATAAATATGGTGAGGAGCAGTTCAAAAAGTATGCGAAGCTTCGCTCTCTGCGTTCTGTGCACACTGCAGCCATCGATGATCCCAAGAGGGAGTCCTTCAACAAAGTCTGGTCTATGAGCCACATGACCAACTTCAAGCCATCGCCGACTACAAATGGCGACTATGGACTTGTGTTGCCAGGACATCATCATTACTGTTAGATCTAAGCAATGTTCAGTTAAACTTGTACTGAGATTTGACAATTATTTGAGAAGTTGACTGACAGCATTGGTTTAACTGAATATTACTTTAATCATTAAGAAATTTGATTTGTGTGAAATAGAAACAATCGGACATTCTCAAAATTTTAGTATTGATCAACTTAGGTATTACGCAAAATTATTTATTGTGTTTTACAAGTCTGTAAATAAATTAAAATTATTTTATAAATTTTATATATTATGGGTATGTTGTAGTCGTGATTCTCTATGGATTCTTAGTCTATCATTTTTAATTATTTTGAAAGTTACAATGCCCTTTGGCCACATGCAGTTTTCTCTCTATTCATTTTTCCATTTTTTTTTTTGTGACTGTGGGCTTTAGCTTTTATTTAATTTATATTGCATGTTTGCATTTTTCAACTTTGATTTCTTGTTGCGGTTGGTTTTGTGTGGTCTGCATAGGGTCCGGCATGTGGACTGGGCGTGGCACTTGCTAGTAAGTTGAGAATGCTCTGTGATATTTCCATTTTCATTAAGCAACAAGTTTTTCCCGTTGGCTGCTAATGCAACAGCTCAACAACTATCGCAAACACTTTGCCACCATGCATATTCCACTTTTCCCGACACTGAGCAAAAAAACAATGGAAAACGCGAAGAGGTAAGAGGGAAGGGGGAAGAGTAAAAGTGGCGCCTGTCACAAACTTTTTAATCTTGTTACGTTAAAAAATAATAAAATTAAAGCTCGATGCGGGCACTTGGCAGGACACGACGAACAGACATCAGCAGGTGAGCTTCAGGTAAAATGTTTTGCGTATTTCAATAAGCCATTTAAACTGATAATTGTTTTGTATAAATCATTTGGCCAGTCAACTCCAACACCGCGTTCAACTTTAACTCGAAGGGAAATGACCTTTGCCACAACGCCGAAAGTTAATTAAAAAATTGTGGAAATTGTGCGGACAACTTTTGTATTGTATTATACATGTATATAGTAAGTACGTCGGCCAAATAAACTGCAATTCAATTAGGGAACGTGGCCATAAATAAACCACACTCACACACATACACCTTCAGAGATAAACAGATATAAAGGGACAAAGAGTCAGAGCGAAAGCTTTTGGCATATTTAGGTAAATATTTGTATAATTTTTGCTTTTATCGCATGGGAAGATTGCCTTGCTTATTTGTGGCTTATTTTTTTAT
Organism: Drosophila phalerata; assembly: GCA_951394115.2. NCBI lineage: Eukaryota > Metazoa > Arthropoda > Insecta > Diptera > Drosophilidae > Drosophila > Drosophila phalerata. Next base: position 25,180,981 of record OX596008.2, on the reverse strand, counting down.
GAATAACAAATGGCTCAACTTGCTTAAAGCTCTTCAACTTTTGCATGTATGTGTAGGGGGCAAGTTTAGACACCAAAAAAAAAAAAAAACAGGCAGATACTAATACACAAATACTTGCATTGAGGCAACTTGGCTAAAGTAATTATTTTTAATAATTGACTCGAAGTTGTTTGGTTTATTTTTTTCTCCTTGTGGCTGCTGGTCGTGGTGTTGCCCCAAATTTGAACTTTGAACTAATTTGGCAAAGTTTTTGGTCTACACTGCGTGTGGCTCTGGCAGCTGCTTTGGTTACAAGCGCCAAAACCACAGCGCTTTACTTAAACTAATTAAATATATTGGCCGTCAGACGATTTGAAAGTATTTTCAGCTTGTTTCAATTTTATGTAATTTTATTTTAGAATGTGGCAAAAAGATTAAAATAGTTAAATTAATACCAAGGGTCCCCCCTTTGAAAGTTTAAATATTGAAATTTTTCGCTTTTAATCAACTCCTTATATCGTTATTAGCATGAAACAACACCTTAAATTCATTTTGAACAAAAATTTGGACTTGTCTGATCAACTTCAAACATTCATGACTTTGTCAAAACCGAATCCAATTTCACGCGAAATGTCTTTCTGATCTCTTTATTCATTTTGCAATCAAATTTGTTACATTTCTTAAACAAAAATTAGATCTGGGCTTTTGATTTTAAATTAAATAAGCTTTAATCAACGCCAGATAAATACTTATCTCTATAAATATAAGCATCTGTTTTAATGGAAATTACAGCATCAAATGCATTGGAATCTAATTAAATAATTTAAATAAATAGCTGGCATTATTAATTTGCATTTTGCAGCTATTTAGTTAATTGACTACTAAACTAAACTATGTACTCGCTGGCAAATATTTGGCAATTATTTTGTTGCATAAAAACCAAACAATATTTTGAATAATAATTTAATGCATTTACTGCAATTATTATGGATATTGACCGAGAGTGCTTTTAATGAATGCAGCATTTTTGTGACAATGCATTTAGTTGGTGGTAAGCTTTCAACTCTTGGCCAAGAGCTGGGCCAATGAACTCTGCTCTTGGTCCTTCGCCGGGGGATCAAATGGCAGCTTAACCAAATATTAATACAGCAACCACTGAGAGCGTCCTTTGACCTGGCCAACAAACGCGAACAAAATAAATTAGTTGGCATCACAAGGCGACAGGCAGAAAGTCAAGTCAAGACATTTAACTGATCGCCATAAGCGACATCATTTACAACCGCGATGCTCTGTCTGTGTGTCTGTGTGTGTGTCCGCGTCTGTGTGTGTGTGTATTTGTCGTGTACCAAATTGCTCTTTTGGGTTTGTTGTCAAATTTTTTCAGTGTTGCCCTGTTTGACTTTTGCAACTCTTTTAGGGTCTGTCCGCCACGTGCCACGAATTAAACTGAAGTTCTTATTAAACTTTCAGAGTGCAAAAACCACTTGACGGCGACTACAGCCACAGGAGCAACATGTTATATATACTGTTGCTTTTATTTACTTAAAATGCGACAGCCTTTAACAACAACAACAGAAACAAAATAAAAATATAAAAAAAACAAAACAAAACGATTTTAAATAAAAAGCGACGCGAAACGAAGTGCAAATACTCTCATGAAATGTGATATAATTATGGAAACATTTATATTTTTTATGAAAATGAATTTAAAAGTCAAATAATAAATTTAAAAAAAAATATAAATACAAAGACTACAAAAGAAAACCTGAAATCTCTTAGTCAAAAAATTAAAATAAATTTAAGATGATTAAAGAATAAACTTGCATCAGAAAATTATATATCAAAACTCTTATACTTAACTTTCTTCTGAATTTATTCGATGACAACTGACTTAGTTAATTGTCACATTATGATAAAAGTTTTTGCTACTTTAAGTAATTAAATTTTCAAATGTATTAAATACAATATTATTTTAAATATCGGTCTAGGATTTTATGATAATGTTCTTATTTGTAAATGCCAGGCTTATACACTTTATGAAATTTACGATACTCTGCTGGAAAGAATATCAAAAATGTCTCAACGCAGCCCACAACAAAATATTTGCATTACTCATCCGCCGCTTGGGCCCATGTTCCCTGGTATTTGCCTGACGGCACCAAAGGCTGATCCGGCATGTGTGTGTGTGTGTGTGTTTGTGAGTTTGTGTGGGCGACATACACGCGCCTGACTGCGATTTAGTGTAATTTCCGCAATCATTTCCTACAGCATTTTATTCCGTCGCGCACATTGATACGATACCCAAAGCGCTTCTTGCCTCACTGAACTGAAGGAGTGAGAATGAGAGACAAAGTCACTGAGAGACTGGCTAACTGACTGGTTGACTGTTTGACAAACGCTCTTTAAACTTGAAAGCAACTGGCTGACTTCACATTTTATTTTGCTTGCGATTTTTTTTTAGCATAAATTTGAGCAAATTGCACAAATGCCGCACGCTTTTTGGTGATACTCGTGGATACAAATTTACAGTCTTTCTTTGGCAATTTAGCCTGACCGACAGTTAACTTTCGGTTTCGTTTGTGTATGGCAGTTAGCGAAATTTGCTGGAAATTGAATTATGGCATTCGCTGCATGTTTTGTCGGCTCATCGTCGTCGTCGTCGTCGGCTCCGTCAAATGCTCTTGCATTAAATTTATAGCGCACAATAAAGGTTTGCGGTCGCTGGCAAAACTTCAACGCGCCAAATACCGCAGGGCAATTACAGCATAAAAGGGCCACCAAGCCAGAACCCCAACAGACCTCTATCCGGAGAGCAGAGAAAGAGAGGGAGAGAGAGAATGAGAAATTGCGAACCCAAAAATCTACATGCATAAATATGTTGCGGGACCCGCAGGGCGGAAGTGTTCATTGGTCAGGTCAGGATGGTCTTGAGCATCAGTTGCTAACTGATTTGCTTACATTTCTGGTCTCATTCACGTATTCTCTTTCTCTTCCTGCTTGTGCTCGATACACAGGCTCGTGTTTTGCTTTAAACAACAACAACAACAACAACACGCCGAGCAACAAGAATGCGGTATATGAGGAGTATATGAGTTTTATGAATAATATCCTAAAGGCATTAATTTTCAAATTGGTTATTTTGGCCATTTGGCAGTCGGTGAGCATGTAAACAAGAAAACACACACACACACACACACACACATACATACGTACATCAATGGCCCACAGTCATATTGGGGTAACAGACCGTAAAGAGAGAAATATGTGTAATATGATTAAATTTTATCAACAACAAAGCAAAAACAACAAGCAGCAGCAACAGCAACAACAGCATCAACCAAAAGAACATGAAGCATAACCCAAGCTTAAGTGGCTGCAACCAACGCCAAAAGCAACATGAGGCACGTTCAACAGCTTCGACGACATCTATAAATGTATTTATATACAAGACGTTCATACTCTCATACTGATTCGCATCTTTATCGCCATCATGGTCCTGATTCTCCTTTTTCTCTGCCTTGTGACAGCTTTCCATGTGGCAATGTGTTATTTATTGCTCATTTATGATTTGGACGCACATCATATTTGTAAGAGACATTGTCAACTGGCATCATATCGAAATCATATGGAAAGCAAAGCAAAAACAAACCATGGGACACGCTTCCTTAGAGTTAAATATAACATGATGTTGTGGTTGGTATTGTTTTTATTGCTATTATTCCGTGTATCGTGTTAGTCTTATAGCGCTTCACTATAAATATATGAAATGGGAATATATTTATCGACAGCTTATTAAGCACAGAGAAGTAAGATTATTAATGTTTAAGAAAAGAACTGTATCCTATATAATTTGTGATTGTGTCTTGAAATAATGTCATCGATATCTTATTTTGTCTCACTTAATTATTTATTTAAAAAATATTGTAACAAAAATTATATAAGGCTTAAGTACAGTGGATTACCAAAAAATAAATTGCTGATTTAAATCGTATAGCTGTTTTGTTTTCAATTTAAAGATTCATTCCAGATAATTGGATTATAGAGCTTGTTAAAAAAAATTGTTAAAAATATATATATAATTTGGATTCAACAAAATCAATTAATCAAATTTATTTTTATATATAAGTCCTGATAGATATTGAGATTTTCATATATATATTTTAATAATTATATTTATTTTGACTATAATCAAGTTCCATTTAATCTCAATTATTTGCAGGGTTCACAGACAACATATATATTAATAATAAAAAATATGCATAACTTTCGTAAATATGAATGAAGAATGAAATTAAAACGTGCCCCATCACATGCCACCAATGTACAGTCAAGTCTTGTGTCGACATACTTTTTTCCTGCCTTTTGTTGGGCACTCATTACAAGTTGCAACATGAAGCTGTCATGTTGCGCGTATGATCAACACACACAGTTGTCTGACTGCTTTGCATATTGCGTATACGCAACGTAGTTTTGCATTATGCATCGCATTTAATTGACAACTGTTGCTGTCTGATTGAATTTTGATTGTTGCCTGCCATTTTTGCATAAATTGCAATGCAACAATGCCAAACAACTCAACGGCAATTATGCTGACAACTTGTCTCCTCTCACTTTGCCACATTCCCCTCCATTGTTGCTGCCACTGCAACTGTTGTCGTGTGTAACTTCATTTTGCCGCATTTGATAAATCTAATAAGTGTCGCTGCCGTCATGCAATATTAAACCACGTTGCTGCTGCTGTCACACCTACATCCCTCCCTATCCAGATGCCAACCCTCTCCCCTAATCCGCATCCCAAGAATGTTTACCTTTAAGGTTAACGCAACGCAAAACTTTCCAACTTGTCGGCGGCAAAAGTTGCACTTAAATTTTGACATTACTTTATTTTTTCTTTTATTTCTCACTTTTATATTATCAGAAGTTGCCTTGCGCCTTCTTCCTCTCTCTCCCTCCACTCATTCTTAGCTATGCAACAATGCACATTGCAACTTTTTTTATTATTGTATTAGCAAAAGTTTTTTACGCTTTTACTTTGCCTGCCACATTGCTTTTACTTCTTATCCAGTTGGGCGCTCTAAAGTATGCTGCATGCCACAGCTGCATGCCCCACAACATATTCATAGCTGTAGGAATGCAGGAGAGCATTTACGAGTAGAAAAATCTTATTTACCGACCAGCTAATAACATTCTGACCAGACTTGATGAACAAACCAGTTTACTGAAAGATATTTGGCATACTAAAAACTGACTTGATTAAAATCCAACTGCCAATCTATCGATCTGTAAGTAAGCTGATATATGAATTCATGATTTAGCCATTCAATTGCCTACCGACTCGAGTATGAATGCATTCGAATACTCACTGTTGTTGCCTGGCAACTCAACTCAACTGCATCCCCATTGGGACTGGCTTACAAACTTGGCAAACACTTGAGTGCCTTGTCAAGACACACTTTTCTATTTCCATTTCTAATTGACTGTAAGCTGCAGCAAAATACAGAGAAATACATACAGTTGCAACTCAAGGTGTAAACGTGGCCCAAACCATTGTCAATTGGTAGATGTGTTGAATTTTTTGTTAGTTAATTTTTAAATGCCCATCTACACAATTTCCATTAATTCTGTGTGCAACTCAACTGAAACGTAAAGGAACAAAGGAACAACGCCTTCAGGTGCACATAACAAGAGCACGAGAGAAGCAGGGAGAGGGAGAGTAAGCGAGAGAGAGAGAGAGGGAGAACTATCAGCGGCATCGGGTGTTGATTGTGCTAAATAACTGCACAACAATGGGGCCTAAGTACGTTGATAGAAAAGTAATGAAAGCCAGTCGAGCAATGTCTGAACAGGGATTAGAAGGACAAGAAGGGAAGGCCAAAGCAGAAGCATAAGCAGTATCTGAGGCTGGAGGCTTGAGGCTGCCTGATTGGTAGCGCCAACAAAGGCTAATTCGAGTGGCGAGCTGCTTGCCGGGCACACAATAATTGGTAAAAGTCGAAAGGAAAAAAGAAATATAAAGCCAAAACAACATGAAGCAAATCGAAAAACAAAAGACGAAAATTGTGTAAAGTGGTTTTATGGAGCAACAAAATAGAAAAATAGGATTTACCACACATACACAAAGAAAGATGGAAGAGTGCCTGTTCACTTGGGATGTGGCTGAGAAGGCTAAGAATGCCTTAAGGTTAAAGTAAAGATTGCAGCAGCGGCTCAAATGGATTTACGTGTTGCGAATTTTAATTAAACGATAAAAAAAGGGCAACAGACATGGCCTCAGTAGAGGAGAGAGTCGAGAGTGGAGAGAGATGGAGTGTAGAGGGATGGAGATGGCAATGGATGACCAGCGCACTGCGTGTGCTTAGCACAAATTTATGGCCAAGTCGAAGGCCTGTAGAAGGAGCTGCAACAGCAACAGCAACAACAACAACAACAAGATGTGGCAGCATCATTTGGCCGCGTTTGCCGTTGACTTCTTGCTATTCATTGCGCCAGCCGGTGTAAAATTTAATTTACGAGCTTGTATTTTCAATATGGCCACAAGCATACGTCCACGTCTCTCCACATCTCTGACCAGCTGGCTCTTAAAAGTGATTAACATTAAATCATATACAAGGTTTGGTCATATCTCTCCCAGCCACCTGACCACACACAGATCCATTTACAGATCTCTCTCCACTCACCGCCGCAAACAATTACATTTTCTGCACGCGCCCTTCATTCATTTTCACGCACGTACGATTTTTCGCACACAATTTTCACCTTGTGGTCGGCCTAGAAGAAGAAGAAGACAACCAGCAAATAAAAAAAAAATATATAAAAGGCAAAAGCATTTACAGCTACGCATTTTGTTTGCTAATTTCAGCTTATCAACGAGCCGAAAGCACTCTCAGTCGCCCCTCCAACCCCACAGACCCCAAGAACCACCTCTGACCACCTCAGACCTCAATTGACACCAGACAGCGGCTTCTTGAGATTCCCTACCTTCCCTCTTGCCTATCCCCTGCTGGTGTGAGGGAACTCTGAACTTTTAGCAATTTGTTTGATTTTGTGCTTATTGGACTTTCGTTTTGCATAAGCAATAAACATAAATTATCGACAACGTCCAGCAGCGATGCTGACATTTATTTATGCCCATAACTCATTGAAATCGAGAGCGCAAGCGTTGAAAAGTATAGTTTAATATTTTCTACGCTGTTGCTTTGCTTTGCCATGGTCCTGGGTGCATGTCCTGTGGACAGGACTTCCCTTGGAGTTGCCTTTCAATGTGACTTGTTGGGTCAAGCAGAGTTGAATCAGAGACAACTCTATAGAATCTGGTCATGTTAAATACCTTAATGTTATATTTGCCAAAAGGTCCTTAATAGTAGAGCACAATACTCGTTTGTTAATTTCTGTATTATTCAATAGAGGGTTAAAATTCTAATAATTGTAAAGGCATTTAAAATCCATAGCAGTCTGGTATAGATCTTTAAAATCTATATAAAATCAAATCAAAGTGATGGTAATTAAAAAAATTTAACTAGCTTTGCATTGTTCAAAGTGTGAGTGCTTTTAGCTTAGTTCATTTATTTTCTATGAACTCTAAAACTATCAACTTGCCTTCTATCTTTTTCTGCACAAACTCAGATAATTTCTATTTAGTTAAACAGCTCGGGAAATTCTTATTATGTGCGACGCTTTCGAATTTGTGCATTTTGTTGGCTATCGAATGACTGAATCGAGACTTCATTTCTTTGATTACTTTCTATTTTGTTGCAACACTTTTTGCAGGCATCTCGTGCCACTTGTTGATTACTTTTAAATGAGTTTTGCTCGAGGCGTTTCTTAACTCATTTGCCGATGTCCGTTCACACTTTTCGCTTAGCTCTCGGTTCTCAGCTCTCGTTACTCCATTTACTATTTGTTATTTGCGTCATCCAAGCAACGCTTGTTGATTGATATTTACGCGCGTTTGATTGAAGTGTAATCAGCAGTCAGGCGGTTGGGGTAAGGACAGTGATTGGAGAGGGGATGGGGGCGGGGTAGTATTAGCAGCAAAATGAAATGTAAGTGAGCAGATCGTAATTAAAATTGCGCTCAGTACAAAAACAACGCAACAAATTACGCTCCGAGACACAAACAATATGCATTAGAGTCATAGCTAAAGGAAAGGGTCAAAGTACTCAGATGACGGCGACAAGAACTTCCATTACGACTCCGGCTTCGTCTCCGTCTCCGACGGCAACTCCGTCTCCATTTCTAACTGCAACTCCGAGTCGACTGACTGCTGACTGACGGCAATGACGTTGCACTGACGCTGCTAATGAAAATGGTTGCATAAACAAGCGCAGCAAGCACATAATGAACAGCATGAACAGCATGAACAGCAGCGGCAACAAAAGGAGGCGCCCCTAACAAAATGGGCATCACAAAAGATGAAAGCCAGGCTGCCACTCATAAATACGTTGACAAAAACGAACCAAACAAACAAACTGAACTGAACAGAACTGAACAGAACTCAGAGACACACAAACAAATGGGCAAATAGAAAAACAAAACTGCCAACCACTCGTGTGTGCCTTGACAGAGATGGAGAGTACTCCTATCCCTCTCTATCCCACTCTCTGTTTCTATCTCTGTCCTTTTGTCTGTCTGTTTCACTCTATGCCTTTCAAGCACTCAGACGCCTGAGCGTAAATCAAAGTGAAAAGCGTGCTAATTGCATTAAAAGCATATAAACAAAATGCAATGCAAGTGGCTGTGATAAATAAAAACCCAGCAGCGTCCGCCCCTTAGCTCTTTTTTCCCCCTGCTTCCTCTCTGCCCACCCTTATATATTCCACTCCCTTCGCTACACATTGCCCCTGGCCTGTGCTTGTTACTGATGTCCTTTTGTGCATACGCGCACTGTGAAATTAAGCAAATAAGCACGAGCATAAGCTCATATTCACACACTGAACGAGAGTCCTGGCAACTTTGTAGCCGGAGTCCTCTCGCCTCGGCTTTTCATAATTTTGAATTGCTACAACAACTTTAAATACGTCACAGATGTTGGCCAGCTTTAACTACCATAACAAGATGCCTTCAACCGTAATAACTAAAGTTAAAGTTGAGACTAGAATGTTTGCAACTAATTGACGAATTCAGTTAGCTTTTAATTTAATCTGAAATTGTTTTCAATATGCTGATAAAATGCATATCGTTTGTATTGACAAATATTAAATGTTGAAATTTACAAAATTATCTAGGCTATAAAACTTTAAGTTGACTTTCAATATCGAATTTTATTGTTCTAATTTATTGTATTTCTATTAAAATTTTTGGAAAAATTGCATACGTGACAGAAAAATAGACAAGACCCTATAAGTAGTGCATTTGTATTGTTTTGATTAAGCTATCTTTAATTTATATCTTATGTAACAATGATGTCCGGCACACTTCCATCAGAATATACTATGTATGACTTTGTGCTCTAAAGAACCAATTATGACAAAGCTGTGATACAAATCTGTTGTGAAAACATATCAAATGGTCAATGAACTCACAAACTGATTGGACAGAATAGTGATTTCCTAATTCCAATTGATTATTGACTCAGGTTCTCTTGGTCTTTCGTACGGTTTTCTCTATGGTAGTCAATCACGAGGGCATAGCCGAAATTCAATCGTACAATGTGTTGATATATGACACGTAATCAAATGTTTTAAGTGCACGGCACACGCGGCACCGAATCTGGCCCAGAAGTGCACCCCTATAGGGCCCTAGTAGCAGACTGTACAAGTCAAAATAAATATGGCGCATTAAATGCGAAAGAAACGTATGAAAAGTGAAGGAAGAAGCGGGAAGCGCTTTCCCCGCAAAATTCGACAAGTAAATATAATAACAATAAAACGAAGCAGCATGAATACAGCCAAGGCGAGATATTATGGCAGCGCCACCAACAATAAAAAAACATACAACGTAGCAGAAATAACAAAAAACGCAACAACAATGCCAGACAAGGACAATTCCATCCACGCCGACGCCGACGCCGACGCCGACAGCGACATCGACATCGACAGCGCAGTTTGAGATTCCTTCAACTGCAGTGCGAAAAAAGTGTTGCCTACTTTTTGGGGCAACTTGACGAATTGCTTGGAGTACCAATTTTCATAGCATTTTATTTAAAGACTTAATAACATTCATTATTATATAATACTTTACATCGCTACACATGTGATTCGCTTACTTGTACTAGTCTTTAAAATATGTATCGTTTGCTAAATATGCTTCGTATTCGAGCTTAGACTAAACATTCAACAAGAGTTGCATTTCATAGATGATATTTCCATCAAGATATGCACTAGATTTTTGCACAAGTTTCTGATTAATGTGATTATTAGACTATGTGCTATAAAGAATTAGTTGTTAAATTTAGTAAATATTTGTACAATTAATATAACTACTGCCTAATATTTACGCTTATGCTGTGGAAATGTACAGGCGCCCATTAAGCTCTAAGAATATTTATTTAAATAGTACAATAAATGAGCTGCAACTAGAAAATTCTAAAAACTTTCTGTATAGGCTAGAAACATTTAAATATATTTGTGAATAAAATTGAATCTTCTCACTGCTTATTTATCTTAATGCAAACTGGAAATATGTTTAAATTTATTTTCTCTTAATAATTAAAGTTTTGTTTGGCTGTCGATTAAGTTTACTTACTAATTTCAACAATTATCTATTAGAATGAGTACATATTAGACTCGTAATATGCTAAATTAATTGTATCATACACTTCATGTGATTTTGAATTATAACGAAGACTCAATTATGGGAAAATTTTAGCTTAGCCTTGCTCGAGGCTCCTTTTTGCGGTAACAGGACTCGTCTGATTGTTCTTATAAACTAGGCTTGTACAGATTTGGCTATTTAAGTACTTGCGTATTGAATATTATTTATCTTAAATTCTATTCTATATAATTATTAATTTTTCAGCTTAATTTTTGCAATAACTTTTGAGCAACTTCTTAGCCTGCGTTAAAAGCCCGAAAGGAACAATGACATGATAGAACTAACTTTCAATTTCTATCTTTAATTCGCTATCTATATCTATATTTATACTTCAAAGTGTAGATTATTCATATGTACATTAGCTAAGCAGCTGTAAATTTGATTACCGCGCGGCAAAGGCGGCGTATACTTAATGTTTTTGTTATTTACTCTTCCTCGTTCTATCATATATATTTCTTGCACTGGCTAAATTGAAATATTTACACAGATTTTATGAGTTTGGCGTTGGCTGTAGAGAATGCCTGGTTGTGTCCATACATCTTCGTTAATTGTTATCTGCACGGCGTGGAGTCGTCGCTTAATTGGGCCAACAGGCAGCGGTCATGTTGCCAGCAGCTGCTCTCTTTGCTCCTCTGCCTCCCGTTCCTCTGGCTTGTGGGCGTGGCTGAGTGGGCGCACAACAGACTGACGCTGGCATTACACAGAAATGCTATTAAGACGGGCAGCGCGTATAGTGATATGCGTGCAATGTATTCCGATTTCGACGCACTCGATGATGCCACGCCAGCAGCAGCGGCAGCGGCAGATGTTGCTGCCGCAGGACGACGACTCTTCTTGAGCTGCTTGTCTACTTTAGGGTTGAGTTATGAGTGGGTGTATGAGTGAGTGTGTTTTTGGGAAAAGGGGATTGTAAAAAGTTAGTGCACACGGTTGACAACTGTTGCGTTGAAGTTGCGTGGATGATTAATGTCTCTACTCACCTTCCGTTGATTTGTCCAGCTGCCTCACAGTCTCCCTGGACTCCAGCACAGGTATGCGCTGATGCTTGTCACTCTCCACGCTCTCCTCGTTGCTCTGCCAGTACACAGAGGAGATTTTGGCGACACACTGCAATGAGGGTAGGTACATAGCTCATGAAATCTGTGCAGACCAGACGGAAATATAGGGGAAAAGCCCCAGTAAATGTGTTCACGCATTGACGGTGCACTAAAAGTTTTATGCTTTCATTAACTGGCTGATAACCCAAAAATGACCCGCATATGGAAATGGAAGAGCACGGAGAATGACCAACTGGGCAGACGATGCTTCATAAAATTTTGTGGCCTTTACGACACACATTTGCACTCGCCTCTTGGCCAGATTGTAATCAACATGCGCTGTCGTGTAATGCTGTCACAAATTGAATCAAAATGTTGGCGTAGGCGTTGGTGTTGGTGTTGGTGTTGGTGTTGGCGTCGGTCAATGTAATGTATCAATTTCAGGGTGGGTTGGTCAAGGGAAGTGCGCCGTTTAATCAGCTTAAAGCCGATCCGACAACACAATTCCGCCATAACTCACCTTCAACTTCATGTCGCCGTGCTTGAAATGTCATCCGCGTACACGAAACTCCAATCCGAGTCGCGCCACCTCGAGACCCTCCCGTCCAACAACTTTGGGCTCATAGGGGCGCAAGAGGGAACGGTTCGCGTGCATACCGTTAATCAGCCAACTGAGATGGCAGACGGGCTTCGATGCCGCCGAAGTGCAATTGACGCGCACCATGTCGCCAATTTGGTATCGAGGCTGACCGCCGGTGATTTGTGGTCCATGCTTCGGCGTAACTGAAACGAGGAGGCAAGTGTGGTAAGTGGTAAGTGGCAAGTGGCAAGTGGCAATTGGCAAGTGGAATAGTGGCATAGTGGTAAATGTGGCCACTTCGATTAGTCATAGCATAATTCAAATGGCATCCAAATGGAATGCAAACATTCGTACAAGGATATCGATGTAATCTCAGTTCACAGATTCAAAGTTTATTGAGCAAAGATATGATTTTAATTCGATATATATAAAAATGTTTTCAGCTCTTTCTTCTTCTGTTAAATAGATTCATTTTGATTCTGATTTGTCCAATTTGAGAACTACAGCTTTTTATATATGTTATGTGTTTGTATATTTTCAATAAAAATGTTGCTATATCTAAATTGTTGCCATTATTGTTGGAGAAAATTAATTAATTAGGCAATGATTTAATATTTTGTTATTATTATAATTTTATAAATAATAAATTAATGAATTTTAACGCAATAGAATGCCATTATGACCGATATATTTGATTCAATATGTCTTTATCAATACTTTTCCTCGATATTTATTCATTTTCAAGTCAACATGTCGTATTCGCAACTTTATCGTTTTAAAGTACAAGGTTTTATGTTGAGTTACCATAGCAAACATTAAACAAATAATGAGAGCACATCGAATCAGTGCAATAAGTCGAGCAAGTGAAAACAATCGCTATGAGAAATATCGAAGATAAAACCTTTGAAGTAGTCAGGAGGGAGGAAAGGAAAGAATGAGAGGGGCGGTCACTTTCCCAAATAGTCAAGCACAATTGCAACAACAATTGCCGTAAACTTTGTGTGCAATTGTAGCACGTTGTTGTCGTTGTTGTCGTTGTTGTTTGAGCATCGTATCTGGCTCTGACCTGGATGCTTGCCAATTGGGTCAGCCAGCCAATGGACAGCCAGAGAGACAAACAGACAGACAGACAAGCAAGCCATTCAGACATTTAGTTTGAATTGAAATGCAAAAAATGAACCTAAAAATATCGAATTCAACGCACACACAGGGGTTTTTGATAGAGAATTAATATTGAACGCTTTTGGGAAAATACGAATTGTTTTGCATCTGTAAAATTGCTTGATGAAATTTTTGTTGCAGTCATCGTTCACACAAATAATGATAATCATTTTGATTGCCCTTTTTTTCTTCAAAAAAAATGCCGGAGACAAAAAGAATATAGAAAAATTTCAAAAATATCTAAAGAAAATGAATGGACAAGATTTGTTATATTTGGCAGTGATTTTTCTCTTCATTTTTCCCCTTCATTATAATTTTTTTTCTTTGTGTTTTATTTGTCTCTTTTTATTCGACTCTACTCAACTGCATAAATTATTATTTTCCGTCTTTTATGTGGCACGTCTGTTATTACGCTCTCCTGACATTAATTGAGCTGTTGCTACTCTCTTTTGTAACTTAACGTTTTCTGTTAATATTATGTTTTTATTAAGCTTGTCCTTTGTTTTGTTATTGTCATTAGGCGTGGACCCGTTCTTCTTTTTTCTGTTGGTCATTTGCTTTAGCTGTATGAGAAGTTGGCTTGAGCTGAACCCAAATGCAAATTTATTAAAAATAAACATTTTTGATAGAATTTGAAAAAATAATTGGTAAATTTCCTTAATTTAGTAGTTGAAGTTGCAGCTGATTCAGCAGCTTATGATAATCTAATTTGGTTTGCTGTATTAGTTTTTGCCCAGTCGACGATATTTTCCGTTTCTGTTTTTCAATTTCCGCGCCTGCACTTCAATTATCCCTTTCGGCAGGCAGGCAGGCAGGCAAGCAGGAAGACAGGAAGAGTGAAAGCGACGCAGCACAAGCAATGAAAACCAACTGAGCCCACTAACTGGGTCAAATGTATTTTTCGCTTCGTCATTTAGTTGTGCGCCAGTAATCACATTCAATTATTTCAGCCACAACGCACATATAGGCTTATATACTGCCGCATTAATTTCAATATTCCGGTAATTTAAATCATTTGATATTTTTTTTGCTGCTTTTCCGCTTGTGAGTAAACGACTTTTATTTTTTGCAGCTACCATTAACAGGTGATTCATTAACTTAATACATACTCGTATAACTGCAGCAGTCACATTCATAATCCGCTTATGCTCGAACCCATCTAAGTACGAGAGTACTTCATCAAAATAAAACTGTAAAGTAGGAGCTTTGATGCAGATACAGATACAGATACAGATACAGATATAGATAGGTATAGGGATTCTGAATCAGATCGTTGGGCAAACATTAAAGTCAAGCATAATTAAGTAATTCCCGTCGCGCAACGGAAGCGTGTAGCTTTGATTGCTGCCTCATGCCACGTTCGCCTCATATTGCCCCATAAACTAGCATATAAGCCCAGTTAGTTAGTTAGCCTAATTATGCGATATACACATTTTGATAGCCCTCCTCCCTCATGACGGAAATAAACACAAAATTGCCTGGGGAGTAACAATTGAGCGCCATTGACGATGTCAATGATAATCAAAATAATGTTGATGTTGGGCTGGAAAAGTCAACCAACGATATACAGGTAGGTCTGACTATAAATAACGAAATTAATAAATGAAATTGCTTGACTTTAGCAAATATAATATAAGTAAGTTAAATAGAAAGGTGCGCTCATTTATAATTGTTCTCGTTTAACTCTTACTGTCTATGGAAATCAGTGAAGCCAACAAATTAATTTCAGCTTTATTTTCTAGATCCTCAAGAGTTATTTTTGTGTGTTGGGAAAACTCAAATCATTTATCAATAAGATAAGAAATACATTTGTATTGTTTGTTTCATGTCGTAAAATAGCAGTTGGAAATATACACCAGAATTAAGAGTATTGAGGTAGGTTACTTACATACTTCTTGTAAACAATAGTAACTATATAATATATTAATAAATAATATTGGAGTTCGAATTTGTTCATAATCATATAATATATTGTTAAAAATCATAACAAGCGACACAAAAAACAATAATTGGGTATGTAAATCTCATCACCATAAAATACAAAAATAAATATTAAGTTGCATTTACATTTCCATATTTAGCATACCATTGTGTTCGATAAAGAGTGAACTTTAGTTCAATTGAAAGTGTAGTCCAGTGCGGTTGCTTTTCGCTCTACACAACAATCAAGTGTCAGTAAAATGATTCATACGAAACAATTAATATTATTCAATTCAATTTAAATTTTCGGAAACCCGCACAAATTCTAGATTTTGTTATGACTTCACTCGAGGAGAATACGGGCTTATTGTATTCATTGAAATGTAAAAAAAATAAATTGAGATTTAGAGTTTAAAACGCAAGGACTTAAGGAACTGATTGCGATCACTTGTAAATAGCGTGACTAATAAATTTAAAATAACGCATGAACTTGAATAACAGTATGTGATTTGTTTTTTAAAGGGTATTTCATAGTCGGGGACTCAAATTTAGCATACTTTTTTGCTAAATGTCACATAAAAGTTCAAGAAATATATTTAACTGAAAATTAAATGTGTAACATACAATCAATATATTTGTATCAACTTTAATATGTTGGTTTTTATTATTATCGAACTAAAGACCACTTTTACGATCAACGATATAAAACAAATGTACACGTATTTGAACTCTCTAAGTTTCCATTTTTAATTCTGTTTGTTAAAGGTCGATGTCAGTCAGATTTGAAGTATAACCCAGTGTGGTTTATTTTCGATCTTCGTAAAACATGTGTGCTAATAAAATGTGTCAATTTAAACTAAGAATTGTACTATTCGTCGTTACCTGTACATCAGTTAGAGCGAATGAAATTCCCGGTTGTGATTACTTTGATACAGTTGACTTGACAGGCAGTAAGAGATTAACAAATGGCTCTTACGAATACAATGGAGTTTTAATACCTCCCGATCAAACTGGAATTTACAACTATAAGATACTATTTGAGGGGACTCCCACAACAGTCGAGGACCACATAAGAGGATGTGTGTGTAAGTTTAAATCCTGCATTCGATACTGTTGTCATCGACATCGAATCGATCCGGCTAATGAGGAAAAATGCACTACCGAATTCAGTAATGATCGTGTAAATGTAACTCTCAAGGATGGAACAAAGCAGGAAAGAAACATAAGGGATCAGTTTGTAGTACAGCCAGGAATTCGCATCCTATGTGATAAAAAAAATCACATTGGACCCTTTGCTCCAAATGATGACTGGAAACTTTTTGAGGTAGGACAAAAGTTCGTTATTCGAATTAACTGAATATAATAAATACAACCAAACACTCTACATATGTAGAATGGTACGCTGTTTCGATCGAATGATGCTGTTTATCTATCGAAGCGAAATTATTGCATACAGCCAAAGGAGTTGGCCAATCTGGGATACAACTATATGCTGTTGCCTATGAATTGTTTAAACAATGATGACTTTGTATATGGTAAAATTTTCGTTTAACATTTATAGTTTTTAAAATGTCTTTTAAAATTTAAATTCCAGTTCATTTCGTGTGCATTTTTTTTCTGCTGCTGACCACTTTTACTTATGTATTTGTGCTTAAGCTACAGCACATTCATGACAAGTGTTATCTCTGTTATCTTATGTGCATGTTTGTCAATCTGTTAACATATACATATGATCACAACAGTTAAAACTTCAATTTTTGGTGTCCACTGCTATTTTGTAGGTAAGTTTTACCCCATACTCGTATCTGCGTGACTAAGTATAGGAAACTGTAATTATTATTCAGCTTATTTGGCCTATTCATCCAGTATGGCCATATATCTCTGGCTGGCCGTAATGTCTTTTGATTTGTGGCGAATTTTCGTTTGTAACATGTTTGTACCCAATCAAAAAAAAGGTAAATCGATCTTTTGGAAATACAGTCTCTCTGTTTGGGGCACAGTTTCTGTGCTTCTACTGATAACAATTCTAGCTGATCATCTGTTAGACAATCTTGATATTGATTCCAATTGGAAAATGGGATATGCCTACTACGAATGCTTTGGCAAAGGTTAGTCTAATGCTAATAACATTTGTACTTATTATGAAAATGTTTTAAAATTATTTTCTGCAGTGAATGATTGGTCGAGTGTTGTTTATTTATTTGCACCTGCTGCCATAATGGTAATCATAAATATAACTTTCGTTATCACAACTGTCTGGCGCGTTCACATTGAAAATCGAAAAAACCGCAAACAGCTTAAAGTACTGGGACAGCACGATTTAAAGAACAGTATAAGGTATATTTATAGACTTATTACAAAGCTTCATTATACGTATGTTCCGCATTTATTTCTATATTTAGATTTACATTTTATATGCGGTTCTTCTTAATCGCAATTATGGACTGGCTTATCCAAATCACAGTGGCTGTTTATAATCTTGGCGGAAATACCCCTCATTTTCTTCATGGGGTCTCAATGAGTGTGATTCATTGCTTTCTCACCTTTGCGGTTACCGTCAGTAGGAAAGATGTTCTGCAAATACTATCTAGCTGGTAATCCTGTAACTTATGTATGTATGAATTGCATCTGTAGGTTATAATTCATTTTACTCTATTACAGGACTGCTCAATTTAAAAGTAAAACCTGCGCGACAACACAAATCTCAGATTCTTCTTCGAATTCTAAGCTAAAACTTTCGACAACATAAAATATATGATTCAGTCATATTGTACTTAATTAAGTTCTGTTCAAAATAATTGTTGTATTTAAATAATTTTTAGAATAAATAAAGTAATAATGTTTTAATGGAATTTATCATAAAAGTGTATTTAGAATTCGTTGTAGCCTGTCATGTTACTTATTCACAAATGTGTTAAGCATCAGGATTGCAATAACCGGAGTCGGTTGTCGGTTTTGAAAATGCTGGCAAGAGGCGAAATGCGAAATATAGCGAATAACAACTGGGACTTATCGTGACGAGGTTTGCTAGAATTTCAACGGCCGTTGCGGCTGTTATTAAACACGTTTATTCTAAGTTTTCCCCAAAGCACTTTTTCATATTGCGTTTTGCCATATTTTCGCCATGTTTTGTTGGATTGCGCAAAAATTTCAAATTAAGTTGCTGCACAGCCCGTCAGGTTCAGCTTCAGCTTCAGATTCAGATACATACAGTTTCAGTGCAGAGCCAAGCCCAGAACCAGAACCAGATCCAGACCCAGACCCAGCCCCAATACCCATCTCAATCCCAGACCGAAGCCGAAGCCAAAGCCGTGTGTAGAGCAGTCGTAGTCGTATCCGGATTCAAGTCTGGAGCTGTAAGTGAGCAACAGAATTGCATCACGTACATGGGCAATTTGCCAGGAAAATAATACAAAACACACACACACACACACACTCACACGCGCAGACAGATGTGCAGACAATGTGTGTGTGCGTGTGTGTATCTGTGTGAAGGTTGTTGAACGCTGCCCAACTGGCCAAGTTCCTGACTGCGTAGCCTTTCATAGTCAGTTTTATATATCTTTTTAGTTGTATTCTGCTTTTATTTTTATTATATGATTTTTTTTGTTCTTTGTTTGTTTCGTTTATTCGGCACAGGTTTCATGCTTGAGAATTTGTAAATCGCAGTGAGAAACAATGAAGGAGCATAAACTAAATAAATGTGAAATATTTTATAGGTATGTATGCACTTGTTTGTTGGTGTTCTATATGAAAAAAAACAGATTACTTTTCATCGCTTAGTCGTTGCTGAGCAATTAATCTTTCCAGTTCTTTTGCTCTGTTCACTTACCCACAACAATCATGTCCTCATGACCGGAAACTGTCTGGAACGAAGGCGCCTCGCCGGACACTTCGCACCGATAACGACCCGTCGACTGTAGGCTTACCGAGCGCAGGACAACGGCAATGTCCGTCGAGTTTTGCAACTGCAACAACATACAAACACAAATAGTTTTGGAAACAAAGACAGAAATTAAGTATAGGTCAAAAAACAGCATGTGGGTCATTAAATAAACGCCTTTCACTTTCGGAAAAATAAATATACATGTATTACTTTTACATGTCTTGACCACAAATCATTAGAGATTTGTACTTTAACTTCAAATATAAATAATTCTTCATCTTTTAGATAGCATTATAATAGCAGAATTCTTAAAATATAATACAGAATTAATAATAAATTGACAACTGGATGAATTATAATAATTAATCTAAATTCGCATTCCTCGATTGCCTGCAATCAACTTTAATTTGAATAATAATTTTTAGACTATGCTCAAATACAAAAGAAATTAATTAATAAATAAATCGAGTGCCTTGGATGGTGAATAATTAATACTCATTTCAGAAACAGTCTTTGAATTAACTCGAATGTGCTCAAAATGTTTTATGATTCACATTGTAACGCTCAAGGGTATCATCATCGCCATCATTGATGCCACCAGCGTTAGCATCATCATCATCTTCATCATCATCATCAATTCCATCCTCATCCTCCTCTTCATCATCATCATCAACATCATGATCCTCAGTATCATAGTCATCGTCAATCAATGATGTTGATGTCTCAACCAATTCGCTCAATTCCTTATCACTGACTGGAAATACACTGTCCAGTTGTTCCGGCGTGGCATCGAAATGTTCCATGGCAGCATGAAGTTTGATTTGACTCTCCATATGCATAATGCTCTGGTCCTTGTCAATCTTGCCCAGACGCAGACCGACCTCAATGGGATTGCTTTCCGGCTGACGCACCATTTGAGCTATCATTTCAATGGCATCCTCATGGTTGAGCGGCGGCACCGACTCCTCCAGTGTCTGCAGCACTTTCGATTTATTCTTGGAGTACATTACACTGAGTTCCGAAAATGTTAACGAACGTATAAACTATTTGCTGTCTATCTGTGTAGCTACAAGTAATTGACTTTGGGAATGAAAGAAAAACAGCCTGCCTACTCGACTCAACTCGTCTCGACTCGAATTGAATTGAATCAGTTGTAGTTGATGTTCTAGCTGAGTGTTCACTCACCTCCACATCGACGCCGGGCAACGGAAACACCTGTCCAGGTGGCATATCACGTGGCACATAACGATAGAACTCGAAGCCATCTTTATACCATTTCACAGAGTACAGACTCTCGCCATCCAAATCGAATTTGCAGCCCAGGACGGCATCCTCATATCGCATGATGTGCTTCGGTATGCGAATCTCAGTCATTGTCAAACTCTCCACATTTACTGCAAAAAGAAAGGAACAAGAACAGGAGATTAGTTATTTAAAGCAGCTATACGGTTAACTAACTAATTCTTTTCGAGCGCTTTAATAGGCATTAGAACAAAGACATTTCTTGCCTGCAGTTCTCAACTTCTACTGCTTTTTCTTGTTCTTCAACGTATCCTACGTATTCTTCTCAATGCCAGGCCCATAAATAACTTGCAGCAAGTGCATAAAAGTCAAGGAAATCGAAAGAAATTCGCTGGCGAGCCAAAACAATGCGCTTTTGTTTTGCCAACACAATGCCAACTAGCGAAAGAATGAAATCTGGCAACTTGAGGCGTGCGAAACGTGACTTCTATCTCACTCTCACTCTCCTTTCACTGTCACTATCTCACTGCCTTTCACTGCCTTTCACTGTCTCACTGATGAGGATTCTGTTGTGTTCACTCGAGACAACGAAACGAAAAGTTGCCGACTTTTAAACGCACACAAAAGCCCAATAGGTATAGGCTTAGACAATTTGGGTCAAAGTTATGACACGAAAATCAAGATATGAAATTAATATTGCAGGAGAAATGAGCAACTGCATGAAAGCCAAGAGAATGAAAGAGAATTTGCCAACAGAACGAGAAATGCTTTAAGAAAGATTTAAGTTCTTATTTTTATTCTCTGATTCTGCAAGCTTCTTAAATACTTCATGAATTACTCAAGCAATTAAAGGAAAATATTTTGAATTAAATTATGATAAAATCTGAAATATAATAATATTAAGTAAATTTGTTGAGATTACATATTGGATAGGACTAAAAAGAAATCTCTAAATATATTATGTACTAGATATACATGCATTAGGAATATCCAGATCTTAGATTACATTTTATAAATATAATTTTGAAGGCTATACATTTTTATTTAAAGATTTATAAATGTCAGATTGTAGAACGTAAAGAACCTCCCTTTCTAATGAACCTTAATAATAATAAGAATACAAAATTTATCTGCTTTATTCTCCGCAGTTTTTCTATTTTGGTTAGACACCCATCAAATTAGTTAATGCAGCTAATATACTAAGTAAATTAGTTAATTGTTTATGTAAGGAGTACTCAGTGTTACTAATATATCTTTTAATACACTATATGGTTTATATTTAGACTGCACCCGTCTGATGGTTGTGCTATAAATACGACACAATGCTCAATTCCAGTTGTAGGATGTTAACTTGGCTTTTCTTTTTCTTTTTTTTTTGCTGTGATGCGTTAGCGTTTAGCTAAAAATAAAAGCTCATTTTCATTACGTCACTGAAAGCGGCGGCATTAAAGGCATTTGACCGACCAACCAAAGCAAACGCCAAAGCGCCCGACAGCCTTTGGCGGTAAAATAAACAAGCACAAAGAACGTGCGTCGAGCACAGTGCACAAAGGCAAACATCCGCCATTGAAGCGTCGCCGACGCCGTAGAAAACCAGGAGCAAAAGCAGGAGCAGAGAATCAGATGCACGAGAATCAGAACCAGAACCAGAGCCAGGAGCAGAATCAGGACTAGGGCGTGAACCGGAATTGTTTAATTTTAAGTTTAGCTTACAACAGTCAGTCGATTTATTCAGTAGAACTATCATGAACGATCATTAGTTTATTCAATATAAAATTTTACCATTTCATATGAAATCAAAAAAACTAATTTTATAAATATTCAAAATTTATATAAGGTATATATATATATGCATACATAACAAAGAAATTGAACCTAACTACGAAATTTAATTTTTATTATACTAAAAGCGGCTTCAAATAATATTTAAAAAAAATAAAATAAATAACAAAATGAACGAAATGGTTCACACGTTCATCTGAACGAATCGAATCAACTCTAACAGTCAGTGAAAAAAGGAGTCGTCAACTCGTGCGCCTTTTGAGTGGAATTCGGATTGACGGCGTCGGTCGCCGTTTGTTTTTCCTGTTTTCCCAGTGCGTTGGCCGATGTTGATGTGTTTGTTTGTGGTGAACACTTTGAGTCAAGTATTTATGACATAAAGTATGATTTAGCAATATAAACTCAAACAAAAATGCATTGCAAAAGGCGGACAAAAGTAAGTTCCGCTTTTAACGCACTCTTTGAACACTTGGCGGCTTTTTGCTTTGATTTCCCGCTCTTTATGACTAAAAAGTTTAATTTCAGCCAACAAAATTCAGCAGTAGCACATGAAAGTCGCTACTCAGCATACCCAACTTGGCCTTCAGGCTATTTTTCCGTTAAAAATAAAATTCTGAATTTAATAGTTTTTCCAAACCGTTGAAACTAAACAACCCAATTAGTTTTTGGAATAATACACTTAAAATAAACACTTTCAATCTATCAATTGCAATTTCTAGAAGGACTTTTGTTTATCTGTCAAAATAAATACCTATTCAAATTGAACAAAACACACACACTGTGTAAAGATAAATATAGCTGACCTAGACAAATGACGTCAGTGAAAATGCCGTCAACAAGAAAGGAAATGACAAAAACATGTTGGCCCAAATATGTAAGCAAAATGTAAGCAAATACCAAGTGGGTGGCAGCATCTGAGCCAATCTTGATAGCGGCTATCAAAAAGCGAAACCTGACTAATTATTAAGTCAACGATTTGAAATTCCATGCAACATGAAAAGTTTTGTCATCTAACTGGTGCTCAATTAAACTGTGAACTGAAAAAGGTAGGGTAATGCGAAAGGGTATAACAGAGGGCCGAAAGTTTTGCATTTGATGTCGTGTTACGGTCTAAATACGATTACCTTGAAATAAAGTTGCCGCACTAAAGTTTCGCAGTTAATTATTGTTGATTTTTAAATGATTTCCTTTGACGCTTGAGGTCAAATGTCAACTACAGGATAAAGTTGAAGCCTCAACGCCAAGTAAGCTTGTTGCTTTAATCAAGGCCAAATCCAAACAGTTAACAAATTGAGTGTTAAGCAGAGACCGTAACGATTGCAAAATTTAATATATAAATTATTTAGTTGAATTTATTTAAAACTGAAATTATGAATTGAATTAAAATAACATATATATTTTTTTTATTATAAACAATTTTAAATACAAGTAATGAAATTAGAATTGAAAATAACATTAAAATTTATATTATAAAAACAGTTTCAAAAATAAGCCTTTTTCGTCTATCACCATTTAATGGACAAAAGAAAACAAAAATTTAATGTTATATCAGAGATTTTCTCATATTTTTCATGCTTAATTCTTTTAAACTCACAACTCCTATAAACACGTAAATCTACAATTTTTGATAAGACTTTGTATTAAAAAGAAAAAAAAAAACAAAAAATGGAATGCAAGTGGGGAGAGAGATGCTTTCCTTACTGGGAATTTAGGCTTAAAAATTCGGATGCACTCGAGATGATGATTTATGCCGAGACTAAGGATCAATTTAGACCGGATGCCAAGCCTTGAGCAAATAAAGATGTTTTTGCATGTTCCGAGAACGCCGTCAGCATCAATACGCATCAATTCCGCCCCCTTTTTCGGCTCAGCTGACGGACAGACGGAGACAGACGAGCCTGGAACGTGCTTAATCTACAATCAGAAGCGGAAGTTCCTCTCAGTCTACAATGACAACAAGAGCAGACCGTTGTCTATTGTCTATGTCCCTGTCAGTGTCTGTGTCCCTGTCTCGTATCCCTGTCTCATATCCCTGTCTGTGTCTGTATCAGGCTCGTTTTCTTTGACGATGAGTGCGTACTTTTTGTCTGGATTGTTATTCTCGTTGCTGCTGAAAATGGAGCACGTTCCTTGCTCCTTTGCTGCATTGCAGGCGCACTTGCATTTGCATATTCCCGCAGTGGAGGAGGCGAAAAACTCGAAAACTTTGCCATCGATTTGAAAGCCTGCGCATAGCAATGTGAACGACGCTGAATTAGTCCCGGAAACAAAGTCAAAACAGTGTCGCGTATTTATGTTTCAAATTTGTTTATTTGCTTAAAGAATTGCACAAGAATTTGGCTTAAAGAAACATTTTTTGTTTGGACAGTTGTAAGAGAGAAGTTTTTCCCATTGCCTTTCTTACTGTTTCAATTGCTTTGAATACTCTCAAACAATATTGTTCGTCATAATTAATTGTAAATGATTGAAACAGATGTCAACGCTCAGGTCTAATGTTCTACAATAAACCTAATCATAATGAAATAATGTCGAATATTAATCAAACCAGCTGTGAATATGTACAAATTGTGATTGTCAAATTGTATGGAATACAACAAATACAACAGCACCTATTTTCTTTAATTAGTATATCAATTAGTGAACTCACACACACACACATCCAGTATGTCCGTGTTCGAGTATGTGTAAAAATATAATTAAAATTCATTTCGACTTGTAAATTGGCTGACGGCAAAAAGTGCTTGCATCAACCCAAAACTGATTCACAGCAATGGCAATGTGCATATATATGAAATCGATTAATTCAATTAAATTGAAAACATCAATACTGCGTTTTATGATTAATTATATGTCCAGGCAACATACACACACAGACACGCACACACACACAAATTTGATGGGCGCCATAATCTATATGTAAAATATAGTTTCATACTTTTAGGCGCATTTAATTTGTTAGCTTAAAGTTGTTTCAAAAGTGTTTGCCATACAATTGATAGACGCAATTTAGTTGCAAATTAAGTAGCATTATAAATAATTGTTTCAAAAGAGCTATCATAGGTTTTGCCAAACAGTTAAGAATAACAAAATATTTCAATCAGTTATGCTTTAATAAACTCAAAGTAGTACTCTCAATGAATCTTGGACTACTTTTCATTAAGTGGCAGTTGGTCTGCGTGTCGGTTAACATTAGTTTCATGTACTGCCAATAAATATGTACTTCCTTCTGACTGCTTTCCTTTCACTTGGTTACATTTGCCAAAGTGTGCGCCACGTTTGCTTAATTTCATTATTGTTGCTCACTTTCTTACGCGCTGGTATTTTCTATTTTCTGTTTTTCTTCTCATTTCTGCCCCTCTCAGTCATTGATGTGACATGCGTACGTGACCTCATAATATAACAAAGTAAGATTTTTATCTATAATTCAGTGACGCGCTTTCCGACCGAATTAAGTGCCGTACAGAAATCGCCAGCACAGTTATAACAATCATTTCTTTCTTTCAGCCTGTCTAGACGATATTATGTTTGTCAGTAATTATGTGCCTTCAATTGAGCAAATTATCCGCACAATGCAGGAAAACTCTACTTTCGTAGTGCCTGTAAGTAAGTTCACAAAAACTTTCTCTTTGACAGTTTCAGCATCCAATTGAGGCATAGAAAAAAAATGAACATGTATATATTATTGAAGCAAAAACTTGCGCATGTTTATTTATTTAATTAAATGCGACACCGAGAAAGCTTTCTATAAGCACTCGAAAACTGGCGCAACCATTACGAGGCTAAGCAATCAAGTTAATTAATTTAAGTTAAATGAAACAAACAAAAAATAGCCAGCCAATCATTTAATTTGTCATCCAAAGCTAATGAATAGAAATGTTTGTGCCCAGCTAGAATTTTAATCAATTTAATACAGAAAAGATATTATCTACATATCTGTCCCAAAATCCATAACAAGAAGTCATCGAATTGTTCTTAATCGAAATATTCTCGAAAGCGTTATAAAATAATAATCTTCATTTAACCGCTGAAAGTTTTTGAGTTGGGTTTGACATTGCGTATACGCAGAGTTTACTCTAGTCAAAGATATTGTCTTTTAGCTACCAGCCTATTAGTCGTGTCTGTGTCGAAATGAGTTTACCACAGCGACAAGACGCCAGTTAATTTTGTTTATATTGTCAAGTAGTTTGATGAACTTAATTAAAAATAAGGCAAACTTATTATTAATGCCCAAGCTTGGGGAAAAGCGAAGGTCGTGCAGAGCCTTAAACATGCCACCAAAGTTTGTCGAGTCAGCTGAGATTTGAGCCATTTTTGTTAATGGATTCAAAGGTTTCGACTGTCTGTCTGTCTGTCTATCTGTCTGACAGTTTGTCTGTCTTTGGCAACTGTCAAAGTTGTTTGGCATCTCGTAAAAGCTCTACACGGCCTTAAATCGATTAAGTACTCGTAATCGAAGTATCAAAATGTGCCACATGGTCTTTAAGGGCGACAAAATGTGGCTGAAACTTTGCGCTCCTACACATTTTGGGTCTGGCAACTAATATTGTTGGCTAAAATATTTGCACGCCCAAAATGCTGAAGGCGAACCAAGGAAAAAAGCAAACTTTTTGGCCAATTTTGCCGGGGCTCGTTTGCCGTTCGCCGTTCGCCATTCGCCAAAGTTGCTAATAAATTAAATAAACATTCAAACCCATGCCCAGCCGCATTCCCCAATGCCCAACCCCCTTTATCCCCCAACCCCCCACTCGTAAACTACTCACCGCCACAGAAGAGGACGAGCAGCAGGTTCCAGAACGTGAAGCAGACTGTGGGGCAGAAGGGGCAGCGGCAGACTGAGGGACTCTGTTGCTGGCGTCGTCTATTCAAAGTTGCACCCATTTTGTTGCATTAATGTGTTCCGTTGCGTTCCCTTGCTCTCTCCTTGCTCTCTCCTCTGCTTTGCTGTGTACTTATTTTGGTTTCTCTCTTTGGTGGCTGTTTGTAACACTTTTGGTGCTTTTTCTTGGCCAACTTTTCTTTCGGCGCTTGTTGTTGGTGTTGGTAAAACTTTAATTTTTCAATTTGTTGCGGAATTTTTGGTTATTTTTCTTTTGCTGCAATTTGGAGCACGCAGCGTTATTCCTTTTTTTTCCCCCTTTTGCTTGTTTATTTAGTTGTTTGCCTTGCGTTTTAGTTTGCCTGGTTTTGTTGTTGTCTCATTTGTGCAATGCAATAAATTTCACTTGACCGCCAACGAGGGAACCTGTCACCCACAAGCAAACTGATGTCCTGTTCCTCCTGTTTCTCCTATTGCTCATTCCCTTCTTCTGCTTCTTTTACTCTTTCACTCTTTCACTCTTTCTTCCTTTGTTCTCTTGTTGCTTTTAGCTGTGGCCTGCGTTTTGTCGTTTGCTATTTATTTTTATTTTCCATGCGCTCTTTGCTATTTGCTCTTCTTATTATGAGCTCGGCACACACATCCACAGACACACACACAGACATACATGTACATACACAGTTGAAAGTGTATTTACAGTTACATTTACATGCGTCCTGCCTGTGTTTGTTCAGCAATTTGTGCTTGTCTATTTGAACGCGTTTGTCTTTGCTTCCTTTTCATTTTCATTTTCAGTTTCATTTCAATTTCAGTTTGTCTCCTTTATTTCTTGTTGTTGTTGTTATTGTTATGCTTGTTGCTATTGCTTTTTTTATTCCACTTTGCTTAGCGTATGCACCAATTAACTGAAGCGTCAGCAAAATGTCAACTAGCAATCACACATATCCAAGATCCGAGCATTGATCCAAATCGAACAGATTCAACTGCAAAATGGAAAAGAAATAACGTTTAAAATTGTCCTATGAATTTCATATAATTTTTTAACTTCATGCATTTTTTAGAAAGTAACAAGAACTTTAAATATTTATTACTAATACTTAAACTCTTCAGCGGGAACTTTAACTTTAATAGATAATTAATGTGAGTACAATATATTCATCATATTTTATTGTAATCACCTAACTTAAAGCTTAATACTATTTCAAATTTCTATTTCTAATTCTATTCTTGAATTTTTTGAGCTCAAAATTAATAGCCAATTAATTATATTTAAATACCGAAGTTCAAAGTTCACTGAATGCAAGTAAACAATTCATTTACTGAATAAACTATTTTCTGACTACTGGACAAAGTGCTTAAATTCATAAAGAAATTCTGATTAATAACATACAAATAAAATTTTTTTAGTTTGCATATTTTTTTTATATTACTACTAGTAATTCTCTGTTAATGAATTAATATTAATGCAGAAATTCAGCTAACAAAAGCCAGCATCAAATTAATTCCAATATGCAGTGTTATAAATAATAAATATAAATGTCATTGTCTTGCTTATAAAGAGCTTACACATTTCAATATTAAGCCCCAGCTTAAAGCCTTAAAATTGCACCAAACTCTGTTAGAACTGGAAATGCTACAAAGAACACTAAAATTCTTCAATTAATTAATCACATATGGCCATTAATACTCACTGAGTACTTCATTCAAATGATGCTTGGAGTGACACAAACTGGTTGTAAGTTGGCCAATTCGAGTGAGCCACATAATAAACTTGATTTGGCAGCTCAAAAACCGAATGACAAACATAAGCAAGTGCATAAATTTATAATATTTTGGCAAATTCAAAAGCAAAATATGACGTTGGTGTGGCTCGTGTTTGTGTGTGTCGATGTGGGATAAATTAAATTTACATAAAATCAATTAAACACATACTCAGTAGAACAAAGCGAAGCATAAGAAAATCATAGACCCGAATATCTTACACAGACAGAGAGAGATATATTTACAAGAACTAACCGAAGAAAGTTTTCAAATGAAATCATGTTGCGTAATTAGAAGCCATGAATAATTTTAGCACCTTGTTGTCAGTTATTTAAAACGAAACTGGCTGACTCAATAAATGACTGACAGACTGACTGACTGACTGACTGATTGAATAGCTGACTAACGCAAATGCCTCGCCCCGCCCATTGAGTGGCTTATGCAAAATAGTTGGACCACAGTGCGTATACTTGATGTTGTCTCTGTGTGTAAGTGTAGGTGTACGTGTATGCTAAGTAAGAACAGAGCTGCTCAGACAGATTTACATAGGCAAGCTATCTTTCTGTCTGTTTCTCACAGCCTTTTGCATAATTAATTATGTGACTAGAATGGCGTCACCTTGTTAAATATGCAAATATCCCAAACGCAGGACTCCAACGTCTCCGAAGGACGTCTCTTAAAGGTCACTCACATGCTGATGATGAAGCTACTACTGTCTTAGCTACCAGTTTATAAGTCACTTGTCAGTCTCTCATGGAATTTGAGGGAATATCGTTGACAGCTTGGCTTAAGGAAATTAAATTGCGCATACGCCGTGTGTTTGCTGTATTCTCAGTTTAAAGTTAACCTTCAAATCTCTAGCATCACGACCACCTCAAAAAAGGTATTTCTATTGCTCTTCTCAATTGTTTACAATACAAAGCAAGCCGCAGTGCAAACTCACACATACACACACACAAACACACACAAAGTTCACACACACCCGCATACATTGAATGAACTAAAGCGCATGCTGTTATGTAGGCCAAACTCGGTTGAATGCTGACTGAAAAAAATGAGTGAATACCAGCACAGACTGACTATCTGACAGACTGACTGACGCACTGACAAGCGGGGCTCGGTACCCGGCCAGTTGTTTTTGTCCTAACCCTATGCCTGCCGTCTGTTAGGGCCATGGCCAACGACAGTGTCCCCTTGGTTGGATTTCGGGCAAGTGATTCCCTTAAATTTAAGCGATGACTGCTAGACAAAAGATCTTCAAAAGATTTCAAGTGCAGCAAGAATCAAAAAGTAAAGGAAAATAGGCATTTAAAAAATTTAACATTTGTTAGGATAATAAACAATTACGAGATTGTTGTTAATTTAACCTTCTTATTGGAGTAAAAAACATATAAACAATTACCTTTACTTAAAGAATTGTGCATTAAATCATTGTTTTGGCTTAAGTAAATACTCATTTTAATTGCAGAATATCTAGTCTGATTTAATGAAAAATGATATAATACTTACATATTTTACTGTACTAAAATTTCCTTAAATACCGCTGTCATATACTCTAGTATTCTATGTTTTAGTTAACCTTAATAAGAACATCTGCACAGGTATTTTAATAAATTAACCGGGAAACAAGTAATTTCCCAAAAATAGCAGCAATTATGCCGTACGTAATTTGATTCTGCTGCCAATTACTAAATTGCCCTCATGAAATATCGTTTTATCGTTAAAAAAAAAAAATTAAATAATAGGCATTATTTTAGCTATTCTATGGGTAGAATTTCATAATTATTATAAATTATGTTGACACCTGAGGCGCGTGAGTAAATTGTGGCACAGGACGAGTAAAAGTTCAGCTGAAATTTGTGTGCAGTGCCATTACAAAAATGTGCAGGACATTCTAGGGACCAAAACATCCCCAGGGGAAATATGGCTTAAATTGTGCGACTCATTGTAATACTCACTTTTCTACATTTTCTCTTCCTCTTTTAGTCTTAATATGCTTTGTGGCCAGGAAGTCGACGATGTTGGCAATGAAAAGGCAGCTTTGGCTTAGACTTTTTGCTGCTTCTGCTACAGATGTTGTTGTTGTTGTTTTTGCTGTTTTTGTTGTTGTTGCCGGCAATTGGCATATTTTTTGTTTAGCCAAAGTAAGTAGCGGACTGTTGGCCTTGTCTGGGCAAGTTTAAGCTGATGTTGTCGTTATATATACGCAGTTAGTTGTAGTGGAAGTTGAAGTTAAAGTTAAAGTTAAAGTTACACGGGGTGCGAAGTATTTCGACCTGGCGTTTGCTATGTGCATTATAATAATAACAAAATATTAGTAGTCACGCACGTAACGGTACTTTCGTTCATAATTTATGCATTTTAATTTGTCAAGCGAAATGTGCTACTCACACAAATACACTCACTCATATTCTCTCTCGCAGCAAGAGGGTAAAACAAAGTAAAAATATACGCAGAAAACGGCATCTACTTATGAATATAAATATGAATATGAGTACTCGTATGAATATGAATTGTACTCGATTAGTCTTTGGGTTAAAGTTTCAGCTGCCATCCACTTATCGAGCAATTGTTGTTGTTGCTATAGTTGCTATTTTGTTTTTGTTTCGCACACACTCATATATTCATAATTTATCCTTTTAACTGCTGATTCACTGACACACTCACACACTCTCGAATCATTATCGTTGTCGTCGTCGTCGTTGTTGTTGTTGTTGTTGTTGTCGTTGTTGTCGTAGTCGCAATCGTCGCTGTCTCCTGTTTCGGCCTCGGAGCCGTTATCGTCGTCTCAACCACACAGCACCAATAACCGACCAAGACTAAAAGCTTTGCTCTCCTCATTACCTGGTTTTCACTAGGACCCCAAAATAATACGAGCCACGAATTGCCGAATGACGCATCATGCTGCCAACGACCGGATATCAGGATAAGAAAAGCCGAGCTAAGTGGCTCAAAGGAAATACGCTCGCACAAACCTGTTTCATATTGTCTAAGGTTGTGAATTCGCATGCGAGAGAGTCAGCTAAAGAGAGAGCGCGACCAAAACAGAGAGAGAGAGAGAGAGAGAGAAACCGAACGATTGAGTAAGCATTCGTGCACGAAGTGAAGGCCGTTTAATGGGTGTGTGATTGGTGGTCTTCCTCTGTGCTCTTGCCTGTTTCGATTCCATTTCGTTTCGCAGCTTTTAATTGGCATTTGACTGTTATTGTTTGAATAATATTGGGAAATTTGATTCGACAAAGAAAATGAATTGTAAAATGCATGAATAAATAAAATAAAATTATCATATAATTTATCATATAATTTCCAAATTTTTATCCTACTTGTATTAAATAAAATCAGACTGTCTGGGCTGATATATAATTAACAATATAGCGTAATTAAGTTTTTTTTAAATTAAATTAACCCGAATCGTCCTGAGCAACATTTTTTCGAATTTCTTAATGAAAATTTCAGGACTAATAAATTTGAGTTCGCTGAATCCGAAAAACACATTCATTTTGTTCGGCCTTGTCAGGATAATTGACAGGACAATTTTTTCGGCTGTTACCATATGGTAACGCTGGGAAGTACAGGGTACAGGTTTTCATAATGCTACAAAATACAAATGTTTGAGAAAAAGTCTAATAAACACAACTTAATCCAACAGGGGGGCTCTTCCTTGATATATAGGACAAAATTTGGGTCAAATCGGTGCAGTATAACGTATATATAACACAACTGTCATAGGACTAATCGGGGTCAAATTCACCTTTAATATGAAAAACTTTTTTCTATTCTGAGATATCTCAACCAAACTCTTAGAATATGTGACTTATATGTTGCTACACATCCTGACCAAATTTGGTTCAAATCGGACTACTATATCATATAGCTGCCATAGGAGCAATCATATTTTATGAACAAAACAGTGCGAAACGCGAATAAAATGTATGGAAAAAAACCTGTACCCTGTACTTCCCAGCGTTACCATATGGTAACACGAAAATAAAAAACGCAAATTAAGCAAAAAAAAGTGGTTTGTATTTAGAATTTTTTTCATAATTAATAAGTGCACTCTTTTACCTTTCTAATGATGTGTGCATTGCATATAGTTCAGTACTAAAATTAGTCAAACGGTTTAAATTTACTTGCGACGAATTGCCAAATGCCGTTTTCTTGCACTGCAGAATATAATGAGCAACTTAAAGCGCATTTTTCGATCAGCTAACTTCAAGAGATTGTTTCAATCAACTTTTTATCAGTTAGAGATAACAATTTACTCTTAGAATATCTTATAAAAGTTAATCTAACGTTAATATGTTGTCTAAAAATGAAGTTTTAGTAAATGCCTATTGCTTGTTACCATATGGTAACGCTGGGAAGATTCGGGTTAAGATAATATTTTCTTGCATAATTAAATTCTTTGCAAATGTATGTCCGAGTTTATTTATAAACACGTGTAATTAAATATAATTGTTTGCGAAAATAATGTATTTATTTATTTTAATTTTGAATAAATTATTGTATCGTAATCAATGAGTGAATAATATTAAAATATTCAATAACTAAATAACAAATAAAGAATTGCTTATTATTTAAAATATTTATTTAAATTATATTATATAAATTATTTAATATTAATTCACAATTATATTCGTGTTATATTACTTAGTTAAGCTCACTTGCATCAATGCACACCAACAGAAATCAACACACACACACACACACACACTCGCAAAAGTTACAGGCTGCGCATCATTAGTTCAAAAACAAAAAACTGCTGACTGTCGCATATTGGCAGACAGAACTCGAACTTGGCCCAAACTGGCCCTCAGAAAAGTTGAGGCTCAGCTTTGTCTCATTGACAGTCATAACGCTGAAACGCGTCTCAACTTGAGCTAATTTGAGCGCAATTTGTGAGAATAAAAATGAGAGAGAGAGAGAGAGAGAGAGAGATGGAGGAAATAAGAAGTGTAGACAGAGAGTTAAGAATTTGCACTTTTGCTTAAGCACAAAACTTTACTTTTGCAGGTTGCAATGCAAGCTAATTTAGTCAGCTCTCTTTTTCTACAATATGTGAAGCCCCAATGAAATGAGACAGCAATGACTAGAAGGAGAAGGAAAGATAGTGCGAGAAAGGAAAGAAAAAGGCAGGCAAATGAACTGAAATTGATTACGTCAACTTTTTCGATACGCACACTGACTGTGTTCCTGTTTTGTTTCAAGTTTCCTTATTCTTGTTTGCAAATTGCATAAATTTGATTATCGAATTCGTATCCTTTATCTAGGTACTAACAGTACGTGTCCTGTGCGGCTGTCGACTCCTTTTGTCAGTCGTTGAGGCAGCTAAAATTCGTTTAAATCTACGCAATTCTGCCTAATTGGCATCTGTATGCCGTATTCATGAACTGATTGAATCTCTTACACTCCACAGGCTTTATTACTTAACGTTTCAATTACAATACAACCAAAGGCTGAGGCTCATGCTGATGCTGATGCTGAAGCTGAGACGAAGACCAAGAACTGACAGTTCAAAATCAAATTTGTACTCTCGGCTTATTTTGGCAGATCAGACAATGGGTCGAGTCTATGTCTATGTGTCCAAAGACTTGGTCCTGCCTCCCATTTCAACTGAAGCAATGTGAGTGCGTAGTCATCAACGGATTTAGTCAGTTGCAGCTATTTAGCATGTAAATGTGAGGCAGTGCCAAATAGTGTCTCTATCTCTCTCTCACTCTCACTCTCTTTCTCTCTTTCTTTCCTTCCATAGCTCCTCTGACAGTTGCTCAGCTTCCAACCATCTATTTTGCATACAAATTACTTTTCTTTATGTTTTCGTTGGGCACAGAGGCTGCCTACAAAATAATTTAAATGTTTCATTTGATTACAAAATGTGCTTTATATAAAGTAAGTCCTCTTTTAATTGTGTATGCCAAAAGGACAAAATATGCAATTCTTCTAGATCGAAGCGATAGCGAGCATAACTTCAAAACAAACTACATAACTTTATAGTTTTGTTTACTTAAAGATTTTGAATGCTTACTAATATATCTAAAAGATAAGCTTCTAATTAAAGAATACAAAATTACAGCTTATAACATGTTATTTGATATGCTACATTTATTATTGCAATCAAAATTCGCTCGTTTTACTGTCTTGCCAAGCAATTGAAAGTGTTGGCAGCAGTTAACAGTAAGCAAAGGATACGTCTGCCTTAAATTGTAGTTAAAGTCAGCCACACACTCATTCCCACCCTTAACACACACATACACACACTCACTCACACACACACAAAACACAGAAGTCGGTCATTGGGTTCACAAAATGCAGTCAGATCACGCCCACAATTGCGTCTGCTGCTGTTAAATATTAAAAAAAAGGAGTAAAAACACGCACAGGAACATGCAGCACACTTACACCCAGAAGAAAGTGTGGTGCAGGCGACAAAAAGAAAATGTTACAAATATGATTTTAATAGAGTCGAATAAGAAGTAACGACATGAAAATCAGAAAAGAAAAGAGAAATCCAAAATAGTTTAGGCAAGTTACAATCAAATTGAAATTAGCTATTTGCAAAGTAATTGGGAAACTTTTGTCGGTTGTTCGGGGGTAACTACATATACATATACCCATTGTGTGTGTTGAAGTCATTGCACGCTGGCGTATAATGATTACAGGCATATTATGACTTGACACACAGGACTCCAAGGGGCAGACAGTGGTACGGAGCAACAATGCAAGCATTTTCTATTTTCCATTTACCACTTTTCACTGCAATTATCGTTGGCTATATGATGTGTGTAAATGCATGATGAGGACTCGCTCACACATCCTGGAGAAGGACTTATTACTTCAGTCGCTTCTGTTGTAAGTGGAGCGAACATAAAATTGCCATAAAAATAACATTAGATGCCCTGCGGGATTCGCTCATCAGACAAAACAATGCGGCAAAGTCGACGCGACACACATCCGTGGACCGGGAGAAGTTTGTACTTTGCACCCTTTTTTGTCTTCCACTCTATCACTCTCCATCTCGCTCTCTCTCTCTCTATCTGCATTCTCATCTTTTCAGTCCATTCATTG
This sequence comes from Drosophila phalerata, assembly GCA_951394115.2. NCBI lineage: Eukaryota > Metazoa > Arthropoda > Insecta > Diptera > Drosophilidae > Drosophila > Drosophila phalerata. The sequence continues at coordinate 25,145,000 of OX596008.2, read as the reverse complement.
TTTGCAAATCTTCATGTGTTATGATTGTTTGTTTGATTTTGATTGCATTTTGTTTGCATTTACAGCTCATTGTCTCATTGTCCCTTTTGTCTGGCATTATTATTACACTCGAGCGCTCTAATCAATGTGCCCCTCTGATTAATGTGGATCAGTCGGAGCCACCGAGCACCACAATTGCATGGGTCTTGTGCCGCGCTATTTATAAGCTTGTGGGCTGGCAAAACACTCTGGCATTCCAATGCATTACCTTCAATGAATAATTAAGCGGTTTGCACGCATTCATCAGCTTGCCACAGAGCACATCAAACCGCAGTCTGCACCCTTTTCTCCCACACTTCCCCTTATTTCCCCCACACAGACACACATGGCAGTAGCGAAAAACCACAGCGTCTTTAATTTGAGCTCCAAGTCTTTGGATGGCTATGCTTGGCTGACTGACTGGCTGACTGACTGACTGTCGAGTTGCCTTTCGGTTGGGCTTTTATATTAATTTTTCACTGCTTCACGTGTTTCTTGTGTGTCATTGCGTATACGACGCATTAACCGCCATTTCTATCCAAATGCAAAGCCATCTAATTTATATAACAGGACGCGTATTTCTCAAGCGGAACAGCCAAAAAATAAAAACACACACATTTCGTCACGTAACCAAAAATTTAGACATAAAATAAAAAGAAAGAAAAATATATTTGGAGTGAGAGAGAGAGCGAGTGCAAAGAGCATCAATATATTTCGTTTACCTTCTTCTATTTGCGTGTATTTTTAATTTATTAGCATTTGCTCATTGAAATGCTGCACAAATACATAGACATGACGCCCACTTCAAATGCCATAAGACCCAAATAAATGACAATTTATGTGCTTGCTCATAACGCACGCCTGTCATTTTTATATGCGATTTTTTCGGCACCCGACAAAATACTACAAAAAAAGAAAAATGGAATATCGAAGAAAATGAAAATAAAAATATTAAACGAATTTTAACATGCAATTTTTACCTTCACCCAACCCGCTGTCTGTCATAAATTCTCGTTATACAATTTAAAACATTTGCTAAACACGCATTTCCTGCATGACTATGGCATAAATTTACTTTTTGGGTTGCCCAATGGTCGCCCCCAAGGTATGGGGAAGGAGAGCGGGGGGTCAGAAGTGGACCGAAGTGGGCACCATAGCTAGGGACCAAAATGGCCACTCGCATTCGCCATCGCACAGATAAAATTGTCAAATGTTTGATGAATGCGTATCGAAAGTATAAATACAATCGCATAAATGAAAATGAATATATATTTGCCGAGCATTTTTGGCGTTTGTTTTTATTTTCTAATATGGCAAAACCCGAAAAAAATTCGTTCACAATTTCATAAATATATCAAAATGTATTTGACGCTGTTTATTTGCGTATGCGAAAAACGTTTTAAGTTAATTTGCAATGAAGTGTTTGAATTGATATCATTTAATATATTCCACATTTTTATATATTTTTATTAGCTAGCTTTTATACCCTTTTTAATGGGATGTGGTATTTCTAGTGAATTGTATAAATGAGTTTAATAATATTTATAAAGTTTCTTTAGCACTAATACGATATAATGAATATCTTAATAATTTCTCTGATATGTACTTAATTTTCAGACGTTTTTCTCTATTTCTCTAAATATTTTCATTTGGAACTAAATTTTTTAAGCTCTCCTCAATAAATCCCGAAAATCAACCCTCTAGAATAACTACAGGCATCTCCAACCCCTCTGAGGCATTGGCATGCCCGATATTTTACTGACAAGCGACTGACAGTCATTCCTTAGACTTGGCTCCTGTTCGCACCTCTGCTTAAGAAAATCCTCATGCTGTAGTTCAATTTTTGGATGGGTAAGGGATACAATTTGGTAGTGTGCTCATTGAACCACAAAATTAGTGTGGGTTAATTTTCAGCCATCATCAACAAAGCACACATTTACAAGCACAACCAAGAAACACATACGACCACATACATAACACTCGAAAACACGTGTCAGCATTCACGCACAGAAGAAGAAAATGGAAAAAATTGGGAAATGGCCAACGTGACGCGCCGTGAGCCTTGAAAATTTATTAACACATGCCAATCATAAAAAAAAATGAGAAATCGCAATATATTTAAACAAAAGATGGAAAAGAACGTCTCGTTCCAAAAAACTTTAACATTACCTTTATTTTTAACAAATATTGTATGAAATAAAAGCAAACTTAAAATATTAAATTGGCTTTTAACAGAATTGTTTTAAAAATAATTTAAGCACATATCACAAAGGAGAAATGCTATAGAAACAGTTTTCAAAAGAGAATTAAAACCCGCTGTGTAGTCCAATTTTTGCGTAGGCTCAATATTACAGTCACGTTTTCGATTATGAAAGATTTTATTTCCGTTCTTTGTTGCAGCCACATTGCTGTTGCTGTTGATTTTGCATATATTATTATTTATTATTTGTTATTTATAGCCCGCAGACAGCGTTAAAAATAACCATTTAAAACACTTGTCCAAGCAAATAGATAAAAAAAAAAACTGTAGCATACTTTGCTGCGTTGCACTTTCAATGGCAACACGCGACGTATGCGTAATATAAGCAAGCAAATTATATTGAAAGAGAAGAGTCGGAGATACAGCAAAATGGAGGGAGAACGAAAGTGATGGGTAGAGAGAGAGACAGAGATAGTAAGTGAGGAAATGCTGTTGAGAATTTGTGAAGCCTGCGGCTTAGTTTGTTTAAACTGTTAATTGATTTTGTCTTTGAACTTCTTCTTCTTCTTCTGCATTTCATGCTGCTCTCGAATTTTGCGGTTTTTGTGCAACAGAGCGCGGTATTAGCTAAGCTGGACATTGAAACTGCTTAACTTTCATGCAATTTACAGCTAAAGTAAACTACTTCAACTGTCTCCTTTTGCCCCTTTGCCACAACCGGCATAAATCTAAAGCAACCAGCGAACATTTTGCTCAACGTACAAGCGACAAACAATTTTATTGTGCTGGGAGACATACACACACACGCACACACACACACATGCACACGCACATGCATGCACAATGCGATATGAGTGAGGTTAGTGGCCAGTAACAACGAAAATTGCAAAAGGATATGACTTTTCCACAGAGAGGGAGAAAGACAGAGAGAGAGAGAGGGAGACATACAGACTTGTGGTTGCAGTTTTATGCGTTGGAATTGCTGTTGCTGCTGCCACGCCCGCAAAACGAGTTGACCCCACAACGCTCACTGTCACATAGAGAGAGAGAGAGAAAACGAAAACGAGAAGGATAGATAGGGACAAGCACAGCTTGATCCTTTTTTATCTTCTATTTGATTTTCATTTTTAATACGAAAATAAGTTTAGCTTAAAATTGAATTATTTGATTTATTTTGCTGGCAAGAGAAACGCACACACACACGCTCTATAAGTACTATATATATATATATATATATATATGTGCATGTGTATAGTATGTGTCTCTGCAAAAGTTTTCTGATTTGGTGCAGTACACCGAAAAGTGCTTCCTACATTTTTGCTGGCCATTTTGTCTGCGCTTTTGACTTTGAGCATAATTTAATCGGATATTTGCCGTTGCTACTGCTCCCATTTTATATTATTTAAGTTTATTTTGCCAAGTTGTTTGTTATAGATTTTTACAGATTCAATTTGGCCAAATAACCAACCAAAAGCGTACCGACAACAACTTAAATAAATAAATTCAATTCAAAATACAATTTTTCTTTGGCAACGCCCACATTTCAAAATTCTGTATTGCCAATTTACTACAAAATGGACCACAAAAAAAAAACACAAAAGATTTTAATCATCTTAATTAGTTTACGGTTTTGTTTACAACTCAAATCAAAATGAAACACATACAGACACAAAAATGTGAAATACATTCAAGCTAGCATGAAAAATTGCCCTGCCAAAGAATTGTACACTTGGCTGCAATTGGTTTTTGTTACATAGTCGACATCTCCAACTGCTTTTTGTAATGCTGGCTATGTGTGTGCAACGTGTTTGTTAGCCAAATTGAATTTATGACCTGTGGCGTTGTCCTGACAGACACACACACACACACACGCACACACACACAACTAACAGGTTAGGTCTGAGCAGCTTGACTTGCGACATTGTTAAATTTTTGCTTTCTAATGGCCATAAGGTGTTGCAAGTGTGTCTGTCTGTCCGTCTGTCTATCTGTCTGACTGTCGACTACTTGCTAACTGTACAGCATGTGGTATGCGCCTGTCACTTGCCTCAAATGGTTGCAAGACTCTTTTAATATGCAATTTAATGTAGTTTTTCTTGTGTATATATCACGCTGGCAGAATGGACACCTCTACAAATTGCATTGGCCCTCAGATTTATAATCTTCACAGATAAATCACTCTCTCAATGACCTATGCATAATAATTATCTTTAGCTTACACAAAAAAGTAAAAATAATTTAAGAAGTGTCAAAAAATATATATCAACGAATCATTTATTAATACAAGTCAGTCATTTAACAGATTTGGAATCATATATATATATATATATATCTATACCAACATCATATCTGAAATATGAAATGAAATATGAAATTTAAAATATCTCTGTGATAAAATTTAAGGAGACACTGAAAAAATGTTTATTAAATAAATTCCATTTCTATCTGGCTGTAAATTAAAATATATGTATTTTCATTATTTTAATTAAATTAAAATTTATTTTATTTTATTTACAAACCTAATTAAAAATTTTAAATGTTATCTTGCATGTAGTACGTATACACCTTCCATAAGTGTATATTAGCTTAGTAACAATTTTCTTATCTACTGAACCTTTTTGATAACACATTAATTAAAATATAAAATTTACCTATCTCTATTAATGAAATTGAAAGTGAACGAAAAATGCACCTTATCATTTTACAATAAGTGTGTTTGGTTTGATAATTTACAACTATAATATTAAAATAGTAAGAGAAGACGTATCAACTATCTTCTGGATGAAAAGTTTGCTTTGATAATATTTAATCATATTATAATAAAGAGAAAAGTAGTAAAGTATTTTACAAACTTGAATAATGACTAGCAGCCTTCCAACTCAAATAAAATTTAGTTATTCCATTGCCATTCATAATGATAACAAATAGTTCATTCAAAATAGATAAGAGCTCTACTGATAATTAATGTACGTAGTTTCTTCCATGTGTGCTGAAAAATCGTCATGGTTCATGGTTAGACTTTATGTCATAAACATAATATACAGTCAAACTTCCATAATAGAAATTCCGTCAATAAAGTTTAAAAGAAACTTAAAGTATATAGAAATATTTATGGAAAATATTATATGTTAGGTTGAGTAGGTTAATAAAATATGTATTTATATAATATAATTTATGTTTGTGACTAGTGGACTAATTTATAAGGATACCCTAGTAGCTACAGGAATTAAGAATAAATAAAAATACTAAATACTAATACTAAATACTTGATTATACTTTAATTTGAACTGAAAAATCTTCACAGTCACTTTCAAAGTATCTTCAATTAAGTAAAATTAATTTCTGGAAAGTATCAAAATTTATTAAAGTTGTGAAGATTTATTTAAGTTGATTATTTTTATAACAATTTCATTCAGAGACTTATATTTATTTTGCAAAGAGAGTACCTTGAAGATAATTATAAGAAAAGAAACAAAAAAAAGATATTAAGAAGTAATAAATAAGTAAAACTAAATTAAATGAGTATAACGTGTCGATTTCTAGCTGGACAAGAACTTGTAAATTAGCTTTAGTTTGATAAAAATTTCAAAACGTCTATTCCGAATTTACGATATTATTTGTTTTGCATTGAATGATATCACACGATATTCAAATATAGAACCCAAATCACAGTTGAACTTTAGACGCTATACTGAATGCGGAACAATAGAAGATACTAATTAAAAATATTGATTAAGTGCACCATCGAATGAGAAGAAGTGATAAGCCAACCATGAATTCAAGCATTTTGAATATAAAGCTAACCCAAAATTGATAATACTAAGCAGTTACTAAAGTCAAGCTGTAGTGATCAGAATGCGTTTTCTGCCAGAGGTTAACTATAATCCGGATCTGAAGGTGTGGAGTGGTATCGATGAGGATCCGATCTTCGATCCTAAACTCTCTTTGGGAGAGATCATCTTCACCGAAATGCGTCGCCATCCACAGCTGATTGCTCAAGTGAGTAATAGAAGGGTAATTAAATAAGTGAACACTATTGAAATATGATTTTTCTCTTAGATCTCGGCTACGGAGAATACCGTTTTGACCCGTGAAGAACTCTTTCTAAATTCCAAAAGTGTAGCCAGTTATTTACGTAACATGAACCTCCAGCAAAGTGATATAATTGGAATCGTTGCTAGAAATACGACTCACTCTTCCTCGGTAGCATATGGCTGTCTCTTCAATGGTCAGGCCTTCCACTGCCTTAATGTGAATCATGCCCTGGCGACTATAGAAAAGCTCTACAATATAACGAAACCCCGTGTGATCTTCTGTGATGGTGATGAGTACGAGAAGATTAGTACGGCAACTGCCAAGTTGAATGTGAAGATCGTTACGTTACGCAACCATAAACCAGGATCTATTCCCATCGACGATGTCCTGTCCACGCCAATTAAGGATGACTTCAAGCCTTACAAATTGGAGAAGGGCAACGATCAGACCATGGCCATCATCAGCTCATCTGGAACCACAGGAGCACCAAAGGCTGTAACCAATTGTGGTACCCACAAGTTCTTCATGACGACCAAGTAAGTGAAAGAGAATTAACTGATCTTCCATAATCAATACTTAATTTCCAACTACCCTCTGATAGATATCTGACTACTGCTGATGTGTCGTATTGTCACAGTACTCTCGACTGGGTTTCAGGTCTGACAAGCACTATTTCCACTGCCGTTCATAGCACAACACGTGTCATTGTCGATGGTGGCTTCGATCCTGTTCTGATCTTGAGCCTCATTGAGAAATACAAGATCACTTGGTTCCTGGGTTCACCTCCCATGATGTCCATGATGGCAAATGCCCCGAATTTTGAGAGTACCAAGCTTGATAGCCTTAAGCATTTCATATATGGAGGTGCGTGTGCTTCTGTTGAAATTCAAGATCGGTTCCGTAAACGTCTTCCTCGCGGTGCCATGGAGAACGGTTTTGGGTTCTCCGAGTTGGGTTCGTCGAATTGTACTATAAACAAGTACTATGATGAGAAACCCAATGCAGTGGGACGTGTTTGTTCAGGAACTAAACTGAAGATTGTCAATACGGAGAACGAGGCCTTACCACCAAATGAACTTGGTGAGATCTGCATTCATCCGGGCCACTATTGGGATGGATATTTTCTAAATCCTGAGGAATCGCAACAAGCTCAGGACAGGGAAGGATGGCTGTATACCGGAGACACTGGCTACGTGGATGATGATGGATTCTTGTACATCTCTGGTCGCATCAAGGACATGTTGAAATATCAGGGACTTATGTATTATCCCAGTGAAGTCGAGGATATCATCACTAAGATGCCAGGCGTGGCCGAGGTCTGTGTTTTTGGAATTCCTCACGAAACCAACTGGTATGAGAATGCCGCCACTGTTGTGACAAAGCGTGGCTCTAACATCACCGCCGAGGATGTTGTCAAATTTGTGGCAAATAACACAGATGCCAACTACCTACAACTCAATGCTGGAGTCCTGATTGTGAATGACATAAAGCGTCTTCCCAACGGCAAAACGAATCGCCAAGCTGCAAAAGAATATTTCTTAGCTAATAAGAATTAATTAAACTTATCTAATCTTTCAACTAACGAAAATTATATACTAAACCATTATATCGGTTAAAATAAATTGATTTTTTTATATACAATTTTAAAGAGTGTTATTTTAATGAGTGAATAGGTAAGACTTTTACATTCGAGTGTGCTCGACTGCTAAAGCCCAGTTTTTGTTTTTTAATTGTAACAAGTGAAAGAACTACAAATATACTACAGCAAATATTCAAATCAATAAATATAACATAGCATCTGGATTTAAACTCTCGCCATACAGATTTCTAGCACATTATAAACATAATAATTAACTTGATAGCAACACTATCGAAAGTAGAATGTTTGTTATTATGTTCATTTTAATTTCTATATTAACCGACAGATAAAAAACTTATAATACAATAAATACAAATCTTTTAATTTCAATAACTAGCAGATAAAAAATATGTTGATATAATTAACGATACCCAAAATGGAAGCTTAGCTGCAGCTTCCCAGCTATTTTTTTTATGATCCCAAGCTATTCAAAATACTAAAATAAAGAAAACTATGGCTACTATAAGCATTGAATATAATATTTTTGATTTTAATAATTATGTAATCATCTAAGATGTGTCAAAATTGCATTATCCTAGCAGACATATGGCAAGTGAAAACTTTTAATGCGTTTATCTTGAAAAGCCAATTTTTTAGATATGACACTCTTCTTGTAAATGAGCGATATGTTGTAAATAATATGATCATCAGGTATGATAATGATGTTAAGACAGAAAAAGCTTATATATTTGCACATACTAAAACCATTTATTTGTCAAAGCTCTCTTAAGAATTTAGGTTACGGAGCCACAAGCCTGAAAGTATACCTTATAAAAGTTATTAATACCTATTAATTTCTTTATTTATTGAAACATGTAATATAATTTTAATTCAGCTCTGTAAAAATGGCATAATGAAACTGAAGAAAAATTCCAAACTGTTGTATATTACTCGTAATTCCAAATTTCGAATATAGAACTAGAAAAGAGACTTTTGACATTTTGTGCCCAACAGATCTTTAATTTCTTGGTTACTTTTAAGGATACTAAAATTTTTCACCATTATTACCTTTTTATCCCACAGTGCAAGAGCAACGCGACCATCGTATTAAAAAATTTAATGTTTGGTATTTAATACGACAAATTGGCGATAGTAATAATCATTTTGCGTTAGATGATATCCATACGACTAGACAATTTTTAATCGCAATCGACTTGGACTTTATTCTTCACATTATATCCGGCTGAGAGTTGACAAATATAATAATAAATATATTTATAGATATAAATGTATCAAAGACAGGAAGAGCTGATAGGTCCCCTTCCACATTTTTGCATATAAAGCTCATGCAAAATGTTAAGTCCTCAGCATTTGCTAAAGTCAAGTTGTAGTGATCAGAATGCGTTTTCTTCCAGAAATTAACTATAATCCAGATCTGAAGGTGTGGAGTGGTGTCGATGAGGATCCAATCTTTAATCCCAATCTCTCCTTGGGAGAGATCACGTTTAATGAAATGCGTCGCCATCCACAGCTGATAGCTCAAGTGAGTTAAAAAGAAAAAAGATTTTCAAAGAAGGATTCTGTAGGAATAACATTTAAATTTTCTTTCATTAACAGATCTCAGCTACGGAGAATACAGTGTTGACCCGTGATGAGCTTTTCCTAAACTCCAAAAGTTTGGCGAGCTATTTACGCAATATGAACCTACAACAAGATGATATAATTGGCATTATTGCCAGAAATTCGACGCATACTTCCTCTGTAGTTTACGGCTGTCTCTTCAATGGTCAAGCCTTTCATTGTATTAACGTTAATCATGCCCAGGCCACTATAGAAAAGCTCTACGATATAACGAAACCCCGTGTGATCTTCTGTGATGGTGATGAGTACGAGAAGATTAGTACGGCAACTGCCAAGTTGAATGTGAAGATCGTTACGTTACGCAACCATAAACCAGGATCTATTCCCATCGAGGATGTCCTGTCCACGCCAATTAAGGATGACTTCAAGCCTTATAAATTGGAGAAGGGCAACGATCAAACTCTGGCTATTATCTGCTCCTCAGGCACTACAGGAGTACCCAAGGCAGTGACTAACTCAAGTACCCACAAGTTCTTCATGTCCACCAAGTAAGTGAACGAGAACCAAATGATCTTCCATAATCAATACTCAAGATATTGTTTTCTTTTCTAGGTATCTGACTACCGCAGATATACAGTACTGTCACAACACTCTTGACTGGGTCACGGGTCTGACAACCACAATTTCCAGTGGCATTCATTGCACAACTCGAGTTATTTGCGATGGTGTCTTCGATCCCGTTCTGGTATTGAGCCTCATTGAGAAGCACAAGATCACTTGGTTCCTGGGTTCACCTCCCCAAATGGCCATGATGGCAAATGCTCCGAATTTCGAAAGTACCAGGATCGATAGCCTCAAGCATTTGCTATATGGTGGCATGTGTGCTTCCCTGGATGTCCAGGATCGATTCCGTAAACGCCTCAATTGCGGTGCTCTGCAGTTTGGCTTTGGTTTTTCCGAGCTGGGCTCCTCCAATTGTACTCTAAACAAGCACTACGATGAGAAACCCAATTCCGTAGGCCGTGTTTTGCCTGGCATTAAACTGAAGATTGTTAACCCGGAGAACGAGGCCCTGCCACCGAATGCACTTGGTGAGATCTGCATTCATCCGGGTCAATATTGGGATGGATATTATCTAAATTCAAAGGAATCGCGGGACGTACAAGATAAGCAGGGATGGCTGTACACTGGAGATACTGGCTATGTTGATGACGATGGATTCTTGTACATCTCGGGTCGCATCAAGGACATGTTGAAGCACCAGGGCATCATGTATTATCCTAGCGAAATCGAGGATATTATCACACAGATGCCAGGCGTGGCCGAGGTCTGTGTATTTGGTATTCCTCATGAAACCAACTGGTTTGAGAATGCTGCTGCCATTGTGCCCAAAAGAGGTGCTCAAATCACAGCCGAGGATGTTGTCAAATTCGTGGCAGATCATACAGATGCCAATTATCTAGAACTTCATGCTGGCGCCATTATCGTGACAGATATAAAGCGTCTTCCCAATGGCAAAACAAATCGACAGACCACCAAAGAACACTTTTTGGCCAATAAAAAGAGGTCAATAGGCCAATAATTTGTTAAATCACCTAATTTCTACTTTCACTCTATCTTTGTATTAAAATTTACTGTTTTTGAATTATACATCAATCGTGTTTATTTATAATCGTGATAAATGTTAGATATAAATAAGATAGAAAAAAAATGTATAGATTTCTTTGTCAGTTTGTTAACATTTTTGCTTGATCTTTCTATCTATCTAAGTTATATAAAGTACTCAATTGATCATAGGATACTCTAACATTTGACTTCTATACACATGTTTTAATTGGTTTGTAGCACAGTTTAGAAAAGCGACTCAAAGCTGGGCAACTCCTTCCGTTTCCGGTTGTTGGCTTAATTAAGACAAACCCTGCCATCTCTCTCTCTCTGTCACTCCTTCTATATCTCTGTATTTATCTCTCATGATATATTTGCACAATGGGCAACCGCTTGGGGGCAACTTTGCGAGTCAAGTTACTGGTGTCAACTAGCTGCATCAATATGTTGTCCACACCCAAAGTATCCATTGCTGGGATCTGCCATATTGTCAATGTGCATAATTTCACATCACAAAACAGCAGCAGCAGCAGCAGCAGGACAAGGACAAGGACACCAACGAGGAAGAAGGCTCGAGTTGAGACCTGGGTTCAGAGGCAACAACGCGCTGCAGATGCAACCAAGCCATTTGTATGCATTTGCCCAGCTGAGCCCCGGCTGAGCACGTATTGGTGTCTTTGTCTTGGCAGCAGCAGCAACGGCAACAGCAACGGCAGCAACATCAGCAGCAACAACAGCAACTAGAGGAGCAACTGGGTAGCTTCTGCTTACTTGTTGTGGGTGCTGTGTTTTGGGCTCATTGTTGATTTCAACACAATTTAGTGCCCTACGCCATGTGTAGAATGTTGTTGTTGTTGTTGTTGCTGCTGCTGCTGTTTCTGCTTCTGTTGCATGCAACGAATTGGAGCTTTTGCTAAATACCTGCACATGGGCAACAACAGCGTCTGACATCACTCCGAAAATAACCCCTGCCTAAGCAAACAAGGCACAATATATGCACACACACAGACACACATATAGGCACACAGACGCAAACACACACACACACACACAGAAGCACACACTTAGATGTATGGAAAGCAAAATGAGTTGCATGTTGATTAAGTCACCTGTACACACTTTTGCAGTTTAGAAGAGAGAGAGAGGGAGAGTGCGGGAGAGAGAGAGAGTTAGAGAGTGAGAGAGCAAGCTCTACAGCTTTGCCAGGATGTTGAGTTGTTGCCTTTTATGCAGCTGCAGTTGCAGTTCTCGCTGTTGTTGTTGTTGTTGTTGTTGCTGCAACTTGCTGCTAAAAATTGCTTCATTAAGTGTTTCTTGTTAGCTCTGTGTAGCTGTGTATTAGTAACGCTTTTATGATAATGTCCTTCGACTGTCACCCACTTCCCACTCATAGAACTGGTCCCAAGACCATCCAGAAACCCAGAGACAACCAGACCAATTTGACACTCGCTCTTGCAAAATATGCGTGTTTTTGAGCCAGCTTATGCATGTTCTGAATGCTATTACCCTCACAATACGTGTGTGTGTGTGTGTGTGTGTGTGCGTGTGTGGGTGTGAATGTGAATAGAGTACCAATTTTTTGGCAAATTAACTTGGCAACACTTGAGGGTTTCTTGTGTTAAGAAGTTTAATATTCCGACTCTATTGACAACACAGACTCAACATTATCATCTCGACATTGTGCATGTTAAAACTTTTCTAATTGATATAATATATTTAATGCTATAATTAAATAATAGAACAAAAATGCTGCGGTAATTTGAATCTTTAGTTTTAATATATTATTTCCTTGTTTAAAATTATTAAATATAATAATAACAGCAAATTCAATTTGAATATATCTACCATTTTTGATTACTTATTACGCAATTAACAATCAAATTTGCAATTCATAAAAATTACATTGATAAGTTCTTAAAGAGATTTTGGGAGAGTTCGAGAGTCTAAAACTGACATGCACATGTCAATATAAATTTGAGGCAATCTTAGATTAAGATAAGTAACTAACATAGATATAAATAATTGACTAGGAGTAATAACCTCTTTTATTATCAGCCACGTTCCGTTTGGCCGTCGAATCAAATAAATAGGTTATCGCAATTTGCAAGATTTCTGCGATATAAATACAGTCGCGTCTGAATCTGATATTTGAAAAGTTAATAGGATTTTGCTGTGTGGTATTTATCCAAATTGATAACAAAAAAAAAAAAAAAAAAAGAAGAATATTGAATAGTTGATTGAATATAGTTTTATATAGCTTAAAGTAATTAATAGTATAGTTAATTTCTCTAACAAACAATTAATTTTTCTCTGAGCTGGTCGTTATAACAACTGCTAATTTTACTTTTGTTCGATAAAGTTATTTGGCAACTACTATATTTATTCTTGCGACAACTACAACAACCTGTCAGCTAGTTAATTTCCAGAAAAGCAGAAGCGAATCTCAAAACACATGCATTTGCTCAGTGCTCCAAATGAAATGAAATGTAAATTGAAAAATATGCAGCGAGCTGGCAATCAAATTGTTCTTGTTGTTGCTGTTGTTGCTGTTGTTGTTGCAGTTCTTGTTGCTGTTGTTGTTGTTGTTGTTGTTGTGGAGGAGGACGACTTGTCGGTTGTTGGCTCTAATTGTCTCAATTTAAGCAGCCACATAGTTTCAATTAGGCAACAGACGTTGCCGTCTCCCTTCCACCGATTGTCACCTCCTTTTGGTAATTTTAAATGTCAGCGTACATATGTGTCTGTGTGTGTGTGTGTTTGTGGGTGTTTGTAAACGTGTGTATGCAAATTTTTAAGCTGTTTGCTGAAAATTATGCCGTCACCGCGCACAGCTAATAAAACGCGCAACAAACTACGCGACGCTTGACTGATGAGGCAGCCGAGCGTTGGCCGTAATTTATGTTGCGGCAAACCGACCAAACGCCCGCCCATCACAGTTGCCTCATGTCTCATGCCACATGACACATGCCACATGCCACCCAATCAGTAGGTTACCTTTTCAGCAGCCTCGACTGTTTATATTGCTTATTTAATATGTGCACGGTTGCCTGGATATCAAACTGCCAGCCATCCAAACATCCTTGCCACTGGCAGCGTCAACAATGCCTTTTATTGAGTTATGTCGCTCATTTGGAGGCGCCACCATAACAATGAGCTCATTGCGCCGGCATTAAATAGTGGCGCGTGTCAATTTGGCGCAGGTTGAGGCATTAGCTTCACTTGCCACGTTAGCTGCTGTAGAAAACAGCAACCGACAACCGACAACCTACAACCGACAACTGGCAACTGGCAACTGCAACAACGCCCCACGGGCGAAACAACTATATTAAATTTTACACCTCAGATGCCCATTTTTCGTGGCACAAAATGTGTGAACGGTATTTGCAAATCAAACCAAACCCATTTATAATGTTTTACAAAATGTAATAAAGAGCTACACTTCAAATTTTAGATTAAATATTAAGTTACATGAGAGATAAAGCAAGAGTATTTTTATTTCACAAAAAAATGTATTTATTTCTTTAATTTATATTATTTAAATAAAATTTTGATCTATGTTTAATGATTTAAATAAATTATATTTAATTGAAAATTAAGTTGAAATTAATTTGATCCCTCATTTGTTTTAAAAGCATACAATTATTATAGTTAATCTACACTAAGAATAATCACATTTTTCCTTCATTTATTTAAATCTTAATATAACCCCAAATAAAATAATTTAATAATGAATATGTTATTTGTTATTACACATATGCAATAATAATATTTAGCAAAAATGTTTAAGATATTGGCCATGAATTGAACGATCGTTGTTAAAAAAATTTATGCATATCATTAATATATAAACTGTATAAACACACATCATATAAGCCAATTCATATCTGTGCAATAAAAAATTGCTGAAATGTCGTCTTATTATTTTGAAGAATGGAGAATGGAGTTGAAGCTATTACATTACATTATGCTGTCAGTTTGTGTACGCAAGTTTGCCAAACCATCAATAGTTGTTTCTTATCACACATTTACAGCCACTTGGACAGTGGGGTAAAGTTGAGTTGCCGGCGAACATTGCGTATACGTAACTTTTGCGTTTTGGCCATGTGCAATGACTGCGCAAAACGCAGCCTAACTGGCTGCCAACGACACTTGCCAAGCAGTTTTGGGGTTCAGTTCATTTTTCATGCATTCAATGGCCGCACAAAGCAACGCGCCAGACACTGGACAGCAGCAGAGAAAGAGAGGCAGAGAAAGAGAGACAGCGAAAGAGAAGTAGAAAGAGGCAACAGCAATGCAGCTGCTTGGCATTTGGTTCCCTTTGTGCATTCTGTAGCGGTGGACTGAGCAGAGACTGCTTTTCATATAACAACAATATTTTATGCTCAACTGTCTGGCTTTTTATGCATTTGTGCCGCCTCAGTCGCCGCTGCCATTGCCACTGCCACTGCCACTGCCTATATGAAAAATTATACAAAAAACCAAGAGCTAGAGAAAAGAGAGGGCCAAGTGTTTGCCATGCACTTGACTGTGTTATTTTTGCGTCCTGGGCTGGTGCATAAATCAAGCTGGAGACCAGCCTTGTGTCAGCGCCTGGGATAACTATTAAAGTGATCCTTAAAGATCCTTTTTGGCTAGCCAGCCAGCCATTCAGAAGCGACAAATTTGATTGAGCTGCAGGCTCAATGAGGCTGAGCATACATTGAAAGTTTCGACGAAGCAATAGAAATGTATTTAAGGTTGACTGACTTGGACATTTGCATGCATGCCAAAGGCGTAACGGATGCCAGGGCCAGGACCATGGCCACAAATAGAACAGAAGGCAAACAGAGTACAAATCAAAGCACAAATGCAATTGCAATTGACTAGCAACTATAGCAACTACATCTACAACATCTACAACATCCTATAGAGAAAAGCGTCTGATTTCAAGCAGTAAAACAAACTTTGGCAGTGCACTTCTTTTTTTTTTATATTGCTGTCACAGTCAACGGAAATGGCAACGGAAACCGAAACGGAAACGGAAACCAGGCTGCCCGCAGCATACCGCCCTCTTCTGTGTGTGTCACTCTCTCTCGGCCTCTCTTTCATCTCCTCTCTCCCTCTGTCTCCCTCTCTATTGGACGCTGCAACTTGGTAACGTTGTGCTTCATATTTATTACACACACAAAACTTTTGCACATTAAAAAAGTCAAGTTTTCTTTCTTACCTCCCTCGCCACCCCAACCCCCAACCCACAACCCTCGTCGTTGCTTTGATAGCGCCACGTTTATCTTTCCAGCAGAGCTACATGAAATGGGTTTGGTTTAATTAGCCAACAAAACAAACGGCCAAATTGTCTAAAAGAGCGAGTCAGCTCGCTGTGTATGCTCAAGACAACGAACGCCACAAATTGCTGATAAGCACATAAATTTCACCCAATATCATATTAAGTTGTGTGTTTATCCTAAGTTGCTTATACCCTGTAGCTAATCGAGGTTTCTGGTATATAAGTGAGCTGAAGTGAGTGAAACTTTATAAAGAAATGCATGACATACGTATATAACTGAAAGGCTTGTGTATTAAAAATAAAACCCCTATTAATTTAACTTTCGTTCACCTAACATCAATTAATTTTTTATTTTCGCACAATTAATGATTATTTCAATATTTAATTTTTTGAAAATAAATTTAGTATCGCCGTATATAAATTCATTTGAATTGTATTTTATATCTCAAATTCCATTAAAAAATAATTGAATTGATACTTGTTTTCAAATCTCTTGTCATAATAATATCATATTGAGTTTTAAAGAAAATCTTAATATTTGAAGTACACAGAAAGAGACTTCCAGAATGTCTCTACCATGCTTGATAAATAAATATGTACATGAAATAGGACCTTTAGCATACTTTAAGGGAATAACTTAATACAAAATAACTTACTTTCAGTTTAATTTATATACATACGAGGGATAATAAGGTTCACTTCAACTAGTTTTTGTGCCAACTCAATTTGCTTGTTTTTTAATAGAGCCAACAAAACTTTTTCCTAGATAAAACTAAATAAACCCGAGATAACGTTACGGGTTTGTTTTGATGCACAGGTTGTTCAGTTCCCCTTCGTTACGTTTTTTTTTTAGGGTTGGAGCAAACACTTGGCGAAATTTGATGACAATTACCGAGTGGTAAGTAGCTATAATGGTATGTTCAACTCGTTATTTGCTTAATGCGGCAATTACGGTCGGTTGGGTTGTGCTTTGTGTTAGTGAAAGTCTATCTGCGGGTCGTCCAGGGCAACATGGCAACCCAACAAAACCCAACAAAGCCCAACAGAAAACTAGCAGTCCACACACATGAAGCAAATGTGAGCACTGTCATTGGAGTGATTTTTATGCTCACAGAAACTGCAGCCATTTCTTTTGATAATGATTACCAACATGTTGTACTCGTTTCACTGCTTCTCCATCTATCTCCGTTTGCCTTCTCTATCTCCTGTTCTTGCTGAATTTGCATATTTGCTGTTGCTCTTTATAGCATTTTTAATGTCACATGAAGTTTAATGCAAAAATTTGAAAAGCTTTTTTACATATGACCTTGAGCTAGATGAAAAAGTTTAGCTTTATAGCATGCGAATTTAGAAATAGTCTGTAAAACTTTGATGATAATAAAATGATTGTAAAATTTAATTAATTTAAAACACATTAATTTAAAAGCATAATTTGGAGCTTAAATTAATTTGTATATGACAATATATGAAATTATAACTTTAGTAATTGTATTTTATATATTTTATTCCATTAATAATCAAATTAATTTATTTCTTTGTGCTAGGAGTTAACTGGCTTAAGGTATTTACCTCACATAATTATAATCTATAAAATTATAGCTCATATGTTTTGTATCCTTTTTTAGTTATCTAATAATTAAGTTAAATTTTGTTTTGATTTGTTTAGGATTTAACCATCATATTTTTTTTTGATATATTAAATTTTAATTCCTTTCAATGATTATCACTCGATCTCAAATTCAGCTTTATTCTGTCGACCACTTTGTGGCAACAAATTCGAGTGGCAATTGCTGAGCGGCTACTTGTTTAATTTCTGTTAAACATTACGCTTAATGCATTTACACAATAACCATGCATTGTGGCAAATCTCCCCCTGCCCGTCCCCTTGCCTGACCTTTTATAAAGCATTGCTAATGGCCTTATAATTACTGTCCGCTTTCTGCGCGCAGCCACAACAAAATAATTGGCAAGTTCCACAAATGGTAAGCTGCAAAAAAAAATTGGTGGAAAAATACGAGTACATAGAAATGCAGGGGGTTTCATTAAGTAAACTAAGAAACTGCCAAGTGTCTCAGTGGCCACCCATTAAGTCGACACAGAGGACTGCAGTGAAGGCCAAACAAAATAAGTGGCAACAGCAGATACATCCTTGGCATTTTAAGCAGCAGCTCAACACCCAACATTAAACATTAAAAAAAATACGAAGCTAACATTTTTTCATTTTTTGAATGCCATAACATTAAGCTGCGAGTAGGTTTGCTATGTTATAAATAAAGTTATTATTATTTGTTATTATTATTATCTGCAAGGGTTTCAAGGAAGGAAGTTTGATACTGAGCTAATTTCACAATGATCGCAGCGAAAAGTGTGGCATGAATGTGAAGAAATGCTTGTTGCAAGTTGCTTGTCATGTGAGCAGCTGTTTTAAGAAGTTGTGGTTGTTGTTGTTGTTACGGTTGCAGCTCGCATCTGACGCAGCGCCATTTTGAATTTGTAACAACATGCACACTCAGGACAATTTGCATTTCCGGTTGCCAAAGGGCAAATTGGCTCAGTATTTTCTTTCCTTTTGCGAGCATCGCAGCACAGCATTTTGTAGTTTCCTCCGCTTGGGGGACTTCAATTCACTTTGAGCATGCTTATACATATTTGGTGACGGTCTCTTTAAAGTGAAACCCAACACAAAACTAAATGCCAAACAATGCACTGAAGCCGAACAGGCCACCAAACAATGCAACAACAAGGACAATTGACTAAAGCAAACAACAATGCTTGCTGGCAGTTTATAATTGAACTGTGTGCCGCTCGAGCGGATCGAATGCAAACCTCCGTCCGTCTGGCATGCAAAATAACAAAAATTCAACTTAATTTTCAAGTAGAATGCAAAATGCAATGCACATTCAACGTTCGAAAGAGGCGAGAGGACCAGGAAAGAGTATCATCAACATGCATTAACAACACCCTGCAGCCAACACTGACAATTGCGACAATTTCAGCTGTAGTCTGAGTTCAGGCTCAGTCTCGTGTTCGGACTCGGACTGAGGCTCAGACTGGAGCTCATCCACAAAGTGCATCAATAAAATGTAGCTATAAAGGCTTTCATTCAGCCCACAGAGATCTGTGGCCATAAACTGTGCCCACACTACGTATGCTTGATATGTGCTGAATTCTCATCCGCTCTCTCTCTCTCTTAGTCTCGCTCTCTTTGTAAGTGTGTGTCTGCATGTGCGTGTGTAAATTGTGTGTGTGTGTGTGTGTGGGCGATACATTGCCTGTTTGCATACCCTTTATAAGCTGATATCAATCAGGTATACTCCAGAAGCGTCTGACTATTATTACCCTTTTCCACTTTTATGAAAATTTAGAAAAAATAAAAAAAGGTAATTTAGATTTTATTACTAAGATATGGTAAGATATTTACATTTCTTTCCTACTTTTAATTTGAATAAGAAAATAAAATTTAAAATATATGGTTTTTAACATATGTTTTAATCATAATATAGTATAAGAAAAAGCAACCATACTCATTCGTTCATTTAATTTTTTGGAAGATTACTTTTATTAAATTCATTACTCTTATTTACGATCATTGACTTATTAATAATTAATTTTTTTTTTTCACTTTTAATACTTTGCCAACATAGTTGAACAGTTGGAATATTTCTAAAATCGTTATAAGACTTTAAGTAAATGTAGCTCTAAGTTATTATCCCAATCGTTCATTATCAGAAAAAAAGATACACTTGACATGAGAAATTAATTCAGAATAATTCCACAACCTGTGTATCACATTCAGCAAAGCAAAACAAATGAATTGTGTCTCAGATAGATTTATAAAATCCATTGCATTCGTTTATTTTTTTTTTACAGGGTATATCTTTGTTTTCACAGAAGCTTTAATGGTGGCTTTTTTCACTGCGCTGGTCACAATGGACACTAACTAACTGCACTGTCTGATTTGAATGTAATGGCTTTGGTTTTTCAGCCTCTCTCCTCTTTCTGCCCTTCCCTCAGTAACACTTTTCGCTTTGACCAACTCGCAATTGGTACCCAAAAATAACAATTTGCGGCTAGCATATATATATACACACACACACACGCACAAATAGACGTATGCGTATTTATCAAATGGAATCGGAACTCAATCAGTTTTGTTTTGCTTTGACTACGAGTTTTCTCTTCACTCGCTTTTAACTGTTTTCAGTTGCTTTGGCCTTTATGGCTGCTTATTGGTTTCTCCTTTGCCAGGTGAACACAATTTTATGGGGTTGTTATTGTTGTCGATGTTCTCGAAGTTGTTGTTGAGGACACGACACGCCTTTTGTATTGCCATAAAAATTTTTTTATTATCTTTGTTATACTACTTGTTGGACTGTGGGACTGGTCAGCTTCTAATTGGAAGTTCTAAATTTCATTGTTTGGCTTTTAAGCTTCAATTGTTTGCGGTTAAACTGGTCATAAATATTAAGAGTGTACAATGTACATTTATTTTTGGCTTGACCCGTGGCCAATCAATAGGCTGGGCATTATAAAAACCCGTTTACGAGCCTGCCAGTTGACACAATGAGTCCTTTGGGAGGCTTAATATTGAGTGTTTGAGGAAATTGGCCAGTACTTTATTGATAAGCGAATGGATCAGCCAAATATATGACCAGACACTTCCGCAAGATTCTCTGATTCTCAAGCTTAAAGCGATTGTAAATGCATGAATTTATATACTTAAATTTAAGCTAAGCTCACGGCTTGCAGATTGCGTATACGTCACGTTAACCGACAATCAGTAAATGGAGTTCTGTGTACGATATCGACCGCAACAGCAGCCGTTAACAAATTTCAGATTTCGGTTTGCAAAATGTAAATCATTGACCTCTTATTAAAAACTTTAGGACCCACAAATTATCTTCAGTGCGAACTTTGGAAACTTTCTTTGCCTTAACGCAGTGAACCACAATGGCCCTGACCGGAGCTAGGCACGCTTTTAGCTATTAGCGTACAAAAGTCAACATTTTAGACACGAATATACACACACACACACACACACACTCTAATACACTTGCAGTCGTCTGATTCAGCGCACACTTCAAACAAAACCAAATAATCCGAATAGCAAGAAAACTTTTCAATTTGTAGGCTGCCCCGCAAAAGTCTACAAACGATTCAGAAATCAGGATCCAGTCGGATATTAAGAAGGGGATTCAGGACCTGGCAGTCGACAGGCCGTTTGCCGTACTTTTAGCCCGGATGTTGCGTTTGATTTCTTGCGTTCTAGCTTAAAAATGTACACAGCCACTTGGACTTCCGTCGTTGTGGCCCGTCAACCGCACCACATCGTATTGCACCACATCGCACCGCATCTCGCGGCGTACGCAAATTCTATTTGCTCAAGTGTAATTTCTTAAGTAAAAGGTAAACACTTTTAGCGGCTACATTGCCGCAACTGTAAATGTAGCCAGAGCTGCCAACTTGAGAGCGCAATGCAAATGACAGTGGTTGGGTGGTTGATCACCCTCTTTCAACCGCTCTATCCCTCTCTCTCTCTCTCTCAAGTTCAGGCTGAACTGAGCCCCATCAGTTGCAGCCTATGCTTTCTTCTTGCCATTCCCTTGCTTCAGTATTTGCAGTTCAATTTGTGGCTCTGCATCGGAAATGGCAAATAAAAAGAACACATTTTCACAGAATTCATTGCAAGCAAAATGCGAATCACATTACAAGCTACAATCTTAAGGGTTGAGCGGGAAAAGCTCTTAAGCGAACATTGTATGCCAAAATGTGTCGTAATGTGCAATCCCATCGATAGCCATAACACGTAGCACGCAATACGTATACGTAATATGTAAACATTAATGATGGCTTTCTGTACTACTCGTTGTACTTTTTACCAACTTGTGAAATAAACTTTAAGGCAGCAGCTGCCACAATAACGATTGTGAAGGCAATTGTGGTAGTAAATGAATACATCAAGTAGTGTTTGCAATTGACACTCACAGAAAGCTACACTATAACATGTACACATATCTGAATGACCTATAAACGAGCAAAAAATTAAAAATAACATAAAGATGCACAGCTCATGGAAAGCACTTAAATTCGCATGATAATAAAATTTGCATTACACACTCAAATTGTGAAATTGTCAACTTTATTCAAATTAATTTATAATCTACAATTAGTTACGCTATTTTTACATTTTTACTCACTCTCATATAAATAATAATTAAAAGCTGAATGGTCAGGAAAGGGTAAATATAAATTAATAGGATAACGCCTTAATTGAATATTATAAATAGGAGCTCATATTTTCAAATGAAAAATAAATGGGAATTAATAAATATATAATTAAATATATTTCTAAAAAAAAATCTCTTCAAAAACAAACGAAAAATAATGTTTTAAATCAAGAAGAATTCACTTATATTTATATTTCAATTAATATGTCAGCTTGTTTTTTAAATGTGTGTGAAAATTTTGTATTCTGTCAATTCATATAACATAACAATCTTTACTAATTTATTCAGTTCACCTTTAGGTTCTCTCTCTCTTTCTATCTTTTTCTCGCTCTATCAGTTTGAGCAATTTATGCCATGATCAAAAATGTTTACATTGTAAGCTGAACTGCAAACAGTAACGATGACAACAACAATAACAATAAAAACAACAAATAGGTTTACAGTCAAATATTATAGCAAAATGAGAGATTGTACACTCGAATTGTACTCTTACTTGTACATGGGTTGATTTTGTGAATCTTACTTAAATATACAGCATTCAATGAATTTTCAATTAACTTTGATTGGCACTTTTCCTTACACACTTCACTGGCCATCTGCCTGTCTTTGTCTCTGTCTTTGCTTCTCTCTGTCTTTTTGTCTGTCTCAATGTCCTCAGAGGTGTCCCTATAAATGGCCTGGCTGTGGTTCTTCAATGAAATGATGCCTCCGTTTGGGACATGCTCAAATGATAGACTTTGCGCTTGGGATTTTATGCTAAAATCGTATGAGCAAACAACATTTCTCTTGTAAATTTAAACACGGCAACAGCCACAGCCAACAACAGCTTTGGATTTATTATTTCAGTTGTTGTGTCAACAACAGGAAGGCATGTCAAGTTAACAAACACACACACACACACACACTGGCACAGACAAAGGTCTGGCAAAAATTTACCAATAAATCAGATTACATATCAAAAATTAATGCGACAATATCAGGTAACAGCATCAGGCAAATAATGACTTTTCTGCAAAGGCTACCGTCTGCCAAATACAAACACATTTAAACAAACTATTTACAATGGCAGCAGTTTAATGAGTTTAACATTGTTTTACAATTGCATATTTAAGAAAATGCATTCATTGTTCACTTTTTGTAAACTCATTTGAAAATGATGCTTTAAGCATTACTGCTGAAATGTATATTCAATAAGAGAGCAACCAGGATTGTTCAAATTAAATATAAATATAAAATATAAATAAAGAAATACAATCTCATTTTTAGTATTTTTCAATTGAATAATTTCAATAGCTTTTTATTTGTCTGCTTTCTAAAAATAGGATTTTTTATGAAAAATGGTCGTCTACTTTCAGCTTTAAAAACCACCATCGATAAACATACTGAATTTGATAATATTTCAATATAAAATTACTTTGAAATATTTGCTAATTTTATTTATTTTTTGTATTATCAAATTAATCAAACTATCGACAATAATTAAAATATTCCACAGCAAACGGAAGACTTTTAATTAAACCTATCGTATTACGATACCGTATTCGATATTCAATACAATAAATGCAGCCTTGAGAATTCATTCGTTGCACCTCGAAATTTTTTCCGCTTCAAGTTCAGAGCGGAAAAAAATATGATGAATTGAAATAAAACTCGCACACACAATTGCCAACAATCAAAATGCAAAGCTGTTAATAGAAAAAACATATATGTATGTATATATGCACGAATGGGAAAAATGGGAAAAATGCGAACAGCAGAGTGAAAGACGGGCACAAAGAAACAACGACAAGCGCGGCAAAAAAAAGGCTTATTAAAAGCGCATAAAAGAAAACGGCACGTTTACAAAGCAAACGCACACACACACACACACACACGCACGTACACTTTCATGGACCAAAACAAACTAGTACATACACCCACTGCACTTACACATATGACCCGTAATATCCCCATAAACCCCACCCAACTTGTATGGGGCACTCGGGCGCATAAATCCGCGCTAAATGAGTTTAACACTTGGCTTAATAGTTTGGTTTTATGAAAAGCAAAAAAAAAAATATAAACACACACACACACACACAAAAAGAAAAAGAAAAACAACAAAAAATATGGAAAGCGAGCGAGAAAAAGAAAACGAGCATGTTTTGAGCAAAACGTCATGGGAAAAAATATTCCACAGCATACTTTTATGCGCAATAGAAAACTTGCAAATCGCTTTTTGTTTTCATTGCAAGCAAGAACTGTTAGATGGTCGGGGCAGCAACGCAGAGAGGAAAAGCGTTGCTGGAGAGAAGGAAGAGAGAGAGAGGAGAGAAGAGGTAAGGGAGAGAGAGAGAGAGAGTCGAAGCCTTTGAGCATTTAGCTTGGCTTAGTTTGTGTGCAGTTTTGTTTTTATTTCTATTAGCAAAACCAGTTGGCCGACTGGCTCTGCTAAATGAAAAACTGCAGAGAACGAGTGCGAGTGCCAGTGCCAGTGCCAGTGTTGGCAAATGTGGCAGAAATGAGGAATGTGGGGTAAATAGGGAAATGGGAAAAAATCGTTTTCAATGAACGGACGCGAGCACAGGCAAATTTGCTGCGGCCAAGGCAAATCGCTGTTAGTTAAATGTTGCAAAAGCCACAAAAAAAAAATGAAACGAAAATCAGCAAACTCATTTTAAATATTAAATTTGAGCACACACATCGAGTATTGTGGTGTGGTGTGGTGTGGTGTGTGTGCAGGCTTGCAGCATGTGGCATGCAGCAGTTAATATTTTACAAGCATTTTACTTTCAACATAATTACAGGTGGTGTGTCTACGGCTAGAAAAACTACGACCAGCTTTTGCTCAGGCACTTTGAAAAACTATTTGCGCATAGATACACATCCAAACACACACACACACACACATATATATATATATGAATATACAGACACATACATACATAATTTAGTATAGCACTTGGACAACATTAATGTGTATAGTTGTTGGCGCTGAGTGCTGCGGCTACAAGACCAAAAAGCGGATGCACCTCATGAGCACACAGATACACATACACACACACTCACTCACACACACACTCTCACACAGAGAACTTGGCAGTCTGCAACTTGCAGCACCTGCTGTGCATATTTTTCAGCTAATACATATATAATTTTTCACCGCTTTTACAATTTTTTTCACTTTATAGTATTTTATTGCCGCCTTTTTCTCTCAGTGTGTGTCTGTTGCTTGGTCGCGCAGCGTGTTTGTTTTTAATATTGTTTGCCTTAGCTACTTTATGGCTAAGTGCAGCTGCCATATTCATTCTTAAACAGAACAACTTGAATACCAACCGATGACAGCGTGCAAAATGTTCATTGTTTTTCTTAAGGCTTACTGCATTCACTTTTTCTGTTTTCTCATCTCTCTCGTTACGCTTTTGGACCCCTTTTCTTTTTCTTCGTTATCACAAATATTATTCATACAAAAAGCGCATGCAAAGCTTTTTTTTTCAACCATAAAGCAGCTTATAAAACTGAAAATATACAACTCTAAAAAGAGTTCACAAATATTGCAGAATATTTAGCAATGATGTCCCATGAATTTTTTTATTTAACAGTTAAATACAGATTAATTGTAACATACAATAGTTATAATGCCTACTTAATTAATAAATAGTTTTTATTTTATAATTCATCAATTCTATGGTACAAAAACATTTTTTTTTTTACAAAGCTTAAATAGGTTACATACTTTTAAATGGTCTTGCCATATAAAAATGTATTTAAAAACCTTCTGACTTGAAACATATTTGCAAATATTTGATTAATTAAATTATGTTTAATTTTATTGTAGTTAAAAGAACTTTTTTTAATTAAAAAAAAAATCCAAATCGAATTTTAAAGAAAAACCGAAGGCTAAGTTTTTATCCTCTGTATTTTCTACCAAGTGAAAAAGCACAACAAAGTTTTTTATCTGCCACTGGGCATTAAAAATTAAAAACAACAGTGTGCAGTGCATTTGCGTTTATTGTTCCAAGGAACATAGACAAATTAATTTCACAGATATTATCAATATACTAGTTTTTGTTAAGAAAACGATTCTAAAAAAATAATAAACTCTTCAATTTGGCCTGGTAAGGAAAATTAAAATTCAAATGAAATTTGTTTTGATATATTTACTAAAGTGTTCTTCGGAACAGCCCACAATTAAATTTGACTTTTCTCTTTTTGACGTTGCTTAACTTGTCTCCATTTTTTGTCAATGCGTGTGTGTATGTAAATCTTAACAGCTAACAATTAAGTCGCATCATAACGAACGTTTTGCGTAAATTTAAAAACTTTTTAATGCCACACACTTGCGGGCTTTTTGAACTTCGCCTCACTGCCAGATAAGCGGCTTCAAAAGTTTCTCCATACACAAGCTACGACTACAACTACGAATACGAATTCGTATACGAATACAACTGCAATAACTACAACCATAAATGAAAAGCATAGCAAAAAAAAAAAAAGGGAATAGGGAAAACGAGCCAAGTAACCAAACTACAGATGCAATTAATTTCTAGCCAACATTTTGTGGCTCGTTGCTTGACTGCTTCTCTTTCAGTTTGAGTATAATCGGCGAATAGAACGTCATAAAACGTGCCTGGTTGCTATCCTAATGGCTGATCTTATGCCATTTAAATAATCACAACTTAACTAGCAAACTATCTAGCTAAACACACTCAACATAGCAGTCAGTTATGGTTTTAGCTTCAGGCAGCTCTAATAAACATTTTGTTATGTTATATTTATAATTCCTCTCTCTGGTTTTGAGTCCATAATGTGTATAATTTCGTTATTACTTATCTCTAAGTCTAAGCTAGTTTAAAAAGCTCTGATTTTGGAGCATATCACGTATACGAGTAGTTGTATCTAAACTGTTAATGCAATGTTTTAGAAATTTTAATTATTACAGATTATAATTTGTACAAAATATAAGACATGAAATGTACTTTTTAATGGTATTACTTCGTCATGCAAACTACGCTTGCATTTACAAATTTGGATAATTAACATTCAATAATTATATTAAATTCAATGCAAATCTAAATAGGTTTATGTTGTTTTTACAGATTTGAGCAGCTCATGTATTCAAGATTTATAATATTGTCCCTTCAATCATTGATCAACACATATTAATTTGGATATTCAATATATTTCAGAATTAGTGCAAACAAAACCAGCTGCATTTAAATGTCTGATAATATACTCAGGCTGTTCTAGCGTATGTTTTGGATATCTAGGTAATAGGTTTTATTACAAAAAATATTAAAAAAAAAAAAATCAGAAAAAAAAATTTCTTAACTCTTTGATTTATTCACAGGGTATTTACAATTCAGCTACGTCCAGGCAGAACAAATTTACTCGCTTTTTTGCAAAGCTCTGTGCCATATTTTAATACCAAATTGACAGGTCCGCACAGTTATGTGTTGCTATTGTCGTTGTTGATGTATTTGTTTCGGTAGATGTCAAAAGAGAGATGTGCTGCTGGCTGGGGCCAATTAATCACGCAGCTTGCCCCAATAGATTTAAATTGTCACATCGTTTATCAAGCGAACAGCGTGCCGAATTGCAAATGGCAAGTGAAAAAATGCTGTATTAAATATTTAATAATAACTTTTTGCAGCGATTGTAGTGCAACTATTATACATAAAAACTAGTTTAGTAATTAAACTGGTCTCTATTAAGCAAACAAATTGGTATAGAGCTAATAAAGCGATAAACATTGACAGTAATTTGTTGATAATCCGCCTAAAAGCAATTGGAAAAACTGCTGGCAAACACCATTAATAAAATGTAGATAATTTTGCAACTAATCACGGCAAATTCAATAGCTGTTAATGCGAGCATATTATTATATAATTTATGCGGCTGACAGAAAAGCAAACGATCCACAGAAATGTATCTGAAATGCTTAAGCAAACAATGAAAACTGTGAGGAAAAGCGTTGCAAAGTGCCTTAACAGGTCCGGAGAAAATGTTTGCTGGAAATTAAAAGATGAAATGGCAATTAGTGGATCTTGTCTACAATTTTCTATTTTCATACTAAACGCTGTTTGCTAATTGAAAAGCAAACTACATTTGTCTCAATTTATGCTAGAGACACGTTCGCAGCTTATGTGGCACATTGAAATCTTTGCAAGCTGCCGTAAAAATATGTATTTAAATTATGAAATATTCAAATGCAATGCTAACAGGCCAAACAAAGCAATGCAATCAGCAACAAGAAGTGTTAAGCAAGCATTGTGTTTGACACTATCGGTAGTTCCCCTATCCCGAAAATTCCCTCCTTATACACACACTCGCTGACAGTGAACGGAAACGGAAGTGTGCCACAGAAGCAAGTTGCATTTTAGCCTCTTCCTTTGATATATGTGAATATGTACATATACACGAATGCAGAAACAGCTCATCGCAAATATCCACATATCTCATTCATGTACGAGTACACACACACTTACATATGCATATTTATTTATATTTCTAAACAATTTTTCCTTTCTTATTTTATTTGAACACGCCTGGCAAATATTTCAATATTCTCGTATTTGCATCATGATGCAGGAATAGCAATTGAAATATTTCAAAGGCCACAATACACTCTGAATACTCTGCAGCAACTAAGTTTTTTGTATTCCAACTTTTTTAAATATTCACAAATAATAAAAATCTATCTAATAGGATTTTATGAAATTCAATTCAATTTTTGTTTTTTATGAATTGAAATAAGTTTTTATATATCAATATCGAATTTAATTAATTTATGAATAGACAACTTGAAATATTTTATCATGCCCGCGAAAGCTTTCTATGGATTCACAAATTCCCTTCTTAAAAGAGACGACTTGGAGATATAGTAGAAATTCCTTCTCTACCATCATCTCATGGATATACTCCTTGTATACCCTATTTCTCTCTATTTCTTATTTAAAAAAAAAAAAAACTAAAACGAATGCAGTTTATAGCTGAGAAATGATGTCACCACCAAATTGCAAAGGGACAGCACGTAAACCGAATTTAACTTGCCAGGATATTTGACTAAAGTCAAGAAAAGCCAATCAGCATGGCATATTGCATCGTAAATGGCGTACGCAACGTATATACAATAAATTACATAGTTATTAATGTGAGGCAAATAAACAAAAAATATAAAGTTGGGTCCATCATTTTAAGTGACCATATTGCAACATAATTACGACTTAAGCTGAGAAAGACAGACAGATAATGGACGAGCAAAGAAGAAAGAGCAAGAAGAGAGAGAAAAAATATTGAAATGAATCGCGAAATATGTGCAATAAAAATGTTTTAAATAAACGACACACGACTTTACCATAAGTGAAGTCCAAGCACTTGGCATAAATGTTTTGTACACACAACGAAAACAAACTGAAACAGACTGAGAGCCAATACATTTACACACACACACACACACACACACTCACACACACAAGAGGACATGTGTTGGCAGTTATGGGTTGGAGGAAACAGTACTTGATGGGGTCACAGCAGGCTTTCAGAAAGGATGATAAATGAGCATAAGAGTTAAATGCCAGAGCCAAGGCGGCGATGCAAGCCAAACGACCGTCATTAAAGCTGTTTTATGGTCAACAAAAGCAGCTGAAATAAAAACTCAAAGTGACTGGGACATGCTTAATTGAGCATCGACCATCGACCAGCGGCCATTGGCCATCGTCCTTCGTTCTTCGTCCTTCGTCATCGTACCGAGTAATTGACATTTTAAATGTGAACATTCGCTTGCTCTCAGTCAATTCAGTCAGCCAGCTCACATGGCGTATGATTGATGTGAACTCAGCTCGACAAGCATATGGAGCGGCTAAGCAGCTTACAGTTGCCAGTATGCATAAGTAGCTGAAATTAAATTTGGTAAGCGCAACAAGCATTGCCCCATATACTCATAAGTAGCATGTAGCAAGTAGTAAGTAGCAAGTAGAAAGTATTCCCTTTTTCAGTTGTGACGCATGTTTATGAAAAATTACTTAAGCTGCAGCAACATGAAAATGAATTTTTCAACAGCGCAGTCTGCGTCTGACCTGCTGTCTTAAGCTGTCTTACGCAGCCAGGATAACAAACAATACACACACACAGACAGACACACATACATAGAACACATGCGTAAACAGAAGATGAGGAAGAAACTGCTGCAGGAATCGCAGCCACAGCAGAAGCTAATAAATAATTGTCTGGTTAGCAAAGACAAAGCACAGGCGCCTATATAAGCGCCAGGACAAAGGACAACAAACGGCGACGGGTTGAAAAATTCCCGCAGCAATGGCAACATAAATAAGCATATATAAATCATGCATGTCTTGGCTCTGCTCTTGGGCCTTTCCAGTCGTCGTCTTACTTATGCCGTATAAATACTTAGCAACACTCACTGTTAGAAATTAACGTCTGTGGCCGAGCGCTAAGCAGATATCGCAGACACATAATTTACAGACTGAACAAAACAAGAGTAAGCAAGTAGAGAGAAAGGGATAACTATAAATATTTACACGAGATATAAAGCAAAGAGAACTAAAAAAATGATTAAAAACTACAACTGGTTAGTAAAATAGTGTGGTTTAAATGCTGTCTAATTATTTTTTTCCATTCCGTAAAAAAACTAGAACAAAAAAATAGCAATTTCGTAAATGATAAATATGTTGCATATTTTTAAGAAACAATATTTAATTTCATTAAATATACTCTATAATTATATTTTCAATGATATTTATAATTGCTCAGTTCAATTGATAATGAGATTAATATATAGATTTCTTCTTATTATATATTGGAATATAAATAGACGAATTAACATACAATAGTAATTAGGTACACAAACATCTAATGCTTACTGTATTATTTGGCATAGCAACTTTTAATTAATTCCAAACCATTTAACTGTAAACAAAGACAGCATAAAACGTGCCCACTTAAACGGAGCAGACTTATCTTATATTTTACAACCCATTTGAAAATACAACAAATTATATGCCAGGCAGACACTTTAAATGACACTTTAAGAGACGTCGCGTTTCATCACGTCACCCCTAAATAATAAGGTCGTAACTCAAGTTGTGTTTGGCCAGAACAAAGAGGTAATTATGCAGTCCGATTTTCCGACAGCAACATTCCAGATACAAATTTAAATAATTGAGTTTTGTGTGTAATTTTTTGTAAAGGATAACTACTCGCTACAGAACGCTGTATTAAATGATAAAGAGAAACATAAAATTAATATCTACTACTATAGGATGTTTACTTGTTTTAATTTTAGTTTAAGTATAATTTTAGTTCTGTCAAAATTTTATAAAAATCATTATTTTAATATTAGATCCTTAATAGTGTTCCTTATATTAATAATATTACATTTTCTTGACATTTTTTTATCCTAATTATCTGACTAATATTAAAGTTTGGCAACAAATTAAGTAACTTAATTGGGCCACAATGCCCACCCACATAAAGTGTTCTTCTTGTTTTGGTCAATGCCCAGAAGCGATTTATAACTGAACAGTAACAATACTTAATTAGATACTTTATCCGGGCATTAGCCGAAACACCTATGAGAACAACAATAACATTCCGTGGAAGGCTAAGAAGTTATGGCAGCTCATTCTGTGTGTGTGTGTGTGTGTGCGTGTTTGTGTGTTTAGCAAATTAGGTTAGCAAACTAATAGATACAGACAAGAAGCATTTGGTAAGAGTACTTGTGGAGAGGAGTGAGGATTGTCGGGAGACTACAACTACAACTTCATTAGCTAATTCAATGCGGCCGTTACGTGAGGCGATGTTTCAAGCCGCAATGCGCTTCTCGTATGCCAATAAACACAATTTTACGCTAATTGGGTAACAAATATAATTGCCAAGAGCAGCGTAATAAACCACACACAGAAACAACAACCAATATGCCCACACACTCACACTCACACTCACACACCCACAAACACACACATCCGAAATTGCATAAATATGAGAATTGTTGTGAGCATTCTGAGGCAAGTTCCTGCCTGTTGATATGGCGGAAATGTGGAACCAAATCAAATGCCAACCTGACATCCATTTAGACGGATCAACCTCAACAGGTTCATTAGGTAAGTACTTAGCTGATTTCGCCGTTGTCCTGGCAACCCATTGTAGTCTGTAGATCCCATACAGTAGGCTCCATTGTAATTCGCCTGTACTGAAGGGGTCTAGTAAACGCTTAGACTACTCCCTTGCCACGTGCCACTTGCCTCATGCCACTTGCCTCATGCCACCGCAGAATGCTGCCTGCTGCTGCCACTGTTTGCTGCCGTGTAATGAGTTTCTCAATTCATTATTAATTAAAACCTAAACAAACTCCAATGCTAAATTATTTGCAATTCAACAGGCAAACAGCCGAAACAAGTCCCTATCCTACCTCTTTCCCTCTGCCTTACTTTCTCCTTTCCCCAACTGCAAAGTGAGAAAAATTTGCGAGAAAGCTGAAGCTCAAACCAAACGATTTCTGTTTGGTTTTTGTTTGCCTAATGCTGGCTCGATTTATTTGCATTTGCTTAATTGAAATAATTGTCCTTAATTTGTTTGTGCCTGCTAGCATCAATTTTCCCTAACCACCTTCCCCACCCCCACCCACTGTCACGCCCTCTCACACATTATTGTTCGTCCCTGACTTCTTTCGAATCTCACGCAATTGATTGTCTGCGATTTGTGCCGCTAATGGCGAACAAATCAATTATTTGGCAGCACTTTGGCTTCGCGCACAACAAAAATTGATTGAAATTGATTTGCCACAGCCCCCAAGACAACTCACAAAAAGCTACAAAAGCCAGACATCTACCAACTTTCGACTGCATATTTAATTTTATTAAAATTTTGTGGCTTCTCTGTATAATGCAGACAAGTTTTTCTCTCGTATTTTATTTGAAAGGTTTTCAAATATTAGTCCAAACTGGAAAAGGCTAAGATAATTTTAAATAATTATAATTAATTCTATACTATGTCATAATTGTGTTCTTTAAACAATTTATTTGTATACCTTGACTGTTCATAACGTATTAAAATTGAAAATAAAACTTAAACCGCAGAGATTTGAGCCTAAATACAAAAGTTAAATATTCTTGGAATTAAAGTCATCATCGATCAGAAATTGATACTAAGAATAGATGTATTATAAAAACTCAAAGAAAATATTAAGTCTATTCGGAAATAGTTCAAGATCATTTTTGAATCCCTTTAAGATGGGTTATTCAATACTCTTTTGATATTAAATTCAGCCAAAAGCCATTTTCACCAATTTCTTATATACTTCAAGACATGTGAAGTAGAGTCGGCTTATTTACCGGGAAGCTTCCAAATTTAAAAAGTTCCTAATCAAAAACCTAGAAATTAAAATGTGTACATTATTTGCTAATTTGGCAAAACACCAAAAATTCATTTGAATTTATGTAAAGTCTACAATGCACTATACCCGCATTTCCATTCCATTCTACCACATCTAATGCAATCCCATGCAATTCAGTTATATTCTATGGTATGTGATCTGTGAATTTACATTATATGAGCTAATGCGTAGACATCAAAGCTAAAAAGCAGGAAAACCAAACCACACCGCACCAAAGTGCACCGCAGCGAAAGCCACAAAAAGAATAACACATCACGCATACGACATGTAATCCGCATTATGAATATTTTGTTAGCTAAGCGCTCTTGGCTGCAATTTTACACCCCTTCAGCACCATGCAAACATCAAATACTCTCATAATCAACATGTTGCAAAAACATTGAAAATGCATTTCAGTTCATTTGATTTATGAATACAGCGCGACAGTTGACATTGCTAATTTTTTTTTAGGTGGTTCATTGGAGTGGATGGTCGGGTGATTTGGTGGAAAATACAATATTCGAGCTAATGCATCAATTATATCCCTCGGTTGTCGTGCATTAAAATTCAGCATGCAACATGCTTGCAACATTGGTACGTAAATAGAAATAACACCCCACTTTGCGGATATAGCTCTTTAATTGCCGAATATTATTATTATTATTGATTTTACCCATGTGCGTTACTCCAAATGCATTCAATTCCAATTGCAATCGCATTTTTCCCTTCGTTTCTCTAATATTTTTGTTGGTTTTGCACAAACCGCAAATGTTTTTATACCCTCGACATGCCAATGTATTCAGCATAATAGTGGAAGAAATGATAGCTAATTTATAAAAATGTTTATAGGGTATCATTGCGTCGTGATTTCGCATCAAAAAGTTCGCAATGAAAATTGCACAAATCGGCTAAAATATTTTTGGAATTGAGCGTCAAGTTTATTGTGCGTAAGCCCGCAAATGCAAATTCCAATTCCAACATCAGCCAAACCAGTGCAATTTAACGAACCGAATTTTTAAGTTTATGGCAATTGAATAGCCGCTATTAATGACTTTTAATGAGACATGTAGCCAATTTTCAGTTAATTGAAATTAAGGGGTACTTTTACATGGGTAACGATCTTTGCCAAAACTTTAATATTACTGTCAAAATATTTAAAAATATTTATATGGATTAAAATTGACATATATGATAATTCTTTTAACCATATGATACTCTTTTAACCTAAATTTTTAAAAGTCACAAGCTTGCGTTCAATTTAAAAAATTGGTAACTAATATTGTAGTCAAATTTTGTCAACTTTATGAATATTTAATTTAAATAATGATTTCCCGAGTATATGTTGTCTTTATTCAAAAGTAAAATAACTTTAGCATAGCTTCAGAGAGAAAACAAAAAATTAAATACCTTCAATTCGACACACTATTCAGCTTTATCAGCTCCAATACATGCCAAGTGAGCTGCATAATGGACTGCCATAGTCTTATCAATGCACTCCCATCGCCCTAGGGGAAACCAAGCAGCTGTCCAACCAAAATGCCTACATTTAAACTTACATATGCATTTCCATGTGATCATGTGTGTGTGTGTGTTTGTTTGTTTCCGAGGATAGCCAAGCAAGCAGCCAAGTATAAAATCATAGCATACTTTTCGGCTGCACGAAAAATGCTACGAAATAAATACGTTGAATTGCGATTCCCTTTTTCCTGCCCGGAATGACTCGTTGTTGTTATTGTTATTACATATATGTATACATATAGCTCACTTTACATTGTTGTATTTCTAGACTGTGCCGCATGTTGCGCAATCAAAAAAAGGCTACCACAATCGTGATATTTCAGGTGCACCACTGCTGGCCAACAACAAAACCCGCAAACAACAACAGTAACAATAACAACATTGGTCACAGACCAAAAATGCAAAAAGCAAAGAAGGGAATTTCAGCAAAACATATTTACTTACCTACATAGTGCAAGTAAAAATCATTGCTTTGTATTGTTCATAGTTTTCCATTCTCTTCATATTATTTGGTTGTAAAATATAAATTGATATATTTGATTAGTAAATATATATCGAATATATGACACATGTAGTTAAAGAAGCTCTTCCTTTTTGATAACTACATTTTCATTTAATGAAATAGTATTTTAAATAAAAACGGTTCATATTTTTTCAATAATAATTCCATATTCAATTCAAAAAAATTTTATTATATTTATATATCCTTGTACAGCATTTCTCCAGCACAAATTTCAATCATCACATTGAGTAAACGGGGCGTATGCTTAATGTGTTAACTGCTAAATCAAATGCAAATACGATTACGCAACTGCTTCAAAATTAATTAACTGCCAAAGAAAAACTCACTTAAGTACCAAATGTTTTTGGCCAACATTTTTCAAACAGCAGCCAAAAAATTGAATACGTTCACCACAAGCCAGAGAAATAATTGTAACTGTTGGCTGGTAACTGTTAGCTGTTAGTTGTTAACTGGTTACTCTATTCCTGAGCTCAAGTACAAGGTAAAATCAAAGCCAAAGGCAAAGGCAATACCACAAAATTTCGGTTTTCCCAATAGCACGTTGAGTTGAGTTTGGATTAACGTAAACTTGGCCAAGTTGAAAACACACACACACACAAACACAGATACAGATACAAAAATTCAGCTGAGGGTAAATCAGTTTTAATTGATATTTACCAAAGTACTTCATGTAAGCAAACACTTGCAATTTGCGTCTAAAGCAAATTTCATTGCCAGAGAGATACGTAAAGAATACAGTTTAGAGTTTATGGACCGAAAATAAAAAATAAAAAATAAAAATATGCTGTAAATTGCCAGAAAAATATGCAAAACTTGTATAATATTGCAGCATTTATTAGTTATTGTCAGTTTGTATGCGAGTGTGTTGCCAATGAATTTTGCAACAATTTTCATTTCATTTGGTATTTCTCATTTTCATTGAGACCATTTTGGTTGTTATTGAAACAATAAACCGCGATGTTCTCTCTCTCTGTGCTGCAGTGTTGACAAGTGCTCGCCGGGAAATTAACGTTTTACCGCAAAAACTGTTCGACTGGTCAACGTCCAGAGAGCTGCACATTCCAATTGCACTGTCAACACTCGCACACACATACACGCACACACCTAGGTACAAATACACACAGTTGTACATCCACAAAATTGTTAACCGAAAAACTGCAGCAGTTGAGTGGTTGTCAGTGGTTGGTGGACCACTCGCCCAGCTTCTATACTCATATACATGTACATTTGTGTGTGTATTTGTGTGTTATATGTCTCTGTGTGTGTGTCTGTGTGTGTGTGTGGCTTTTGCGGTATTGCCTTTGCACACACATTCAACGTTAATTGATCCAACAGCAAGCAGCAATAAAGGATTTGATTTTCCAGCATGACAAAAGGCAATCCCAGTCCGTTGCAGGCTCTATCATTTGCTTTGCCAAGCCAAGCCAAGCCAAGCCAACCAACCAGTCAATCACTCAGTCAATCACTCAGTCAGTCGCTCAGTCAGTCGCTCAGTCAGTCACTCAGTCAGTTAGTCATTCAGTCAGTCAGTTAGCCTCGCAATCAACTTGTGAGCCATTGCCTTGTAATTGAATTTTAAACTTTATTTACTGTTTGCTCACGGTGCGCACTGCATTTGCCTAACGCTAGACAATTGCTTCTGCTTCTGCTTCTTCTACTTCTTCTCCCAGCTCAACTCGGAGTGGGCGTACCTCTGAGCCACACACACGCAAATCTCGAACACTAACACAAAAGTACTTACAGTTCAATTACACAACCTAAAAAAAGCGAAAGAAAATCCCAAATAAAAAGGATTCCAACTCAGGCATTACATATTTTTTGCTACAATTCGATAAATACAACATATGCCTGAGTTATTTTTTTCTGTTCGCCGTTGTTCGCTGTTGCCTGTCAATCAAAGGAGCACACAACAGAAAACACTCACAAGACGGCAAAAGGTAATGGGTAAAGAGGAGGCGTGGCAGTGGCATCCTGAATGAGTTATGGTTATCTGTGTGCACAACGGGGTGCAAACGAACTCACAGTGGTTGCAGTCAGTCAATGTCCAGCGCGCTTTCGTTCCGTAGGAAATTCTTCAGTCAGTGAGTCACAAATTGAATAGAAAACTTATCTTCTAAGTTGACTCTTCGATAGTGAGAAAAGCTTATAATTTTGATTTATAGATTTGTGATAATAAAAACCACATCAATTGATCGTCAATAATTACCAAATCAACAATTTTATTTTTTTAATGGGTAGGAGCTTAAAGGAGTTTATGACAGGAGTTTATGGAAGTGAAATTTGGTTGATTTAATAAATAATTGTCTAATAATAAAGGTATCCCCATAAGATAACGATCACAGTCACAGTCAAACATTCTCTAAAGTATTCCTTTGTATACTGAAACTTTCCTAATTTAGATTTGATGTCAAGTGAAAAGTCTTTGTATTTTACAATAATGAAGTGAGATTTTTAATTCTATAAAGATGCACTATAGGCCAGCTCAACGGTAATTGTTTTTAGGATTGTTTTCAGCAATTTGATACTACTGTCATTAGAGGTATGCAGTTGTTGGCAAGCTTTTTGGCTTTTTGCGCCGACACAACAAAATAAATTTGTGCTGACATATTGTTGAAATTTGTAAATTTACGCTGAGCTAGGCTAGACATGTCAGACAGACGACCAGACAGTCTGCCAGACAGATATTAGAAACAGACAAAAAGTAATTCAGATAATCACAAAATCATTGACAGTTCAGATTTGCACAAAACGCTATAATAATAATAAATGCCAATAGACTTTGCCCAAAATACAAATAATGAAGGGAATACGTGTACGATTGTCAGACTGATTACATATGATATACATGACTCTACATATATATATATATCTATATATATCTATTTGTATATGTTGTCTGTGGGTAAATTGTGAAGTGTAGCAAGTCAGCAGAAAAATGCATTATTAATAAGCTGTTAAATTTGCCGAGCAAACAGAACACAACGTATAAATAATTCACTGGGCGACAGACGAGCACGGCCGAAGGGGGGAGATGGATCAAAAGGGAAGTCAAAGGGGAGCTGGTTCAGTGGGACAGGACAGCATGTGCCATTTTGCATTTGCACAAATCGAAGTGGAAATTATGCACATCGAATGCTGAATTTTCCAGGAGAACTTCAGTTCAGATCACAATTCGCAGTTCGCGCTGCATTCAACGTTTACAATATTTTGAATATTTAATGCCACAAGCGCTGATTGTTTCCGACAGACAGACTACTACATACCCTGTATTTTGCGTGGTCGAGCTGCCTGGTTGCCTGTCAATATCGCTGTCAGCAGCCTCAACGTGTGGCACACAACGTTGTCAACGTCTTGTCCCTTTTTCCTGGTTGCCTGTCAGGAAGGAGGAAGCATCAGTTCAGTGTTGCAACTTTAGCTATTAAGTAGCTAACACATTTCGAGTCGATGTCCAAGTAAGTAGTTAGTTATTATATTACTCTTATTTTATAAAAATGATTAGAAAATTACAATAATTAATTAATTAATTTATTTATTTATTTATTTATTTATTTATTTATTTATTTATTTATTTATTTATTTATTTATTTATTTATTTATTTATTTATTTATTTATTTATTTATTTATTTATTTATTTATTTATTTATTTATTTATTTATTTATTTATTTATTTATTTATTTATTTATTTATTTATTTATTTATTTATTTATTTATTTATTTATTTATTTATTTATTTATTTATTTATTTATTTATTTATTTATTTATTTATTTATTTATTTATTTATTTATTTATTTATTTATTTATTTATTTATTTATTTATTTATTTATTTATTTATTTATTTATTTATTTATTTATTTATTTATTTATTTATTTATTTATTTATTTATTTATTTATTTATTTATTTATTTATTTATTTATTTATTTATTTATTTATTTATTTATTTATTTATTTATTTATTTATTTATTTATTTATTTATTTATTTATTTATTTATTTATTTATTTATTTATTTATTTATTTATTTATTTATTTATTTATTTATTTATTTATTTATTTATTTATTTATTTATTTATTTATTTATTTATTTATTTATTTATTTATTTATTTATTTATTTATTTATTTATTTATTTATTTATTTATTTATTTATTTATTTATTTATTTATTTATTTATTTATTTATTTATTTATTTATTTATTTATTTATTTATTTATTTACTTATTCATTTATTTATTTTTTTTATTTTTTTTTTTTTTAATATCTAGTGTAGCTCTTGAAAGTCTGGCATCACTGTATCGACTTCAGTATTCAATGTGCACAGCTGGCACTGGAATAATATCAAACTGTGTTTATGCATTTGCAATGCAGCAGCAACGACATCAGCTTCTTGTTGTGCCACTCGAGTGCCTTGATGTATGCAACTTGGCTGCGTGTAGCATAGCATAACCTGCCCCAAATTCCTCCCATCCCATCCAATTCCATCCCATTCACCATCTACATTTTTTTTATTAAAAATTCATTTTTCTGCGTGTTGTTTACATTGACATTTCATTTATGTTTGCTTATGCAACTGCAGATAGGTTGACACACACGCACAGTCAAAGTCCTTTCGGGTTTTGCTCGATTCGATAAGTAATTGATACGGTTTTCAGGTTCGTTGCTCCTCACATGCAACAGTATTTGGAGCAGCTGCTGTTCCTTTTAGCCATAAGCCCAGAGCTGCCTTTAACTTGCAGCTGGTAGCTTCCCAACT
This sequence comes from Drosophila phalerata, assembly GCA_951394115.2. Taxonomy (NCBI): domain Eukaryota; kingdom Metazoa; phylum Arthropoda; class Insecta; order Diptera; family Drosophilidae; genus Drosophila; species Drosophila phalerata. Next base: position 25,104,321 of record OX596008.2, on the reverse strand, counting down.
CACAGCAACAAACATAAGCATAAATATTGTAGAGAATTCTGAGCTGGATTAAACTTGGTTTACTCAAAACAGAGTCAAACTTAAAGTTAAACTTTCACAATTTTCAATTCAGTCTGAACTGCTTTTCTAAACCATTTTCATCAGAGTATCTTTGATCTTTTTAAGATAAGTATTAAAAAGAAATCTTTTAATAATAAAAAAATCTTTTGATTAAAAGAAAAACATAATTAGAGAAATACTTTAATTGTATAATAAATGTTACTTAATGTACTTCGCATTTCTTTGCAGTTTACTGAGAAATTCAAATTAGTTAAATATAAAATTCCTAAGACTAAATCACTAAATACTGGTTTTAAACTCCTTCGTCAAATTTGAAATTTCACGTAAAATTTCATAACAGACAACAGCTTGCATTGACTAAGGTAAAAGAATTAGACAGCGAGAGAGGAATAAAGAATGAATGAAAACAGGGGACAAAGCGAAAATTACAAATAAAAAAAAAAGAAAAGAAGTGGCGTCTAGCTAAAGCAAGTGTCAATTACGCCTTAATAGCCAAAGGATAACCAAAAAGGCCCCAGCAAAGTGTGGCATGGTTAGACTGCGGTGGCGGTGACGTTGGCGATGGCTTCATTTTTTGTAGCTCATGCTGCTGCTGTTGCTGTTTTGCTGTTGCAGTGGCAAGTGGTTTTTTGCTGTTGTTGCACCGAAAGTGTGTGGAAAGTGAACGAAAGTGAACGCGCGGTCAGACGATGATATTATAGAGCTTTGAACTGACCCGACACGATGACAATGCTGACGACAGCAACTGCAACAGCAACAACTACAGCGGATGCCAACAAAAAAGGAAACAGGAAATGTCGCAAACACTAAATCAGTGAAGTACATTAGAACAAGTGGGCGTTTGTGTATTGGTGTGTGTGAATTGGGCCAGGATATGCCTTTGGCGTTGACAGATATATTGATAGCAAATATTGATGCCATTATGGCAAATGATATGAAAGATCTTCAGACATTATGACGACAGAAGGCTCATAAATCACTTGTCGCAATCGCAATTGCATTTTCAATTTCATTTCATCAGCTTGTCTTTGAACTTAAAGACGCAATGGAAATTAGCAAACACACACATAGAAGCCCACATGGTTTGCGAATACATGTGGTATGCAAAATGGCTGATTACGTGAGTGGCAGCAACTCGTTCGTGCAACAATGGCAACAACGCCCAGCGCCAATGTCAAAATTACCCGCAGACAACGCGGTTTGCTAATGTTGACAATTTCCTGTCTTTGTTATCATTTGTTGTTGTTACTCTTGTTGTTCTCGTTGTCAGTGAAGTTGTTGTTGTTGTTGTTTTTGTTGTTGCTGCTGCTGCTACTGCTGCTGCTGATGTAGCAGCAGTTGCTCATTGTCATGCGGCTCATCAGCGAGGTTGCAATAAAGCAAAAAGGAAACCCTGCGATCCGCTGCCAAAACAAAAGCTGCATGTACACATAGAGTAGCATATAAATATAGATATACATGAGATTGGGTGTGGATGTGAATGTGGGTGTGAGCATTTTTGTATGTGTGTGTGGTAGGCGTGGCCAGCCACTTTGAAGTCTTCAAAACAATTTCAGACATCAAAAAATAACTTTTTCCTTGCAGACCAGGTTAAGATATTACACTAACCAAAAATCTGGTTTATAAATTTAAGAATATGGTAAAAAAAAATTCAAAAAAGAGTTGTCAAAAAAATATAATAAATTTTAAGAATATAGGAATAAACAAATTGAGAGCATATATTCTTGACGCGTTTGGTCTAAACATTAATATTTTTCTCAAATACTGCTTTCAGGATATTTTTTCCAGAAATCCAAATCATCATTTTGACGGAAAAAATCGAAAATGAAAAATATTTTAAAGCAGGGAATAATACCGAAACCGGTACCGGAACCGTTAACCGAAATTAACCGTTTCGTTTTGAGTACCGAAACCGGAACCGTAACCGAAATAAATTTGTTTATAAGAACCGAAAACCGAAACGTTTGTACCGGTACGATTTCGGTACACTTTTCGAAAAATAATTTTTGTTTATCTGTATGTATATCATTTTAAATAAACTTTAAATAACTTTAAATTTAGGTTAGGTTTATCTCGATAGAATACAAACATATAGTGCGTGTGTATGTACAAATCTGTTAATATATTTTTGTTTTATAACATTTATTTTTTTTTTTTTAAATTTAATTGCTGTACCGGTACGTACCGGTACTGATACCGGAACCGAAAGGAAAAAACCGAAATAGAACCGTTTACCGAAATAGTTGTTTCGGGACGTACCGGAACCGAAACCGGAACCGATATTGGATTCGGTTTGATTCCCTGTTTTAAAGTTAATAATTTTTAGATGTAGAATCAATTTAGATATCAAATAATGATAAAAATAGCATTCCGTATGAAAATCGGCTCAGTTTTGGCAAAGTTATAAGAATTTGAAATTGAAAAAATTTCTGATATAACTTTTTTAAAAACCTATACACGAAGTAAAAGTCTAGTTACGAAAGCATATTCCAGCCCCAAAATTTCTGATATACAATTTTGTGACGAACAAAATAAAGTTTAATATAAAACTATTAAATAAAAATATAAATTATGTGTGGTATTCTTATCCTTTGTATTTTGTCATTCTCTGTGATCACATAGAAAGTCGCGTGCGAAGCCGCTAAGTAATCACTTGTTTAAGCAGAATTGCTAAAAGAGAAAAAAAAAACTTTTATTTTTGGAAATTTGTGTCTGAAACTTGAAAACGAACTGCTGTGTACAGCATTAAAAATACAAGAAAGGACAAAAGGGATGCCAAAAGGGAATGCAAAATCAAAGTATGATGACGCCAGGTGCCCAGTGTCCCGCTGCTGTCTACCTGCCTGCAGTTGGACTTTGGGACAGGCCGCAATGCGGAGGGGTGATGGGAGAACCCGACCAGACGCAGTCCATTTAACGTGTCAAAAGACGTAACGCCCAAGGGATACAACTCTATATACAGCTCGGGGGAAGAACGAAAGAAGTTGTACAAAGCAAACGAACTCAAGTTGCAGCTTCCTCTCTTTCTCTCTCTCTCTCTTGCTTTTCCACAATCTCACTCTCCCTGTCTCTCAGTAATTCTTGTATATTTGTTTGTGCGGTTATCGCGTATTGCGCTACTCAAGTGGCTTTTTCTTTTGGCCAACGAGGCGAACCGGCATGGATGCTGTCCAACAAATGGCTACCATTTTTTTGTGTTGCTGTTGATGTGAAAACTGCAGCGTTCAGTGACACTCTGTGCCAAGTTTAAAAACATGGCTGCAACAATGCAGATCTCAGTTATCAGGCAATTCACTGACAATTTATTATGTGGTTTTCCATGGTGTGTAAATAAAGAGGCTTAAGAGTTAAACAGATTAATAAAAGAAAATTCATTTTAATTAATTTTAATTTCCTATTGTTTATCATATTATATCTTTAGCGAAACTACTTGTCGGTGTGCCAAATTTGGTAGCTCTAGCTCTTATATATATGGGCTCAGTGATACAGTTGTTCATATAGAACTAATGAGCATTTAGTTTTATCATCAGTGGTATCAAAGAGTTGCAATACTTTTTATGTTTAAAACTATATACTCTTCCTATCCTTACTTTTTTGTGATATACATTCATTCTCTTCCAGTGTAAATTGATCTCAAATAGAAGGAGTGACACAAATATGAGCAACATAAAAAGTAAATTAATATTCTTAAAATGGCGCATTAAATCCAAGTGTTCGTTGAAGAAGCTGCTGTATAATTGGCAGTGCTGAAAATGAAATAAATGATCGAACCGTTGGGGAATGAGTTTTTAATTTGAACTTTGCTCCTGCATAATTGCGACAGTGTCTGTGAATTCATGTTTTTTTTATTGTTATGTTAACTGTGATTGCCTGTCATATGGACTGCCAGCTGAAGTGAAAGCACTTTGCGCTCGACTGCGGAGCAAACAGCAATTTTATTGACCATTTCAAAAAGGGCCACAGGACACAAAAGGCGCCCAAACTGACTGGAAACAAGGAAACAAAACAAAAAAAAAAAACAAATAGCATATCACACAGTTAACAAACGCGTGTAATGATGCCAAACAACACACACACACACACACACACATACGAGAGAGAAAGCAATAACAATGGCAACAACTGGACAACTAGACAACTATGTGGAACAAATGCATAACTAAGATTTCCTATTTCAGTTAACAATTTGATAACAACAGCAACTGGTTTTTGTGTCAACAGTTAGACAGACGAGAAACGAGAATTTCTCTAGATTTTTAGCTGCCTCTCACTCTCTTCTACTCTCTCTTTCCCAATTCCCCGGTGCACTGAGCCATGAGACAAACAATGGCTAACAATATGCCATAAAAATGGAGCAGACAAAACACATACACACATTTACAAAAACACACATATTGAAATAACAAACAAATATACAAACTTCTTGCAGGCTGCTTTCTAACTGCAATTTTTGGTTTATTATACCCTGTACGCATAAAGTAACAAAAGAAAGGTAGCTTTATTGACACTTAGAAGTATAACGATAAACAAAGCTGAGTATTTGAGAGTCTAGCACACTCTAAAAGTCAAAACTTTAACTTGTTTTTACAGTGTGCAGTCAGAAGGCAAAGAGCTAAACTCAAAGCATTCGAACGAATTCATTTGAGAAATTGATATTAGAAAGCAATTAGTAACATTGCAAAACTTCAAATAGTTACTCCCAGGACCAAGGCTCATACAAGCAATCGCAATTAACGCCTGACAGTCAGTCCTCCTCAGGGCAGGGGTGGAATATCTGGCATGAGAAGGGCTGGAGATGGGGTTGGGGACATTCCCTGCACTCGTTAAGTCTTAAATTTATGCCCGTACACAGTTTACTTATTTCTGATTCGCATTTCTTTTTACGTTTTACGTTTCTTTTTTCGCTTTTATTTTTATTATTTTTTTGTTGTGCTTCTGCTTACACGCAATTGTCATTTATCACTTTTTATTGATTGCTGTGCATTTATCAATATCCGCTTTTACCAAGTACAACAACGGTAGCCGCCCATGGTACCGTACAGCGCCCACTTGGCGAATACGTAACAACTTTTAATGCCTCTCAATGGGTCCTCCATTTTTTCATTCTCAATCTCATTCCGAGTATTTTTGTTCAAGGCATGAAATTGATGCGCTTTATATGTAGGTTTTCCTGTGTGGGCGTTTGCCAAAGTGGGCGTTACGCTTAATATGATTATTTAAAACATTTTGGCAGGATAGGCAGAAAAGGTAAATTTATTAAGAAAATTAAGTCATTCAAGTCTTCAAAGAGCAGCAATTTATTTAACCTGATCAAATGTCAAATTTCAGACACATTTAATCAGATGTTAATAAATTAAATGAATTAAATAATTTACATTAATTGAATATGAATGAGATGCAGAATGACATATTTTATAAGTGATAAGCATAAAATTTGAAATAATTAAAAATCTGAACATTTTTAAAAATACTCTAATTTATCTAAATAGTTTTAAAATAACATATATTTTTGAAATTAAAAGTTTTACATACATTTTATGCTTCAAAACTTTGGGATAACAAAAGTCGGTTGAAACCAATTTGATGATGATAATGTCGATGGCCATTACTTTCACATAAGCTCTGACATATTAGATCTCAGCTTGGAAAACAACGAGGCACACAGTTACCCCCACCAGGTTGTCTTCCCATCCCCTTCCTTGGGGCATAAGCATGGACAACCCTTTCGTTCTCCAGTTGCCTCCAATCCAGATTTCTGTTGGAATGGCAGCTTAAGTCAGTTGAAATCCAAGGACTTTATGTTAAGACCAACTCGCATGCAATTTAGTCAAAATGTATTACATTCAATTTGAATACTAAGCCGCTTACCAACACTAAAAGTTTGATGTGCACACAATAAACAGGATTTTTGGCTACAATTAGCATGTAAGCTGGAAGCAAAGGACACACCAGACTAAAGCTTGTGCATAAAAAATGGTGAAAGGTCAAACAGCAAAGTATATAAAGAGATTGCAGAGAGAGAGGAAGAGAAGGAGGCTTGAGTAGGAGTACATGAACCTCGAAATTGGCATTGTGCTTGAAGTGAACAACCGCAAAACTGGCAGTCAAAGTCGCACTAACCAGCGCAATTAACACACAAAGGGAATATCAAAAAGGGGGCAACAAATGCCAGGATACGAGTATATCCTGTGAGTGCAAGGACGCAGAAAGCAGCGAAAAGAAACGGATACTTATTTAAAATTTATGTAGCGTAATTACAAACGATTTAACCCATTGCTTTAGGGGCCCCAAACCCAACAACCCATCAAGCAAACTCCACGCAGTCCCAAATTGTAGGCAATCCTTGCGAATTAAAAAACTGAAACACAAATGGAAATGGAAATGTACTTTTTTCGGTTTCTGGCAGCTGAGTACGTCCGTTAAGCATATAAATGATGCAGGGTAGGGGAAGAAAATAAGAAAATAGGGGTAAACGGATGAAAATGAAAATGGGAATGTGAATGGAACCGCACTTTCAGATACTAGCCTATAATTTTTATCGAAAACAATCTCGAACCCAAAAACCACAAAAGTCTTTTGCCGTTGGCCTTAGCTTAAATTAGTTGAACGCTCTTCATTGTACCCTGTAACTATAAATATAACTACGATAGTATAGGGTATTTGCATACTTTGGCAAATCACTATCTGACTGGAATGTTATTGAAATTTTAGAGCCTACAAAGGTTGATTGCTTTACCCTGGAAACGTAAGAATAAAAAGATTGAACCAGGCAATAACCCGGGAACCGAAACCGATAACGAATCTAACGATCAGGAGAGGAAATAAAATCTTTTTTAAGAATGTTAATATTTATATTTTAAAAATTTACTTGAAACATAGAAAAAAAACCAGATTTGCTGCTATTATGTATATCTGAATAAATATTTCGTTTAAAGAGATTATCAAAATTAATGACAGGTTTTCTGCTGGTCGAGCATACCCACACAGATACACTTCAGTCATCTGGTTATTCTCGCTGTCGAGGGCAACAATTGGATATCGTCGTTGAGCCCATTGCACATTGGGCTGATAATGAACTTAAATTATTTATACAAGAGACAATAACAAAGCCAGGCACAAATTTATTGCATTAGGCGCGTTTTAATTACACCTGCGGTAACACACACACATAAGCACAGTATGGTGAGGGAATGTGGGGAAAAGAGACGAGAAGAGAGGAACATAGGAAGATCTGTTCAGTCAAAAGCCGGCTGCGTATAATTTAATTAGTGTCACCCACAAATGCAACAACAGCAACAACCACAAGAACAACAACAGTCAACAGTTTGGCGACACGCCCATACCGCCCATATCCTAATGATTTTCATGCTTTCGCATACTAATTTCGAGCAGGTAGCCCTGGGAGGTAGCCCTGTCCTGCTGCTGTGAGTAAGTAATGATGGCATATTACACCATCGCATCGCTTGGCATCGAATCGCAAAAAAAGAAAATTACTCACCATTTGATGCTGAAATTTATTGTGTGTGGTAACTGTGGGTAACTGTATAAATGGATGGAGTGGAGTGGGAAGTGGGTTGGTTGGTTGTGGGGTGTTCATCCCTGATCTCTGATAATGAGATTCAAATCGCATGCTGATTAATGCGTCACACAAATTGAAACTGAACCAGACTTTAAGTATTGTACTAACGTATTTCCCCTCCTCTTGTCAGCTGCCAAATTGCTGCAATATGCCCGATATCCCAATGATGAAATCATACCTATTAGCTGATACTAAAATAAATGTACTTGCTTTTACAATTACATTCGTGAGAGTAATTTGATTGTATTTCACTTGGACTACGACTATTCCGAATGTGCTGCTGAATGAATGAAGTTCAGGTTGTTTTAGGAGAGTAGATATGGATAAACAAACAACTGTTAAGGATAGCTATCCTATAACTATAATTAGAAGTCATTTGATTACTTGTCTATGTTGATACAAAATTATCGTCTTATTCTTTTTTAAATAGATTAGATAGTCATTAACTAGGCATTAAAATGTCAAGAAATTGTTAAGAAAATATCTTTGATTATTGATAAAGATTTTTAAAAGTATTTTACAAAGTTAATCCAAGCCCAAGCAACAATAGACTGGCTCATTGTCTTTTCAAAAAATTGCATATTTCAAAATCGAAGAAGCTGATGATAAAAATAACTATTTAAATATGCGTACAACTGTTTTCAATCATTTCGCGATCGACGGTTGATATATCTAATTCAACAGTTAGCAATAACGATTATTATAAATATTTTTATAATAATAAGATCACTGAAATTTGTAATTTTAAGAATTGTAATTAAGAACAAAGAAAATTTGGATATAATTTCTTACTAATCAGCATCTTCTTGAGAAAAATAATTATTAAATCTGTCAACTGTTTGATTACTTATTTTTAATACAATTTGGTTAAAAAGAGTTTGTAGTAATAATAACATAAAAGATGCAAAAATTAATTTTATAAAGCTTAAAGAATGATACTTTTAACACAAATTTTAAATGCTTCAAAAGACCAGCTAAGAACCCTATATAGCATCCCATTTGAACTGTCTACATACACTCAGCACTCAACTCTTCAAAGTATTTACGATTTTTCACATTTTTTCGCGCGCTTTTTAACATTTTGCAGCTTGAGTTTATTTCATGCTGTTGGCTGAGTGAAAAAATAAAGAGAAAATGCCGCAGTCACTTTGTGCTAATCATCATATAAATGGTTTGTAAAATATTAGATAAGAGCCAGAAACTGTTAAATGTTTTGGAATTAAATGCGTGATTTACCCCGTTGCCATTGCCGGGCAAGCTCCTTCTGTTCCTTCTGCAAGGAAGAGCTGCGATTTTCCATTAAATCCTTGAACAGCTAACGCGCTTAGCTGCCGCAACCACAGGCAAGGCATCTCTGGCACTTAGATGTGACCTAAGCGGGAAACTGGGAGCTTGGAGCTGGGGACGAAGCTGGAACCGAGGAACGATTGCCAGAGCTTATGCAAAAATTTTGTTTTATAAAATTTTCAAGTCAAGCGCCTAATCCCAACACTTATTCTTATACACTTCAATGTCTTACACTAACAGAGAGTGGTGCTCCAAAGGGGGGTGGCCAACAAGGGGAGGGGAGCAAGAGGTGTAGCTCTGCGACGGTTTGTCTTCTTCAGGAGCGTTGCGGGTTGACAAAGCATTGAAAAGTTTTTCTTTTCTTACCAGACAATATTTTATGACAAGTGCTACAAGGGGGGGAATGCTGGGTGATCGGAGGGGGGGCAGATTTAAGGCTGTGGCCTGAGCAGTTGGGCGTGGCAGCACATTGGCACACTGCCGGATTATGCCACTGAAAAATTCATTCATTTGCTGCCTTACTTTACACGACAAAACGCAACTTTCACCATCAAACCACCAAGGAAACCACCACCCACTCCAATCCCTCACCCTAACCCTCCCCACCCCTTCATAGCCACAAGACTTTGTAATATATAATTAAGATTACAAGCTCCTTTGCTTTAAGTATTTTGAGGCTGGCAGGGCAAACAGGCTTATACTTTATGTACGTATATCTTAACTTGACTGATAACCGAGCTGCCAAAATTTATTCATGGCCCGGCGGTTTCTTCTCGACTCGCAGCCGCTTTCCAGTTTATTTGCTTGTTTATGTCAGGCAGCGACCCTTTTCGGCTACTCCATCTCCGCCCTTGACTGCTATTACTGCATAACAGTATCCAAATTAAATTTATCCACTGCGCGATTATTAAATCTTAAGTGTGAACTTTGACCGATGCCTTTTGGACGGCAGTTTGGCAAAGCCTTGACGAAAATTCACAATTTAATCGTCTAGCATTATCTACAATACAAAATTATCATGATCAAGCAATGCTTAGTAACACAAATGTAATTGTCGGTATTCCTAAAACCAAGGAAACAATCAAATATCAGAGTATTTTATTGATAGATTTTTTTAATTTTAATTTTACTGAACAAAGAAAAATAAATAAATATATAGTTAAATAATTATGCTCTCAACAATTTTGTATATCATTAAAATATTTGATTTACTAAATCTTATCAATTTATTCAGAAGTTGTATTCTTAACTTTAAGCTTCAGTTTTAACTTCACTGCTATATTCTCTTTTATTATTTAATAATAGTTTTTATTCTAAATTTGTAATCTTTTATTTTCTTAAAGTTTTGCGGTTCTATTCAACAAAAATGTTTTAAATAATTGCACACTTTGCACCAAAGCGGATGTCACTCGACCATGCAAATTAAGTGAAAAATTACAAGGCAAAAAATAATTACACACTTTGTATGCACTTCACAGAGACTCTGTGTGTGTGTGTGTGTGAGTATATATATTTTTGTATGTATGTGTCTGGAAGTGTGTCCAGAGGGTCACACAATGCCATTTATGCTTGCATAATTATGAAATTACTTGCCGCCAAGTGGCAAACAACGCGCACTTCCTTAGTTCATTCTTTTGTGATTCACACTCTATTCCTTAAAGCGAGTATACAATAACAAGTGTGTATGTATATAAGTATATAATATCTAGATATGAAATCTAAGGTTGTATATTTAATATTCTTCTCTTTTAGTTTCTTTTGAATATAAGTAAAAATTAATATACTTTATAATAGGCTGACTTTTTTCGAAACTCCTGTATCATTTATTAATATTTGTGCGAAAAATCAAATTGAAATTAAACGCTTATACTCGAAATATACTCAAAAAAATATACTTATGTAATTCAGTTTATTTTATTTAAATATAATCACAAATTTTGTTAAATAATAATATGTACAAATAAAAGCGCTTTAAACCGCATCAACCTTCAGCGAGCAGATTAATTAGTTAGCAATGTTATCTAAGGGCAAGTAAGCTGATAGCATGTTGCATGTTACATGTTGCATGTTGCATGTTACTTACGTATAAGGACTTCCCCTTTTAAAGGCGAGCAGGAAGGGATCCGTTTGTTACGTGTGAAGTTCATTAACAGACGTCAGGCGATCACCTGCGTTGCATCATTTCTCAATGGTTCGTCCTGCTGAGTCTCACACTTGCCACACTTGCCACTTGCCACTTGGCACTTGGCTCACACCGGGGGACTTGCCATTATAGCCCGATACACATTGCTACTTGGCCTCCAACAATATCAAATGCCGACGGCTGGATTTTCTTATTCGACTGCAGCGAGCCATAAAATTATTATGCAAATACCGAGGGGGAAGGTGTTCGAGATGGAGTAGCAAAGAGGCCAAAGGAGAGGAAGGGAGGGTGTGCACATTAGACGCACAAGCCGTTAATATGCAAATGCATGAAGCTCATTCATAAAAAGCAAAAGAAAAATAGAAAGAAAAAGAAAAAGAAAAAAAGCTAGCACAATTTTTCCACTTAAAGTCTGGCGTCTGTGCGGGGAGGCCATTCATTTGGAAGAGGGGGAGGGGCATATTCAGCCTACAAAGCTGCAACTGGGCAGCGGAAAAGGAGCACACAATGGAGCACAGTTCTTCAGATGGGCGGATTCAACGAGCATGTGCATAGTTTGTAAGACTAATGAGCAGTCAGAAGTGCCGTTGGGTTAGTCAGTGACTGGAGCAGGGACGGGGTTGGGGTTGGGAACAAGGGCATAGAGGAGGGGCAGCCGTTAAGATGTTGCATTGTGCGGATCAAGAGAAGGAAATAATCTAGGGGGAAAACGGCTTTATAAAAAAAACTGCAACTATAAACAATTTTCTTCTAAGGCGGCGGAGTTTTAATTGATTTTGTTTCAAGGCAAGCACTTGAATTTCATGATAAGAACTAATTGCTTAAATTTCTTTACAAAGTGAAAAAAAAAACTAATTTTGCTGAGAGTTTCAAACTTAAAGCAAATCTCTTAGTTTTCATGAGACTTTAATCTTCATGCTCTAAAATGAAGATACAAGTTTATTAAATTTTTATTTTGTTGGGGCTTAAAATTTTAAATGTATTTTTCACAGTATTTTAATAAGCTTCATCTGAAAATAATTCGCAATGGAAAGTTTATACAAATCAGATATTTTTTAATTATTATTTATTTAATTTATTGTCATTATATTCCTAACTTAAACTTTTGGTCATTCTTCAAGTGCACAGATTGGGTTCCAGAAGAATAAGGGTTGAACATTCTAATATAGTATATTAAAATTAATTTTTGGTGAATTCAAATTATATTTAAATTATATAAAAATTTATTTAATAAATTATTACCTATCAAGAGTTCAAATTGATTTCTCAAAAGATGTACGATTAATTGAGATACATCATCTCTTATATGTCTTCGTATTTAATTTACCTCTCTAATTGACAATTTTTATTATTTTAAACTCAGCTCATTAAAAAAATATTGCCATTAATTTAAAATAATTATCTACATTTGTAGTATTTTCTGTTGTTGTTGTTGTTGTAAAAAATCTAAGAAACAACCGAAAACCCAAAGTAACTCCCTGTTGAGTACAGTGGCGCATCATTAAAGTTGACAATGTTCCAGTTGTTGAGTGCTTTTTATGGACCACTTGATTATATGCGGCACATAATTGTGTTGCAAGGGAGGATTGCGGGCTGTCTGCAGAGGGTGACATACATTTACATAATTATTAGAAACAGTTAAATGTCCACAAATTGTAATCGTACTTCAGCAGCAGACCAAGCACACGGGGGAGTCGTTATTTTGGCCAGTCGACTGACTCAACTGTCCAATGGGGACAGATCGGGGCCACATTATTCAAAGTATGCGGCGTCAATGTCTTCAAATTGTTGTTGTCGTTTGTTGTTATTTTTGTTGCTGCTGCCCACGCAATCTAAAGGACTAAAATATCTTGACGTAATTTGTGAATTTGGGAGTCTGTCGCCTGTTGATGTGCGTGCCTCTGACCTCTATGTATTTAAAAATGTGCTGTTTTTTACAACAACGACAAGAACAACAACAATAAGAAGTAGAAGAAGATGAACAACCACACAACATACAGAAATAAAATAAAATGTAATTTTTATTATGCTCAGTGGTTTTTATTGCCTGCTTTATCGTTCTACAAGTTCTTATTCGTATTGCCCTTGTCTTGTCTTGTGTTGTCTTGTCTGATATTTGTCTATGGCATGTCGCTTTCATGGCATGTGGGGCATGCCACAATGGCCAAACATATACACAAACACACACACACACACACACACACACACACACACACATAGATAAATAGACAAATAGACTTGGACATGGACAGGCGCTTTGACTTGGCCTTTAGCTATATATTTTTGCTTTTTATGGCCTTTTTATTGACTTGATTATTATGTTTCTGCTTGTTGTCGACCAACCGAAAAGTTTTCTTAGGAGAAATTAAAAAATAATTTAGCATCTCTCGCTGCTCCCCTCGAGGGTCGCTGCATAAATTTAACAATGTCTGGTGGACTGGCACAGGCTGTGTCTGATTGCCTTGCGGGTAGGTAGTAGCTACATAAATATATAGAGCCCAGTTGCCATTTCGCAGTTCGGAGTACTCGATATTCCAGCAGCAGCTTCTAATGACACCTTTTGCAATTTATATACAAGCTGCAATTGTTTTGACAGCCTCGGACTCATATTTCACAGAATCCGTAGAATCTGTAAACCAAAACCTATACGGATTGGCTCTCACATGCCACTGAACAAATCAAATTTGCCAAGTGCGTACCAATAAATTGTCAAAAAAAAAAAAATGTTCTAGTTTTTTTATTTCGCACACATCCACATTTAATTGAAAAATGTTCCGTTGCCAGACAACAGGCGCGTTGGCAATTTATGAACTCGAATAGAAATGTGAGAACTGGCTCGTGCAACTTGCCAATGGCCAAAATGCCAAAATGGCCAATAGCCAATTCACACTAAAAACTAATAAAACAGTGTCCGAGTACGAGTGCAGGTATTGTATGACCAAATATCCATTAGTGGCATCAAATATCCAGTGAAGTGACACGTTTTCGCCTACGAAATCCTCGCACTGAGAAATCAAATATCCAGCTGTCTATACGGTGCGTATACTTTATGTAAATAAAAAAATATATTGCGCATTCGTCAATCCCCGACGGAAGTTTGTGATTTTTAACTAAAAACTATTTAAAAGAAATAAAAAAATATAACAAATAAAGTTGACACTAAGAAAAGCATAACAATTATTGTGTATGCGATTTAAACTTCAGATTTGTCTTTTATATTGTCAGTTGAGTTTTGGATTAATTGCGTGCTTTCTATATACCATTTTAGTAAACTTAAAATTAAGCTAATCTCTTCATTTGGTTGCTTTTTAAAAGCCCATTTTATAAGCCAGCATGTTGACTGCCTGCGGCTCTGGGCCAAAATGACAAAAATTAACTGCCTCCACGCACACTGGTCGGGCTTGTATGGAGCCGCGGCCATAAATATTTCTAGATGAGCTATCGCTATGAAACTTTCACCAAAAATCAAAAAAAATATTATAACTATATTATATAAAAATTGGCCAGATCGTACCACTATATCCTATAGCTTTCATAGGAACGAAACATCGAAAATAAAGTTTTAGTATGAAAAACTTCTTGATTTTTTTAGATATCTTAACCAATCTCACACAATATACATCTGGGCTGTTACCATACATCCTGACCAAATTTTGTTCAAATCGGACCCCTATATCATATAGGTCATAGGACCGATCGGTCCAAAATTAAGTTCTAGTATGAAAAACTTTCTTGTTTTACGAGATATCGTAACCAAACTCATAGAGTATGCATTTAAGTTGATGATATATATCCTGGCCAAATTTGGTTCAGATCGGTTTCCTACATCATCCAGTAATAAAAGGATCAGAGCTTAAAAGGTTAGGTTGCATTTTTTAATGTCACATCCAAATCCGCAAGTTTCCGCAGCTGAACTAAACAGTTTTAGAATCTTGAAATATTGATAAATAAGATGATATACATTTCGTTGGGGGGTATGCGGGGGTAAACAGTTAAAACTTTAACTAAACATTGTAATGCACAACATATACGAACTGAAAAAGACGCACTTCTTTAACTACGATGTACACAAAACACAGCACATATTATTAATATATTTATATGTTTAAATAAAGTATATACCATTATGTACAATATCCATTTCAATTATTTTTGATTTAACACTGTTTTATATATTTTTTTGATTTTTTAAATTCAGTGTGTTGCACTGCACTGCTGGCAACTTACAAATGCATAAACACGTGCTCGCTCTTTGCTGTCAATTTCTGCAAAGTCCCGTTAGAAATGTCAAAAAAAAATTTTTGCATCGTAAAGTTTGGACAATCAGCTGATCGAAAAACCGGTTTTCGCTGGAATAGCTCAAAATCAACTTTTTGATTTTTGGCCTATGGCACCGACCAGTGTGCCACGTCAAGATGCAGAAAAAAAAGCCACAAAAAAAATCTAAGAAAAACAAAACACAAAAATGAAAGACTAAAGCAGAGCAGAGCAGAGCAGAACAGAGCGCACAACGAGAAACCAAGTCTCATAATTAAAAATTAAGCCATTCGCCTATTAGTTTTAACCCTCATTAACTTTAGATAAACTAATCTCCAAAGTAAACCACTCGCATTCATGGCCTTTTGTGTGTGTGTTCGAGCACGCGACCCTGCCGGAGGGTTGGTGGCCCCACGTCCCCTCACAACTGCCACGCCCACACATCCCCACAGAGTACCCGCCCATCCACAGTAAGTCGACTCTGACTCAGTTGTTAGTCCGCGCCTACAGTGCGTGAAAAGCTCATCAAATGGGAGCTCGTTCTTAGAAAAGTCAACGAAATTTTCTTAGTTGGTTTTTTACTTTCTTTCTTCAGCTGGCCGAGATGTGCTGCACAAAATGATGTAGAAACAGGCCGAGCCTAATAGTATGCTAAGCAAAGGCACAAAAAAAAATGGAAAAGGATAAAAAAAAAACCAGTAAAAACACAAAAAGCGGAATGAACTCAGCGCAACAAGAGAAAGGAAAAATAATTAAAAACGCAACCTTGATGAAAATGAAATGTTTACAAAGACACAAGCGCACAAAATAAAGAACTGTGACAAGGAAAAAAAACATGAAATTGTTGAAAGGCTAAAAAAGAACTGAGAAAAAAGCAAGCAACATTTGCGCTGCTCAAGCAGCGGCACAAAACGAATACGAAAACAAAAACGGATACACGCAACGGATGCAAAGTTTACTCAAGCAAACGAGACGAGGGACGAACCCAAGGCAGGGGCGTGGCAGGTTGGGGAGGGATGAAAGAAGGCAAAGCAAGTCGAAGGCAACTGAATCGCAGAATGCAAAGTCAAGCAAAAATTAACTAGAAATTTTCGCTTTTTTTCTGTCAAACAAATGGCTGTTGCCATTCAAATAAAGTCCCCAATCTTACGAAACTATAAGGACTCAACTCATTACCCAAAGCTACTCAAATTGAGTTGTCAAACAACGTCAAAATTTAAAATGAGCAAAAAAAGGGTAACAGAGTCCTTTTTAAATATTCTACAATAAATATTTGGTTTTTCAAACACAGCTATTTAACAATACATTATTGGTTATCAATTATTATATGTTTACCAAATTGAAGATCCAACTAAATTATGATTAATGCTCGAAATAAAAGTTATTATTTGCTTTGTTTTTGGTAAGTATGCACTTTGAAAAGTTCACTTTATTTTCTATATAGAAACTTACACAGTTTGCTTCAATATGTATAATGTATATATCAATTAGAGCTACTTATAGTTTAAACATTGGCTTTGCTCATGGGGTTTGCACAATCTCTCTGATTACAAACGATATAATAATTAATATATATGACAGTTATAAAGCGCTAAAAATTGAGCAAATTACATGAAGCACTTGACTTTACATTCATACATTCATTTCAAAATAAAGAACGCGAGCAAAAAATTACAAATTTACAGTTACAACAAAGCTGCCAAATTGGCTAATATTAGTAATATTAATACGAGTATCTTGAGTTTGATTAAACATTCTCACAAGAATTGAAATTGAAATTCAAATCGATATGCAAATTACATAATTAATAATTTACAAATTACAAAATTACATTGGTGAAGCATTGCTATACATTGCTGATTAAAACTAATTAATAAACATATTCAAAGAATTGTTAATTGTCATTGATAAACTGCTCTCGGTGCTGGCTTTTTGCCTTGCCATGGCTAATTTGCCGTAGGTCGATGATTCTGCTTTGCATTGTTAGAATCAGATTTGTTCTCGCGCACCATTAACAGCAATTGCAGCATTATGAGTGCTTCCACCTTGTCCAGTGGATCCATGAAGCCACGTTGCAACCACTTTGGTATGGTGGTTCGGGCATGACTGAAGCCAAGCTTATTGAGTATGTAATCTACGCCATAGGGTTCAATAGACTTTCCGGCCCACGATAACAGACGCACTGTGGGCTCCAGATGCCACGTTTGGCACTCAAAGTGCCGCCAATCCCGCACAAATGATTCAATATCAAAGCTGGGCAGTTGACTACTTCCATCGGCTCCTGGCTTAGCCTGTGCACCTCCAATATCTTTGGCATCGCTTGTAGACATATTTGTTGCTGTTGTCGCTGACTGTGTTGTTGCCGTTGTCGTCATCGTCGTTGTTGTCGTTGTCGTTGTGTTTGCTGCTGTTGTCGTCATTGTTATCGTTGCATTCGTCGAGTTTGCTAAATTTAAATGACTGCCTTGCAATATCTCCAAGCTGCTTTTGCTTCCGCTCAGCTGCTTGCCCTGCACAGTCAAATTCGTATTGGAGGCGCATTTCTTTTCCTTGAGTATCTCATCTGTTAAATATGGCTTTAGATTTGCTTTCTGTGAGAGATTTGGAGAGGCTGCGCGGGCGGATTGTGCTCCAATCTGTGAAAAATTATGAAATTGAGTCAGAATATATATTTATTGATTATCAATTTATACACACCACTTTCTCCTTTTCAGTCACATAGGACGTAATCAGATCGTGCAGAAAGAAGAATGCATCCGCATCCACAGTGACAAATATATGATCATCGAATTCGGTTATGAAGCTGCACAACACTTCCGGTTTGGTTTCTGTAACACAAGAGAGATCAAAAAAGTTAAGTTACGTTAAGTTTTACCAAAATATAAAATAAATATAAGCTCCTACCACTTGGTTCTGGTGTGCTTGGTCCCTGCTTGTGCTCGGTCTTGAAGTGCAACTGCAGACTGGGCAGGGCAAATATGACCTCACGGTTGTGATTGTGCTCCTGCGATTTGGCCGAGCTGCTGCTGCCCGAGGCTCTCGTGCGCTCAATGGAATTGGAGGCTATCTCACGCTCGCACTCCAGCATGGGAAAACGATCGACGGCTAGAAAGGAAAATTAAAGGAAAATGAAAGTCAATCTACAAGATTAATCACTTGAATTTTCTCAGACTTACCATCGATCTCGCTGTTGGCAAATGCGTAATGGAACCACTCGTTGAGCGTCTTGAACTGCGGCGGAAAGATGATATTTCTTGTGATGCGACTGACGATGGCCATGGAGTGATTTTGCTGCTGTTGTACCTCGGTTGTCTGTCCTAGACAAGAGGTTAGAGTCTGGGTGACAAGCACCTCGCTGGTGTCCTCCAGTTGACGAGCCTCGGTGGCAAAGTTAATCGAAGGCGACTTTAAGCTGAACAACGCCCAAGCCTTGGACTTGAAGTTGATGCCATGGAAGCAGGCAAGGGAAATGTTCTGACCACGCAGCTCCACGGTGCCGCCAAGAACGTTGCCATGTCGAGGCAAGCGAGTCACTAGCGATGGCACTACCAGACCAATCGCCTGAGCCAAGGGCTTCTGCCAATGCCGATGATGACGTGCATCCGTGTTGTCTACACCATTGAAATTGCCAGCTGCAACTGGAGCTGATGGCAATTCACCATTCGGTTTCTTTTTCATTTGATGGCGACGCTTAATGCTCGCTGTGCGATCCTGGAGACGCGGCTCAAGGCTGGAGAAAACACGCTTCGAAGATTTGAATTGTTGCGTAAAGAATTCCTCCAGTTTGTAATACATTTTCATAAGATCCGCCGTTGTTGACTTGGAGATCATGATCTGCAATTGATCCCAACTGAGATCACCATGTATAAAGATCAATGCACGTGGCTGGTCCTTGCCACATGCCGCAGCCTGTGAGGCAGTTCTCCACTCATCCTTCATGGCCGCGGCAAAGGTGCTGACGCGTGTCATCAGCACGGAGGTGCCCATGTAATCCAAGCGCAGCTCCAGTGCCATAAAACTCAAGCCAAGCGTATGATACGGTTCCATGCCGGATTCCTCCTTGATGTGAAATCGTTTATTTATTTTATTCACCTCAAAGCTGCCCCCCACAATGCCACCCTTGGCATCCAACGCTGATCCTCCCAGATAGATGCCGGCATACATATTCTTACAGCCCGTGCTGCCAATGGAGAGTCGTCCATCCGAACGGAAATCTTTTGTTAGCCACACCACATTGCCGCACACATTGCCAATGTTCATCTGGACATTCAGTTTGGTAAAGTTCACCGCAAAGATGACTAGAGTTTCCCAGGCGGTTATCTGATTCTTTTCCGAAGGCGGCGTACCCGAGGATTCAGCGCTGGAGGATTTACCCAATGATTTGAGCTTACGTACAGCGCCAAAATGTCCCAGTGGCTGTGGAGCAGGCGGAGATTGTTGTGCTCCCTGTTGATTGTCAAAGTCCAGACGCAGCTTATCCTTGCTGCGCCCCTCACTCGGCGTGGGCGTGGCTGGTGTGGGCGTGGGCGTATCCATGCCAGCCTGCTGCTGTTGTTGTTGTTGCTGCTGCTGTTGTTGATGCACACTTAGATCTCCAAGGAAAAGGCGCCTCACAATGCGACGCCTGTACCAGGCTTTGGGAAAAGCCAAAATCTCAGTAAGACGACGCATATCGTACTTAAAACTCGCACTACCAATGTCCACAATGGTAGAAAACCTAATGACAGCCCGAGATTGATCCAACACACGCTTCGAGCTGGGCAAAGGTTCAATATAAACCTTTCTACATCTCGTAATATGAAACTTGACAAATTCCACGTTAATGCTCAGGGAATCCTTACGCTCGCTGTCGCTTAGAGGAGAGAACTGTGTCTCCTTGGATGTCTTTTTGCCGCCATACGGATGAAAGATGTATACATTGAAGTCGGCCAGACAACCAGTGACACTTAAGCCACCTGTGGGCAGCTGCTGATCCGCATGGGATTGCGAGGAGTGCGTCTGTTGATGCTGCTGTTGTTGCTGTGGCTCCTCATCGCTGCTGCGCTTGGAACTGAATACTATATCCAGACTGGGCAGCTGGAGCATGCACTCCACTCTGGAGACGGGCAGGCAGCTGAATCGGAATGTCGATGGCTGCATATGGAAATAGACAATGACATCCACAGGGAAGGAAGCGTAGGTCGCATAATTCGCTGGCAATATATCCAGATTAACTGCTGCCTGATGCGAGGGCGTGGCAGGCACACTATTCGCCGCCTGTCGCGTTGGAATCGGTTCGAGAGTTTGCTCCAGAAACTCCAAGATATGAGGTGATATGATTGTCTCCTCCGGTATGCTCTGCAATGTCATCCAGGCACTCAACGTGGCGCGCTTGTTGCCCAGCCGACGTCCACCCGTCGAGGGCGTCTGCTGTTGCTGCTCCTGAGACTCAGGCAGAGTCCGAGATTGATAGTGCAACTTGACATCCAGTCCGGGTATATGGAATATCGTGAGATCCGCCAACAGCGCATTATTATGCGCATTCGCAGTGTATCGAAGTTTGCTCTTATCACGCTGCCGTCTCGATGGTGTTGGACTTCCCCAATCATTGCCAATGCTGCGTTCCCTTTTATGTGTCTTGACACTGGAGGCAGCTGCTCCGGCAGTTGTGCCAAGGTGTGCGGCACGATCCTCGGCACTATTGCTCTCCTTTGTGTGCAGCACACATTTTCCGGAATTAACTAACACCTTGACATCCAATTCAAAGTCAATATTGGGCTCCGGCTGCTGTTTCTGAGCATGCGCATGCTTGCGTCGCATCTCCACGGATGTGCCATCCACATCCATCTCACTGGGCGTGCCATCGCCATTTCCAGCTGTGCGCCAATCCAATTCATTGTCTGCTGTCTCCGTATCCGTGTCCGCATTGGGTAGCGATGTCTGCCGCATGGCATCCGTGAAGGTGACGCGTCCCACGCCTGTTTTAAAGGACGCACTCCGCGAATGACAAGAGGCGGGCGTGCTCTGCAGACTGGAGATCTCATCATTGGAGGCAATGGTGTCCAGACGTCTGCCCGCATAGCTGTGACTGCCATTATCCAAGGGCAATTCACGTGCTGCACCGACAGAGACGCCAGCAACGCCTCCAGTACCAATATACGAATGGGAACGACTATAGTTCTTCAGGGATCGCCTTAGAGAGGGACGTTTCCATTTCTGTATCATGTCACGACGGAAGTACTTGTAGCAAATGGCCTGCAGCTCCTGCAAGCGTCGCTCCTCATGGGCCACCGTATTATGGGAAGCTCCCAACGTGCGAAGATCATTAATAATCTTCAGTTGCTCTGCCATTTCCTTCTCCATCATAAACGAGCGCTTTTTCGAGTCAATTGTGGGATCGAAAACAAACGAGGGTAGATTATCAAACTCTCCACGTCGCCGCACATAAGTATCGCGACAGCTTTGATCTCCCTCATCGCTATCCGGGGATTCCATTTGTGTCTCATCCTCCTCGAAGCCCGTGAGCATGGTGAGTGTGTGTCCCAACGAGGACAATTGCTTGCCAATGTTCACATCCAAGTGGATGTCGACGCCTTCCATTTGCCACTTTACATTCAGCAGCCACTTGGCATTTTCGCCCTTCTTTGCCGCCGTGGTGCGGGAACACACCTCAAAGGTGCCCTCGGACACAACGCACACATTCATAATGGGCTCCACACAGCTGGGCTTCCAATCATCCAGATTTGTCTCGAAATCATCGGCAAAGCGCAAACACAGTCCCTGAAATTTGCCCTTGGACACCAGCGACCCCGAATTACAGGCCGAGATAATGGTATTCTCCAGCGTGATGACCACTGCACCTTTGGAATCAAAGTCCTGATGATACGGACGGGAAGAATAGGACTGTAAAAGATAATAGTTGCATTAGAAAATGTAAATACCTTGAGAGTTTCATCAATAAATAGTTATAACGACTATATTATTGATTGACTATTGATATCGTATATCAATTTCACATACCACATTATTGACCTGTTTTAGTGGCAAACATATGCCCATATCTTCGACGGTCAATTGAAGAAATAGCGTTGACAGATTTGAGCTGGCAATCTGGCCAAAAGCAACACGATCAAAGACTTGTTGACTTGTTTGAGGCGTGTGGTCGTAACAGAGATTGGCACGTTTTTCGGCCCAATATTCGTAGGCGTTCTTATAATTTAGCCAGACCAATATGGCCTTGTCCACGGCTATCGGCTGTACGTAAACCAGAGGACGCTTCAGCGTCAGCAATATGAGCTCCTTGTCTTCGTTAAGCAGCTCATCCTGGAAGGCATTACGCAGACCGATGGTCGTATGGAAAAAGGCATATTGTTGGAACTCGGGCTCTGCCTCATCAAAGATTACATTGCGTATAATTTGCCCAAGTGAAAGATTGAAATCGATATGCGCTTTGAAGAACAATTTTCGATTGCTCAAGTCTCCCAGATTCTTAACACGATTCGACAGCTGCAACTCCAAGGTTCCTGTCTCAAAGCGTACAGCAGACGAACACGGCGTTGTTGCTGTCAACTGAATCCGCTTCATGGATATATTAATGGAGAACAGTATGCGCTTTAAGGTGGATTCCTGAACGCTTGCATTATCACCACTTTCCTCTGTCCAAAGAGGCACAGGCTTCTCACCGCCGTAAACCTTTTGCAGCACCTCGTTAATTTCACGCATGAAAACCTTCTGAACAAAGACCAAGTGATTGAGTAGATCGGTGGTCAAACATCTCTCAAATTCTCCAATCTCGGCACTGGCATTTACATAGCCTCCTTGTCGCAGCACAATTCCCTCAATACTCTCCGTGTTCTCCTGTCGATTGTCTGGAATATACTCCGCTAACACGTGCACAGGTGGCAGTCCAATGCATGCCTCTGATGGCAGGTTCATTTCATTCTGTAAAGATGAGATTATATTAGAAATATCGTAGAAATTTATGAATCCTACAAATACCTGAATTTTGGTGTTGAAGCTCAGCGTATGCGTAGGCAAATCGATTACAAACTTGGCTCGTTGTCCTGTCACGCCCATGGAACTAACATGATTCATGCGATACTGTGCCTGCAGTGAAGGTAATAGAGCTGCGTTAATGGATAAACTCTGCAGTAGCACATTGAACTGCATCACAAGCGGCTGAAGCAATCCATTTTGCTGGGCAGCCATCGGTTTGGCTTGTGCCAGTCGTGCTGCTCGACGTGCAGCCATCTGTGGTTGTTGTTGTGCTCCACCGGAAACAGTTCTCTCCCTCATTTCAGTGGCATTCCCTGTGCCGCTGCCTGCTCCACCAGAGTTACGTGCATGGAATGGAGACTCGGGCTCCTCTGCAGTATGAGAACGCAGCGTAGAACGACCTGAGTTTCTCTTAACTCGTAATTCTTGAAGCGTGGATGACAATTGCTTGGAGCTGCGCGTCATCATGCCGTGCAATGCCACCGGATGTTGTGGTATATCAATGTTTACAGCACCAATGGAGAGCAGGCCGCTGTTTTTATCCTTGCCACGCTTCGAGAGACTCGAATAGAGAGTTTGACTTTTGCCCACAGTAACCTTGACAACGGTTCTATAAGAAAATACCACATTTTAAATTGAATTCTGTTTTCTAAAGAATTTTTTAAATAGTTCAAGAACTTACTGCTGACTGGGTGCCACGCCCTCGAGCAGCACAATCATAGCACGTCCCACTTGGCCTGTCAAGGAGCATTCTAAAGAAACTGGACGCGCCTTCTTGCGCCATGTTGCCGTGCTGTTAAGCGTGGTAATTTCCGATTCCAGCTTCAATCCGGATAGCGTTGCCAACAATCGCGTCTTGTGTATTTTGGCTACGCCAAAGACTATTAAACGGGTGCGTTCCTGAGGCACACCATCGAGCAAATGCAGCTCACGATGCTGTGGCAATGGAGTCGGTGCACTAGTCAAGTCATCATCATCGTTGTGGCCAAATGTAGTGGCTGGTTTCTTGTGCTCATTCAACGAACTGCGCTGCACCACAGTTTTGGTCTCTGGCATTGTGCCATAAAGCTCCAGCAGATGATAGATGGTCTTCCAACAGTTGGGCGTCTCCAGCAAAGGAGGCATTGGTACCATGCCCGACTTGGTCAGCGTGTTGTAATCCCCACTGACGCTTGTAGCACAGCCGCCGTTTAAAGAAGCCTTTGATTCGGTGCACATTTTGAGTATATTCTGATCATGCAGCGATAAAGTGGGACTGTCTCGCATTGGAGAGGAACTGGATTCATTAAGATTTGTGTAACCAAGTTTTCCCTTAACAGATTTGCCTGTGGAACGCAGCTTCTGTGCAAAACTCTGAGGTCGGTTCTTAGCATTGGGTGAAGGCGTCAACTGTATTATTGGTGTTAGGCCACTGCCCCGACTACGCGTCCCCGGCATCGTAGGCATCGTCTCATTGAACTTGTCATAGCGCTCATCCGAGAAACTACCGCCGTGTCCGCCAAAACGCTCTGCAATTGAAGCAAAAGGTAACAAATCCGTTGGCTCCGAGGCTGTAAATGAATTATAATCAACATGAGTTTTTAAATTGAAATTTTTTTTCAATAAAAGGAATTCCCTATAAAATATTTATTGAATAATTTACCCAAACTACACTCATCCTTGGTCTGACTCTTCTTGCTCAGCTCGGGCTGATCATGAAATTCGTTTTGTGCATCCTTGACATTCTGATACATATTGCAGATTTGATGTAACAATCGAAGAAGCGGCATGTTAACCTGTTGCGAAATGAAGCGCACATTAAGGCTTAAATTGATCACAGTACTCGTGTGTTTCTTGAGCTGACGACGCGACATATATATGACATTCTGGCGTGCCTGATCCACCATGCCATCAGACATTTTCAACACCTCCAGTTCAACACCAACGCGTTCACACAGAAACAGTGGAGTGTCCATCATAATGGAGGCACGTCCACCATTTGATTTCTTGCTTAACTTTGCTGGTTTTGTATTTGTGTTGTTCTTCTTATCGCCTGCCTCACTGACCACAATGTCCACGCGTATTGAGTCAAAGGTGCCAATAAGCGATAAATTGGTGCCAAAGTTTTCAAGAGATGAAATGTCTGCATTGGAGAACTTGTTAATCATTTGTTGTGGCATAACGCCTAGACATGTCAGCAGCGGCTCAAAGATCAGATGAGCATCCAGCAGCTTTATAGAGTCCTGCATAAGGCCATTTCGGGTCTGCGTCTGGCCAGGAAGTTTTTGTGGCGCAGGACGTGCATGCTCCTTTTCGCTTGTGTGCTCCTTCTTTTTGTTATTATCTTGTTGCTTAGCCATCCAAAAGTACAAGTCTTGATTATGATTCTCAGCGCCAATCCAAAATTTGTTCACTGAATTTGTTGAGCTCAAGGAACCCTCCTGCAACGCTCCGTATTCTGTAAAGAAACTTGATTAAAAATATTTTTAAGAGATTTAAATATTTTCTAAGCTTACCAAACTCTGGCATTTGCTTCTCAACTAGGCCTGAGATAATTGGCAACATTTGTATGCTAGAACGAGATGAATTGCCATGTGAATAATTCGAGGCTTTGCTGTACACTTTGCTCAGACTTTATAGCATATTATCATAAACATTTTGAAGCGCATTAAACATGGCGATATATTGATGTGATGGGATTTTATAGTGTATCAGATATCAGGAGAGGATTATGAAAAGAAAAACATAACACAGGCAAATGGCATTAATATATAAACATGCACCAGTAATTTAACTGAAACTTACCCACGACGTGGGTGATGTATATTGGGCGATGTTGAAGTCGAACGCTGGGAGGCTGGACCTTGATGAGCAGCTTCATGGGCATAAGACATGCCACCATATTGCGTATTATCTATATGTTGAAAGGAAGTTAAAAAATTAAGTATTTGCAGTTCCATTTAAATATAATGTCATCATATATCAATTTTGCACTATAGTGGAGTTTTAGACAACAAATTTAATATAGTAAAAGAGCTGTGTGTTAAAGTAAATAGGAATTACAATTTGTACTAGTTGCATTTGTACTAATTGAAATACTTCACACACATCACTTAATATATAAATAAAGCTTATATTCTGGAAAGATAGAATAGCCAAAAGAAAAAGTTTAGAGTAACATTAAATATTTGAATACAAGGCATCAAACAATATGAACTCATGAACATTTAAAGCATTTTTTGACGAGGAATTATGTGAGAGAAGAAGGAAAAAGGAAAGTTAGATTAGCAAGAAAAAGGAAACATTGAAGGCAATTAAAGAAAGTAAAAAAAAATAGCAATTTGTACTGTAAATGTATCTTTTTAAAGACTGTTCTTTTAAAGCACTTTTTTAGTTAAGCAAACGAACACGAAAAGTATCAACAGATACGTGCATAAGAATAACATAAACGAGAACGAAAAAAAATTTATATCTATACATATCAAATAGGTTATAACAAAAGGAGATAACTGGACTCCGAGAGGAGTTGCAGCTGAACAGCGTTAATCAAAGGAATACCAATGTGAGTTCGATGATGCTGTGTTTGCCCAAGTAATAAAGCATTCTCACTCTCTTCCGGATTCTCGCCGACGCCAGCATAGGCGCCCATTTCAACATCACCTTCACACTCATCAGCCTCGCATTCCTCCTCGTTCTGCGGGAACGAGAATGTCACATTAATTGGACGTGCCAATTTGTTCTTGTACTGATGCTCAAATAGTATGGGATTGTACAATGTATTTTTCCACTGGCGACTGAGCACGATGATGCCCTAAAAAATCGTTGTGTTAATTAATTTGATAATTTTGATCTATTTTAAATGTTTCTCACTTGTCGTAGGGTATTCAGATGCGGCACTTCGCCATGCTTGAATATCTGCTCGATGCGTTGCACACCCTCGTCCAGCACTAGTTTCTGCATTATATAGCACAGCTGACAGCTGGGATCCTCCTGTAGCGTCTTGGACAGCAGCGTATAGTTGTTGGCATACCGACTCTATGAAACATTATAGAAATAAATAAATTCAATTTAATTCGCGATTTCTAATAGTTCTTAATAAATAAATACTTTCAACTGTTTCTTACCTTTTTAATCTTTGGATTGCGTTGTATTTTCTCATTATCCATGGCATCAGCCATGAGACAAGCGGCAACTGCAGTTTGCCGTGTGTGCATTGCCTTCATCAATGATACAATTTTAATGGCTAAGCGATTGCTCGGATTCATCCAGGCAGTAATTGCTGGCGAGGCGGTGCTCAATAGATTCCAATCAAGGCGAGTCAAATCGATTTTGCGTGTGATGGGCACACATGGAGGCGCCGCAAAATTAAGCCACACGGACTTTAGTTCAATAACACAAGATGACGTCTTGTCGGTGCCCTTGATATTTGACAGGGCCTTGTCGTAGCCATCCTTGGATGCATTGCCAGAAACATTTGGCTTTTGGCTGCCTGAATTTGGGGCTCCACTGGCCGCTGTTCCCTTCTCCACATCCTCATCGGGCAGCGGCTTGGATGTAGCCGCTGCAGAGCTATCACTGACAATGATGTTGTCCAAGGCATGCTGGAATTTCTCTTTGGGCGTTTTGGGTGTCGGTGGCTTCTTTGTTATGAGACGCCAAGCAGCTTCCGCTTTTGAGGTGGCACCTGTGGCATCGGTAGACCCAGCTGTGGGTTCACCAGCCGCATTTCCCGTTGTTACAACCAGCTCGTTGAGATTAAAGCCACCAGCAGCTGTTGCTACACCCTCTGCACCGCCAGTCATTTCCGCGAGCTCCTCCTTGCTGTTCTCCGACTTCTCAAAGTGCGAACGCTTTACAATCTTCACTCCTACTCCTTCCAGACCACATTCAAACATTATGTAGCCAATGCTTTCGATGCCCGTGCTCTCGGGCATTTTAAGGCACTCAAAAAGAACTTTGCTCTTGTGCTCCGGAATGGCAGTCACAATTACAGGCGTCTCTGGCGCACACGACTGTCCCTCGGTTTTGAGGCGACGCAACTGTGCATGAGCGCGTCCAATGTCTAGTGTTATGACCAGCTCTTCCAGTTGCTTCTCGGAGGTCTCTATAAGTATAGGCTCTCCCTGAACATTATCGGGTCGCGTCTGCGATGAGAGATGCGCCAGCAAAGCACGCGTTCCCTTCATAATGCCGCCCTTCTTATGACTGCTTCCCGATTGTACCGTCTGTTGTATGTAGACATTGTGCATAGAAGCACGTGTGGTTTTTCCAAGATGAAACTTGGTCGAGATCCCTTCCATATAGAACGTAAGTAGCGACACACAACTCAGATCCTGTAAATCAATTACATCTGTGTTTATTCCCTTATAGATATCAGATATAATCCACCTACCTGCACATTATCCAACGCTGCCACTGATATAATCTCCTCCACAATCGATGACTGCAACATGGTAATGCTAACCTTGGGCAACACAATCAAACCCTGTGTCTTTGTCGATATACTTTCCTCATAGACATCGCTCAAAAATGAATCTCCAGGTCCTTGCAAATGACGCTCGGTTGTCGATCGCTTCGAATTCGAATGAACCTGTGACCAATAGCTAAGACTCTGATCGCGCTTCAGTATATTATCATTCTTCACTTTGGCAATACATGAAGAGTGTATAAAGTTGACCACTGAGAGCAAATGCATCGACTGTATAGTCGGTATGGCTGCCTCTACCATTCTGTAAATAAATATTATAATATCAGTTACTGGATAAGCTGGGTTACTTTTAAGGGTACACAAGAAATTAAAATTTATAAAATTTTATAATTCTTTTAATTATGTACAAATTTATTATATACATTCTAAGTCATTATTTCATTTAAGTAAAATGAACTCCTCTTTATGATTCTTTTATAGATAAACATCATATGTAAATGCGTAAATGTATTTTTGATCAAAGTAAACGTAGATGAAATTAACTAACTTAGACTTTTAAATGGACTAAAATAATATACAAATTTAAATTGTAACATGTTGCTATTTCGGCTGAGTCTGCTATTGTCCTTGTTGTCATTTTTGGCAGCATATCCAGTGGTAAGTACACATTTATCTATAAATAATGGCCTGATAGGAACATAACCAACTAGGAAGCGCAAGTGAAACGGCAAGAACAGAGTCCAGGAATTGATCCTGCCGACTATCCGGATTTAACAAATGGCTTAAGCGATGCCGAAGTCGAGTCAACACTAAATGATCTATCTTTGGAGGATCTCAATGAGCTAAACAAGTTGTTGGATGATGCCAATAATGGACCCATCGACTTAGAGGGTGGGTAGCGAAGAGTCTAGAAAATTTTCAACAATATCAATTCAATAACTTACTTCTTTCAAAGCAAGCAAGCCTAAGAGGACATCATAGGCAAGCCAAAAAACAACACTACGAGGATATGGAGAATACCGATGATGAAGTGGACAGTGCTCTAAATTCGGGCAGGCAATCCGCTGACGATAATTGTCATGACGAGGATGATCTCGACAAGGAAAAGGATCTCTGCACAATGCGACCCAAGTGCAACAAGCAACCCACTTGTCCATCGACAAAACGTTGCACATCGACCCGAAGATGCTTTACCACCTCATGCAAATCCTTAGATGGTCTTCTTAACATTAATCTCGACGGTGGACGCGCCAGTAAAATGAAGTGCAAGAAACTGAGCTCCAAGCCGCTTGAGGATTGCGATCCTGAAGACGCCATGTGTTTACAACGAAATCAGGATAGAATTAAGCAGCGACCAAATTTACCAGATTTCTCCGAAATGTCAATGGATCAGGATCAGAATAATATTGATAGCCTGGAGAAGCTGGCAGCTGAAGCTCATCGAGATCAGTCAATGAAACAACGCAAAGATCTTGATGGCTGGCAATCCAAAGACGAACCCTCATCAGATATATTTAATATGGATCCATACAAGGTGCACAATATGGATACAAACGACTTTAAGGAATTGCCAAAGATTTCGGGCGGTTGGGCTCAAGGAAAAGTGGCCGAAGATGAAGAGCAGCCGGCTCAAAACGAAGAGGAGAGCAAACATGGAGAAATCGAGATGCCTTACGAGCGACATCAACTTGCTCGCGTGGCACATGAACAGGCACGCCAGGAGGAGAAGGCAGATGAAGAGAAACTGCAGCCAGAGGCATCAGATAATACACCCTTGGAAGACAATATACTAATGAATGCTGCACCAGCTGTGGCCCAAGACGAACAAGAGGCTGAGGGAGGAGGGGAACCTTTACTTCTGGCCAACAACAACAACATGGCAGCCAATGATGGTGACAGGTTGGCGCCTTAAATACACTTTTAAAAATCACAACAGAAACCACTTACACCTACACAATATATTTCAAACTTTAAATTCATAATTCAAATCCCGATTCGACACGTTCCCGTTATCGTTGAATTTGTTGCAGTTTTATTGCGATAAATGCACGTGATCCGTTGCGTTATGTCATTCAAATCGAAAATGGATTTATAAAGAGCGAGAATGAACTTGGAGAGCATCGTCTGCGTACCGATAAACAGCACAGCGAAATGTTGAACTATGCTACCTATGAAATCTCCAAGGATGCCAATTCCCAGGAGGATCAGCTCCAATACAAACGCTTCAAACGAGACAACAAGAGAACCGACGATGCACCCGTAGTAAGATAAAGGAATATCACAAACTAATCAATAATAATTTTTTCGTATTTTCTTATTCAGAATACAAATGAAAGCTATCTGAAGAAACTGATGGACTCGTTTCCGCGAGATCAGGTCAGTCAGACTAGTCTCAAAATAGCCATTAGGGAGGCGAAACGTGCCCATTTACGAGTTAAACGTTGTTAACTTTTAATTATTCAAATTGTTAAATTTTTGTGATTTATATTTTGTATGTATTTGCAAATAAACTCGTTGATTTACTTGCAAATGACAAAAAGAGATGAGCCAATTAAACGACTTTTACATTACATAAATAGTAATACATTTAACATATTTCTGTAATATTATAAAAAAAAATCCAGCTACGACAAATTTTGAAATCAACAATATTTAGATAATCAGATTAACAGTGATTAAAATGACATCCTTCATCAAAATAATGTAAGTTTGAAAACTCACCGTTGCAATCCTTCCAATAGCAGCGGGGTGAGAAAGACATTTAGTTGCCCCTTGAGTCTGGCTACTACGGAGGTACAAGCTGCACCACCTTCTGCCTGCAGACTCATGAATTCGCCGTCATCGAAACCATTTGTGGTCTTATCGGACTCCTCCTCCTTGAGTAGCACACTGGGATCCCAGGGATGAGACTTGGGTCCGCCCATGAAAGTGGCCGAATTATTACTGCCTGTGGTGTTCTCATAACGTGGCACAACTTTAATCTCTCGCCAACATGAATACAAATCGAAATGTGGGAGCATTTTGCTACCAATATAGGTAAGACCGCCGTCTTCGTTTTCGTGGAAAAGCGGAGTGGAAAAGACATCGGGACCCAGTGGAAAAGAGCAACCGTTCCAATTAAAGCACTTCACCTGCGACAAATGATTCAAATAGCTGGCCATAAGCAGCGGCGAATCAATGATGGGCCGATTGACCTGCTGATGCAAGTTGACCAAAGCCACATCCTCCTGCGATGACATCGCCGAAATAAACGAGTTCGATGATAAGGATGGCGTCCCTGACGACGAACCTCGCGAATCCGCCTGTGAAATGGAGAGCAACCATACAAAATTAATAAACAAATCATGTCAATATATTCGTTTTCTATCACAAAAAAACAATTAATCAAACCAGGTGGCACAAGCACAAGTTGCGGGTAGATGAAAAAAGTGCATCTAAATTGTGAGAATCAAGTTCATATAAATAACCTTAAAACTAAACTAGAAAATTATTCAACTTAGACTAGTTCTAAGAACATGCACAATATCAGAACATGCAGTCAATGTCCAACAATTTTTAAGTCCTTGCAGATTTTAATATATTTGTGACAACTATACATTAAAAGTATACTCGGAATATCGAAATGTAAGTTAAAATTGAAACTCGAAAGCGGAGATATTTTCATTTTAAAAGACGATCAAGATAAATATCCAACAAATAATTAAGTGAACCAGAAAAACATATTCAAAAATTATAAAACGGCGGGCAATTTCGGTTCTTAACATAGAAAAGATTTTACAGCTCTGCAAAGATATGTAAGCCTCGGAAGACCGAAGAATATATGTACTTATATAATTAATTTATCATACTGAAAACATTAAATTACATAAAACATTTAAATTACTTTTGCTAACAAAAAGATTGAAATTTGATTGCGCTACGTGGTTAATTAAGATTCAGTTAGTTAGTTGGTTTTAATTTACTGAATTGGTTTGATTATTGCTGTTACTAAAAACTACTCACATCGTGAACAAAATGTCGGTACTCGGGTCGTGATGAGATATTTGTTATTTTTCTTACTGGTGTGGCAAGACCGTGTATGCGTCTCGCGTCTTCATTCTGGATGAGTTTTTTTTTTTTTGTTAGTTTTTATTTATGTTTTTTTGTATTTAATTATTATTTAGTTTGGATGAACAGAAAGTTTGAGTTTGCGGAGAGGAACAGAATTTAGGTGTGGATTTTTTAAATAGTTTATAACATAATTTACAGTTATAGAAAGTTATAGAGAGAACTTAAAAATACTTATAGAAACATACAGAAATATACTATCATAAGTTCAGGTTTTTTATAGAACTTTTAGCTTTCGCTGAAACGTTTGTGATTTTTTCGTGAAAGTGAAACAAAAACGCAGCAAAGCTGAGCGCCGTTTGTGTATATAGTATATGGTTTATAGCTTGTATAATATACGTATATGTAAATACGTAAGGACCTAACATTTAGATTGTACAAGATATATAAAGAGTTTGGTTTAGACTTGACTATTTTTACCAGTTCTGTGGTGCTTTGTGGACGCTTGGGCAGTGTCTTGTTGCTTTCCGGCGCATGAATCTCCAGATCGCTGCGATATGTGGGCAGAGTATGACTGCCATTCTCGTTCTGCGCTCCAATGCTGTAAGATAGAATGCATGAGCACTGTATTCACTTTAGAATTCAGTAAATACTTACCTCAAGTCGGAAGAGAAGCGTTTTCTGCCCGATAAAATAATGGAGCCATTGCCGCTGCGCTGTTTCATGGAACCACGTTGTGACATCACATTGGAAATATCCTCCTCTGCGGAGAAGAACATTTCCGATGGGTTCTCCGAGGTCAACGATATGGTGCGTTGCACTTCTCGTGGCAACTGATCTCCAGCATGCAACACAATGTCTGCAATTTCAAATTCAAGCGGATGCGAGTGCGGCGCCGAGTGTGACATTTCATCGGGTATCTTAAGAGAAAGTAATATTTAATATTGTTTTAGAATTCTATTAGAAATATTAACTTACCTCATGCTCATCATCGATTGTCACCTCTCCCGTCAGTCTTGAGTCCGATATACTTGTCTTCGGCGGAGATACTCGCAGTCTGTGCGAATCTGAGCCACGTCTGTGACTGTTCGCAGTGCCTCCATCGACAGAATCCTGCTGCAGTTGCAGCTTTTTGGAAGGACTGTCCAGTAGACGAGCATAAGGCACCTCCACAGATGTCTGCCTTGTGCAGGTGTAACGTTTACTACGTCTCTCCAAAGTATTTGGTGAACCTATGCTTTCACGTGAAACATTTCGGCTGCTACTGAGCTCCGGTTTGTCCACAACTCCCCCACCAATTTTAAACTTAGCGCCATCGGGCAACGAACAGAGCTCGGACTTCTTTAGGCTGCCATTGCGCAGCTCAACAGTTGGTCTATAAAGCTTGCCCTTGCCATTAAAATCAGCCGAGTCATAGAGAGAGACGCAATGCAGGCTGTAGGGTGGCGTATGAAAGACCAGTTGACCCTGATGAAGTATACTCTCGCCGAAGCCAAAGTCCTTGTTATTGTTGATAATGCTTGGAAAAGGAAAATATCAGTTTAGACATACAGTTTAAATTCAAACTCAAAGAAAAACGTAAACAAATTAATTGAAATGATATTCATTTAGCGTTTTTATATGTAGATTTTGCAATTTAAATTTAATATATTCAATACTCACAAATAACGTGCAATATTATAATTGTCATTGACGTCCTGTGCTGTTGGTTTAAAGAACTTTTGGCCATTACGATTACTGCCAAAGAAGGCACAGCCACCAATGCAACCACAACGAGAGATTTCCGATCCCGAGGTGAGAGCGCTGCCGTTGTTGGACCAGAGAAACCACAGTCGCTTCAACTTAGCATCATGGTCGCGTAGAAAACTAAGAAAGATATAAATTTTAATTAAAAATTCATAACTGTTAGATTTAAATAAACTAATAATTTTATAATTAAGTACATAAATATTTTAAGAAATAATTTTAAGCAATTAATTATTAAATCTTAAATAAAGTCAAGGATTAACTCACTTGTGCTGCACGAGATGCAGTTCATGATCGGGTATGGGCAATGCGGAGGCACCTTCGAGGAGGATGGGACCGAGTGAAGTGCAGCCCACCTCCACCCAATTCTCGGAGAGCTCTGCCGTCTCAGGGGCTCGTTTAGGATGTGAATCTGTAAAGTTCTCACGCAGTTTACTACGTGTGCCTTCCTCACGTGAATCGCGACGCTGGGAAAATGAGTTGGAGCTGCGCTTGCCGGCCTTATGGGCGTAATGGGAGCTACTGCCTGCATCCTGTGATTTGAGAGAATCCTGATCAGCGCGACGCAATTTGCCAGAGCGATTGCTGCCCGTGGTGTTGGTGTTGTAGTTGCTATTTGGTGCATTCCCAGCATGCAGCATGAAGAGACGCAGCAAGATAGAAGGCAATAAACCCGATATACCCGACTTGACGCGCTGTCCGTGCAGATTACAGTTGGCCAGACGTATCGGAGAGATCCAGGCATGCAATGCCGTTCCACTCTCGATGAGATAAACATCCACAGCATCTACAGAGACACGTGTCATCTTGTACTTGATATCCTCGGATGAAGGGCACTTGTACTTGTTCTCCTCCTTGGTTTGCGGACACAAATTGCTGGGCACACCGTGATGGCAGTTGCGCACCGTTTTCGGTGACTTTAGGCAGTTCTCCGGATCGATGGCCAGCAGAATGAGCGTCTCCAAGCCGGTGACAACATTCACCAACTGTGGCAGTGTCAATTTTCCAGTCAGTTTTCCCAGTTGCACCTCGACCAGCCATGAATATTCAAGTGTATCCTCATCCAGGTTGCGTCCCTCATTACTGAACATGGCATGTCCACGCACCTGAACCGCCGACAGCAATAGATGACCCTGTTGGATGTGCTGCTCGCGTCTCTGACGATGTAACGTGTCGGATGTGAGCAGATACGAGGGACTCACAAGCACCTGAAGCGTTGTTTCATGATAGCGTTTGTTCATCTCAAAGCCAAAGCGTTCAATGAGAACCACCGGACAGGGTGGATCATCTGGATTGCAATTTTTCATCACATGAGCTTGTATGTCATGCACAATTACCGAAACCATAACCTCCAAGGGTCGATACAGACGCGGATCGAAGGGCTTACGTTTCTCCTCAGGTGCCGCTGCCTCCGATATGGATTTGTTAGCCAATTCTTTTTCTTTGGCCAGCAGCTGATCCTTGGGATTAGGTGTGGCATTTGTCTCCTTCAAATTCACATTCGATTGCTCCATGTCCGTAAAGCTTTGATCCTCGCCAAATATGTTCTCCTTAAGGCTAATAAAATTACGTAATACATTGCCATAGGCCATCAGTACAGAGCTTCCAATCTCCAGCTCGACGGTGACATGATCCGCAGCCAATGTACCCGGATCGAATTTATTGTTTTCAATCTGTTGCCAATTCCCATTAACTGGTGACTTGCGTACTTTGGGTATGCGCATTGGACTGAGTAAAATCTCCTCCTTCTCCGGCGTTGTGATATCCGCCTGGGGATCGGGTCCAAGCGGCGGCACAGGATGATACACATATTGAATGGACAAAGCTAATATGGGCACAGCCCAGCAATCAATCCAACCGGCACTACGTTGACAGATTTTACGCCATTTCTTGGTGTATAGCTCGGGGCGTCGTATAAGTTTTCCCTCGCGGGTTAACAGTCTTGCGTTCTCGTCTATCGCTAGGATAATGGGTCGCACCGAAGATACCTCCGGTACGTAGAGACTCAAGTCGAGACCTTCGCCGTGTATCCAGAACTTGAGTGTCACAGTCTTTGGCAGGAAATCATCAAAGGGCAATGCGAAGCTCATCTCAAATACATCGCCACAAAAGGCCAAATGATTGTTCTCCTGATTGGCGCTGCTGCAATCAATCCAATTGTATTCATTGCACAGCATCAGGATCTCAAACTCATGCAGACGTATATTGAAATTGCATGTGTATGGCACAAAACTGAGAATATCGGGTCGTGCCTTATCGCCCCAATCTTCGATGAGATCTTGGAAGAAGCACTTGTGCTTATACACAATAAATGCGCTCGTCTTGCAGCCGGCCAACGAAATGTTCCAATCCTGTGGAGCATTCCATTTGGTTGGATAATGTATGCGCACCTTGTACTCCAAGGATTCAAACTCCGCCAAGCTGCGATACTGCAACGATGTTGTGGCCTCCACATGAAACAGTTGTCCCTGAATCTTTGACGTATAGCCATCCTGTAACGTTACCCATGGTATTGTTACCTCCACATAAGAAGCGGGGCCAACAGTTATATGCATTGCATTCGTTTCTTTCTCTTTGGAGAAAAGTATATCAATTGTCGCCTCGTTTAGCACACATAGCGTCACATCAAATGATTGATAGCTACGCAGTTCTCCAGGTTGCGGTGTGGGCGTAACTTGAGCCTCTTTCCAATCGGATGGATAAAAGTATTTGTACAAATGATCACGTTGTCTATCCGCCCAGGGACCGTAGCTAAAGTCCGTGCCCTTCAGACAATGCGCATTGATGCCCCAAACTGGGGGCGATGGTTCCACCACATCTCCATTGGCCAGCACAATCTGTACGGGCTCCTCGGGTACAACGCCTGGCTCATCCATGTAGAAATATAAATCCATTTGATTGGACATCATGACCACAAATCCCTCGCCCATATACCGTGGCGGCTCATCGATGAGACCCGTATACTTGGGACTGGGACAAAAGAGAACCTTGGCATTCTCTACTTTCGCTTTCACAAAGTGCATGAAGTGATCGAGCCGACAAACTGCCGGCTTCGTGCTGTAGGTGCAATGGGCTTCCTCCATCGAAATGGAGAGTGTGGTCGGGGTCAGGCGATTGCCAAAGACAAATCGACCCGAGCTAATGTCTATCTTGATCACAGGTATCAAATCACGCCATGTTGTCGCCTGCATGGCCTCAGAGTTCTTTACGGCATTCACACGTTGACTTTGCCGTGCATTCTCCATGTTCATGTTGTGCTCTCGCAGTTTATTACGCTCCTCGGTGCTCAGCACATCCGTAGGTATCAGCAGCGATGGTTCCAGTCCAAAAGTCTTCTCCAGCTTATCATATAAATCTGAACGATTATAGATATGCAGCTCGTATCCGTTTAACTGCACGGACAATCGTGTATCTGAGTGCGAGAGATCTGCAAAACATCACATTAATTTTTTAATTTAATATTTTTGGTTTAATATTTAATCGAATGTCTAGTATTATCATT
Organism: Drosophila phalerata; assembly: GCA_951394115.2. NCBI lineage: Eukaryota > Metazoa > Arthropoda > Insecta > Diptera > Drosophilidae > Drosophila > Drosophila phalerata. The sequence goes on along the minus strand of OX596008.2, from coordinate 25,066,319 downwards.
AAATTCATTAAAAAATCATTTACTCATTAAAAAAATTATTTTAATTCTTTTATCGTCTTAAAAAATTTAATATCCAGTATAGATTTTTATTATTTCTCTCTATTTAAATTTTTATTTTGATTATAAATTTATATATACCTTCGGAGACATCCTTGGGCACATAGGATCGCCACCAGCGAAATATGAAATATCCATCCTGCACTCGCATCGTATAATCATATGTGATGTACACAAAATCGCGAAACATGATCTTGCCCGCCAAAGGATTCAACGCCACAGATCCGATCTTAAAGTAGGCACCCTTAATAAACCAACGATTCGCAATCTTTGTGATCAGCACTCCGATCAGCCGCGAATTATAAAAGTTATTATAGGTAACCCAGGTGATTGTGGTGAGCAAAGAGCAGAGCAGCCATATCTGTAAAGAGTAACAAAGGTTTCTCATACTATATCATTTTCAATTAGATTTAATATTTTTGTGACCCTCCCGAACACAATAAAAAGAACAAAAGAACAATAACAATAACTTGTGTACAAGTATATATGTATTACCCGTCTATTACTCATAAATTTACAAGCCTAAAATGTTATTTCATTAGTCACAGATCTTGAATTGCGCTGATTATAAAACACATAGACGAACCTCTGCTTGATATAATGAGAAATTCGATATGACAAAAGAAAAATGTGTTTTTAAATATTAATTTACTTATATAATTATTATTTAATTATACAAAATATTCAAGAAATAATAAATAAATAAATTTTATTTAAAGAGCAAATCTCATAGGTTCATCATCATCTTACTGAACCACTAACAAGGCTGCGGATAAGTTTGCCAACGACACATTTCCCAATCCCAACAAAGCATTATTATTATAAATATTATCAATATATAAGCATTATAATATACATTTCCCAATGTAAACGCAGCAAGAATTAAAGTTACATATCATTTATTTAGCGAACACTCACACGCATAAGTATGTACTTATTTAGTCTAACCAGTAAACTGAAATATAGGCTAAGTACCAAATTAGGTGTTTGGAGGACATAGACAAAACAGATGTTAAAGTAAATGAATGTAAGAGCATTGATTAAGAAATTATGAAGGATTACTCAAAGTAACTGACTGGCACATCGCTAAAAATGGCACCAGCAAAAGTGCATCTTTTTGCCTCCTTAATGACGGTACAACCATGGACCTCCTTAAATATCATGTTGTGACCCAGAGAACGAGCTTCAGTGTTCAACTTTCGACGGGCAGCGGGTCGAAAATAGGCACGTCCTGTGAATGGATTAACAAAATCCGACCAATAGCCATCCTGCATGAATTCGACGGAATATTGAGAGGCGATGAGGACAAATGACTTAATAGCACTATTCACATCACTGTCAAAATATAGATTGAATATGCTAAAGTTAACCGGTTCGTTTAGCTTTGAGCTGGGAATCACAAACAGTCGCTTCATGTGTGGTAGGAGCAGTTTGGGACATCGCACCACTTGGGCTCTGATTGGCTTAATGCCATTCCAGCCAACAGATTCTTGATATTTGGTCAAATCGAATTGGTCGGCAGTCGTTACAAGATCCTGATAGGCGGGACCAACACTTTGAGGCATATAGAATAGATCGGAATAGCGATTGCCCAATATGGGATATACGGGATGTATACCTAAATCCTCCTCAGGCTCCACATCCTCCTGTTCGTCCATGTCCACCAGTATGGGATTCGGTAGACTGTTGCTTGTAAACCGACAGACCGGCTTAAAAATCACTCTCTCCTTCAGGCAGCGTATTAATGATCTCATTGATTGCATTCTATAATGTGTAACAGACGCTGATAATACCAAAATTTTAAAAACTAGCAGCAAAGGCAATTATTTGATCCAAATGTGAATATAAAAAAAAATGTTCTTCTCTTAGTTTTAACAGCGAAAACAGTTAATTAAAATCTGCCTTATTGTAATAATTTTGAATGTATTTACGTATGTTCATATAAGTAAAAACAAAGGCTGCCTGATAAAAGGACTTTTATTATATTTTGTTTAGTGTTCTTTATTTTTGACATTAAATTATTAATTTGAAGTTTATTTCAAATGCGATCAGTATTGTTGGATCAGATATTTTAGTCCTGTCAAAAGTGGTCTTCTTAAAGGAGTTGGGAAATCAAATTGTTCATCATTTTATTTTTGACTAATTAATATAAATCTATAATAAAATCTGACTCAACTGGTTTTAAGAATAGACAAGAACAGATATGTTAATTTTACCATGTGGGGTGTAATGCTTATAGTATTATGATCGATTATACATGTTTACATATAGATACATAAATGGCATGCTAATCAAATTCGTTTCAAATGACAGGTTTGATAGTGTAGCTGAGTGTGTCAATGACCAAACCATATCAAGTGATAAGAAGCATAAAATGGTTGCAATCGCGCAATTGTTTGCCAAGTGGCTGCGACTATTAAAGACTCTATAATCTATATATATATATATATATAGACATTCGACGCTCGACGTTCGACATTATGATGATAAAGCCGTCCTCGCCTGAATCATGCTGTCTCAGCGGCGATCCATCGCATACCATATTAATCAAATGGCACATACACTTAGTCAAGTAATTCTTTTCACAATATAAATAAATCCTTTCATTTGTTTATATATTTTTAAAAATATTTTATTCGTTGTTCTACGAATCATAAGCAATGATAAAAAGGAAATAAAATCAATATAAATGATTTATATTTTCTTTGTTAAAAAAATTACTTGACATAGTGTATGTACATATGTATGTATATGTATGAGGAGTATAAGTGCGTGTGTGTGTGTGTATTTACCATGGGTGCATCGATTTTCATGTTCTCCAACGGGACATTGTGTGTGCGATTCCAGGTGCCCACTTCTGGGAAACCCAATTTAAATCCATTTTCGCTAGTTTCCTCCACTTCCATTTTGCTGCTGTTTTCCTCGCAGTTTATTGATGATAAGAGGAGGGGAGGGGGAGTGGGAGTTGTGTTTTGCTCGTCTATTTAATTATCGATTATTGCTGCGTAAGCGCATTTCAATCATTTTTGCACAATATGAGATTTAATTTACATATACATATATATATTGCATATTTTTGGCCACACAAATTCAATTTTCTTATTTGTAAACTTATTAAACACACACACACACACGCGCGTATACAAAGTTCGATTTTTCCCACTTTGTATTGGAGGTCGTCGTTGTAGCAATTTTCGTTTGCGGTTTTCACCAGCTTTCATGGAAGCTGCACTATTGCCAATATAGTAATTGGATACGCGCACTGATAAGAACACGTTTTGAAGTGTTTTTAACAATTAATTGCAACTATTTAGCGCGAAGAAAATAAAAAATAATGCATCACTAGAAAACGAAAACACTCCCATCTTGTGCTGCTTCTTATAACTGAACAGCTGTTGCCAGCGATAACAGCGATATCAACTTGTTTGATTTCGATAAGTATTGTAGAGTTGACAACTGCGCCGATTAAATGTAACCACTTGCGGTAACGGTTACAAATTCCCTCCAGATATTTAGCGATTTATTTAAATTGCAATATGCAATAAATTAATAATTGTTAGAATACTTGAAATTACATAAAATAAAGGTAAACAAAGGTAAAACATTTCTAACTTACCTTTTTTGACATTAGATACAAAATGGTACATATTGCCAGATCTGAAAATTGATCAGTGTGGCAACCTCTGGTCCGGGAGGGAGAATTTGTATCAGAAGGCAGCGCTTTATCCTATATATTGTTTGTTTTTAGTCGTTCGTGAGTTATAGCGTCGCAAACATGGAGCAAAATAAAGAGAAAATACGGCATATTTTACAGTACTACTACGATAAAGGCAAAAATGCATCTCATGCTGCCAATAAAATTTGTGCAGTTTATGGACCCGATACAGTTTCCATTTCCACCGCACAACGATGGTTTCAACGTTTTCGTTCTGGTGCAGAGGTGATCGAAGATGCGCCACGGTCCGGAAGGCCTGTCGTCGAAAATTGCGATAAAATCGCTGAATTGATCGAAAGAGACCGGCATAGTAGCAGCCGTAGCATCGGTCAAGAGCTGGGCATGAGTCATCAAACCGTTATAAACCATTTGAAGAAGCTTGGATTCAAAAAGAAGCTCGATGTATGGGTGCCACACGACAAAAAGCTGCCCAGACGGTGGACACGCCTGGATTGACGGTCAGGAAGGTTCTTCTGTGTGTTTGGTGTGATTGGCAGGGAATCAACCACTATGATCTGCTCCCCTATGGCCAAACGCTCAATTCGGACCTGTACTGCCAACAACTGGACCGCTTGAATGCACCAATCATGCAGAAGAGGCCATCTTTGATCAACGGAGGCCGAATTGTCTTCCATCAGGACAACGCCAGGTCACACACATCTTTGGTGACGCGCCAGAAGCTCCGGGAGCTCGGATGGGAGGTTCTTTTGCATCCACCGTATAGTCCGGATCTCGCACCAAGTGATTACCACCTATTTCTGTCCATGGCGAACGAGCTTGGTAGTCGGAAGTTGGCCACAAGAGAGTCCTGTGAAAATTGGCTCTCCGAGTTTTTTTGACAATAGGGAAGCGAGCTTCTATAAGAGGGGCATTATGAAGTTGGCATCTCGTTGGGAACTCGTCATCGAACAAAACGGCGCATTATTATAACCAATTTTATGAACAATTGAGAATGCAATAAAAATACCGCAAGACTTTTTTGACAACCTTATATATTTAATTTCTAGAAATCAAAGTAAGACAGAATTAATATTTAAACAAAGTATTGAGGCTTGCGCATAGTAATGCCATGATCTGCCAGGGCTGGCACCAAATCCTCCATGGCCAAGGTGTATTTGCGATCCTTGGGGTTCTTTTTGTCCTGCAGATGAAATTCAAAATGAAAATCTAGCTAGTATAAAATATATTAATAATATTCACCTTGTTTGAGCTGTGTCCACTGGAGTGTTGAATGTTTGTTGTGCGCGTTTTGCAATGTTGCAAGGCATCGTTGGCGATGTCCGAGATAAACTTTTGGGCCGACACGGAAATAATGCGCACAATTCGTGGATCAACTGTAGAAAATCCAGACTGCAAATAACATGTGAATTATGTTGTTTCAACACACCAAATCAATTGCTATACTTACGCTCTTCAAGATGTGCAAAGTCAGCGCATCTGGCACCGTGGGCGTATAATCCTCCAGTTGTCCCAACAATTCATCCAAATCAGCGTCGTCACTTGACGCTTGCACAACGTCCACCTCCAAACTGTCCTCATCTGTATCCGAGTCCGGCAAGGCCAAAGACTCTGTATCGGTCTCCGCTGCAGACACTTCACTTTCTGTGGCTGTCAAGTCCATATCTTCACCATCAGAAGCCATTATTTACTCTTTATTTATTTTTCAGGGCAACACAAATCGCATAGATGAAGATGTACCACTATTAATTAGTTTCCTATACCTCCAACTGCTCGATGAAACTAAAGTGACGCTTTACAGGTTGAAAATGTCTCTGTTGTCAAATTGTTTGTATTTGACAAATGTTATTGAAAAGTAGCCACCTGACAGAAAATGTTACCGTATGGTTAAACGTTGCCAGACCAATTCGGCAACCATGAATAAATTACCGATAGTTTGAACGTTGTTAATTCAATAAAGTGCGAATCTTATCTATTTTATCTATCTATCTTATTTGGAATTTTCGTGTTTTTTCTCAAAAAAAAAAACGAAAAATGCAATAAAATTAAAAAGAATCTAGATCTGGCAACATTCTAATAGTCGGCAAAGTTTTTTTCTGTCAGGTGGCAACGTCCTTAATTTAGCATTTCGGTGTTTTGTTTTTTTGTGTTGTGATTGATTGGTCAAAAACATTTACTAAATATGTATTAATTGTAAACAATACTTAAAAATCAAAGATTTTATTCAAAATGGCTAAACGATTTGAATCAATTACCAAGTCGAATAAAAAACTAAAGTTGGACGTTAGTGTTGGTGCCGGTCACTTTTGCACAAACTCGTCGAACACTGCGGATCTCTGGGGAAGTGACGATGACGATTTCATCTTGTTAGCTACTCAAATAGAAGAGAAAAAGCTGCGACCACCTGATAAGGACAGTCGACACAAGGATGGGAAATTGAGCTTTAGTCAATTTATACCTCAAGCAATTGACAACACAAGCACACAACAACATTATGAAGAGCCCATGACTTCAACTCAATGTCCAATACCAAGTTCATCTTCCTATCGGCCTCCAAATCGAGCACCGAATAATGAAATGCTTATGACTAACGTTTTAGCTGAGCTTGTAGAAGATCAAACCGATTTCGAGATGGATGGCATCGGTCATTGGACAGATTATTCGACAGGTCAAGCTGCGGCAAATAGACGTCAACTGGCACAGGAACGACAACTCAAGTTCTTAATGGAACGCGTCGATGTGCTGAAAAAGGAGAATACCAAACTACAGAAGGATATCATTGAACACAACAATCAAACTGTCACCAAGGAAGGTGAGGTGAGTGCGTATAACAGTGCTGCCAACTCGTTGAGGCCTAAAAAAGCTTAATCAGCGTTTTAAAATAGCTAGAAATCTGTCTGCATTTAAAAAACTCCAGATCTGGCGAGAACATAGCTGAGTTGGCAACACAGCTGTACAACAGTATTTAAACGATTTTTAAAATGTAACTGTTTTTGTAGGTCAGCTTACTTCGAAATGAATTACGGCAAGCGAGAAAATTGCTTCAGGCGAGCAAAATGGATAGAATTGTTATGGCTGAAGAAGCCGAAAAAGATTGCAATAAGAAAGTCGCTGAAGTATTTAAACAAGTAATTGCAAAAAATGCCGAATTAAACTTTACAAACGTTGAGTTTTCCGAGCATAAAATCCGAAGCGCAATGAACACAACATTCAAAGAAAATCCCGTACCGACCGTTACGGATGCCGACGAATGCCGGAATATGCTTCGATTAGATAATCTATGTATAACTAGCTCGTTTGCGAAACGGAATTCTTCCAGGACCGATAAGCATTTCTACGAGTACTCCGGAGAGATACGCTCGCAAAAGAAACAACGTAGTTTCTTTGAGGTGGAATTGGAGCATCTGATTTTTCATTACGCTCAACTGCAGTCTCGTCCCAGCGTTGATAAAGCGATCATGGATCGCATAGTCAAGTCTGTATGTGGAGTTTTTACAGAGTTTTGGTCCTATGCCCAAAGTTTGGAGTTGCCGCAACATTGTATGATGTATCCCTATCATCCCTTTAATCTGCAGCTGGATCACAGTATCTCAATGCGTCAATCCCTCATTCAGCCCGACGCCTTATACAAACTGGAACGAGCTGTTCTATTACGGCGATATATCGCCACTTTGGCGCTGATTTGTCAAGGAGAAGGCAACATATCTCAAGCATTGCTTGAAAAAGTCCATGGCAATTACTCAATACTGCAAGTACTTAGCGAGGCGATAACCAAGTTAGGTTACTCATTTGAAGTGAGCGAACATTTTGGAGTCATTGAAGCCACCGCATCGTACCTGCACAGTCTACTTGATCATGTGAATGCAGCAAAGCTCTCTCTATGCGGATCTCAGCAGGATTTGCTCTTTAGTTTGTTAAAGCAGTTGGTATTCACTCGTCCAAGTCCATGGGTCTTCCGAGAGCTTAGTTCTTGTATGCTATTGTGCGCTCGTCAGGATCAGCTGATGGCGAGAATGTGCACGAGCAGTTCAAATAATTGTTTCGTATCAGATCGCGTTCGATCCCTTTACCGATTCGGACCCGATTCCTGTCTTATACAGGTGTACGCTGGATTACTCGAACTGTGCTTTTGGAATGATTTGCCACTCGAACCGTGTCATTTTAAGCTCCTACTTTCGATTTGCGAAAATCACGTGCGTTTTGTTTACCAGAGCTTTACATCTTTGCCTGAGTTTATACTGAAAATGCTGCCACTTCCATCCATTATGGATGACGAAAACACCGAAAAGGACCGCATATCGTCCACAGTTGTTGGCTTACAGTCGGGTTTATTACCGAGTACTAGTGCAGCTGTAAATAACTCTGCAAATGCATCAGAATTTACTCCAATGGCTGCGCCGGATCAAGCACCTCAGGATCACGCCTGCGAATGCTATGTTAAACTTTGCCTGAGCGTCGTTACGCTTGTTTTCCAAATGATGTATCAGTGGACACTACAAGAAAAGAAAACCCGTATGTCAATAGATCCAATACTGCTGCTAAGTCAATATAATATTTCGTTATTTCAGACGTCTCACAAGTTGGTGAAATCTCTCAGATCGCCGTTCATTTGCTTATACTTATCTTTAGGGAGTATTATCTACCAAGCCTTTTTCGTGATTCAGAAGAAACTACCAAACATAATCTGTATCTACTTTGCAATTGGTGGCAGGATCATAAGCAGATATTGAATTTTGAAAATACACACGGTAAATACAATATTTTCTTATGAATTCACCTTATTTTCGAGATAATATGTCTTATATTATGATAACGATTCTCAAATATCGTTTTGTTTTTCAATTCTGAATTTTTCTAGTTATTTTTTTAAAGCAACTGCAGGAGTTGCAGTTTATGTTGAAGCCATTGCATCAAGAGGCAAATCTTACCAATCCCGATAACGACTTGGCCGAGTGGACTCGTATTGTTAATAATGCTGATGCCAACAGTCAGAAGAACGATTCCCCCGATGTCCAATTTAATACGAAATCATTACTCACGTATAAAATAGGTGACTTTTTTAATAGCCTGAAGACGACTGCTTACAATTTTGAATAAATAAATATAAGACTTGGAAATAAATAAAGTTAAATTTTTTAAATATAAATTTACTTTCAAAATATCTTTATTTATGCAAAAGGTTGGATATAAAAAGTATAAAAATGAGTTATATGTTTTTTTATGTATGTTAGATTTTCTAAATATGAAGTTAATACAATTGGTTAATATTTAACCGGTATAAAAATGTTGATGTGATTATCTTTAGAAAGATTTTATTTATTCTTAAGCATAAGTACTATTACCAGATTAATATTGTAAAATTTGGTATTTGATTATGAAATTTGGTATTTGATAGTAATTATCATTTGTAAAATAAAAAAATTAATTAAAATCTAATTTATTAGGTGTCATTCATTCAATCTTCAAATAAAATATCACTCAAATCTATTATTTTAGTGTTTTCTTGTTTAAACAATTTTACGAAGTTATGTTAATAAGTTAATCAAATGTGGTGCTTCAAAAGTATATATATTAATGTTAATATTAGTATTTAGTAAATTAAATTATGCATTTGTTATTTATAGTAAAAACTTACTTAAAATAATCCGACACGCTAGGCATGTAAATGTGTAAAATACAAAATGTTATTAGACAAAGGAAAAAAGTCCATGGACATTAGTAAACTATTAGTTAAATTGTGAAAATTACCATTTTAGTGGAGTGGTTTTATTTTGATAGGCGTTGGCTCTGAAAATAAAATAATACGTTATATTTTGCTCGTCTTTGGTAATTTTAGGTAAGACGTACTTTACAACCCCTTGAGTTTGTGCTGGTGTTAGCGTGATAAGCGGTGAAAGTCTTTCCACGAAGCGTTCATAATTTCGTTCCAGCTCACGTTGATAATCTTTTTGATCTGACAATATCAGATTTCGATTCTTTTTTAAAGCATCCGCACATCGCTTTGAAAACTCTCGAAAGCACAATCGTAATTTATTTTGATGCTTTGTAGGTACCGTGCTGCCATCAGATAAGTTTGAGAGAAATACACTAGCCATTTCCATAGGACCCTGATTGACGGTAGTACCAATGCAACCCTGCAATACCATTTGCAAGATTTTTGGGTCGGCTGGCTCCTGATTTGTAGCCGCAGCTAATTCCACTGTCTTCTTTTGAATGTCTTCTATTGGTTGAAAAAATATGAGAAGTGATTATACGATTAAGTGACAAAGTGTGTTAAGATTAAAGCGGGAATATTATTATTATTTCAAACAGATGAAATACAAAAATATATAACAAACCAATGGCCACTTCAATCGGCTCCAATTGAAATTGAGTTCTGCTGATAACTTGGATACGAGTTTTTACGTATGGAAAATGATTTGCTGTCGTTAGAATCGTTTTTCGTTTACATTGCTCATGTAGTTCCCCATGAGCTTTTCCATTTTTAGTGAAAGGTGTTGAAAATATGAACCTTTCTGGAAGGATAAATGATTTTAAATTAAATGAAAACTATTTTATACTATACTACAATAGTATATTTAAAGAAATTTACTTACTGATGTTAAAATTTCTTTCGAAGTAAGTTTCACGATGACGCATTTCATAAGTTTCGAAAAAGGGTTCTACATAAGTGATTTGTATATAAGCTTTTTCCGGATCTAATGTATTTGTGTCGAAATTATTTGAGTCCTTAATTATATGCACCGAGTCTGGACCAAACCTATCCGCATAAAAGTTCTGTTTGGGAATATTGTTTTATAAATGAAATTATTTAAATTAATATGATGATAGTACCTGAAGTCGGCTAAATATTTCGGGCAATTTTGTCAACGTAGGCTCTTTATAAATGAATTCTTGTTGATCCAGGTCTCCGAATTTAGCGCCATAAAAACCAACCCGAAAGTACGTTCCAAATACTCGTTTACCCTGCAGTTGTGCAATTCGATTGAATGCTTCTTGCAGCTTGCCGTGAACTTTACCGAGCTTGAGAAACTCGCGGTTCGCTTCGCAGATTGGAATTAAGATTTTATAAACCTCGTTCATAGCTTCGTACATGCCAGCAACTTGGAACGAATTTGATGCCTCTTCAAGCAACGCTTTTAATCCCGTCTCTGTAAAATGATTACCCAGGCAAATGCCATCTTCGCCGGGACTCAGAACATCATCCGACACAGCCGACTCCATAAAAGTGTTTGGTGAAATTCGTTGAAAACTCACTGCACCGACTGGCAAATGTGTTTGGGATTCGAGCATGCTCAGGTATTCGGAGACCAAGGCTGCTGCGTGTACGTAACACATGGCTGCCTCAGTATGGTTAGCACGCTCCCGATGCTTTTTAGCCATGTTTTCAAGCCATGTTAAGCGCAAGTCTGGATTATTTTGATATCCTTTTGCTATTCGATTCATCAAGTCTAGCAACATCTCTGGGTCCTCTTGGTATTCTTTCATTTTAACCGTATCTGACAGTATCATATGCAAATTAAATAGCAAATCTTGCACTTGCTCTGGAAAGGACGTTTCCTGTAAATCCGTATCGGACTCGGCGTAAACCAAAATTGTCTTCAATGCACGTCGAAGTGATTGCTCGCTGAATGAAGCGCTTGTGCCAACCAGAGAACTTAGAGACATAGTTACTTGCATCTTAACACGAGCGAAATTCTATTAAAAATAAATATATCAATTTAATGAGATTATATAGATGCATATGATAATTAGAAATTTATACATACATTGCCAATTTCAAAGTTTTGTCTCATTAATAAGTACAATGATGCAGCCGCCTGTGATCGGATACCTGGCAATTGTGATGCGCAATGTTTTAATAGCAAAAGACACAAATCTGCACATATATCTGTTTCCTCATCAAACAACAGATTTGGAAATTTAAAAATCAGCGCACGTTGAGAGGCAAACAAATTTTGTAGAGCAAGTGTCGACTGATTGCGTGATAAACTATGCAATAGGACTTTCAGAACTGTTCCCAAAAGATTATGATGGAGATTCGTGGCTACATGTACAATTATCTCCAATGAATCAAGTATAATAAGTCCAGTTTCTGTAGCTAGTGAGCCCTCGATAAAATGACTTAATTCAAGCTCTGGTTCACATCTGCTAATTCCATCACTATATTGTGAACGGTATGGCATTTGATCCTTGCGCCATCGAAGTTTCTCCGTCGAGTTACGATCCTTGCGACGGTTAATCAGATCATACCGTGCTGAATTTGTTCCTCTAATACATTCCTCCAATTTATCCTTAACATCAGTAGGTGCTGTTTTCCGAAAACTGTGTGTGTTAGTTCTTTTTAGAGTTGGCAGTCGCTTTTGACCTGAGTATTCAAAGGCTTTTAAACATGTATTAAGCACTTGCAACATCTGATGCACACGATGCGGGGTTAAGCCGAGCAGCCAACGGTAAAGAATCGTACGCTCCAAATTTTTTAGCACCCAAAGGAAACAAGCCAATAAATGACGAGTGTTTTCTGGGTTCAACGGTATCTTGTTCTTTGACTGCTCCGTCATGTATGAGTAGACACGACTGCCAGAAATGGCATATGCCACTTCTGGGCTAATTGTGGACGTGGCAATGGTCTGGTGTGGTCCCTGATAATCTTCTAGTTGACCCATCTGATGAAACCGATCATGATCTGGAGCATCCGATAAATATTGATGCAGTTGTGAGAAAGTATCCATAACTATCGAGAGCAGTGGTATATATAGGGATGCCACTCGAGAGCGTGCTTCTGAATCGTATCGGGAGTCATGGGAAGTCAATAGGTTGCGTATGCAGCTAATGGCTTTTCCATGCAATTGAGGATTTGGTACCTCCATTACAGTGGCCAAATCCCCTAAGACCAGGCCGACTAGGAAGTGCTGTTGACGAAATTCAGTACTAAGGTCTGCGTGCAGAGCCCGCTCAACAGATCCCTGTAAATACAAAATGTATATTAAAATTGTTATTTTTTATTACTGCTTTCCACTCTCATTTAATACTTACATATGAGGTCTGACTATTATTCGATGTGGTGCTGGGAGTAGGACTGCAAGGCGCTGAGATTGTGGTGTAAGGAGTACCAAATGGTAAATTTAAAGCCACAAAATGTTCGTGACTGCAAACAATACGAAGAAAGTCTATTTTGTAGTTCATCAGATCAGGTGCGGTTGCGTTCCTCGACATGATAAGCTTAGAGTAGACTTTAATTAAGCCGAATACAAATCCTCGGTCCATAATACTCAGCAGGTCAAATATGAAAAAGCTTAAGCTGGCGTTTAAAGACTGAGCTTGTCTTGGATCTGTGCTATGGTATTCAGCAACTTTATTGGTGACTCCTGTAACAAGAGCAGATATGTCGTCGACAAACTGATGCGAAAATCTGTGCTTCCGTGGTCCATGTAATGTTTCTGAATAGTCTAGGTGTTCTGTCATAGATTTTATAATAAGTTCGAAAAGAAACCATGAATTGCTCATGGCAAGATCAGATACTTTTCCACTGGCCAATGTATATTGTAAGGCAAGCTCTTCATGCAACAAGCATACGTGCGAAGTCTGTGTTTCGGATCTAGCACTTAATGATGGATTATTATCAAAATCTGAAAGAAAGGACAACAATTATGTATTAGTATTATTTTCATCATTATGACAACTTACCAGTGCGGCCAATGCTCGATATATTATTATATAAAGAGAACGTTTCAGTTGATTTTAATTCGATATTTATACCACGTTTAGTAGCCAATGGGTGTGGTATTTTACACTGGAACTGCACATAAGTGGAAAATAAACTTTGGCGTCCATATTGATCAACATCGCTGAGTAACGACAAATGTGCCGAAACTAAACAAAGCACCTCAAACACTGTGGAGCCCAAGGACATGGTCTGACCTCCTACTTTATGGCTAGTTACCAGCAGCTCAATAAGTTTGTCTAGCACTAGAGGCAAATGCCTAACCAGCGCTTCACGATTTGACTGATTTATGTCCAGCAAGCATCTTTTAAGCTCAGCCTCCATATTACTTTCCCCAATATGAGAGGGAATATTGCGGGTGTCCAGATATTCGCAGTTTAAAAAGAAGCGATCGAGGTGTGCATCTAAAGTGTGAATTGAAGTAACTGCACCCACACTAATGGAAAATACGGCACGATGATTGTCCAGCCACTTAATCCCGGGAAGATGAACATTTGGTGGTATAAAGGAGTAGTTCTCCGGAGGAGTTTCCACCATGACAGGTAGATTGAAATCGCCAACTTTAAGCTTCCCATCCTCAAGAAGTGGTAGCCAGGTGTAACCGATTGGAGTCTCTACCGGAAGTTGCAACTCATGCGGTTTTTTCTGGCATGATACGTGGTAGATAGTAAATAATAAGTGATGATGCTGCTTGATGGATGCGGGCAAAGCGATCTTAATCTCGTCATAAAACGTCGGACACTTGTTATGGTAATTGACGGATGTGTATGCCTCTGTTGCATATTCCGGACATGATGATTTGCCGAATATGGCATTGACGGCATCGTTCGGAGTCTCCCCTGTTAAAAACAAAGTGTTTAGCAACTGAGAGATGCAACTGTTTGATGTTTAATGTCTTACCTGCCATTAATTGCACACGAATCGCAATGTTACGTGCAGATCCAGCGCGTGATGAAAAATTCAACTCTTTGGGAGATACAAAAAGTAAGTTTCGATAGATGTAGTGGGGATTATATATCGCTAAGGGTGAAAACTCCAAAATTTCCCTAACAGGACGTGTCTTGTCGGCACTTTGTGGTTCGATCTTGGCCAGCTCCGGTGTTAAAGCGTTCATAACATCGTCAACACATGGTGAAATTTCCAATTTAATAGAGCCGGGAATACATTTATATTTTTTTATAACTGTATTCGGCCTTTTAAGTTCAGGCAATATTTTGTACAAGTCCTCATCTTTCATTTTGTCTGCCTCTTGTTTAAAAAAGCTCGGTACTGTTATCGTAATAGGCCGAAAGCTTTCGATCACATTGGCGAAATCATCCGGTGACCAAGAACGACGTTTCTCCTTGCGTTCCAGAGAGCCACGTCTCGTCAATGTGCCGCTCATGTCGTTCGCTTTCCGCCGTAGTTGATCAAAGCTGCTAGTCGACGACTTGCGGTCTAAGCTGTTTGAGCTTGCAGCAGATGCTAGAGTCGCACTTCCACCGCTCCCAGATGAATCTCTTTCTCCAGGACAAGAGTCCTTGTTTTCAAAGTTATCGCCATTGAAGACGTTAGTTAAATATATCGCAGTCCATGCGAATGGCATACGATATTTACCCAAACGTTCACAATAATCCATTGCATTTGACTTGACCTTCTCCCTATATTTATCTTTGTCTTCTTTGAGATATGGCTCAACAGAGTTATTGATGTCACCCTGTAGAACTTTCTCAAGGCGAATAACGAGAAACAAATCGTTACTTGGATATGAAATTTCAAATATAGCGGAACGACTTTGCGTGCTAATATCGGCACAGCGAACATGATTTGATAGCATTAGCTTGAGACTGTCTGAATTCATGTCAAAGTAAAAATTCTCGGATATCTTTTGACGCTCTTTGGCATCATATATAGCCATTGATGCAAATATGGGTTCTACTTCGAGCTCCAGCTTTAGCTGCAGACAATTAACGTGTATGCGATGGCCCATATGCTCAATGGGAACCTCAGCGGGTAGCCTTCTCTCAATGATTTCATCAGTTTCCGTTTCTGGATATAAAGAAAAGACGGCCTCTTGTCGATTTTCTTGGCGCCGTGACTCATTCAATTGATCAATTTGCTCGGGCTGAACATTATCCAATAGGTTTGGAATAAGCGGATCATTAACAGATCGCCGTAAATCGAAACTAGCCCAAGAGCCACGAGGAGTTAATGTATCTGTGCAAGAGCTAACGGAAGCTAGGCTGGCAATAGATTGTCTCGAACTTGGTGTACAACTTTCGCTCTTATCTGTGAATGTCTCGTCAAACGAGGAGAAATCCTTATCGATCTCGAACTCCTGTTGGTAAGCCGAAGGACTAATGGTTCCCCGATCAATCCGCTCGCGTGCACAACACGAACTGGAGTAATGACGATGAGCATACTCTACAACTTTCCAAGGACGCGTATAACAACAAATGCACTCCTGTACATGCTTTGGCAAATCAGAGCTATAAAGAGAATACCATCAAAATAAATATGATTATTTTAAATATCTAGCAATTACTTACATATTTTCTTTGGGTAAAATGTGTTCGATAGTACGAATTTTTCGCGGTATTATTTTCATAGTAATATCGCCTTGGGGAAAATCCAATATGTGCTTTAGGGGATCTCGATTTATAATGTTAATATGTTGATTCAGAAATTCTTCATAGTCCAGGGGCTCGGTGAGAGAGAGCTGCGTGCAAATGAAATATGTATAAACTGAAGAGTGATGATTACAAAGCAACAAACAAACACACATACCGTGGAAGACAATAATGAACCTGCGCTGAGAGGCTTCGTCTGCATATGGACAGACATATTCTTCCGCACATCTGCTGCCGGTTGCCTGTGAATAAAGTGTATATTGATTAATAGACATACAATTGAGTTGCAACATTTATAATAATGGATATAATTAAATTATCAGCATTTAGAACACTTTGTTGTGAGATTATTTCGACTATTTAGTTAAGAAAAGGGCGCGGCGTTTGCATTTTATATTTTCATTGACACTCTTTACATACTTGGACACTTTTTGTACAAATGATCTCTGTGCGTTCGACATCTTGCAAACCTATATTAATATCAATATCAATTACATATAATATATCTTTTTATTTATTAAAATGCAAACAATGGTCAGAAAACTGTAAGAAAATTATCGAACTGAGAGTAAACTACCCGATAAATGTTCTATTTATGTCCGATAAGTCGTGGTGGTCGGTCGACTATTTTGTCAATAAACATGCAGTGGCAAGAAAACGATACATATCGATTATAAAAAGTACACAATCGTGCGCGCTCATTAGAAAGCGCACATTTTAAATAAAGTTAAATGTTAGGAGTAGCAGAGCAGTGCTGAAAAAACATAGACACTTTTCATACATATATATTCAGCTTATTTACACGCCAATATAGAGCCGATGCATTTTTTGTTTTGTTGACTAAATTATGTATTAATTAAATTATCTTATTTGAATTTAGATTTGGATATAGTCAAATAAATTTTTGTATATATGTATGGAGTTATAAAGTCTTATTAATGTATATTCTGTACTGCAAGACAAAATACATCGAGGAAAAGAGTAAATTGTATTGCGTAAATATTTTAAATTTATATTTGCCCCCACCATGTTAACGGCCAATAAGGCGCAACCCTGGGTTAAAAGGCACATAAACAAATGTGGGGGGTGAAACAGCTGTCCGCTTGAGTTGTACGTCTACTTATAGATGTGCGTATGAATATCCCATTCAAATTATTGCTCACATTTTGTCATAATTTGTCGCGGAGAAATCAACGGGTACGGGATACAGCAAATTACCGTGCTGCAATCCGGTCGCGTCCAAGGCGCAACGCTTGCCAATAAATTTTAACACCACATTAAAAAGATAAAGAAACAATTACTATATGATTTTAATTGTTTATAAAGGCATTTAAGTATTTACTTTTTTCTTTTTCTTTTTAAGATAGGCTGTTCTATAAAATTATGGGATAATAAATTTAAAACACCGACCAGCATTTTAAAAATCATATAATCCGTAAAATCAGAAATATAGAATGCTTGCAGAGTAAATTTTATCTTACATATAAATACTTGTATTTATTTCATTACAAAATCATAAACTACTAAGTTTCATTTAAGGATACAATCGAGTATACTACTAGCTTATACGGTTGGTATAAAATTTCTAAGTGATAAAAGTTACATGTTGTATTCCGTATTCGCAGACTGGCATCTAACCCAATCCATTATATCTTCAACGCCCACATAAAACAGAATTGTCCCTGGCAGTCAAGTTCCTAATGTAATGCCCACAGCATGGTGGAGCTCTTGGGATGTAGGAATGTATATGTGAAGTGTGTTCCAAATCTAAAAAAATCTCTGCAACAGCTGCTAACTGTGGGTGAAAGTGAAAACGTATGGCCTACGCACAGTCGTTTTGCCGGAAACGCATGCAAATTGAAATAAACTGCCATGTGGTTCACTTTTTGATGAGTTCAAATATACTTGGACCACTCCATGACCAAATGATCCCATCGCTGCTTAAAGCAAATCTTAATTTGAAAAGTATTCTTAGCAAACCGAATTTTCTATACTCTTAGTCATTTTTCAGTTACCATAAACTATACAGATATTTTATTTGTAATTTCATAAAACCCATTAAATAATTAATAAATATTATATGGGATTTGGATCTACAAATTATTCTTATGGTTACTTTAAAACCTTGAAATATGTATAATTAATACATGCTTCGACAAATCCATAAAACTATTTGGAAGGGTATTAAAATTTAAAGTTGTTGTAGGCTTTTTAGATTAATGAGCTGGCAAGAGACGGATTTTTTAGACGCACGCCGGATGTTTTGAGCAACATGCGTTTTATATGTATCTAATAATTAAAAGTTTTAGCTGTGGTTAACAAATGTTTGACATACTGGTTTATTCTTGTGGAATCTTTTACTTTACACTTTTTAAGAACCATTTTATACGTTATTTATTTAAAAGATGCCTATAAAATTTGCATTCAAATTCATTCATGAAAAATGTACCGAAACCGTACCGGTACAAAAGCTTTGGGACCATAGAAATTAAATGCCAGGGTATTTAATCTTCCATGCACTATAAAAGCAATGCTTGTTGTCTTACAATTGATTTCCGATCTGTTGTCGATATTGGTCATTGTTAGGTACCAGCTTGATGTGTTGTACTGTATGTCGCGTACCATATATAATTGCGATATATTGCAGATCTCTTACAGGCGCCATGGCTATTCGGTAGCCTCTGCCAGTAATGCCTCACAATGTTATGCGTTTGAACTTTTGTGCCAGATACAATAGAAGCTGTTTGGTCATTGGTTTCATTTTCATCAGACGCCAAAAGTTGAACGACAGATGCAAATGCACTCAGAGGCAACTAAGCCGACCAACTAGTCGCCAGAAAAACACATTGCCAACTATATTGTCTGCGTACAAAGTCCATTTAGTGACATTCTGACAATCTGTTGCTCTCGGATCCTCGTATATTTCTGCTTTCACGTTCTTATTATACAAACGTTCGTTCGTATGTACATTGCACATGTTTATATACATATAGACATAATGGTTGTATATAATGAAAACAAAGTGAAAAACTTTTCTAATTGCCTGCATATTTTTGCACGTCTGGCGCCAATTTTTTTTGTTTTTTTTTTTGTTGTATTTTAACAGACCGAATGCAGCATTCGGAAATAACGCTATTTTCGTCAAGTTGCAAAAATATCCACTATTTAATTTTATAGCCATTGGTGCAACTCTTAGCTATATCAAATAGGAACTTTAAAAAATTGGAAGTTCAGTCAATTTTTATATGATGATAAAAATGTAATAGGGAAAAACTTTATAATCATAATAAGTGGGTTTACCAGAACAACAAAGCAACCGAAATCTAACCAAAAAACCATACGATTTTGGTTGGTTTTCGTTTATTTTACATTTCTGGAACACACCTGTATATATCAAATGCGTAGTCCAACTTTATTATCTTTGAGAATAATAATTCGGTAATACCCATTCTAAATATTATGTTTCGAATGGCTATAAGTAATGTGACAACAATCAATGAAATATGCACTTCGAAAATTAAAATTATTTCGATGGGTACTGTCCTTTTTGAGTACACCTGTGAAATAACGACAAGGTCGCTTTGTCCGTCGCGACGCTGGTGCAACACTTGATTGGACGACCTGTGGAAAAGCACCTGACAAGTTCGACCGCAAGCGGCAATTATTAGTTGAATGCTCGTCGGCAGATCAACAGTGGCAATTGCTGGGCACCTTTCGATTGACACGATCTACATACATATACTATATATATATGTATATATATAGGGGACACGATGGGACAGCTGGGCACATCTTAAAATTTTAAGACAGCCAAAAGCATACGGCAAAAGCAAAGAAAAACGCTTAAGTACAGATGTTTGGATATCAGATCGACCGGCACGCAAATGAAGAATTCAAACCAGTTATAGGCTACGGTAACAAGTGGCTTTATAGTGTCCAATGGGCTGTCATACATACGTACTATATATATATATATATATATATGTATGTTTTGTGGCATGTGTCAATGTCAACGCGCGGCTTTTTTGCCAGACACCGGGCACAGAACACAGGACACAGGCATCTGGCACAGGCTGCTAAAAATTTTGATGGTTAACCAATTTAATAGTTTGCCGTCTGTTAAACTTACTCATTTGGCGCCAAAATGTGGTGTCAAAATATGTATTTCCATATATCCTTGTACCGTAAATATAAGCGTTGTAATTGTAATGCCTGCAATTGTTTTCATTACACTTTTGACACAGTCATTTCATAATTTTCTGTCAGTTACTGAGGCAACCAACCTGCTGTGCGTCTGGCGCCAGCTAAATTAAAGAAAAAGTCCCATGTCTAGCCTTTTGTAAATACCTTTGCGAAATATTTAGGGAACTTTGTACATACATACATGCCATATATAACAAAAGGCAAATGTACAAATGCTCGTTTATGGCAAGGACAACAGACAATGGTCAGAAACAAGAAGGAAGTAAAACAGCAGGCAACTCCATGACAGGTACTACAAATATATATCTTGACAGCAGGTATTTTTTTTTTTTTGGGTGCATGTCACAAACAATGTTGCTTTTGAGGTCCTTTAGGACACACGTCTGTAACTGGTCGGTTACTTGAAAATCATTAAGAAAACAATTCCATAGGTAAAGCATAATGCGGTAACATATTCGCAAAAGTATGTGCAATGCAATTATATATTGCTCAATTATTTTAAGACTGTTACAATTATTAAGTTATTGTTTTAATAACTTTATAAACCTTTCTAAATCGTGTACAAATTCCATATTCATATGTTGAATAATTTTCGTGTATTAGGAAAAAGATTTCTTGTTTTTACAACCAGGTGGTATTAAATTGAAAGCGTTTTCTTCCGTTTTTTTTTTATGTACAATGATAAATGAGCAATATATTTTAAACATGAAACATTATATTTATTCGTACACAACTAGAACTTGTCGGAAATAAGTAAATCATGTCTTAAAAGCAAATTAAAATAAAAATGTAATTAATACTAAGAACTTAAATTAATATTCCATTTAAAGTAATAAAAAATAATATTACATTTTAAATTAGAAATAATGAGTTGATATATGTTGGCAGATTCAATTAAAGAATATAGTAAATATAGTACATAAGCGATGAATCCACAAGCACATACATATCACTACATATATAGTATGATCAGCTACTACGGAACCCTTTAAATGCCACAATTTGTTCCTGAATCTGATTAGTGGCAACTTTAGCCCAAAGCGATCTCGTTTTTCGTATTAACAATTTGCTTCTGTGCAAATTAATAGTGACTTGAAGGCGCACAGTAGCCATCAGAGAATGAAAGAGGAAGGATTGTCGGTAGAGCGTTCATGAAAAGTACATACCTTTAACTTTAGCTTCAGTTCTTTCTTTTTTGTTTTTTTTATTGCTTTTGCTAAGAAGCTTGCGGGTGTATTCCATACTATGAAGCGTGGGAAATAACTGTGAGTTTTGGACTCACTCGTATGCAAAGGAATTTCTCCTTCACCACATTGCGTGATAAACTTGTACAAATTTAATGCTGTGCTATACCTATCAACTGTCTCGACACTAAGTTTGCCTCGTAATATTTCGGCACTAATAGCGTAAATTTTGGTATCTAATTGTGCATTACTGAATCGTTTGCATGCATTTGATTGCCACTGTCGCTCTTGAGTTTCGATTTCGATTTCGATTTCGCTTGAGGCTGTCACGTTGTACGTGGAAGCTTCTGCTTAAACCAAATTTGTGCATACGCATTAAAGTTCCAAATGAGAGCGTCTGATATATTATATTTAATTATTTGATTGAGGCATGCTTTATTTTTTGGCTGTCAGTTGTTGGTTTGCTTGGCTTCATGTTTAATATTAATTCTTGGGCTATTGATTATAGCTCTGCAAATCGTTGCCAAACATTAGTTTAACTTAATGCAAGGCCAAGTTCAAAACCTATTCCATGTGCTCGAAACATTTTCCACAGCATGATATGAAACAGAAATTTCCCAAAAAATATTCTCACGCAGGAACAACTTGTAAAACTCTGTGTCGCTTACTTTAAGCATGCCTGCCGCAAAATTCACACATTTTAAATGTATTCTGAAAGAAGTACGTATACTTTCTCTCCCGGGTTCTGGGCACCATATGTGCAATCAGTCGCCGACTGTGCAATTTCCATGAAAAATCGCAAGAGTCAAGCTGACGCCGGCCGAAGGTCGTGAGGCGGACACATGTGCGTAGTTCTTTTTTTTTTCTTTTCTCTTTTTTTTTCACTTCCCCTCGCTCTGCGCACATGTGTGCCAGGAAATACATATATGTTCACATTTGTATGTATAAATGTACTTACTTCTTATACTTTGTCGCCATCCAGTCTCTACATCAAACTAACTGCTTCCCATTCAACGATATTTTGATACCCTCTTATTATTTTCTTTTTCCGTCAAGAAATGTGGCACGCATTGAAAAGGATATTTTCGAGCATGTTGGCCATTTGTGTTTTTGTTGAGACATATGACTGTAAGTACACAATTCCAGTCAACTTTTTTATATGGATTTATCAGACAAGTTACAAATGAAATTATTTCATTTTAACAATAGTAAACTAATTACACCAACGTAATAAAACTGCAAATATTTATAAATGTATATACTACTCTACTCCAACATACCAATGTCTAAAATATATATTTTTTTTTTCATTCTAATGCTCCTCTAAAATAATAATTAGGGGCAGGCCAATATATAAATACAAAGGAATATTGATACTGGTATATCTAAAAGTTAAACCGCATCCTTGCTTAGATGACATAAGAGGCCTAACCATCAGTTAGTCATCCAAGAAGAAAACAAATGCCCAGATGTCAGTTAATAAGCCCGACCCTAAAAACGATTGCAGAGCAACTCAAAAGCACACAACTTTTAGCAATAATAAATCGGGCAAGTCTACACGTGACTTGGTAATATACAAGGGCGTAAGCAGAATGGACAGGTCGGGGCTATTGCCATTTTCACCCTGCATTCATTGCTTAACATTTGAAAACCATATAATTAGAAAAGTATTTTAGTTTAAGGTACTTCGACAATTGATATCCCCCTTCGAGCAAGGCTGGCTACGCCCCTGGGTAAGGGGATTATTGCAAAAGGTCCTTGCGCAAACAACAACGTTTAAATGACACGTGAGCCGATATACACGTATTATATGTACGGCCGGTTGTCAGGGTGTTAATCAGCTCAATAGCACTAGCAATAGCATAACATCACAACAATCCCTCCTGTGATGTCGCATGCATGAACATGTGAATATTACGACAACGAATGAAAGTATGTATGAACATATTTATGAAATATAAGCGAATATGTGTTATATGTGTGCTTGGCGCTTTACTAAAAATTTGGGATTTATTGTTGTGTTGTAGGTGAAGCTTCTTAGACAGTTATTGGACTGCTTAACTGGCATTGGCATCATCAACATCAATTTTCTGTGGGTTTAGTATTCCAAAATCTAATATTAATTGCATATTTCTTACAGTTGTCATGATGAAACTAATTCTACAATCTGATCGAGAGTTACTTTAATTCAATAACTCATTTCGAGAAGAACTACATAATTAACGCCAGTCGAAAGCTATAAACATTTCGCGATAAGAAGCCCAAAAGTCATTAGAGATGCACAATAAAGAAAAGAAAACCGAAAAACAAGTGCAAAAATACTTACTATGGAAATTCTGAGAACCCACAACTACCTGGTTTTCAAGTTGCATGGGCGGGTAAAACCCGGAAAACACCAATCTGCTGAACCGCTGGACTGAGTGACAGTCTACAAGTTGCCGGTAATTAAATTGAGCAGACTGAAAACAATTAGCATTTGAGACTTTACCAAAAAAAAATAATAATAATAATAATAAATAAATAGTCGCAGTCACTGCTTACGCATACCTGATTTGTAATAGTTACTCATATTTTTGTAGGTCAAATTGCATTTTGAAGTTTAGATATAGTGAACTACACTTTTTACAGATTGTTCATAATATCACGGTTGACATGCCTAGAGTCGGTGATACATGATCATAATAATGTTATACCCATTTTTTTTGTGTGTATAAAATATCATTGTGACCATGCACTTTACAGAAGCCAAATCAATAACTGCAACTTTAGCTAATTCCAGGCGAGATATAATGAAATAATACTTTGGTAATTCAAGATGCGGTTCTGAAACTAAAAAACCGATGTCTTTTTAGAAGGGCCGATCGAATTACGCCGACACGTACACCAACAACTTTTGGAAAGACATGCATACTATATCCTTGAACTTGCAGCTTGACAAAAGAAATGAGTTGAAAAGTTTTGCCGCGCCCACAAATTTCGATGGCTATGCGGGTTGTGTGTGCCAGTGTGTATGCTTATGTGTGTGCGTGTGTGTGTGTGACGTTGCTGTGGCGTCTGGTCAAAGCAACAGGTAAACAGGTTAGCCGGCGGTCGAATCTTGCATACTTGAACGCAGCAGCGAAGGACTTCAAGAAAAATAAAAAACAGTAAGGTGGCAATATAAGTGTGCTCGACTGCAAGATACGCTGGAAGCAGATTAACAAGTTAATATTCGTATTTATAAATCTGATTGGGTTTTTTTCCAGTTTTTTTTAATCCTACTTACTAATGTTGGAGCAATTTATTTATTTGTATTTTAAGTATACCATTATGTACATCAATATATATTTATAAAATATGTTTATACTGACTGTTTAAATATCAATAGGTAGCAATAATTTTAAATGCTTATTTAATAATTATTTTTGTAATAGTTTTGTTGAACCTAATTTAAAATCCCTTTTGTTTATAAAAAAAAATGGGGTATGTGTGTTTGATTTGCACAATTCTATGTATATACAATTTGTATTCACTTGGGGTACAGGGTATAAACACGAAAGTCATCATTTTAAAGGTCTTCCAGTGCGACGCGACAACAAGCAACTCGTGCACAACGTACATCTGCTGAGAACTGATTGGTAAAAATGGTTTTGCGGCGCTGTTCAGATGTTGGCTGATGGGCCTAGCAACCCAAAGACACAGAGACAGGGACAGAGAGGGAGAAAGGGAGAGAGAGACCCCTAACGATATTAGTGGATCGTTTCTGAAGTTCTGTTTCACGATAGCAGGTTTGGTTTTGGGCTCCTTAAGAAGGCATGATCATGCGAAATTTAAACATTTTCCTAGAAATTCTTTTTTTGGTCTTTGGCTCTTCGAGCCTTTTCTTGGATTCTTTTGCCGCCTAAGTTGTCCCTTTTTATGCATCGCCTCTTTAAGTGTACTCATATTTGTATAAGTTCATATACATACTTATGCCCATGTGCTTGTATTTATGTGAATAATACGGATGTGACGCCTGCTATCTGCAGGCATTTAATCAATCTGTTTGTTGAAAAGAAAAAATACAGAATACAAAATATTTTAATGTTTTAAAATAATGCAGTGCAAATAAATAAATTCCATAGTTTATGCAGGTCTTAAGTGTACTCTCTTAATTAACTATTACTGTATTTATTCAATTATTCCTAACGCTACAAACTATTCCATTAGTATCAAAATATACATTTTAATTATTTATTTTGTGTGTTTACATCTAACTTAGTTTAAAATAAAAATTATTATTTTTATAATTTTATTTATATTACACAAATTATTCCATTAGTCGCAAAAGCTACTTTAAAAATAGTTATTTAGTGTGTTTTACATTTAACTAGCTTATAATAAAATAAAATATTTTTATAGTATATTGATTTAATATAATAAATAAATTACCCTTTTTGAAATCAACATCATATTTTACTTATGTTATGTTCAGAAATGTATCATAAATTGAAACACTTTCCACTTGAGCTGTGTAAGTTATGTAAAACTGAAAGTATGATACTCACACTATTGGTTGAGGTTGATGACGCCAATGCCAACCACGTAGTTTTCAGCACCACCGCAGCAACACCACCACCACCATCACCAACATCACAGCAACAGCATCATAGAGGCAGCAGAAGCAACAACAACAGCAACAGCAGCAAAACACATGACGCATTTGCCACCAACTGCGAGAATAAAAGGAAAGGAAAAATGAAACAGTTTTCCGGACTCGCTGGCTGTGACAGCATGCAACTCACACCCCAACTCCTCTAAAGTTGACTATCTGCCGCGTGGGCAGTCCGTGTGGCAAAGCTTCATGCAACAGTGTTGGCAACAACAACAACAACAACACCAGTTTGTGTGAAGCATCCTCTCAAGCTTTGTGACTACACTACACTTCACTTCGTATTGCAAACTCTTCTACATGCATCTTGATAAAAATTAAGAGTCGAGCCGCCATTGCCAGCGCCAGAGATTTATGTAAACAGCACGCGGTTGTCCAAGCTGTTGTTGCTGCTGTTGCTGTTGTTGCTGCTGTTACTGCTGTTGCTGTTGCAAAACTGCAGTACGACACCAAGGCAGTGAAGAAATGACCAATTGTGTGGAATTCCACATGGCGGCGTTAAAACAGACTATTCGATGGAGCAGCATCTGCATCACCACAATTCCACTCATTATAATTCACTTCACGCTAAGCACACAATGTGCTCGCATTATTGCAACGGTCGGATGGTCGGTCGGTTGTTCGGTCGGTCGGTCGGTCGGTCGTTTGGTTGCTCGATCGACTTGTTTTTGGGGTCGGATATGGGAGATGGAACTAAGGCCGCTGAAATCCGCATCCGCACACAGTTCAATCTTTTTTAAGAATACCGACTATTGCGTGCGAAATTCATTTCACTTGTGGTAGTAAACCACCAGAAAACAAGATCGCGAAACGACACCCGACAACTGACAACTGACAAAACAAAAGCCGCTGCGGCAACAACTCGACTCGTTTGCATGTGGCATCATCGTCATTAGCGACAGACAGACCAGAGCGATTCCTTCATATAAAACTGGAAATTCTGAATCTACATAAAATACAAATCATCGACATTGATTCCACCGTCATAGTAAATAATCAGAGATTATTAGATTATTAATTAATAATTTTATTTATAATTTTCATTTTCACTTATCTAGATTTGTCAACTGTTTATAATTTGCAAAACACAGATAAATAATTAAGATACTTTATTTTTTTTTTTTGAGCCTTTGTAAAAATTTAATTAAAGGTACACGCAGCTCACGTATGTCTACAAATAATTAAATATTAAAAATAGAAAATATCAATAAATTGACTTGAGACGAATTTACATTAAGCAGATTGTACTTCTCATGATATCTATCTATTTTACAAATTTGTATATGATTGGGTTCCATGGCCAACGAACCTCGTCATACAACACTGCCTAACAGTACACATATGTTCGCTTTCATTTCATTCATAAAATCAACAATAAGATGTTGGATCGAACATGTTCGATGCGCACATGATGTTCGATGTATATAGAGAATAACGCGTGATAGAACTCAAGTGGTTTTTGTAGAGTCGATTTTTGTTTTTTTAGTCAATAAATTTTCGTAGACTGATACTGTTGTTTTTTAAATAAATTACAGTTTCAAAAAATAATAAGAAATCATATGAAATAAATTTTACTTGCTGATAAACTTTAATATGTGTGAAAATGATTTTTTGGAATACATGTTCCTAAGTTCAAGAATAACGCAAAGTTTTACAGAGGGAATTAACTTTTGTTTTAAGATTAAAAGACATATTTTCCTTATATTGGAAACAGTTTTAAAAAACTGTCTGTAAATATCGCTCATATCTAGAACAGAACTAGAGAGAACGAATTTGTATGATCCCTTAAGTAAGATTCTCTCACCTTACTGAATGCCTAAACACGAGTCCATCTCTAATTGCAACACAACCAGTTTGACCGCGTGTTGCTTTTAGCATGAAAGCGAGCGTGTTTGTTGGTCCTCTCAAAACGCAAGATACTCTCGTTGTGAACAGACGTGCGGTGTTGCTGGCTGTCGGACGAATGCTGAAAATATGCGTTATAAAGTGTGTGAACAATTAAAAAAAAAGTGAAAAATCTGTTCAACTTGTATTAATATATATTGTAAAAAGTTTTATGAATTGCCAAATTAACTTATGCGAAATAGCTTTAATTTTAAGTGTATTCGCCCCTCCAACTAGAGGTACATTCAAAAATATTTGATATCTACTATAAGGTGATATCTTATCAGTTTTGCAAGTGAAGTTACTGTACAAATAAATTATTCATAAATAAAGAAAACGATCTAAACCGTTCTTTGGATTACGCGCACTACTTCAAAAAATAAAAATAAAAAATTTTAACTATATTAATTATGGCAGTCGTCAAAAAAGATCAACTATACATGCAGTTGAATGCAGCGGAGCTTGAAGCCATTATCAAGAAAGGTAAACTATTAGAAGACAATTAATATATATTTAGCAAGATTGTTATGCATTTAAATAAAATAACATATTGAGGGATCGACACCTGTTGAACATAATGACAGTTTAAGAATTGTACTTTTTATTTATTTTGATTATTTTAATATCAATTTATAAATTTGAATGCTCTCAAAAATGTATTATGATATCATCAAATATATATAAAATTGATATTACATTGCCCTCCAGCACCCGTTTCATTTTTCCCATTGACTTAAATTCGCAGTGCTAAGCAGAACGCAAAACAATAAGTTATAAACAATAATTTTTATAAAAGTAGCTCGCAGGAAATTGCTGGTGGTTTCGTTAACAAGGTTAATGACAGAACTAAGTAAATATAAGTTGCAAAACAGCTGTTACCATATTGTTTTAACGGGATCTGAAGCAGTAGCAGCCAATTACCCATCAAAATTTGCCATGTTTCCACTTATGACCAACTAGTAATAAATCTCTGGCATTAAAACTTTTTACAAGCGAACGAAGAACGTCTGGCAATGTGTTAGGCAATATCCAGCTGTGTACAAACTCTAAATAATAAAGTATAAATCATACTTTATTAATAACAAAAGGTTTTCATGAACAACACGCGCTATTACTACACTTTTCACTGTCAACCATTTCGCTCCGGATGAATTTTAACATTTAAAACATGTTACTCGGGGTCGCAAACTCTATCGCAGAAATAACAAATATATTTAAGATCCCATCTGGCATCTTCAGTTGCTAGACACATAATCTACCAAGTTTTTTTATAACCATTTGGTAAGTTATCTGAATGTTTTGAGGATACTGAACATCGTTTGACGTTTAAGCTAAAGATTAAGAAATTTAAGTTTATTTTCAACTACAGCTGTTCCCTGCGCTTTTATATTGATTACATAGAGAAGATATTCTCTTTTTTGAATAGATTTATTTTCTTTGCCTTGCTATTTTCATATTTACCAGTCAGACACGCGTCTCCGTCACCGTCAGAGACGGCGCCAATCCAAGAGGGCGCCATTTGGCAATCACATTTAGTTTTTGGGACTCATCTGTCTGTCGCTCTCAGAGTTTAATCCAAAGGGGGTAGACTGTCAGCTACTTACTTCTTGGCTGGTGCAATCAAGACTGCCCCACAGATATATTTCAAATAATTTTGCATAATTATTGCGAATTAGAAAATTTGTATTTTTTTTATCTTAAACAAAAACAGTCTACTGCAGTGTATTAAAAATGGTTATTTCTTCTACACAGAAATCTGAGGAAACAGCAGTAATAGAACTGAGTATAAAGTAGTTCAAACATTTGCCTTTTTTGACTATAATTTTTCAGTCAATGCAAAACTCCCTTTTGTAGTATTCATTCATAAAAAATGCAGCGTCATATTACTATAGCTAATACAAGATCATTGTCTAATGCCCTTACAATATTCGCGTAGACATTAAATGATAAGCATTGGCTTCCCACACACAGAACCCTGACAGCTTTTCAACAATCCGTCCGTATAAAGCAGACTCTAAGTGATAACCTTTGCCTGACTTTCAGTGTGAATACTACGATTTTAGCTGTCTCGTATATTTGAAGTGTGCCTCTTTTAAATAGGTTTCGGCTCGTATTCATCTTAAGCAATTCAATCTGGGAATAAAAGGCTAATTATATCCATATGGCTGCAATTATTTATGCAATATTCACAAGACGATATTTGTGTTTTAAAATTGCATCAAATCCATATTAGGCAATTTTTTTTAGCTTTACAATAAGATAGCACCTAAAGTATTAGAACAGTTTTTTGTGACTCGGAAACTCATGTATCGAGTTCACATTTACTGAAACTATACAACGGATATAAACTTGGGTACTTAGTTAGCTACCATTATTTGTACAGCATGTTTTTGCAACGTCTATCAGTAGTTTGAATTTCGCTTTGCTGTTTACTGGTCTAAATTTAGCCAAGATAGCAAAATAATGTGGTTATAAATAGTTGTGTCAACATGCAAAACACATCATGTCACATGTGTCTATGCGTGTGTCTGCTTTTGTTAAGATAAACATCGTACAAGTGTAAAAATGGAGAAATTACTATACACACACAAATATGCAAGTAACGATTTTTCAGATTCTAAGTCGTATTAATGAACCATATTTAAAACAACCCAAATATAATTTAAACAACTCTTCCATTGATTAAAGAAGATATTCTGAAAGTTACCAATTTGTTTAAAAACTGGACGATGTTACAGTAAAGTAGGAATAATTTGCAGATCGTCAGAGTTAGATTGGAAGTGTCGCCTTAATATTTTGAAAATTAGATAATCCAAAATCCAAGGCTTTTTATTCATATTATCCTGTGTACGCGAATAAGTCGTTAAACTTCATTTTAATGCACTTGCATAGCCAACTTTTATACGACAGACAAATAAAACATGCATCATTTTTTAAATAAGTATTTTGTGGAGGTCAATGGTAGACAGACCGAAAGTCTGGAAACTGGTTTCATTTTCGTATGCAATGAATAACTTGAATTTAAATTTTTGAAGCTTTATTTATATTTACATTCTTGCCCGACCAACCAAAATATGGCACAGTTGCTTGAGGTTTCGAAAATAAACAGTGAATGGAACTGTCGCCAAGCAAGGATTCATATACCAGTATTTATATACATTTATATTTACTAGACATGAGAATTTTGCAAATTTAAATGTTTGTCAATATGTGCCAATAAATTTAAGATTTTAGCACAATCAATTCCTGATCTTTAGAATTAATAGTAGTTGGGAAATTACACTAATTTTTTCAAATAAATTATCCATCTATATTTTTTTCAATATTTTATTAAATTATTTACTTTTTTCAACTTTTCAGATTCTCCAAGCTCAAACGACCGTGACGCTGGTTTTTGTTCAGCGAGCTCAGAAAGTGAAGGCGGTGACGATTTAGTGCTGGAAAATGTACGGACCAGCAGTCCCGGAATCGGGCACACCAAAGACTATGGTGCTGTGGAAGAAAAGTCTATGGTGCTGGTCCGGAATAAACGTAAAAGTATGGAGCCATCAAAAGTCGTGGAGTCGACATCGCTGTCAGAGAAATATTCACCAAGATCATCGACTAATACGTATTCGGTGGCAGCTTCAGGACCCCTTAAGAAGCGAATACGTTATACTTCGTCAGCTGACTCGGCTGTGGTGTTGACGCCACCGTCATTTCCATCCCCGCCACACAGCCATTTACCATCGACGTCTGCATTGGAGCATGCGTGGGATTCTAGTCATGCGTCATCTCGTGAAATAATACATAATCCTGCTCACATTTTTGTACGTCATCCCGGTGTGACAACGTTACATCGTACTTTCGGTTACACAACACAACCGGAGCAGCAAGAACCGCTGGCATTAGTTGCTAGGTCGTCGTCGCAATCCAGAGAAACTGAAACCAATGCAGGACACTTGAATTCTGATCTTCAGAGTGATAAGTCTACCAAATTACCTGCACCATCAATTGAAGCACCATTGGAAGATGATATTGATGGGGACAGAGAAAAAGACATCCATAGTAGTCCCCAATCCAGACCACAGCAACGCAACTATAAAAATATGACTCGTGAACGAAGGATTGAGGCGAATGCACGAGAAAGGACACGAGTTCATACGATTTCTGCTGCCTACGAGACTCTACGTCGTGCTGTTCCAGCCTATGCCAGCTCCCAGAAGCTATCAAAGCTCTCAGTGTTGCGTGTGGCCTGCTCTTACATATTGACGTTGAGTCGCATGACTGGCCAGGATTATAGCTCGGATCAATCGGAGCCGTCAATTGCCGATTGCATTGAGGCAATCACTTCAACAATTCAAACCGAAGGGAAGATTAAGCGCAAAAAAGACGAGTAAAAGGCACTTATAATTAATTTAAATAATTTCTTAATTTTGAAAAGACTAAATGTGACTGACTTACTACTTGGTAACTGTTTAAATAGTGTCCTTAAGTGTAGCCCTTATAGTTCCTCTGCAGGCCATTGTGTACTTGACACCGCCGTTATGTAACATTTAAGTCAACTTGGAGTCCTTTTGGTCAAGAAGCTTTATTAGTTTTGAGAGCTTCTTTGGTAGATTCTAATATATTTAAAATTCATAAAGTGGGTAAATGTATGTATGATGTATATAATGTAATATTATTGTAATATAATATTTTTTTAGCATGCAACACATGCATTGTGATCTTATTTTAAATTCAATTTTAATGTAAGAGATATACTATATTTTATTAAGGTATATTTGAAGGATTATTTTATAGTACAAACAATAAAATGAAAATAAAATTTTACCATTTTTGAAAGACAATAATTATATGAAAAACAATAAAAAAAACTTATGACAATAATGATCCCTATATAAAATCGATTTTATGAAATTTTCAAAACTAAATAATAGTTTAAGTAGATTATATTTTCATATAATTTGTTTTGAGACTTGATCCATGAAATAAAAACAAATAAAAGTCACTATAATTAAATTATGTGCATTGAATGCTACATAAATAAATAACATTAAATGGCTATAGCTTGTCTCTTTGTTTGTCAGCAGCTAAGAACTTTAAATTCTAATTAAGTATTGTAGAAACAATCACGTAAATTAAAGAAATGTAACAAAAATGTTGAGTAATTTATTGACATGTAAATAGATTAATGTATAACCGATAATCTCATTTAATATATGTATATGTATATGTATGTAATAAGTGCCATAAAAGCAAAAGGCTTAAATACAAAATTGACTATCATACGAAATTCGGTTGTGTTTCCATGTACCTGAAGTGACCCAATACTTTTGATATTGGTGCAAGTGCACCTATAGCATTGGACTCAAACGGTAAAGCCCAATCGTGCAGGTAAAAGTGTTGGGGTTATATATTTTTATATGTTAAAATAATCTTATCAGACCACAACAAGCCGTTTGATGGAATATTGAACGAAGAGTGAGATTTGAAGCACAACAGGTGCGCACAGAACGACAGTAGGTCGGTTCAAGTGCACTAAGCTTTAACGAACTCTCTTTTTGGAACAGCAGAGCTAACCACTTATCAGTCACAAAATCATATACACACACCTATGTATGTATGTACGTATATATTGGCAGCTAATCTAACCAACGCGAGCACCAGGAGTTATGATATTATATTCGCATAGTTGGTGCATGCGTACTTATGACGCATATGTATTTATTAAAGATATGCAGTCTGTCTTTTAATTGACCATGCATCTACTTGACCCAGTGTGTAATAATGGGTTTACATTACATCAGCTTTAAGCTCATAGGAAAACTGGTTAATTAGAACACGCTGTCGACTGCTGTTGTGATTCTATAAGGCAGGTGTTTGAAGTCAAATTTGTAGTATTTTACATATACAATCTTTAATAATCATTCACTTATATTGAAATAATGAGAAGTTTTTTCCAATAAACAAATAAATATGAATATTTATGTATATGTAATGCCAGTACTGTTATCTGTCTTATGATTAAGGCGGATTGAATTTGACTTAAAGCATCCTCTAGCTAAATATTGACGCGCATAAAAATCATTTTGCAAATCATGGCTAGAATGATTCAGCAAACTTGCAAATTAGCTCACATTGCTCAACTTTTGCTTATATATATTTATATAGTAACAATTTGGAATACCTAACCCCCACAAAAATATAGCCAAAGTCTCAGTCATTTCCATACGAGATTACGTATTAAAACTTTGATTTCTTTACTGGGGGTTTTCTTTACATTTATTCAATTTGATCAAGTAATCGTTTGGAATTTTACATGGACATAAGCTGATGTAATTGTGACACTCGATTGCAGCTTTATAACATGGATCTGAAAATATAATTAGAATAATTCGCAGCTTGTTTTTTTCAATTTCCTCAATGAAGGCGAAGGTTGATACAGTCTATTTAAATTTTAAATTAATTATCATCATTTTTAATTATCGCAAACTGAGTTTTAATTTTATACAACTGTTTATTTATATAGAGTGCTCCATATTACACAAGTTAAATTACTTTATTCCAAAACAAACAATTATTTTGCGATGTAAGCAAAAAAAAAAAAGTTCACTGAACTAACTAGTCGACATTTGATTTATTGGCTTTTAACTTTATTTGCAACTACATAATTTCTGTAGCTAGAAATTGTAAATGAAATTTTCATATTCTTGCTATCAATAAAAAATCTATTGCTTTCTTACTTGCTATTATCAGACTGCAATTTATATTTTCAATATCAGTCTGGACTGTGCTCGACGAGCACGCATAAAACTGATTTTAAAAGTAAAATAATTGATGCAATCATTAAAAGACATCAAAAATTAATGAAATAAATCTTGGGAACGCATTAAAAATGCTTCAAAACTAATTTATATTCCGTCAACGCAACAAATGGCAAGAACGCATGGTCAAAGAACGCACAAAATAAAGTAAGTTTCATCAATGCCGAAGTTTTAGTACTCTTAAAGATTGCTATCTTCTGTTCTTATTCTTTATCAGATCCTTTTCCTAACCTGTTCTGATCTAAGTGCATTACTGATTTGAAATGAAGTTGTAGACAGCAAACTCATAATAAAACTTTCTTATTCATATCAACCAAAAAAAGTTAAGGAATATATATTGTATGGAGATATTCGCGTTACATATTTCGCGACAAAATTATATTTTTTCCTGCAAGAGTATAGAAAGCATCGAACCGCTGAGTGCCTCCGAATGCCGTTGCTAACTGATATTAATAAGATTTATTTTCACAATAAAAAAATCCATGGTGCTTACAGAGACACAAACCTTCTCTGCCAGTCAAAGAGGTCTATACATACATATTTAATATGAAGTCGTAAGGCACGACTTGAAGTCGTATTCGCAAAAAAATGCTTACGGGGTTTTTGCAGTCAACGGAACAAATTAGCATTTGTGTAAACAATTAAAAAACTGCTTCAAGTTACTGGATCACATGTGACGATAGCAATGAAATGTTGATTTTCACACAAATATTAGGCATTCTACTAAAAATAGACTCACAAGCTTATAAACCTCTTTTTTGAAGCTACTGAAGACAACTAAATGTATGACAGGTGTCGACATTAATTTCTAGGCGCGTGTATTCTATACCCATCTCAAAAGCGAGGGTGTCATATTCATTATAATACATGTTGACAGGCAACAAGCGTGATTTGCGTATTATATCTGAAATAAATACTACTATCGGCAGCCACATATGATTTGTTAATTAACCAAAAATGATTTTCTTATTAATACGATAAAGCTAAAAATAAAACTGAGTTCAGTTTTTTTTAAATTTAAATAATTTATTGCAAAATAATTATATTATTATAAACTCTTGTAGTTATTGACTGAAAGTATATTTGAAATTATAAGATAAGTTCTGACCTGATTAACAGAATTTTTCAGTATCGACCTTTATTTTTTTAATAAATATAAAATCTTTTTTATTTATTTATATGTTATTAAATATTAAATCTAAAGATATATATATATATTATGTCACTGTATCTGCCAGGACTGTCTACCAGTACATAAATATATACTAAACACATACATACAAATATGGGAAGCTCAACAGCTGGCATCGTTTAGTTAAGAACATCGCAAATGCAAATTATTTGCATACTGACGCCTAAATTGCACGCCAAGTCAAAGTAGCCTGGGAAGGGGCTAGACAGTGGTGGGGAAAGTGTTGTCTCTGTGTGCATCGGAACGCACGAAACATTGGCGACCAGCTATGGCAGCATACAATTGACATTCCTAAAATAAAACAAATAGAAGTAACGCAATAATGACTAGGGAATACCCTACTTACTACTCTTATCGATTCCATCTTAAATATATTTCTTACAAATTAAGAACATCTAATTGAATACTTTTTTTAAAAAATTCCAAAAAAATGATGTAAATATGATTTATTATTGTTTTTTAAGATTCTATCGAATATTTCAAATCTGAACGAGCTATAAATGCAATTTTCTAAATAAAACTTAAGCGAAATATATTTAAATTCTTCACTAATCGCAAAACATACTCTTTGAAGTAGTGGGTCAAATAAGCTGTGAGCTGTGTAACTGACGCTTCTAAAAAATTGGTTTTTTTAATGTAATATGGGAAGTTTTAGATAACTTTGAAGCAAATATTAATACACAATCTTCTGGCAGCTTTTAACACACATACATATTTTCTTTTGTTTTTCTAGGGAAGAGCCCATAAGGAATGCAAGGTATCTTGTAGTCGAACACTGTTTATTACAATGTTCTCACCTTTTAAGTACGCGCGTTGGTCGCCACATGCATACATATAAACAAGTTATAGCCATAAGTCAAAATGATGGTGAAGCCTAGGCATTGGCGCCACTCAAGCAACTCTTGGCAACTCTTGGCAACTCCACAGCAACAACGTCAGGTTGGCGTCCCATCAATTTTGCTTAACTGCCAACGACTGACCAGTGCGATGCCGGGACTGCTAATTGTGCAAGAGCAACACCTGGTCACAAGTCAGTCAGAGCAGTGCACAGGTACCAGGGCAGAGCAGAGCAGAGCGGAGCAAAGCAGAGCAGACCACTCGCAGTCAGTCGCAGCGTAGATTAAGAGTCCACCCACACAGTGTAAACTCTTGCCCTTATACTGTCCAACGCCCATTGGCGAGGCGAGCCACGAGATGCTTATCAGCACACCATAATTTACACGTTTGCGCAGATGCCAACTGTGGCCAGTTTACCACTAGTACTGCCAGAACCAGTCGGCCCAGACGTAATCCTAGTCATAGGAAACTAAGACATGCACCCAAAGGCGTAGTCAGCTCTCTAGAAAGGGGGTCGCAATAACATTATTTTCTATCATGCTCTACACTTGTATTTAAAGCTCTGAGATTTTGGAACCGATAGAATTTTAAACTATAGTTGTAGGTGACCAGGAGGGCAATGATCCTGAACTTCCCACCCCGACTACGCCCTTGTCCAAGCACCTTGTTTTGGCGCCAGGCGTCAGAGTATTCAAGCAAAATGTCTCAGCTCTGACCCATGTCTACGTTTTTCCACTGAAAGTAGCACTTTGCAAATGAATTACTGAGGTTTCAGTTATCCTTTTCCATTTCTTGTCATTTAAGGTTCAGCGTCTAAATGTCGTGACAGATCTTGTTAGATGGATGTATTCTACAAATCTCTAGCAGCTAAAAGCAATCCAAAACTAATTGTAGTTGCTTCTGGAACCAAACAATCAATGATTTAAAATGTCATTTGAGAAATTGTAAAGGTTATTTAATATTTAAATTGAATAAAAATGTACAAAATATATTTTAAAATTTTTTGTTGATTAAAAAAAACATGCGCTACTTTTTGAATTCCAAAATATTTTTTGATAGAATTAAATTTTTTGACATAACGAATTATTTTGACTTCGTAGTAAATTTTCTTGAAATTCTCTAGATATTTTTGGAATCCAACTGTATGTGTTTTAAATTTAGTTTATGTTGTTTTGAGACTACCATTTATTTGTATTAAAACTGATACAATTAAAGTTGATTGTTGACTTCTTGCAATTATTGAATATTTTCGAACGAACTTCTGCTTATTCGAGTACTTTTTGCTAATATACAAATTTGGGTATGGCATGTGCGTAAGTACAAGAGAGGAATCTGTGAGTTTATATTAACCCACACGTTGCGCACATACAAATTTCAGATCACAGTGATATTGGCAAGATGCGTAACGCATTTGTAACCACAATTAAATAAGCGGTGCGAGCTATACAAGTGTTAAAAACAAGCATTAATTGTGCAAAACCAAAGCAGACAAAACTAAACCAGAGAAAATAATTGAAACAATGTTGTCGCATTGAAATTGCTGGAATTTTTGTTGCATCGTGAACCGAAATTGAAAGGTAGTATAAACAAAAAGGAGCACGTGGTAAAACAAAGCAAAGAAATAAACACCAACTAGTAGCTGGCCGACCGAAACGCCGAAAAAGGATGTGAACGATCTGCCCAACTACCATATAAAAATATGCAATCAGGGCTGCTGAAAGATTGATCTCGAGCGATATTCCAAGAAACTGGGAGCTCGAACAGCAGTCTCTCTGCTCCCAACCACTAACGCAATGTACTTCGAAATGTTGCAGGATCTGAACTTCAGCAGTCAAGGAACGAGTTTGAGGCCGTATTGTGAATTTATCGCTTACACGAAAAGACAACTTCGGCGGTAGAATCACTACGTACATACTATACGATAGGCAACAGAAACAACAAAATTTAAGTTTTGAAGCTAAAACAAGAAATAAAAACTGCTCCCTTGCTGTGGAATGCCGATAAGTGAATACCCTATCGAGTGTGCATTAAATTCTTTCTATTATATTTTTCAATTTATATAAATTCGTACCAAGTTAATGATGGGGTAGACATAAGTCTGAAATATAAATTTCAGCTTTTACAATTTCTGTATATTGCTTATATTACCCAATTCGACAGGTGCCTAATCAGATGCACTATAACTCATTCGTCAAAAATCTTTCACAAAAATGTTGAAAAAGATATTCTTAAACCAATCAAATCAATAAAAAATATTTATTAATGTTCCAAAACTTCTGTATAATATCGAAACACATCAAAAAAAAAATACACTTAAAAATCAAAATAGAATTTTTGTATTTTATGAACATATATTTTGCGTACTTATCAAACTTGTGGTTGTTCTTTAATTTTACTCCCTTTCTTATGGCACACCAACTTTATCAAAAATTTTTTGTTGAGAATATATATTCTTTACATTTAAGATAGATACTTCGCCTAGCTTAACAGTTTGAGATTTTTGCACCAACTTCTCGGAGATGAGCCATAGTGAGATGGTCAATGCTGTCAACGAATTCGAAAAGTGCGTAATTGATTCTGACAGAGGCTTACTGAAACAAACAGTCAGAGTTGACTCCACGGGATTAGCAAAGGACTGCGAGACACATATCACAAAAAGTGATTGATTTCTGTACGTATCAGGTAAGGCAATTGTTGCTGCTTCTCTCAAATATCTGCACTCCTATGCTGGATAAATTTTCGTTGACTTTTATTTTTTCATTTTTTTGACAGCGTGTAATTCGGTCGGCAGACTGCTATTATTTAGGACTGGGTTATTGCGAGTGTTGTGCTGTATGAGAAACAAGTTGCATTCCGTTGACCATTTCAAACAGTTGACAGAAGCTGTTGCTGTTGCTGCTGCTGTTGCTGTTGCAGTGACAGAGAGCAAAACCTCAATTGAGGTTTAATTTAGAATGTTGCTGTTCCTGCCGCACTGCAGAGGTATTGATTGGGCTGTATACTGTGAGACTGCACTACACAGTTGGAATATTGATAAGCCACTTGACGCCGCAATAATGGTAACATCGACGGCTTACTTTTCCAACTGGCCGGCTAATCGGAGGCCACTGAACATACTTTCGAGTGCAACATGTTGTCCACAAATATTTTATAAAAAGAAAACATTTGGTATATATCATAACCCTAATATAGACCTGACAACTTTTACAAGATAAAATGTTTGTCAATTTTGGGATAAAACAGATAGAATACAATGTATTACAGAAGTTAAAGTCATACAAACTGCTTATAAAGACTATATATTTGCATACTTTGTAATAAGTTTCTATTAAAATTTCACGGAATAACGAAAATATTATTCAAAATAAGACACATTTTTAAAAGCAGTTTACTGCTTTTTCTTTAGTAAGAGACTGAATTAAGATAAGTTCAACCTTCAACTGATGCAACTAATAATATCATCAATGATGACAAATTGCAGAGATGATCGAGAAATGTATAAAATGCGTAAGTGGATCATCAAAAGAGACGATGACTTCATTAAATCTGTCCAGTCTTCACAAGTAAATGGAATAAAAAAATATGAAATTAATAATTAATAACATCTCGCAACGACAACAAATATATCAGGCAATATGGGGGAAGCGATACCTGGTATTAATTACCACACGCAAGGAGCGGCAATCAAATGACAGTTGCTTCGAGATATTATAAAGCCCAGTACTTAAAAGGTACAGAGGCCATAGGGTTTATGACAATGCCTATCCGCCCATATGAGCATCTAGATTTTAATTATCTAACCGATAAAGCCTTCGCTTGTGATCTGAATGAACTTAGTTCAAATCCACAAATAATTCTCTTATATTCATTTTATTTAGTTTGTTTTATAATTTGAAGATACTGGGCATCAATCAGTCGATCACTTCAACGGTAGTGCTCTGTCTTTTTTGTCAACGTTTTAAATGCCAAAGTGCTGGTGAGGAGTACAAAATTTTGAAAACAGGCAACGAATGAGTTAATTTCGGTCCTACCATGAGCGCATAATTAATTCTGAGTTTGATTAATTACAGAAAATGAGTCCAGTCAGCAAACCAGCTTGTCGAACTCAATCGCAGGCAAGTTTTGAGTAAGGACTCAATTGATTTTGAATATTAATGTATACGATAATTATGAGGCATATCGAGTGCTATGTCTCCCATTAAAATAATGTATAATTTGATTATAATATCTGTCGGCAGTTAGGAAAGTGCGCAGATACTTTATCGAATACTGAAAGTTCCAAAGAGGCAAAATCACTGACTCAAGAACTCAGTAAACGCCAATGATCTACTTCATTAATAAAAGCGACAATGCATGCGTATCACGTCCGAACTTGAACCATAAATAATATAAATTTTTGCCTTGGCTGTTTCCAGAAGAGACTTCCTTTGGCAACCTTGGGAAATATTTATCGTCTACGTCGACGTTTTCGGCTATGCCCATTTTGATCCTGTTTTTTTTTTGTTTTGTATTTATTTTTTTTTTTTTTTTTTTTGTTGCACATGCCAAAACATTGTCAACTGTCTTGCTCAACACATGCAGACATAAACGTCAGTTGAGCTCAGCAGGCCGCAGACAGCATCACAAACAACTGGCAGGAGGCGACTTTAATCGATTATCATTTTTAATAATCAATTGTAGAGGACCCTTTCAGTACCTTTCAGGCTCTTTCAGTCCA
Organism: Drosophila phalerata; assembly: GCA_951394115.2. Lineage (NCBI taxonomy): Eukaryota > Metazoa > Arthropoda > Insecta > Diptera > Drosophilidae > Drosophila > Drosophila phalerata. Next base: position 25,024,803 of record OX596008.2, on the reverse strand, counting down.
CCTGCTTTCTTATTATGGACTGCGGTATTGACTTGACAGCGCGTTGACATTTATGACTTGAAGACCTGTTTGAATTGCTCTGCACTATTTGCTATTTTAATTGCAGAGAATAATGTACTCGTAGTATATACTTTTGTGATCAATATCGTTACTTGATAAATTCTTTTAGTGACCACATAACATTTAAAAGTCAATACAACTGTAATACTCTTATTTATTCAATTTCATCGCACTTCGACTAATGCCAATTAACGAAAATAGACCTGCAAAAAAGCAATACAAATAAATAAATAATCTATTTGAATAAAGTCATAAAAATAATAATTTTTAATTTAACTTATTTTGAATATTTTTTATTGAGCATAAAATAAAACTGAAGAAATAAATATTATTTATTTTTTGTTTAAGGAAAATTTGTGATTATTGATATACTAGTAAACCAAATTAAAACATTAAAATTAATCATTTAATTGAAAGTAAATCAATAAAGATAAAAATAAATATTAGTGATTGACTTGAGAAATACAACTCAAAATCTAAAATATTATATCATAAATCCATAAAAATGAAAAATAATTATTATTTTAAAGATTTTATAAATAAAATTTTAAAAAAATCAAAATTTTGTAATTTGTTTAAAAAAACTTGTTATAATTGCAGTCCCTGCTCAGATTAAACTTACCAGATTTTCCCCGTGAAATTCTCGCAGTCTCAACCCCAACAGTCCATAACTTTACATCCCCTCGTATGTTGACAATATCGACGTCAACGGGATTCATCTGATGTTTGAAAGTCAGCAACAATTTGTTATTTACAAATACTTCATAGCAAGTCTTCCTACAGGCAATGGTAATAACAAACGCTTTTCCTGGTTTCAAATATGTGTGTGTACGAGATACTTCACGATTCACCCACGCACCATTTATAAAAGCGCTCCTGGTGATAATGGCTTGTCCCACCTTAGCGCGACTGTTTCGTAGAAAACTGGGCCTAAATAATAACGACACCGTCGGCTGAGGCCAGATGTTAAAACCACGCTGTAAAGCCACACTGAACCTGTGTGGCATAATGCGGACTCGACCTTCGATCCGCAAAGCTCGACCGTCAGTCAGTCTTACATCTTCTGAGAGACGACCGTAGAATGGTAATGACAAATGGGCTTCAGTTCGAGAAAGGCATTTATGTTTTAGAAATTTTGATGGAACATCAATGCGCAACCAATCCAACGGCATAGTAGGATAATCTTCAGATTCACGACTATTGAAGGCTAGAAAATGTGTCATTGAACGGATAACACGAATTGGATACTCCGTCACGTAGAAGGTATGTATTAGAATATCGGAGACATCTCCACATACATCTACAGTATAAAATGATTCGGCTGTAAGCAGCACCTGCATCCAGAAAGATTTCCCACGTTTCAATTGAAATGCTAAATTTGATGAACTTTCTTCGGGTCCCCATTTTCCCATTAGTCGAAAGTTGCGCACTATATACTTTTGCGGAAGACGTGGTCCAATCTGCAAAAGAATATCGTAACTATCGTCGATATTTTCATCTTTCCGCCTGCTCCGAAAATCTATAGCAAAATGTTCACAATCGCTTAGAATTACACCGTGAAATATGAAACTGAGACCAGTCCTTGGCGGCTCATTTAGCTTAAAATACGTGTGCTGACCAGCGTAACTTCTTTCCTGATAGTACATGGACATGGCATCCAAGTCGCGCCGCAAGGCAATGGTCCGAGTACCTTTGTAGATATTCATTGCCTTGGAGCCGTCTACGACTGTAATACATGCTCAATCAACAGACTTTTCCGTAGGATATTATTTAATAACTTAATAATTTTAAACGAAATGTCAACTAAAAAACAAATAGAAATACACATAGGCATGTTTTGGTACACAATAAAACTGAGAATTGATTAATATATATCTCCACTACTTTTCAAATCAATTTAAATTTAGAATTATTTATTTATATAGTATTTTTCCCACATCAAAAATTTTATTTGGAATTTTTACAACCACTTAACTTTAAATTTTCACTCTGCATTTAGTTTGTATTTTTATCTTTACTAAATATTAAGTTGAAATTTTCTGTCTTCGCCAAATTCTTAAGCGAGAATTTACTGTCAAAAATTAAAAACATGGACTAGAATTCAAATGATTTGAGAAGTAATGGAGATAAGTTTTAAACTTATTAAATTAGTAATTGTGAAGAGCGGAAGAACTGCAGTAACTTAATAAATTTTAAGTCCGTACTAATTAAAAAAAGATTAAGGGTCTATAAAGCTATTTAGTTAAGATAGGAAGATTAAAAAACTTTGATCACTGTTTCTTAAACACCTTAAATTTTTAAAGTAACAAAATGTCTTTTTAATTAACAAACATCTTGATTTATATAACAAATAATGGATGTATTTATACTATTTTATAGGCATGAAGAAATAAAAACGTTTGAAAAGTAAGTTTACTGCATATAATGCGTTAATAATTCGAAGTTGCTTAAGTTAATGCAAATTCAGGATAACTTTAAGCACTCTCAACTGTTTGTATCCCTTAGACCTTAATAATTAAAACTAGATTTGGCGCACTTTCAAAATAATTTAAAAAAATTAAAGCTTAATTTATAACATTAATATGCTTACAGCTTAAGATAAGCCCACAAATTATGTTAATTTATGATGGTTACAAATATATAATTAATGCTTAGGACACTGAAAAAAGTTACAATCATTGGACATAATGTGATAAGTTCTTTTTAAGAAAATATGATAATCTAGAGTTATATTATTGTCACTAAAGGCAATTGGTTAACACAATAATAATAAGTTACAGATTTTGTTCGACTTCTAGCAGATTTAAAAAACTAAAAAGCATCTGCGTACATAGGATTATGATAGATGCGTACATTTTTGCCCCTAATCATTGGATTATGTTCCAAGGTGACATTCCAAAGTTTTACATCGCCCTGTATATAAACCGTATCCACCATATCTGGTTTTATGTGATACTTAAACTCGGTAATAAACTGGCGATTGACATACACTTCAAAAGAATCCTTGGAGCAGACAATTGCCAAGGTAAATGTTCGACCGGGTCGAAGATTTGTATCCAACTCAGAGCGTTCCTCTTTAGCCCAATCACCATTATACCAAGCGTTGCGACAAACTACGGCTTTGCCAATAGTGCCACTGCTTGTTTGCGAGAAGCGTGGATTGAAATGGAATGCAATTATAGGATGCGGCCATATATTCTGGCCCTGTTGCAAATTGATGTAAAATGAGTGTGGCAACAGACGTACACGGCCCTCAATTTTAATGCATCGGCCTTCCCTTAACGATTCCGGCAACAGTGTACCATAATATGGTAGTGTTAGACCCTGATCAGCTGCACTGTGATTGCTCTTGGGCGATTCCGAGTCGTACAGTTTAGCCGGAGTGCTGATTAAACACCACTCATGCGGTATATTGACGGTCTCCTTTACACTGGCATCAACCTCATCTGTTTCTGCATCCAGTTTTACATCAATAACACGTGCTGCAGATTCGGAAAAACGTTTTGGATAGCTCTGAACCGTGGTACGCTCCATCTGTACATCCTCGACGTCACCTTTGACTTCCAGTATTTGAACATCGTGGTAGGGCAGACGATGGGGATACTCGGCAAAATGTTGTCCATTTATAGATATCATATAACAGGCGTCCGTAATGAGAACTTGAATTGTGAATTTTTCACCACGATTAAGCGAAAATGGCAGTGCTGAAGAAACGTCCTCACGGCCCCAAACTTCGTTGACTTTCGTGTTGCGTACAATATAGTTTTGTGGAAGTCGAGGATTGATGTGAAGAGCGACATCCCGAGTCTCATTGTTATACACAAAGTTAATGGAAAATCTATGGGCAAATGAATATATATTTTAAGTAAAATAAATTATTTGATTTGTACTCATTGACCTTACCTTTCGCAATTAACAGAGATTTTGCCGCTGAAGGTAAAACTAACACCTTCCCCAAGTTGGCCAATTTGATCGATATGGTACTTGGGCAATGCATCCGAATATTCGTAATAGGTATTCTAAAGTAAAAATTATTAATTTGAGTTAGTAATAATTAAATCAATATATGTATTTATGTTACAATAATGTCTCTCTCTTTGCTCTTTCGCGCTTGTTCATTGAATACAGCAAAAAATGATAACATTGACATATTGAGTATTCTAAAAAATAAGGGAGCCTAAATACATTTACATAAAAAACAAATTGAGATTCACATACTTTATTTTTAAATTTTTAATTTTTTTTTTTAAATTTGTATTTATTTTATTAAAGTTGGTGAAATTTTTGAATAATAATAAAAAATAAATAAATAATTTTTTATTGTCTTATTTATTAACTTGATTTTAATTCCAATAGCAACTATAAAATAAAATATGCGAAATTATATGTCAAAACAATTACTTGATTAACTGTACACACATTAACATATTCGTATTTACACATGAGATTATTCTTATCTTCTTACATATATTCCATTAGTAAAAACATCAATACAAGAGGTTATGAATAACAATTCAAAAGTAATGCTTTTTTTAACTGCTTACCTCATTTAAGCCACCCTTTTTTGGCCGATGACAACAACAGAAGATTTTTCTACAAAGGAGCTTAAAACACATTTTTTTATACTTTCCCTACGTCTTTCTATGCAAATATGTACAATTACAATTTAATTAGCTATTTTTTTTAGAGTATATTGAAAAAATATTGCCTTTTTTAGTAAGCAGAAATGTATATAAAGAAAACAAAAACAATAGTTTGTATATGTACTTATGCCACTAACACCATCCACAATTTAAACATTTAGTTTTACATACACCTGTTAAAAAAAAATATCACAGCTGAGGTTCTATTTACTATTTTTAATTACAATTTTACTCCATGTGTATAAATATTATATTTTCTGTGTTTCTGTTGCTGCCGTTGTTGCTATTTATTTTGATTTTCTCACATTTCGCGGATGACTCGCCCCAAACGTCAATAAGTAAGTTATTGAGAGACTCAAAACAAAAGAGCAAGTGGTTGGAAAGCTTAATTACAACTATATACATATGTATATGTAAACAAGAGAACACTTCTACGTAAAACGAATATTAATATATTTAATGGCCTGTTATCTTAAATAAACCTTAAATAACTTTATATATCTAAACTAATACAATTTATTTATCAAATTACAGCAGATGTGCAGTGTGTAGGTCTACTTTATCGGCCACCACTGTACAAAACAGCTGAGCAAAAGCTCGCAAGTTTAAAGCTTCACAAATACATGCGTAAGAGAGAGCAAGTAGTCGGCGTAGAGTGCGCTAAATGTCAAATAAAGACGCAATAGCTGAATCAAAACGTAAAAGAAAACGATGAAACTTACAATCCGATTTAATCGTTAAACAATATGCCACCTATTTATAAGTATTGAATATGAAAATATTGAACACTCTTCGACTTTACGTACTTGAAACTCCTTGCCATCAACAATATCGATGTCAGTCAAATAATTCTTTGGCTGTCGGTCATAATACTCCATGGCCTGATAACACGCACCCGCCTCAATGGCTGCAAAATCGATGTCTGTGTCCCCAGCATGTTGCATGCTGTCGTCTAACTCAATTTGATTGCTGACCAGCGGATTGCTCTTATAGTGACGCAACCAGTGCTTGCGACAATGAAAATGAAACAATTGTAGCCGACACTTTGTACGATAGTAATTTAAACTTTGGTATAAATTGAATTGATTGTGCCAAAATGCATCCGACAGATCGTACAGCTCACGTAGTAGCAACGTTAATGCTGTCATACTAACGGGTGAACGGCAAGAGCGTCAGAATATCTTGCTTCTTGTTGTTAGATGCTATTGCGCTTACGCTCTCAATGTGCTCACTCTCACTGTCACGCTCTTTCTCTCTCTCTTTGTATTCACTTTATGTTCACACGTGCAATACATATACACTAATTTACACACACATTTGCACGCATGTATCTCTCTTGATTCGCGTCAGCTCGTCAGGCAACTGCATACAAGATGTGTTTGGCACTCTTTTGATTGCTTTTACTTAAACTCGGACCGACTGGCAGACTGTCAGGTGCTGCCACTTGGTACTAAAGTTATCGACTGTTCCATAACTTATTGTATGTATTTGTGTATGTACAAACATATGGTTTAGTATGGGCTTGTGCTGATAACGCCTTTTCATGAATTTATACCCTCTAAACAAAATGTTAACCATTGCCTAAGTACACTAGTATTTTGTATAAATAGAATCGTCTTATTCAAAAGCTTTTCAAATACAGTTAGTCAAGTAATTCTTTTGACAAACAAATCAAAACTTTACATATCTTCGATGCATCAAAAGATATTTTAATTATGAATTTTCATTTAATTTTGTTTATCTTATCTATTGACTCTAAGAAAAATTTTAATATTAGATCCACACACATTTTTTTATTAATATCTTATTTTGTCAAAGAAGCTTTTGGACCAACTGTATGTACACACATACTCACATCATCCTCGGAGCCACATATATGATCGTAATCAGTACTGCTACTATAACAATTAGCAGCATGCTTACGATTTCCACAACAGCATCTCATTTTATCGATCTGAACTGTCAAATATTCAATAAAGAAAATCAAAAAATATTGAATGTCTTAAGTAACTACCGTTCTTATCAAATTCGGACTATCTTTAAAGAACATGATAAAGTTATAGATAAAAAGTGTTGTGAAAAAGCTTTTAGTCAGCTTTCAGTTTGCAATAGTATATGTAATCACATTACTTACATGTACAGGTATTCTAACGACACATCAAAATTCTCTACTGCTGCTCATCAAATTTTGCACAACCGTCGCAATTCGCTAAATATTTTCGACTGATGTTTTGCTATTGTATGTTCTTGTCTATATATGTATTCGCATGTATGTAGTACACGTTTGCTATAATTTTACTCAGCTGCTGTGAAATCATGTCATCCATCGCATACTCAAAAACATTGAATCAAATATTCAAAGTCAAAATGTTTATCAACAAATGTATAGAAATTTAGGCATACACTCGAAAAAATTTGACTGTAAATCGCTTTCTATACATTTTTATAAATTTTAAAACTAACTAAATAACTAAATATTTGTTTAATGAAAATTCTCATATTTTAAAATTTAAAACATATTATTCGACTAATATTTAAGCATTTTGATTCTATCAATATCATTTAAGTCATGTGTGCTTTACAAAAATATTTAATATAATTAATTAATAGTACAATATATTTTCCTTTTGTTTCATTTTTGATGTTGGTCAATTTGAACAAATCATAAAATTAACTCCTTTTGAGTAATATAGTTAAACTATTTACAAATAAAATATGTATATAATGTGTACACTTCAATTTAAGTATTACTATTAGAAGTTTTAACAATGTCTGCGCATATTTTATATGTCAGACACAGCGCAATTTGTTGGTCCTTTTTATTGAAACTTCTGATTTTTGTGGCAATTGCAAATCTATCGTTATCGTTGCCGGGTTGATCGAGTTCCCATAGCATGTTGCGACTTCTGGGCCGACGAAGCTTTGTCGTTGCCTGGACTCTTGTAATACTTCGACATCGTTTTGCTGGTGCGCGTGGGACGATTAATATTCTCCGCGGACTTTTCTAGTTCGGATTTTAATGGCAAATCATCATCTTCATCCCATCGCTCGCTTCTCTTCTCTTCAACACCAGAGTCTTCTTCCAGAGCATCAGTTTTTGATTTATTGCGGCTTCGACGATTGCGGGATGACGAAGAGCTTACGTCCATGCGCTCGGACTTCTCACTAAAATTGTGGAAATTTTATTAAAATTATGTAAAGAAAATACAGTATTATTGAATACCAAGATTCTTGATTTTGAATTTCCTAATTTAGGTATTCCAAGAGTATTAAAATCTTGTACGGAATCGGACCAGTTGTTATACTTACTCCTTGATCGATGATAAATTGTTTTTTTCTGCCATTTTTGCCTTACGCTTGAGCAGTTCCAGTTCCCGCTCAGCAATAGCCTTCTTGTGTTCCTCCGAAGACTCACCGGCGCCAGTCTTCGTTGTCGAATCTGCCATCTGTTTGACAGGTTCCTCTTGTTTAACGCGTTTCAGTTGTTGCTGCTGCTCTTGGGCCTGTTTCAACGATCGCTTCAGTGCACTGCGCAATGTATCACGCGAAGATTCCGGGCGTACGTCTTTGCCAGGCTGTGGTAAGCCTATGGCTTCCAAAAGTTTCTGGCCTAAGGCAGACTTAACATCCGTTTTACGAACGTTTGTCGCTGTTGTGGATTTATTGGGGATAATGTCTTTAGCAGCACTGGCTGAGCTGGCAGTTCCATCATCGGTGGCACTTTCTACTTCTACTTCTTGATTGTTCAGATTTTCACTGGCAATAGCTTCTGCAACAGTGCTGGTAGGTGCTTGAGGCACTTCCACTACAGGCTGACTAATTAAAATTTCCTCATTTTTCGATGATTCGGAAGTGGAAGTAGTCTTCTTCGTCTTCATCGTCGCCTCTTTATCTTTGCATTGTTCGAGCTCAGTCTTAGTTGCATTATCTTCATTCTTCTTGGCTATTGGCACTTGATCATCTCTACATGTGTTATTTGCCCCAATAATTTGTTCCGACGCTTGCATAACGACCTTGCGTCGCTTAATTACAGGTCGCGTTATCAATGGAGGTTCAGGTAGCTTCTGTGACGGCGTCTTAAATGTGTTGACATCGCCATCAGACGTCGTTAAAGCGGACTCTATTACTTGTGGGGGCTCAGGTTCAACTAGAATAATATCGTCCAAGTTAATCGGAGCACTCGTTGTTGATGCACTGCGACTTCGACGAGAATTTTGTCGCTGGCTCTTGGATTCCTGTTGTTGCTGCTGTTGCTTTAACATTGAAATCAGTGCCTCGTTAAGCGCATCCGCTGGATTTGAGCCAAATTGTGAAATCAGCATTGCATTAATGTTGAGCAATTCTTTAGTAACATGAGCGGCATTTGAAGTTGTGGTTTCTGTAGCCGGTGTATCCATAAGATATTCTGGAGGAGCACGCGACTTTCGCTGTGGTCGCTTTGAGGTGGAGCCCAATGGTCTACTTGGTGGTGGCTCCTGTTCTGTCGGACTGGAGGGTACCAATTGTACCGATGTCTCTGGTGGCAACTTATACATGGTGCAGTCTCCAATCTTTTTCAGGTCTGTTTTGTTTTGTGTTGGACTCACGGACGGCGACGGAGTTTTAGTATTTGTAGAGGATGATTGCTTCTGCTGCTGCTGTTGACCAACGTTCATCAAGGGGCCCAGATACGGACCCAGCAGCTGCGTTAAGTCTGTATCCTGCAACAGGTTGCTGTCTGACATAATCACCGCGAATTTTGAATTCTTCAATCGCGCCATTTGCTCCTCACAATTCCCATTTGTGACTGGCCATTTGAGGGCCTTCAGTATTAGCATAAGAAGATCTGGATCTCGAATAACGTTACCCAGGGAAATGGCGTCAGTTAGGCTGCTCATACTGGGTGGTGAATGGGATTTGATATTCGATGATGTTTGAGGATTTACATCGCTTGATGATTGCGATGTTTTTGCTGGGTTTGTTGTGATTTTTTGTAATTTCGGGGGCCCTTGGCGGGACTCTTCTTTTTTCTTTTTAGGAGCTGCTATAATAATGTGCTCCGGAAGTGCTTCTTCGACAGATTGCTCTGATCCATACAGTGATAAGTGTGGCACCACTGTGGTTGTAACCAGTGGACGGATATCAATTTCTTCTGCGGACTGACGTGGCTGAGATGACTTCAAAAGTGATACCTGTCCATCCCGTATGGCACTAATGTTACTTAAGGTATTTTTAAGATTTCGTCGCTTTTGTTGCACCACACTTGGTGGCAAATTGGTAACACCAACATTGTTAACGGATTGCGCGGTTCCAGTTGCCGCTGATATTGAAGTTGACGTTAAAGTTGAACTGGGAGCAGCGAGTTGATTTCTAATATTCATGGACTTGTTAATTTCATCATTCTTGTAGTCCTTGTTAATTCTCGTGGTGATTGATGGTGCAGTTGTTGTTGTTCCTGTGATGCGGCCATGCGTTTGTATAAAATTAATCACACCCGCTGGTGAATTTCTCTTTTCCGGGCTCTTTTTCGGAACTTTGGAAAATGTCATCTCCGGATGTAAAGGCGCCAAGGAAGGCGGTTGTTGCATCGACCGTTGAGCTATAGACATTGGCGCTGAGTTGTAACGTGTGTCCCCAAATACGCTATTCCGCCGAGTCGGCAGCATAAGATTGTTAATCTTTATGTTGCCCCGATTGTTGGTAGTATATTGGGTAACATCAGTACTCGGTACGCTTTGTGGTTGCTGTCGCTGACACAACTCGTGGTCTTTGTTGGTCTGACGCGGTAAACTGACAACAACTTCATCACGTTTTTGATTGCCTGCTAGTGTAATGGTTGTCTCCGGCGGACGTGTAAGCATTATGGGCTGAAATGTATCATTATCCAAGGTGCTGTGAGTCCTGGCACTGTGGTTGGATTCTCTAATATCCGGAACTGGTGTTGGCTGTGGAGCTTGTGGAACTGCTGGAGCATTGAGCTTTGCTGCTGTTGCCTCGCGTGCATGTTTGGGCTGTGAAAAAGAGAGACTTATCAATATTTAAATATATATAAATATAACAAAAAATTCATACCACTGTGCTTAGCAAAAAGTCACGAAACACACGTTGCGTATGCTTGGCTATATTTGAGAGCGATGCGGTGGCTTCCACTTGCCGATAACAGGATTTGCAAAGAACTTTTGGTAGGGGATCATCCTCTGCCACCTAGAGACGCAATAAAAAAATCAACATTAGTTTAATATAGGTATTGTAAGTATAAAATTCAATAAATACTTTTTTAACAGACAAGTATCTTTTTATAATAACAAAGAACCACATAAAAATAAGAGGAAAGAAGAACATAGAGAATGCAGTAGGCGAAACTCTTTCTATCTCTATCTCTATTTTCATTTGCATTTATCAAAAAAAAAAAAAAACGGCATGCACAGTGTACATTAGGGTGTATCGATTTGTGTAGTAAAAAAAAAGGACGAATGGTACCCTATATTCGTAATCTACTGTCAATTCTAAGAAGCTTTCTCCAAGAAACCATAGTTCTAAAATCAATTCCTAGTCCCCGCTTTTGAGTTGAAAAACGTGATTTATTTTATATTTTTATCATGAATTATTACCAAATCTTAAGTATTTTTTGTCCGATCTTGAAGATTAAAATACAAAGACAAGTTGTCCTTAAAACATAATTTTCGTCCTTGCAAGGACAAAAAACTCAAAAAGCGGGAACCAGGAATTGATTTTAGAATTGACCATAGATTACGAACTAGGGGTCAAGTATTATTTTTCTCAAAAATCGATGCACCCTACTGTACATAGTCAAGTCAGCTTAAAGTGCTTGAATTGATGTCACTAAACAAGATTTTTCGCTGCTTGCCATTTCTCGTTCTAGCTGGCTAACAAAATTTTCTTTGCCTACTTTGTCCAACCGACATAAGCGCCCACACACACAAATACATTTAAATATGTATACATATATGTATGGCATACAAACACATTCATACAAAAGTATTCGGCTGTGAACGCGTGTACGCAGAACATATTATCCATGTTGTAGCTGTGCTTTTATACCCTGTATCCACAAATAGTGTTTGGAGGGTATAATTAAGTAATGCAATTGTATGGAATTTAAGATATATACTAAAATGGATCCTGTAGCATTTATGTAGAGTGTTTTAAAGTCGAGACAGTTTACTTGCTTTACTTTATGAAATTAGTAGTGGTTTTCCTAAAACTGATAATGAATAAATTCAAGAAAATCAAACCGATAAGTTTTAGAGTGACCAGAATTTTCTAATTTTTTTCTGGTCACACTGCACATTTTGAACAGCTGATCGCCAAAGTCAGAAATACCCCTATTATTACGTTTCATATTCAACTACATATAAAACTTAAAATCTCGATGTGCTACTTACATTCAGGAAGAGATGTCGGGCTATTTTATCCTTAAGTCCCAATGTTTTGAAAATAAACACACTTTCGACGACCGAATTGTTTTTGCATTTTGTGTTTGCTGCACAAATGCGACACAAATGCTCAAATTGTGCATCCATTTCAATAACTTGTTGATTATTCAGATTATATGTTTGTTAACTGATGTTCATATGTTTATAAAGAATGTCAACTCTATTTCGAAACCATTTCAACTGACATTCTGAAAGAAAAATACTCAGTTTAAGATATGTATGTATATTCATATTTTTGTCTTAAAAACAAAATCATTTTACCTCTGTTTTGTTATTGTAATGCATTCTTATTTGAATACATTATTAATGTGTGTCTCTGTATATGTATGTATGTATTTATTTTTAACTGCACTTTAAAGAAAACTCTGCCAATCCGCCAAACTCATTTCATTGCACCCGATTCACGCACTGCTCGCTTCACACACGCTTCGTTGTCATCAATTTGCACACACACACACACAAAATACACATACATATGCATGTATGTATGCATTAGTCAATACACGTCCCCTGCTGCACAATGTGGCTTGCCTTGTTTACTATATATTTTTATTTTTATTTTTGTTATACTATTACACTTTCGTGAAAGTCGCGAGCGCGTGAGAGAGAGCACATGCAAAATGGCAAAATATAACAATAATCATAGCAACAAATACACTGAACATGTGAGAGCGCAACGATCGAAGCAGCATGAGAGAGAGAAAGAGAGAGAGAGACACAGGGAAGAGAGAGTCTTGTGTTGTTCTTCTTTCACTGCTAACACATTTAACCAAAGAGTATTGTTTATTATTTGGTATTTATTGTATTGTTATAAGAGTAACAACAGTTAACAAGTTTTGTAATATGAGTTTTTTTAGTTGTTCCTTTTGTCCTTTGTACACACTACGCAAAAAAATTTCACCAACACTTGCGTTACGACGAACGAGCGAAAAGAAACTGAAAGAAAACTGAAAAAAACACATACATATACTCTACGATTGCTTGCCACACATACACTCTTGCATTGCAATCCACGTTGTATTTGTTGTTGTGTCGCTGATTGTGATTGTGTGAGTGCGTGTGCGTGTGCGTGTCTGACTGTTGTTTTTATTGCATACACACAAACATGCATACAAACATACATACATATTTTATTTTGTGCTGTACGTTGTATTCATAAAAAATTTTGCCTTTACACTCGTATGCGTGAGTGTCTGTGAGTAGACATTTTGATGGCGTACAGCCAGTTTTCCGTTGTGTCGGTGGAACATACATACATATCAATGCATATATGTATGTATGCATGCATGTACATATTTATATGTTTGTATGTATGTAAGTTTTTGTCTCTCTCTGCTGTGTATTCCGTGGGGTTTTCTTTTTTTTATACTTTTAAACTTGTTGTTCTCTCGTATTTCGTTTCGTTTTACATTCCCTTGCGCACGCCATTCGCTAATAGCTGTGTGTGAGTGTGTGCACACATACATACGTAGATTGCTGTGTGCTTGATCTTTATTTGTTATTCTCTCTCTCTCTGCTTTTTCGTGTCTCACCGACATGCACCAATACCGCTGTACAAACTCACACACACACAAATTATTCATCATTTCTATAGCATTCCTTTTGTTGCTGCTTATTTTAATATAACGCTATAATATGCTTATTGTTTTTTTTTTTGTATGTAAAATGTTAATACTTATGAATATGTAAATGTGTTCTAAATATATGCACGTATGTGAATATTACAAAATACATGCTGGTTGAATTGTAAAATTTAAATAATTAAAAAATATAAATTAATTGAATAAAACAACTTATTTTTTGATCATTTAAAAACATAAAACATTAGTCTAAACATTTGCGCTTAAATCATATTGATATCTCATTTTGTTTAGTTGTATGAAATGATTAAAATGTGTTGCTGGTTGAAATAAGTTGCGAGACACTGTATGTATGTATAAGAATTTATATACATACATATAGACTTATACACACATATAAGAAACACTTTCTCATTAACGCATTTACATATACGTATACAAACCTACTAATTTACATAATATGCAAATATGTTTGTATGTACGTATGTATGCTAAATAAAAATGTGGCTGCCATTTTAAAGTTTAGTTTTCTGTATGTCCAAGTTTGTATAGTGATATTTTAGGGATTAAACAGGTATTTTGTAAATAACATACATATGCATTTGAATACATATATGGTATAACTTTAATGAGTAAATAGAAATATAAATGTTTGGATGCGGTATTCGTTACTGTAGGTATAAATATGTCAATGCATATACTTACATATGTACATACATACAATCATACTAGCAAATAAAAGTATAGTGACATTTTAGGGATTACTGAATCTGCTTTCTCCACATGTGCATTTGAACTGTGTGCTATTATAATTGGCTGATTTGTAAGATTTAAATTGTTTAGAAATATGTATCAAAAACTTAAACATTAAATTTAATTTTATATATTTATATATAAATCAAATATGCGCTTAAATCATTTTGATATCTCTTTTCGTTTAGGTATTACAACTGATTAATAAATATCCTTGGTGCTGGTTGAAATAAGCTGTGAGCCACTGTATACATGTAAATATGCAATTTTATATGTTTCTAAAATAAATACAAATACACAAGGCTGGCAACTGCAAAAATTCCAATTATGTTTTATATTCTGAATCAGGCATCGGCAAAAAGTTTTTAAAGCTTTTTGAATGTCAAATCTACTTTAAAAATTTTTTTCCAAATAAAAATGAGACAATGCATTATGCAGTTCAACTTGAATTTCAGTGTGTGCATTAATGAAGTCGCATGAAAGTATGCAATTCTAATAGAAGGCTGTCCAATTCCTGCGAAATTGCAAAAACAAATTATTTAATTTACTAAATACTACTTACAGTCAATTTCAGATGCAAAATTGGTTTAGTATATTAAATTGTTTGGGATGTTAAATATTTAATATACAGAATTTTATTTGTACTCCAAATCTTTAATGCATTGGATACCGTATATGTGCATGATCATGAATATAATTCTGAATAGCAATTATATTTCAGTTTGATATCACAATGTATTACAGTCAATTCTTCTGCATATAAAGCTGTAGAATAAAACAATAAATAATTGCGAAGATTTCTTAATTTTAATTCGCACGTTGAACCGCCCATTAAACTGTTTATATTTTGCAAAATGTGCAGTATACTTTGGGGCTGTGATCAAAACATACAGAACAGAGTCTTGTGGGAACTGGTGGCTTATGATGAGCTCAGAGGTAAGAATTATTTGGCGAAAAGAATTCAATTAAAAAAAGACTTCTAATTCTTATTCATCATAAATCGACCTTTATTTGGGGTTTTTCAATTTTTTTTAGAGGTAGGCCTCTCAAAATTTCTCATGATTTTTGACAAAAAAATGAAACGTCTCAGAATCAAGTTTAAAGTGTTGTTTTATACTAATTAAGATATAATGAGTTGATTAAAAGTGAAAACTTGAGATCTAAAATTTTAAATTTTCAAAATTTCAAAGGGGGGACCCTTACCATAAAAATTGAATTTTAACAAAAAATATTTTTTTTTAAGAAATTAATAAAATTTAAATGCAGAATGAATTAAGAGGCCAAACCATGATCAAAATGACATTCCGCTTAAAAATCGGTTCTGTTTTGACAAAGTTATGACGGTTTGACTTTGGAAAGACTTTGGGTCTAGCACTTTATAAGTCAAAATTTTCGTTCAATTTCTCATGATTTTTGACAAGAAAATGAAACGTCTCAGAATCAAGTTTAAAGTGTTGTTTTATACTAATTAAGAAATAATGAGTTGATTAAAAGTGAAAACTTGAGATCTAAAATTTTAAATTTTCAAAATTTCAAAGGGGGGACCCTTACCATAAAAATTGAATTTTAACAAAAAATATTTTTTTTTAAGAAATTAATAAAATTTAAATGCAGAATGAATTAAGAGACCAAACCATGATCAAAATGACATTCCGCTTAAAAATCGGTTCTGTTTTGACAAAGTTATGACGGTTTGACTTTGGAAAGACTTTGGGTCTAGCACTTTATAAGTCAAAATTTTCGTTCAATTTCTCATGATTTTTGACAAGAAAATGAAACGTCTCAGAATCAAGTTTAAAGTGTTGTTTTATACTAATTAAGATATAATGAGTTGATTAAAAGTGAAAACTTGAGATCTAAAATTTTAAATTTTCAAAATTTCAAAGGGGGGACCCTTACCATAAAAATTGAATTTTAACAAAAAATATTTTTTTTTAAGAAATTAATAAAATTTAAATGCAGAATGAATTAAGAGACCAAACCATGATCAAAATGACATTCCGCTTAAAAATCGGTTCTGTTTTGACAAAGTTATGACGGTTTGACTTTGGAAAGACTTTGGGTCTAGCACTTTATAAGTCAAAATTTTCGTTCAATTTCTCATGATTTTTGACAAGAAAATGAAACGTCTCAGAATCAAGTTTAAAGTGTTGTTTTATACTAATTAAGATATAATGAGTTGATTAAAAGTGAAAACTTGAGATCTAAAATTTTAAATTTTCAAAATTTCAAAGGGGGGACCCTTACCATAAAAATTGAATTTTAACAAAAGATATTTTTTTTTAAGAAATTAATAAAATTTAAATGCAGAATGAATTAAGAGGCCAAACCATGATCAAAATGACATTCCGCTTAAAAATCGGTTCTGTTTTGACAAAGTTATGACGGTTTGACTTTGGAAAGACTTTGGGTCTAGCACTTTATAAGTCAAAATTTTCGTTCAATTTCTCATGATTTTTGACAAGAAAATGAAACGTCTCAGAATCAAGTTTAAAGTGTTGTTTTATACTAATTAAGATATAATGAGTTGATTAAAAGTGAAAACTTGAGATCTAAAATTTTAAATTTTCAAAATTTCAAAGGGGGGACCCTTACCATAAAAATTGAATTTTAACAAAAAATATTTTTTTTTAAGAAATTAATAAAATTTAAATGCAGAATGAATTAAGAGGCCAAACCATGATCAAAATGACATTCCGCTTAAAAATCGGTTCTGTTTTGACAAAGTTATGACGGTTTGACTTTGGAAAATTAAACGGTTCGGTTACGGTGTTGTTCTCT
Organism: Drosophila phalerata; assembly: GCA_951394115.2. NCBI lineage: Eukaryota > Metazoa > Arthropoda > Insecta > Diptera > Drosophilidae > Drosophila > Drosophila phalerata. The sequence continues at coordinate 25,007,550 of OX596008.2, read as the reverse complement.
GGTTATATATATTTTGTAGTGCACCTGATTGTAAATTTGATGAAGTAAAGGAAGGTAATAAGAAACGTAAGATAATGGTGTATTAATCTGACCTATAAGACGAGACAGTTTGTGCTCATTTAGTCCACATATGCTATCTAAAAGGTACTGCCACTCTGTAAAGTTTAAACAGTGAGCAGAGCGCAGGGAATTTTATTATTGAATGAATCGATAAGAGGAAAAGGTTTAATATCGACTACCAGGACAGATGGATTACCATGCTCAGCAGCTTTTTACTAGTTTAAAAGCTATGAAAGAGATTCATTCCCATTTAGTCGTGAATTTAGCCGTTTCATAGACCAGCTTGTGGTTTTACTCCTCCCCTCGGCACTCGAATCGTGTCTACCTTTCGCGGTTTAAGCTGCAGTCACAATTTCACGAATTTGCTCCAAATGTAGCGCGACCAGCGTTGCATGAGTGTTATGTAAATGATTTTGTATAGCATATTGGAAAGGATTAATTGTTTTTTTTTTTCTTACATAGCCCACGGCAATATGAGGACCGGTTGCTTTGTATCAAGTTGCCAACTAAATAGAATGCTCAAATTACAAGTCAAAAATGTGGATTTTATTATGAGTGTTTAGTGAATTAATTATTTTTATTATTATTAAATAATAAACTACACGCTAAATTATCTTATTGAATACCAATTTATTCAAATAATAATAATCCTATCGAACTAGATTACTTGAGTATAATAAAACAATTTCTTTACTTGAATTAAATTTAAAAAAAATAATTCATTAATTGTTTTAAGCAATTATAAAGACTGTTATTCTTGTAATATCATAGCAGAAAACTTTTTGTACTAAGTTACAGCAATTACTTCAATAGCACCTTTAATAGCGTCAAAGTAATATAATCGCTTGTAATTAACAATTTAAATTCAGAACCTTAGTTACCTTAGGCAGGCGGATGTTTTGATACCCTTAAATAGTAGTCCGATTTAAAGACATTTTGCTCAAGATAAAAGTCAAGTACCAAGTTTCAAATAACGTGACAGAATTATAATACCTTCTGGGCATACAAAAAAAAAAAACACCAAATATTCATAGGGACTTTCGGTAGTTCAATATGCTTGAGATCTGATATTGCCAAGTAATAACAGTAGACATTTTATTTGAAATGGCCATCGCATGATAGTTAATATATGTACATATATTGCAGTCTCAATGGTAACGCGCACTTATTAGTTTGCAAACTAGAATTTAAAAACGTCGCGGATATTTTAAATCTCACTTGCTCAGGAAGTATCGGTATGTTTTTTTATATAAACAAATCAGTCACTTCCGTATTGAATGCTGTTCTTTCAGAATAGGATAAATTTTCTGCTATCAAAAGCTGCTCTTTTAACAAAGCCTTTTGACAAACAGTTGACTTAGTTATTTGACGGTGGACTTAGTGTTTGTACTTTGGCAGCGACCTTGAGGTAATGAACATTAAGTTCACTGGAATTGAAATAGTTGTATATTTTGCTTTACACTGTAGCTGACTTTTGCTACAGTTTTGTTTTTAATCCGGTTTATTCAACCTATAATGTTGGGTATTAAGTATTTCTACATTGAGCTGCAGTGTGTGACCATTTTATTAATGCTGCTCTGTACTTGTATTTGTGTACAGGGTGCTCAGTATTGCGAAAAAGATTTATTTTGCAGATATTTTTATTAATTTATAATCAACACAAAAAGAAATAAAATAAATTAACAATTTAAAATTGAAGTAAAAAGTTTCTGTTTAATAGTTATAATAGGGCCAATAATCTTGAAAAGTATAACTTTTGTATTTTGTTTTGTTAGTTTAAAGTCGTCAGATCTGTTTTTTTTTTTAAGAATATGTTATACTTAGTACTTGTATTCAATAAAAGCAATAAGGTAAGGGGCGTGGTTGGTCAGCTGACTGTGCATTGCAGCTGCCGTCATATTCAGGTATTGACAATCTGTTTTTACTGGCCTGTTGTCGTAAATTCTAGTTGCTAGTTACCACAATTTAAATGGCGCTGTCGTGCGCGTTCGCCTGCTCCCATATGCATAAACCATGGTAGTAGTGCAGCAATTGTAGCGTTGAGAAGCCGCCCAGAAGCTGAGTGGTCGGTTGGTCGGTTGGTCGGGCGGTCGGGCGGTTGGTTGGTGATTGCGAAACCGTCACTCCACGGTGTCGAGAAGGTCAGCAAGTTGGCTGGCAACTGCCTTTGTTGTCTTTGCATTCACATTGTTGATGTAGTTTCTGTCACTGTTCTGATTTCGAATTGTTCAAACTGCGGCTGCAAATTTTCTGCTACCTTGGTGAGTGGGTGCGTCTAATTTAAAAAAAAAGGAATAATTCATGTATCGGGCTTATGGTACAAAACTTATATTTAAGGTGTGACTCGATAATTATGTCTATTTCATTAATGTTATTAACTTAATTACACCTAAGTAAAGTTCCTTAAGTATAACATAGCCATAATAATTCAATTAGCGCCGTCAACGTGTATTATAATTGTCTAAAATAAAATCCAATTTTTTAACCAGAAGCTTTTCAAGTTTTTTCAATCTTAAAGGAATATAAATAATTTATAAATTCACTTACTTTATGTTTGGTGAAGGAGATTACCTTTGATTTAAAACTAAACACTTTATTTTCAAGAACCGAAAACTGGAACTTTGTTTGTTCCTAATACTATAAGTATATATTTTAAACAAAGTTTTGCTATTAAATAATCGAATCTATGATTTTTGATCATAATACCAATATGTATGTTGCTTACGTATTGCAGGCTTATTCCACAAAAGCTTTTTCAATTATCAGGGCCAATATATGGTGAGCTTTTCTTAACTGCAGCACTCCCATTTTCGGTCGAAGCTTGAATACAATAGATCAGTATTTCGACCACAGTAAGTAGATTCAATGAATGGCTGCCATGAAGGCCGTTACAAATGTAGATTTGTGCCTGTGCTTGTCCGTAAATGTTTGTTTTTAGACTTATTATACTCTGTTCAGTATAATCATTAATAGGGAAGTTATCAAGGTTGCATTTTTAACGGTTTTGTATGTATGCTCATTATTGGTATTTTTGTCAATGCCTTAAGTGTAGTAAAATTGATTGTGTACCGTAATTATGATTTGCCAGGGACTTCCATATGTCGCATTATATTACCACCTCATGCCATTCAATTATCGCCTTATTGCTCGCTCTATTTTAATGAAACCATTAAAAAGCTACCAAAGCAAAATGCCCATAAGTCAATCATTTTGACTACAAGATACTCTGCAGCAGTGATTTTAAATAAATCGGAAATTATTTTCCTTGTTGCTGAAATTTGAAGTATCGAAGTTATCGAAAACCAAATAATTTTAAAGAAACCTCAACAAGTCACAGGCTCAACATTAAATAAATAGTTAAACCAGATTGTTAAAGAATAATATTGCGGTCCCTGAATTAACCATTATATATATATTTTTTGGAACGCATTTTTTGTGTAAATAGCAACGAAATTATTATGTCTCTATGTAGTATTGTCACCGCCTATTTATGAAGTGAATGGCAACATTTGAGGGGCGCTGTCTGCATCTTTTTGCAATGCCATGTGGAACCAAAAATGACGAAAACATTTGTAAGCGTTCACAACGATTTGGAGCGTCAACTGTTGGTTGGCTTTTGCAATTAAGACATTAAAGTACATTAAAGTAATTTGTTTATGAAATTGTGCATTAAACTTGATAAGTTTCTGGCGAAAATTTGACATATTTGTATAACTGGACCTTAGTGACTAAACGGCTGTGTGAGTGGTGTTTGATGGACATAACGAAATTGAGTCATTCAACATGAGACATAAATTATTCAATTTTTGTTGTTGCTGTAAATTATTGATATTTTTGAGACAATCCAAACTCTTACATTTTAAAAATTTAAATATATATAAGAAAAAGTCACATTATAATATGTTGAAAGTTGTAAATGAAATCTGAATAAAATATAACACATTATTATATTAACAAAGAGGTGAAAATGCACAGGAAAAGATTCGTGTGAAAATCACTTAAGCATATTAGTAAATATTAAAAAAAATACAAACACATGTATGCTTTGTTTAAATTTGTTTGTGCATATTCAAGTTTATTTAGTCTTGTTAGTGGCCTATTCGCTTTAATGAAATATTTTTTTAATTCGGTTTTGGTCGAGTGATTCGGCCTAGTTCTTAGCCTTCGCTTTTCGATAGTTTCACTTTCGATTCTTTACATGCTGAATTTTTAGACAAAGGAATCTATATGTAATAAAATGTTAGCACTTTTCGCTTTTATGGAACTAGCTTGGATAGAGGTAAAAATCACGGTGGATAACTAACTAGGAGAATATGTGTATGAATATTCATTTATACCAAATGGTTCCTGCTCGCGTTCTTTTTATATTAACTTCGATTCTGCAGATTGCTTATCAGTTTGATTAGCATAATATATTTTCAAACTTGTAGTTCTAAACAATCAACTAAATAAAACAAAAAGTTCTTAAATCTGTAAAGATCCAAATTAAAGCTAAGAGAATCTACAGGCCAAGAAAAGCTTTTGAGAATGACACACGTTTCACTCTTACTTTCAAAAGCTTAAGAGATACCAACGAAGCAATCGGCCTCGTGCATAGCAGACAACAGCTACAGCAACAAAAGCAACAGCAACAACAGCCAAAACAGCAACAGCAACAGTGGCACTGTTAACTAACAGCAAACCACAATTTAGACCAAGCTTGGCAACGAAACCTGGCCCAGCTGATGACTGACTTTGAGCACTTGTTGCGCGCAGTCGTGTTTGTTAGTTGTTTCGATTAGGACGTGTTTGTTCGCTTGAGCTCACGGTAAGAAGTGTTTTTGGCGTCTGACAATTGGAGTCTACCAATTAGCTAGCGTTTGAGAACATAATGAAGCTTCAAATTAACGCGTTTTTAACAATTTAAATGTACAAAAAAATATGTAAAAGTGTTTTATGAATCGATATTGTTTTGAGCTGCCGAAATCGTGAATATTGCATTCAATAAACTCACATATAGAAAGCAGGCGCAACTGCATTTTATAGTTCAAGAAACGCGCGTGTGTGCGCGAAAAAAGCAATAGCAAACGTAGATAGACTGGCTTTACGTCGAAAAGAAAGTTTTGCTAAAAAAAAAAAAACATCAACAAAAACAAAAAACTTAGTTTTGTTGTTTGTTTATTTATCTTATTTCGCTTCACATTTTCTTCTTCAAACATTGACTTGCGCTCCGTTTATGTGTTCGTCAGCGAAAAGCGCGTGGAAATTCAAATCTGAACCACTAATCGACCGATTTTAGTACCTAGCAATGTTAACGCTAATACATTATGTTTATGTGCAGTGCATCGCTCAAACATTTTGGTCGTAATTGATGGTCATTGCAACATGACAAAGAAGAAATGCAAATAAATTGTTTGCCAAACACAAAATTAGATCACAGGTGTCGCAATCTAAGTGTATGTGTGTGTGTGTGTGTATGTGTGTGTGTGTGACGAAAGTGCGAATGATAGGGGCAACCAGTAGCTAGTAGCTACGACATGAATAACAGCAAAGTCTTATAGAAATTGAAAATCAAATCGAGTTAAAGTGCAGCAACAGTCGAGAAAAAAGCTAACAATTTCAGTTAACTGTAATACAAAAGCTTGAATACGAAAAAAAAAATCTAAATTGAAAAAATTGCGACATTGCCTTCTTACTTGCATATGTATGTATTACATATTTACGTATGTATGTATGTATATATGTACATTGTACATTGTACATATATTTGCCTTTGTTTGAAGTAGAGACTGGCTTTTTTTTCGGCTGCTGCTTGTTGCCGAGCCGTTTGACTGTCAGCCTGGGCTTGCATTTTGGTATTTCAAATTCTGTGAATTAACCTGAAAAACGTAACTGCAACAACAAGAAAATTTACAGTTACAGTTACAGTGATGCGCAATAACAACAACAACAACAACAGCAACAGCAACATGGAGTTTTCAACACATCGGCAAAGGTTATACTGGCTTCTGGGATTATGCCTATTGTTATTCGAAACAGGTGAGTTACTGTTTAACATTACATTCAATGAAAATCAAATGACTTAAGACACAAACTTGTTGTCGACTCGATGCTTAGTCTCAACTGAAAGATCTGATTCCTTAACATTACGTCAGGGCCAGTTGAGAGCAAAAGAATAACGATTCGTGGAAGCACTGAAAAAACATTCTAACAGCTCTTAAACTGACTGCGAAGCATGGATTTTCTTAAGCCTTAGGTAAACACTTAACGAGTGCTGTGTGTATACAGTGACTACTGTATACATTGTGTCATGGGTCAAGTTTAGTTAAGTTAGGATATGCTTTTTGTTAGAGCCAAATTCTCCATCAGATAACATAGTATATGCTTATATTATGATAGTTACTGATATTATTTATTTTTCACAAAGTGACTAATTTACAAACTATTGAATATTCTAAAGATCTATAATCCGCACGACAGCATCGAATGGATATTCAACAGCCAATATATGTACATAATATGTGTGTATGAGTATTCGACAGCAATTTGGATACGCCAAAGTCTTTGAACATTATTATTATGGAGATTTATTTTTAGTCCGACGAAGAAATTATGGAGAATCAAAACTTGTTTTAGTTAAAGTAAAATTCACGATATAAAAGACTTGAAAAAAGTCTTTATATACATTGACAAAAAGCAAGCTATTAATTTAAACACATCATTGTCTTTTTTTTCTTATTTCCATGTTCGATTTTAACTTTGTCGTTAGTATATTTAAACAATTTAATCCAGCAAAATAATTAAACATGTTCAATTCTGAGTGGTTAGATAGGTACACAGTAAGAATTTGATAACTGAGAAAAAACGAACATGTACAAAAAAAGGGCCTGTCATATTTCTGACCAAATTGATTAACTACAGTGAAAATACGAAAAAAAATAAATGATTAATAGCTATTATTCTTTTAATTCATTGCTTGCCTTTGATATGCAAATTATCAAGAGCCTATATGTATTCCTGAAGTTGTGCTTTTTAATGCTCCTTTAATAACCAGATTTATTAGCTCGGTTATACACAATATATACAGACATAACAAATTATTACTGTTCAAACAACTGAATACATTTTGGAATCTCTTCAGAGTAATAAATTTGCTAAGACGTTTTCAAAAGATATTGTTCTATAATAAGTTTCCAATTGCATGGATAAACACATCAATATTTTGGTAACAATGCTTATAATTTTATATTTTGATTGTTGATTATAATTAATCAATTTAAGTAAATATTGTGTTAATTGTAAAATGCATGGTGTATTTACTTTCTTGATCTATTTATCTAACACACATAAAGACGCAAAATATGTAACATAATAATTTTGAAGCATAACAAACAACCGGAGCGATTGGTCAGCTCGCTTTGTCCACTCAACGAAACGCACGATATCGGACTTATGTAAGATATGCCAATCAGTTAGCCTGCTTATGGCACAGATATTAATTGCATACATCGCAGCGACTTGAGTGGCATGAATGAATTGATGAAAGTGTTTATATACATACATATATCTATTATATGTAACCAAATAAATTGCGGGTATAATAACTGTTCAAATTTGCAAACACAACTCACTTAATTGTTTTGTTATTTTACAAATATGCAAATTACTACAAAAAAAAAACCTAGGCAACAAATTTTATTTAGTAATCAAAATTTTTATAGCAGTTTATAGCATATATGCTGACAAGTGTGACTTAGATAACGAAAACAGGAGCGTTTGTAGACCGAATTTTATTACTTTCGATACAATCACTATAACATTTTCGTAAATTGCTAGGAATTTAGAAAATGAGTTTATTGTTTTGTTTATTTGATTGATTTTAAACAATTTTTGTTGTATTTTTTTTGGTAACATTTAAGGTCATGAGTAAAATCAATATATAATTACGTGCATACAATTTTGTATTGCTACTCTCTATTTATATGCCTTTAGTTAACTAAGCGCGGTGGTGCGCTGCAATTTTCACTTTCATTTTCCAACACAAGTACTCGTGTTTGTGTGTGTGTGTAGAGTGCATATGGTTGTATTTTGTGTCTACACAATTAAGTATTTTGAGTTTTTGGTTTGTTGTCAATAGTTTTTTAACGCAGTTGTGTGTATGTATAACTAGACAAATACTTACTGGTGACTTAATTAAAATGCAGGGAGGGGAGGAAAGAGATACAGTCCAGTACACGATCGCTGGGATCGGGCGTTACTGCATTACAATTACAACATAGAAATTACATACATAGGTAACCCACAAGCACGAATACACTTCGGATTGGTTGCCTGTGCTGTATTCAGTTACTTGTACCTATTATTATGCAAAGTACGTGCTATAAAGTTTCTTATTGCTGATTTTTTCAAACATTTTCGGTTTCAAAAGGGGAATGAAAGTTGGAATAGCTTATTGCCGTCAAGCTGATATGTTTCAATGTCGTCGCTGTAATGCAAATAAAATGTAATGTTTTTTCAATATTAAGCATATAGTTTTTTAATAAAAATTATGTGTGTGCTCTAGAATCGTATTTGTAGAGAAAACATAATATTAAATAATAATATACAAACGTGAATAAAGTGTGACCAATCTTTACTAATGTAAATAAGCAATGAAATATGCATAAAAAAAACACTTTCTTGCCCTTAATGACACAATGAAATGAAGCGACAAAAATAAATGCAAAATAAAAGTGTTACAACATTCACGTAAAGTATAGATATCTAGTGAGTAAAGAAATCTCATCAAAATAATCCGAGAAGAGTGACAAGCTTTCCATTTCGTTTCTTCAAATTAAAGTGAAGTCGGTTGGTTGTAAAGTATAGCGAAGCAACCAAATTAGTTAACGATCTGACTTTGTTCAAGTCATTCTGATATTTTAACAACAGGTTTACAAGAAACACTTATGACTTTCACAAGTTAAAGAAACTAAGCCGTTCTCAACTTTTTGAGTTAAAAGTTGTACAACATTAATAAAAAAAAGAACATATTATTTTGTTTATTTACTTCTTAAAACAGCTTTCACGATAAATAACAATATCTGATGTGCGGTCAGCTTATCACCTTTTTGCGAAAATATCAATGCCAAATTAGTAATGAATATATTTATGTACATTAACCAAACACCAAACTACACAATGTCAGCTATTTCACTTTTGCGGTGACGGTGTTAATGAACAGCGTGTGAAACATTTGGACCACGCGGAAGGGCGTCATTAAATTATCAGATTAGCTGACAGCCCGCATGCGCCTGCCTTCCTTTTTTTAGTTTTTGTTTAAACTATTATAATTTGAGTGTTGTTGTTTGTATTTACATGCATACATATGTATGGCGTAACATCGCTTACAGTGCAACTAGACACTTTCGTTTTTCCCACTGACGGCAGAGCACAACAAAAGACTTAGGCAACGAACTATTCAAACCATCCACGAACATTCAAAAATATGCACATATTATACACGTTCAATTATATACACGTATGTAGTGCAAATACTTATTATAATGTGGGAGGGTCTTTGACTTTTTACCTTTCAACAATGATGGAAAGCGGAATTGCACTTTAATTTTTATCAATAGTGAAATAAAGTGCCGTCCTAGCACCAAATTCCAATCCTATTTACAATAAGCCAGACTCTATTTCTTATTATGTCTTTTGAATGGCGCAACTCACCTTGAATTACTTTTCTTTTATTTTCATTGTATCCTCATGTCGTACTCGCAGTCGGCAGACAAAATTATTTTCAATGCGTAACGAGCTCTCTAACAACAACGTGTCTAACCAATATATAAAAACTTTTGACGTCTCTATAAATTGTATCGTGAAATAACAGCAAGTTACCTTGACTGGCACGACTGCTCCACTTTACACTCTAACACCTGTCTCCAGATTGCTCTCTTTTTTTTCACACTCATGTCTTGTAGCTAATGGTTGAATGCCTAGCGAGGATTGCGTAAAACTCTTAATTTTTATGATTATTTTATGCGCGTTTCACATTTACGGCTCGTTGCTCCAAACATACTCTTACACACATACAATCACCAACGCCGACGGGCAGCCGTAACTGTCTCACTAGCAGGCGACTCCACACCGTGTCTTTGTAATTGATTGAATAGGCTGCGGACCCAACATTCTTTACGCTTATTCGTAATAATCAAATTCGAGAAACAAATGACTTATATACCAGTGTATGATAGATACCTTCCATTATGTATACCGATGTGTGAGAGTGTGTGGCAATTATAATTTATGAGCAGTCATATGTCCATATATCATAGTCGTGAAATAGTGCTATATATAAAAGACCAACATCATGATCATTTATATGGCTAATTATTCGCTTTCTTCTTAGCTATTAAACAAACTCTATTTATCTATTAACTTTTTCGTGGCAAGAAGTATGAAAAGACTTAACATTTTTGTTTTTAGTTGATTAACTCATAATAATTCATATTAATTCATTAAATGAAAACAATTTCTGAAATTTTCAAATCAACGTTTACATTTTATTTATATCTTGTTTCTAAAAAAACTAATAAATTCATTTAAATTCGTTTTATATAAGAATAGAGGTCAATTAACTCTGTGAGCAGATAACTCTACATTTTCTGACTCTCTTGGCATTATCCACAGCATATTGGAGTATAGGAGTAGAATGCAGCGGGAATTGCAGTCAGAGAAGTCGGCAGTAAGGCATTCAAGGCTGTTACTGCATATATACACGTATTTACTCAGCAATTTAGAAAGGCAGTCATGCTAAATGATTTTGACAGCTTCATGGGTCTTGGGCGTGCAAATGCAGCAAGGACACAGTCCAATTTAAACGGCAAAATCAGCTCGGCAGTACAGAAAACCGAATATTCAACATAAATATATATAAATATTTACAAATATATGTATAAAATTCTTAAAAATAGAATCTTACAAGTATTTTGAAATCAAAAAAGTGACCAAAACTTTATTTTCTGTGAAACAATAATTTTATTACATAATAAAATTATTTGTTAAAAAAAAATCATTTTAATTGTAAAATTAAAAGACTTGTCGCTGAGTTCTTTTTTTTAAGAATTTTATTACATAATTAAATAATATGTATATTATGTATTTTGGATTATGCTTTGACTGAAAGTTCGACTTGGTAAGTTAACAATGCAGCTGGTTAACCGCAAGGCTTGTTGGCCTTAAAGGCTCTACCGTAAATATTTCATTGTCACCTCTGTGAGTTGGCAATTGATAAACTGGATTTTTGCAGATGTTCAACAACCTTGGTGCTTATACTTATTTTTGCAGTTATTGCTGTCTGATTCAGCGCTCAAGGCTACCAAGGGCAAAGTTTTCAGTTACAGCCTGTAATTGCATCTTTGCAAGCTATGTACGCAGATAACAGTCAACAGCGTACAATTTTTCAAATATTTTAAAATGCAGCAATGTGCATGGTGCTAACCTTTCACTTTCACTTCCAACGCACACTGTCTATGCATATATATATAGATATATATTTATGTACATACATATATATCTGCATTGGCCAATAACGCAACTTTGCAGTGACAATGTATTTATAGATAAATGATGATAGTGTCTATTGCATAAGGTATATGTATATATGTACATCTGTCAGTAAGGTGCTCTATTAAGTGAACAAATGTAATGAGTTGCTGATCGAAATGATTATGCGTTAATACCGTTAGGTTTTCAACACTCACCAAAACGATTAATCATCCAAAGAGCTGATGCTGTCAGGTTAACCAATCGCATATATGTATATTTATATGAAATGCAGAAATCGAAATTGTGTCAGCTTTGCGGGGTCATCAAAAGTTTATTCACATTGCATATTTGAACTCTAGGTCTTGATCAGCTGCACAGCTGGTCAAAGTTAGTGATTTGTCTTGCAATTGCCATATAAGCCAATTACCTGATGCAGTCATTCGTGTTTTTGGTTTTGGTTGTTGGTGGTTGGTTAATCACAGCAGGAACCTGATGGGGGATATCTACACTCGCTACACTTTCAATGCCGCCCAAGGTGACGAGGGAGACGAAACAACAAAATACACTCGTCAACTGGTTGCGATTACGACGAACAGTTTGATGACATTATGTTTAGTAGTAGCCACAGCTTCTTTATTTGTTATAAAATGAATTTATTGATGCAGTTTTACTGCATCGAGACACTGGCCAGACGAGCTTTAGCTGAGCAACCCAAATGCTACTTGCCAATTAAAGTTTTAGGTGAATGTTGCTGTTCAGTCCACACATCTTATATGTTATCATCATGCGTATTTCGAGTCATTGAACTCGGTGCCGTCTTGTTCCATCATTTGCATATACTATTTGTTGAACTGGTAAAAATATTTTTCATTCATTATTTAATTTAAGCTCTCACCAAATGTTGTTGAAAAATTAGATACATTTTTTTATTTTATTATTTGACTGATGATTAAATTTAAGTTATACTTTACAACTTAACCAACGATCAATATTATTAATTAAAAAAGTCCTCGATTTTTATTTTTAGACTAATACTTATTTAATATTTTTATTTAATTTTATTTTATAAATTTACTCAAATCGTTATGAATCATACATGCAAAACAAATTAGTTGCAATAGAATAGAAACAAATAAATGTATGTTTTTTTGTTCTTAAATATTTGAATGCACAAAGTGAAGGTTACTTACGCTCACAACTGTATGCATAGATTTGAGTACATTGAAAAGTAGGCGTCTAAACTTGTTTCAGCAAGAAAAAAAAACTATACTATTTGAATTGCACTGTGTGTGTAAAGGTGTGCACCTTTTGATGTGGATTTTAGTATATGTAAAGTAAAAAAAATCATTTAGGCAGTAGTAATTTGCATGGTCATCCAAGTTATAAGCACATTTTCACAGCAGCGTGCAAAGTGTAACAAGCGTGGGAAGATGGTTGTTAAAAGGCAGGTGAAACTAAGCTTAATTCTTATAATAATAATCATAAATTACACTTACATACTACTTCTTCAGAATAGCCTGCGTATAAGGATTATCAAAGTAGTTGACAAAGAAAATATACATTATTTGTTGTTAAGAATGCAATAAATTTGCAAATAATCTTGGCAAAGGGCGTTGAATATGTCATAGGTATCCGGCGAGTCATCATGGTTATGTGTAGTATGTAGGATTTTCTGAAAAATGTAAGTACTTCATCACCACAATACTGACAGATGCAGACAATCCAAACGAAACCACTCAGTCTCAATACCCCTACAGATCTAGCAGTCGTTGTATTCACCACGCCTTCTTGCACTTTCCGAGATGCCTTTGTGCTGATTACACTCGGGCAATAATTTTTAACATGTTCATTGTTGACTATCCCTGTCACCTACGTTGTGCTTCTCATGTCCTGACATTCAGGCGCAAACTATGCGGAGAACATGCCTCAAATTGGTAGATATGACACCGATAAAAAATGCTTGAGCATGTTGCATGGATACTTATAGGTTTCGCCAGTCATTGACTTGTATAAAGTAACTTTATTATGCATTTTTTAGTTTGCTCAAATTATAAATTCAATTTTGCATATACGAGTATATATTGATAGTTTTGTTATTTGGTCATAACTTAGCCTAAAGTCATGTTACTGACTTTAATTGATCCATGATCAGACAATGGCCTCCAATTTTTAATTTTTTATTCAATATGATTGTTAACAATCAAAATATAAGTTAACTCAACCGAATTTCATCTTACTTATTTATCCAAAAAGTCTTCAAAATGTTAGATTGTCATTCACAATCAAGCAAACCGGATAAAAATTCAAAGACAAAATATTTTGAACAAATGATATCCGCTTAAGCGATCTCACTGCGAAACATGTTATTAGTCATCGAATTATTAGGAGAAATAACATATTAAAAAACCCAAACAAATACAACAAGTTCTCAAAGAGACAAACATTTGTACAGTTACCTCGTCTACAGGTGAAATATCTTAATACACTTGTATTCAACACTTTTAGACATTAATATACGTATGTGAGCATTTCAAAGAATGTCCGTCAAAGTCACAAATAGAAGCAACTCTTAAACTTCCGACTTCAAGCACACAATCTCAAATCAACCATACTTCTGTTAAAAATCACCACTTTAAAGCTTAAACCTTGACTTTGGCTTTTCACACGTCTGTCTGGTACTTTTTTCAATCAATCTATTTTAATGCTCAAATGTTATTTTTTTGCAGAATGTAAATCTTTTCGGATCTCGTAAAATATCTGTGAAATATTAATGTTTATGTCTTACGTTACTATTCAAATTTTTTTTTAGCTAATGCCAGATGATGATTATATTTTTTTGTTAATTAGTTTTATGGTTAAGGCCTTTTTATATTTGCTTTGCCAATTAGACAGTTTGATTAAATGTTATTAATTAAGCTGAAACCTACGCGAATGTAGACAAACTTGTAGTACGCGTGAATACGATGATATGAGGTAACTTAACTTTTACTAGGTTAATGTTCATTTTGTACAACTATTTCTTAATCATCCAGTTATTTTCGTGACTAAAACTGTTAATTATTTTGGCAACATGAAAATTGAGCCACTTTTAATTCCACTATATTTAAATTGTAACTATTTCGGGCATAGTTGCTTTTAATAGTTAATTTAAATAAGCTTACACCATATATTTAATACTTTCACTTATCGACTTGAACTACAACTTTAACGTAATCTTGTAAGTAAATTAACTTGCCAAGATAAATTTGTATTTCGCTATTATTTCTCTGTTTGCCTTACAAGAAAATTCAATTTGTGGATTGAACTCTTAATAGCTGCATCTGAGAGCTTTTTCGGATCTTACAAAGCTTAATTCTTTACGATAAAATTCTGTTTATCCACGCGTTAAACTTATGGCAGATAATTAAAAATGTTTTATACAAGAAGGATATGTTTGTAGCTATTAAATCAGCGAAGAACAAGCTTTGCAGCTTCAATACATTTTTAAGTGGTACTACAACTTAATTTTCACTCTTACACTGTAAAAATTGTTGCTTATGCAACAGAGTTTTTTTTATTTGTAAAATGCGTGTTCAAGTTCAATGGTAAATCCACAAACAGGCGCGACTTGTCTAACTGCATGTTTTGACCACACAAAATTTGCACTTCAACTTTAGCCGTCAACAACCACTTTCCTTGCTTCGGCTTATGTTTATATTTATTATTGACAAAATCTGGTTACAGCATTGTAAAGGCAAGAAATATCACAACTTTGCGATTTTAGTTAAATTCAACGACTTGTGGTTAACTGTGACCCCGATGATTTTTGTTGCCGATCGTATTGATTACATGTTTTATTTCATGTAAATTATCGTGTCTCATCTCGTTATGCTCTCGTGTCTGACTAATGAAAAGGTGAAGGCCTTTTGCCGATGTTAGCTAAAGGCATTTCAGACATACATAGTTGCTTGCTTTATGTCGATATTTCTTGCTGTTGATTATCGAGTTTGTCGCTTAAGTCATTCGTTTTTCTGATTGATTTTATTTAAGCAACATATGATTAGTCATACCTTAAATGCTTATATCAAACAAAAATCGTGATATTCACAAACTACCAAGAACCCAGCTCTGTGAATCGCGTTAATAATATTTTTAGGTATCAACAAAAATCTTGCTTGTATAGGTCAATGTATTGCAGTTTTTCAGACAAAATTAACATATATTCCACATGCAATGCGTTCTCAGCCTTGACAAAAATATTTGCACAATGAGAACAATAGTGACAACAATCAAAAAAATGACGATGAACACAAAAAGCTACTGCATTTTTAACCAATTGTAAAGTAGATTACGAAAGCATCAAAAGCACATCATTTCAATTAAGCAATAAATTAAGAAATATGTTAGTAATAAATTCAATTTATCTATATGATCTTAGGAATAAGTAAAAAGGTTATTGATTAACATCGATAAGCAAAAATTGTATAAATGATTCCTTTTATCTGAGTATTTTTTAAGCATTTCAATCACCATCTACTGTTTTCAAGGATTGACTACCTAGGCAGCGACAATCGTGTGAACTAACAATCACATTGACTATTTCTGCTTTTTTGCCACACTGCAGTTGTTGTGCTCTATATTATATTTGTAGAAATACGACTACGTGATATAGTTGGCCACTCCCATGACTTACCTAAGCATGGGAACAAACTCAGCACTCTGAAAGCCTCAGCTGCAAAACTGACTTTGTGTGGGATCTAAAATGCTCTAATGCTAAGCTGTTGTTGAAGTAATTGAAACAACTAACGAACGACAATTTAATAATTAAATGCAGTCAAAGGTTCTACATAACCAATGGAAGTATATCTATTAAGAAACACAGTTCAGTAAAAAGAAAAAGATAAGCAATAATATAGATATAATTGCATATAGTATCCAATGGAAGTATATCTTTCAAGAAACACAGTTTTGTAAAATGCATGAAAGTGTTTGAAAATAATTTAATTAACAGAAGTAGTTCAGCTCAAACAACTTTAAAAAGATAAGCAATAAAATAGATATAATTGCATATAATACCCAATGGAAGTATATCTTTCACGAAACACAGTTCTGTTAAGTGCATGAAAGTGATTGGAAATAATTTAGTTTAAACCACATTAAAAAGATAAGCAATAAAATAGATATAATTGTTTGCAACAGTTAAACACAGCCTTTAATTTACTAGCCTTGATTAGTTTGGTGTAATTGTTATTACTTTTTCGTCATTTCGACTGTCATAACTTAGCTCTTTAAATAAGGCCTTTTATTGCCATCTATCTGAGATCTGACTGCGCTGCCGACCGACTTAGAAGCAACAATTGTTTATGTATATTTTCTGCATGTTGGCGTCAAACTCTTGTTGGGCAATAGCAGAAATAACAGCAACAAAAGCAACAGACGTCGCGACGGTTCGCCTTTTATGGTCTCTGGTTGGCATGCTGAGGCGTTGAGTGACCCTGAATGGGTTTCTGACTCGCCTCGAGAACGTAAACTGAATTAAATGTACATAATTAAAATGTCATTTGATTTGCTAGGTCTAGCGATTGTATTTATTGTACAATTCTCACTATTCCGTTATTTTTCCGAGTGCTGATTGCTGCGATTGTTAACTTCGAAAAAGCTTTAAATAAAACCGCCCGAAAGAAGGATACAAAATAATACAGTGTGAGCCATACAGACTTTATTACTAATGCCTACCGCACACTTTTTTTTTGCATGTGCTACAGATTTGAATCGCAATTGTTCCCAAAATGGCACACCCAAAATATGTATAAATGCTGTGGCACCTAAATCCAAAACGCCAGACACCGGACACAGTTGACTGAACTCCGCTCACTTTTCAATTCTAATGCCAAGACAGCAAATTTTTTGTCGATTACAAAATACATTCAAATACAATTGCAAAGATACCTATACCTAAGTAAAAGTGAATATAGATATAGTATAAGTTTATACCGTTAACATTTATAGAGTAACTATGTATGAAGGGTCTGGTTTTGAATTGAAATTCGTTAGAGCAACGCGTTCGAATTGAATTGTATACATCAAATAAACTCATAAAAAAATTATGTCAATCGTAATTTTGAAAATATATCATTAAAATTGAGACACTTTTACTACTGTTTGTTGAAAAACACGATCTCCGAATTAAATTAAATGTGGGATTTATGTCCATACATAAATCCATTTATAATACATTTTAGAATTAAGCATAATGTCTAGACATAAACAAATTAATGTGCAAATATAACATTAATTTATTTTAGTTATCCATTAATTAGTGTAACTCTATCTGAATTTGGCCAACCGTTCACAAACATCATATATGTACATTCAAGTAATTGACGCTTTACAAAATATTTGCTGTAATTACTTCTGCGTCTTACCTAAATCGGTTTGGGCGTGGCCTTGGTGGGTTGATAGTTTTTTAGATTTGGGGGCGCCGCACGGGTGGGTAATTATATCGCCTTTGTTTGACTCTTGGTATTTAGGATAAGGAGTGGATTAACCTGTTGCTAAGAGTTGAGATTAGATCTAAGCCGGCAAATAACGAAACCTTAAAATGCATATTATGCATTTCCGTTTTAAAAGTGGAATGGAAAAAACCTAGCTACTATGTTAATGAGCAGATAAAGTAAAGTGCAGACCTCTACTTTAATTTAGTGCATGCATAGCATGTAAAATATGAGCATTTAATGCCGATTAAAACTATCTACATAATGAAGACAGCTGGAAATTTAAAAAATTTGATATTCAGATATATATTATCTTAAGCGTATAGCAAAAGCTGCAGCTATATGTTAATTATAGTATAAGCTTCATTATAATATCGTGCAAAAAGGTGCAACTGAAAAAGCTGAAAATGCTCGTTGCTACATCACGATCATTGATTTTGGGCTTAGGTCTACTTTTTTTAGCAGCAATCAAACTTTTCAGACATGCAGCAAGCATTTAATCTTTGTTTACAGGACCGGGTACTGGTATTAATAAAAATAGCGTTACCCACGCATTACGCAGTAGCTTTTATGTTACATCAGAAGTGGCAGAAAGTCACGAATCCCCCAGTGATTTATAAATTTCTGTGTGTGTGTGTGCTGCTACAATAGTCCAATTTCTTATACGTTCATATTTGTCTTGCTGTCATGGATAAATAAAAAATATATACATATACATTTAAACTAGTTTTTCATAGTTGTTTTGCAGATGCGCACAGTAATATGTATTTATATGCCACAAATACAGACAGCGACAATTGGTCGCAATTGCTTTGCAATGCGGAAGACTTAAATTTTTGGAATTGGGAATACATGAGTGCATGGGGTTCAAGTATTCTTCAATGTATTTGGTATTTGGTTCAAATGAAATTCATAATGATGTGTGGTATTGACACAATTAAGTGACTTGCAATTGATAAAGAGTTGTTCAATCGAACCATGAATTCGAATTTAATCGACATTACTTTTGCTCACAGTGAAAGTACTTACACGTATATAACTTTGAATTATTGTGGGAATTTACCTGCTATCAACAATTCAACCAACATCAAATTAGCCCATATTAAATGCTGCTCCCAAGTTGTCATGAAAATTTACTAAAACTATTACTCCCTAAAAACATTGCCACGCCTGAAGGTTTTCCTCACTCGAATACCTAATGAATTCCATCGAAAAATGCGTTCAAATATCGAATGCCTGGTGTCATCGAACAAAAGCATTAGATTTTCAATAGAAAATATCTATATTGTTATTCCAAATGCATACCGGTAAGCATATTTGGGAGATTTGATTCATTTATTTCAGTTGACGTGAAAGTTTTAATTTCTACTTTGACCACAGTTGTAAAGCTATTTATGTAACATTAAATAGAATAATCCATAAATCCAGATTTAAAAAATTTGCTTTGCAATAATATTTAAAATTTAAAAATAATAGATTATAAAGAGTTGGTTTTGATTAAATAATAAACATTATTTAAGATAAAATTAATACGCCGAATGATTTTCCTCACATTGATATAGTATATAAATGTAAAGTAAAGCCGGTTTATCATCATTGTCGCCGGAATTGAAGTTATTTTTTTTTCATACTGTCAAAAGTCTTGTAACAATAATTGCTTAGCTAGTAACACGTATGTAAAGCATCATATGCCTACATATTTGTATGTATTTGTGTATATAAGACTGCTGTTGTCCAGCAAAAAATATTTCCGGCATTGAAAACATGCAATTTGTTATTGTACGAGTATATTGGCATTGTAGTTAACAATTTATTTAAGCCGAAAAAAAAGAGAGAGGTTGAAAAAGAGCTCAGCTACCAGTTCTACCTTTATAAAACTAAATACATTTTTTTAATAAAAAATATGGATATAAATTAAGCATTTAAAAAGCATTAATTTTCTTTAATCAATTTGAAGTCTGTAAAGATTTTCTAAAATGTTTGCCTACAAAAGTAGTTAATACAATCTTATATTGAACAGATTTTCTTTATTTTTGGATTTCAATGTGGTGTTATTCCATGCAAACAGCCAATTCAATATGATTAGACAACACGCACTCAAAAAACATAAATGTAATTTGCCAAAACAAAAACCTCAACATGGTTTTCGCTTAACAAACTAACAGCTGGTGGGTGTGCTGAGCATTTAATTAAAAATATGAAAGCATGTGTATTCAAAAACGTATACGCACGCATACTAAATATATATGTTCAAATTTGTTTATTGCCCGCAACAGACACTTAGTGTACTGTCAATGCAGTCTAGACATTTTCCGGACACCTGGCTTGTATCTCTATCTTTAGAGAGTAATTCATAAATTGGTAAATTGTCCTATACAACACACAGTTATTTTGGATTGAATCACTTTTGCTTGCAAATGTTTTTCCAGGATTAATTTAGCTGTTGGTAAAATTCAAATAAAAATTGAATTTAAAACAGATGCAGTTTTTAAGTATTATGCATATATGCATGTCCATTACAGCAGTATCCGGCAATTCAACCGAAAGGTAATAATAAGGGCACCACAAATTCAGCAGCACATCGTACAAAATCACTTGGTCTGCAAAGACGAAGAAGAAGCCACAGATACTGAAACGGGCACTGAGACAGACACAGACAAATATGAGCACCTTGACCTCTCTGCTTCTCTGCCTCTCTGTGGTTGTTTTTATTGTTGTTGTTGTTGCAGTCAATGGGGCGTTTTTCTTTCAAACTTAATTGAACTTAAAAATGAGCGTCATGGCCACTGTACAACATTTTGAGGTAACATAAATGCAGTGCGCTGTTGGCTGTACAGTGTACATATGTTAATTTTGGCATCATACTTTGCAAACTTCACAAATGTTTTTTCTTCATCTCTTATGATAATTGAGGCTTTCGGTTTGGATTTGTGGAATATTTATGATATGCTGGCATTGCAATCAATCTGTAGCAAAAAAAAAGTATTGGACATTGACCTTTGCTCTCAACACTGATAGAGGGAAACTTTAACAACGATACTGCCAGAAAATCAGAATTTAGTTGTTAGTTTACTTATAAGATTATTAGCTTATCAACTTGTAACAAATCTTTCAAATCACATATTTACTTACAATTTCAACCAGAATTTTTTATTTAGTTGTGTTTCATATTAATAAGAAATGCATTTAAAATTTTGTATCTTTCATTTAAATTCAATTGAAATATTTCAATAAATTTAAACAAATTTGCATTATGTTAATCTTTCAGCAATTTTATTTGTTTTATAAAAGTAAAAATTTATTTACACATATTTACAAAATCAAATTGTACTGATGTGTTGAGGAATAAACATACTAACTGGACTTGAAGTCTAGTGTAAAGTAATTGTATTTGTATAGTACATTTAGATAGCAGATTTGTAGAACACACCTTAGTAAAATTCTAATTAAAGCTCCAAAAAATCAATAGTCTTGGCATTTTATTGAGTATTCGCTTTGCTTCAACATTTCATTCAACGAATATTTAAGAAGCAAGTCATTCGGTGTAATCGCAGTCTACTGCAACTATTGCCAACTCATTGCACGAACTTAAATCAGCAACATTGTATATATATATATATATGTATATATATAGTTAGTTTCAGCCCACGTTAGCTGCTGCAATTCAGCTGGTCGAATCCATGCGAAAGTGATCGATTTTGAAGCAGGCGTGGCTTGCCGCATTTTTAATGCGATCTACGAGCCTTGCGCCACACTGTGCCGTTGTTGTTGTAGTTGTTGTGGTTGTTGTGGTTGTTGTTGTTGCTCTTGCTGCTGCTGCTGCTGCTGCTGTTGTCGTTGTCGCTGTCGCTTTGGTTGTCGCTTTGGCTGAAATGGCGACGTCGCGTGGTCTAGTTGTTGCAACTAGCAGCAAGATTTGAAATAGCTTGTCTCTGTATGTTGGTGAGTGTTGTGTCTACATCTTATGCAATATTCTCAGTTTGACCCACTTTTCGTACTATGTTGTTGCTTTTATGCTTTTTGTTGTGGTCGAAGCTGGCGTTGCTGGGCAACATTCACTGTAACCAAAAACTATTTGATCGAAACGCGTTAGAGTCTTTACATTTCGAACCATAATATAGTTTCTACATGATTCTTCTCTCACCTATAAAAAAAAAGGTTAGGTGTGTTAATCATTCGGAATTAATAAGGAAAAAGTTTTTTCACTCTATATAAAAAGAACTAAGTTTCGAGTATAATCAAATTCAGTATAAATTACTTTGATTAATTATTTAATTGTGAGCTATTTTAATGCTACCAGAAACAATTCCCAATTTTATATACACGCTAATATATACATAGTTTTGTTAGCCACATGAATGACAACAATATTTTGGTTACATTTGAAAGTTGGCTTCCAATTAACATTTTCAAAAGCTGCAAATTTGATAAAAATCATGTGCCACAAGTGTCATATTGCCAGTCACAGCCAAGTGAACACTAAGCGACGGGCAGTCATAGTTGCCGTTGCCGTTGCCATCACAAATGCTGCGTGCCACAAAAGTCAAACTGTTTGGCTGTATGGCTAAAGACATGTTCACTGTACAGGTGGCTATTCCATTTAACTTGAGCAATCAAATGGATCAGCAGGAACTGCCACAGTAAACCGAAAAGCTATTTGACAGAGCATGTCGCTGTGAAACCTCAATTTAATGTTCACCGAGTAAAATAATAAAATCAAATATTACAAACGATATTTTTAACTAGGTATAACCTTTGTATTTTTAACAACGGCAAGAAAATATTTATTAAAAGACTATGTTTATTCAATTGCTTAATATCACAGTATTTTATGCTACTAGGGTATTGGTTAGTTGGTCAACAAAGTAGAGCATTTTACGCCACGCTGTTGAAAAAACAAAGCAAAATACAGATTAAAAGGAAAATATGTATATGTGTGTGTGTGTATGTAACAATTCAATGCTAGCCAGGAGCCTTGTTGCACAACTGCCAAAAACGTTTAAGTTAACTTTGCAGTGTAGCCAATATTGTGAGAGAGGCACACTACATCTAACTGACCGTAGCAACTGTAGCAATATGCAGAAAACCAGCCAAAGTGTTGCCAAGTTGCATATTTCCTGTTTTTTTGTGGTGCATAAAAATAGTGGGTTCCAATATAACTCTCACTTTTTTCCATACGCTTGCCAGTCGCAATTGTATCAGTGTATTTAGATATCCAAATGATAATCAATAACTCTATAGGTTTTTGTGAGATTTCTTTTTATGTAATCTACCTTCAATTGCATAAAAATAAAAGTTAGAGTGATTATCTGAATCATAAGATCCTTGTAATATTCTTAACGGATAAGTATATTTTAAATTAGACTCTAAATATTTCTAAAAAAAAAAATGTAAATTTATTAATGTTTTAATGTCAAGAAGATATATCAAAATAAAATGAACACCATAATTCTTAATTAACGTTTAAACTTAAGCAACAAAGTTGTCAATTTATTTTTTTATATATAAATTTCTTGAATAAATAATAAAGTCCCGTCCTAATGTAAACTGTAGTGAGTCAAATAAGTTGTGAGCCACTGTATGTTAGTGTAGCTAAGAAGTGAACAAACACTGCGGTGTATTGTGCTGGTCAGTCCTCTGTCACTTCAAATTAACACTTAAAATAAGAGCTTTACAGCTAATAATACTCCATGCATACTTAGCTTTATTATGTGCTCACATGCAACTCTTAGAAAGGGGGGTGGGGGGAGGGGGTGCAAACGGTTCACAATAGACATTTGTCGTGGCTTAACACCCAGGAAGTTACGCTAACCGCGCTCGATTAGAAAGGAAAATCCCAACTGCCAATGATCGCAAGCTTCCTGCGCACATGCAAAGCGATTGGAAGTCAGCTCTCGAATCTTGGTAACAAAAGAAATAGTAACCACAAAAACAAAAACAAAAAAAATGTAGCAAAACTAAGGTTGTTGGCCAAAACTATGCCTTGAGGTATCTGATACGCCTTCTCGTTGAATTGTGCAATCGATTAAAAACTGAAAGTTGACGAATGATTTATTTATTCATCTTAGTAATGTACACTTAGCAATTGGACCGCACCTTGTGTACTAAAAGACTCAAGCTGCTAACAATTCTCTTTTTTAAAAGTTGTTCTGTGTAGTTAATAACAATTAATTGAAATTTACGTAATAGCCAAAAAAAAAAAAAAACAATTTATAAAACAATGGAAACAATAAAAACAGTTCACTTGCAGAGGTTTACTTTTTGACCATTTCATGAGTATCTATTTGTGTATAGGCCCTAAGTTATAATAAACTCCGCTTTGGCTCAAGCAGGCCCAACTCACTTAAATATGTACAATATATTCAATAAATCTTAACGTAAATTGACATTTTTTTATTGACTAATGAAATGTTAACCACTCACTGATATATATATTCACACTTCAAAAGTGTAAATTCGACTATATTTTATATTGTTTGGATTGCGCGTCACACATTTGAATGAAGCTGGGCATCTCATGAATATTCAATATTTGAATTGAAAGAGTGCTTCGATTTCTAAAGTTCATAATAAATTGAAACGTGGTGCATTTAATTAATAAATAAAAACCAGCGGGATATTCAAATAAATTTCACTGTTGAATTTCAAAGTCAGAGTATAATTTTTTTTTTGATAAACATATCTAAAAAGTTCTATACCATATTTAATATTATTATAAGTCGTTGGGTTGCGAGCTTATGAAGTAACTTAATAAGCTTATGGTCAAATGGCCGGATGTTGTAAGTTCAATGCATTATTAATGTCACACAAATTCCACGTCAAATAACAGAAACCGTATCAATAGATATTATGTACAATTGAAATTGTCTAAGTATTTATCGGAATGCCTTTTTTTATGTGCTGTGTAGTAGTTCACTTTCAATAAAAGTCGCGTAATGTGTTGCACTTATTTTATTTGTATTTTTTTCTCTTTCGATAAGTAGAGCAGCAAAAACGTAAAGCAATCGAAACTCAAAAAAAATAAAGCCAATCAGGCTTATGGCCGAATTACTGTGCATTGCATAACTATACTACCAAGCCACGCTCTAACTCTGAGTCTGTCTCTGCGTCTGTCGCTGACTCTGTTTCTGTCTCTGTCTTTGACTCTGAGTCTGGCTAAGTAAAGCCAGGTACACAGGCCAGGTATACATTTTGTTTAGTGGAGCAGAAAGTACAAACAGCAACAATGAATCGACAGTTATGTTGCCAAGTGTGTAGCCAAGACAAATGTCATCCCGGCCAACAGCTGCTCTGGGCTTTTAGCATGGCCAATTGCCATTGGCACGTGATTAGCTTACTTTTTTACGCCACTATATAGTATGTTAGTAGTACTATCTATATATCATTCACTCAAGACTGTCGTTCAGTGTTGCATTTGGCACACGGAGCAGTCAGGGACTGGCATACAGACAGACAGACAGACAGATAGTCAGACTGACAGACTGAGAGACAGAAAGACAGAAATCTGCGACGTTTTTGCGCGATAATTACACAATTTGCGGTGCGTGCTGTATGCACTGCATGCTAAGTAGATCTTGTCCAGCAGCCTTGACACGATTATTCACATGTGACGTTCAAAACTTAAGCATTAGAAGCACACTTACTTACAAGTACAAGAAAATTAGTTAACTCAAGTATGGTTCTTACTCCAAGTGTGATACACTGATAAAAACCTGTTCTAAAATCAAGATTTTGGTCTCAGAACTAAGTTTTTGGTTTAAGGAATAAAGTTCTTAATTAAAGAGAACATTTAAAATAAGACCATGCTCTTATTTTAAGAACAAATGTTCTTAAAATTAAAATCAAAAAATACTAATTATTTAGATTCATATTCTTATACAAAGATTTTTTGATTTTTTAGATTAAACATCTTAGTTTTAGTAACTTGGTCTTAAAATAATCTTATTTTAAGAACCAAATATTAAATATGTATGTTCTTGATTTTAGAAGCTGATCTTTTTTTTCAGTGTAGATACTAGATCTAAAGTGAATAGTTGGTTTTGTAAGCCATGTTATTTGTTAAATTTTAATATATGTGACTGATGCATAAAATTATATCTATATTACTTGTAGCATCAGAAAGCTATAAATAAATAAAAATAAATAAAATATTAATATTCTTAAAAAAATATATAATACACAAAAAAAATATTCAAAGCAATGTTGCAAAAATTTACCAAAACTTTTGTAAGTTTTTAAATGATTTTTTAAAACTGAAATCAAAAGTACCAAAACTAGATTATAGCATGGATTTATACAAAATATAGTACATAGCGGAACCAAATTGTCTTAACTGGCACAACGAATTAACAATTCATCTACGCCCAATTATAATGACGTTGAAAAGCTAAAAGCAGTCGGCAGTCGGAGTCTTTTATATGCCTTAGAAACCGTTTGTAGCCGTAATAAAAAAGTGAATGTAAATTTGTTTTGGGAAAAGGTGTCTCTAACAAGCCAAATATATTATGTTGCTCCAAAAATATATGTAATGTGGCTGTCGTGGCGTTTCATGTCTGGTCAAAAGTGCAACTTAACGGCGTGCTCGCTATAACTTGTTATTGTTTTGTAAAATGCTTACCTTACAATTAAGCATAATGGTCCACAGTTATGTTTTTTATTTGGTTGGTATTTGTGGGACCGTGTAGGTGGGTCTTAAAGCGACAGGGTACAGTCTCACCCAAGATAAACCGATCTTTTAATATGCATAATCTACCATATGACTCACATTCTAAGCTAAAGTGTTTCAAACTAGAAACTGACTGGTAATCGAAGGTTGACTGACATCGTCCCAAAACGGTCTCCTTGCATAATTTTAATGTGTTGCAAGTCAGTTAATTTATTAGCTGCGGTTTTGGCTCACAGCACTGAAATATCGTAAGGCAGATATAGTTAAGTTCAACATGCTAAGCAATAAGAGTTACAAAAAAATACAAAAACAACAACTTCCGCCCCAATTATTACAATATTACAATGTGCTCATAGATTGGGCGAGCCACTTCAATTGGTCTCGCCATTGGCTTCGGGCCTGTCTGAGTTGTGTTAACTTGGCTTTTTTTCTTTCGTTGCAATAACTTTGATTGCATCGAAGTGGGTTCAATTGAATTCAAATTGAACTGCGATTGTTTGAATTACTAATCAGTTTTTAGTTTTTGCTTAAAATTTTCTTAACTTTAAATGGCATTTTGTGGGTTTGGTTCTGGTTGTCCATATCTTTATACCACTCGCTACGATTAAGTCAACCAATTTTTACGGTCTTTCGTATAATTTACAATTTTATAAATAAAATTCAGTATTAAAAAATAGATTTAAACAGACTGCTGTATTAATGTTCTTCTAGATGTTTGAATGTTCCTGTAAAATTAAAATTTAAAATATTATTTTCTTACAAATATAATAAAATTTAAGTGCAGATTGAATTTAAGAGATTTATGTTTAAAAAAAAAATTTCTTGTGAGAATTGATTCAGTTTTGATAAAGTTGTGTCAGTTTCAAGTTGTTGAGAATCTCTTACTATTGAATTTAGACATTTTCTCAAATATATTATTATATTTATATAAATTATTTTTTCTTTATCTTTTGCAGGATTTACAGATGCACAAAATAAACGTTCATCGCGCGTTACGAATTCACGCAGCTTTGGCACCAATATTAAATCAACCAGCTCAAATGGCATTAGCTTCGATTGTCCCGAAGAGTTTGGATACTATCCGCATCCCACGGACTGTACACAGTATTATGTTTGTGTGTTCGGCGGTGCACTACTCGAGAGTTGTACTGGAGGTCTCATGTACTCGCACGAGTTGCAGACCTGTGACTGGCCCAGAAACGTGGGTTGCCAGCTGGTCGACAGTGGTACATCCGCCAGCTCCACAGAGGTACGTAACAAAGCACAGCAGCAGCAGCAGCAGAATCAGCATGTTCCTACCCGCATTCGCTTTGGAGCCGCCTTCACTAGCCCAGGTTCTACCCAGAAGACAGTTACAGTGCCTCCGCAGTATCATCGCTCACCGCCACAGATCATACAAGCACAAGTTCAGCATATACCACCGCCACCAGAATTGCGCGTTCCACCAAATCCTGTGGTCACGTCCCGTGGTCAGCCGAAGTCACTTCTGGACTCGCAAGAAGAAATAGCCAAGGTACGTGTAAGTTGCAGACAACAGCAAACAACATCAGCTTATCTGTACACTGCAAAAAATCAAGTATTTCATAATTAAAACGCTACATTTAGAATTGATTTTAAACTTAAGTCGAGTACGTTACATTTGTATTTAAATATTTTTAATATTAAAATGTGTACAATTTATTCTTTATCCAAATTTTTATAATTTTGTAAATGATTATGATTATGATAAATATTATGATCTATGCATAGTTAAAATGTAAATGTATTTAATTTTCTTAAAAAAATTATTATCAGTTTTAAGAAACTTCTCACGTTACCTTCGTTACCTAAATAATTGATCAAAATCAGATTTCTGTTAGTGTGAAAGCCAGTGAGAAATGAGTCAAGAAAACATTCTGTTAATTCGGGAAAGTATTAGATAGAATATTGGAATTAAAGATCTGTATTTAATATTTTTCCTTGTGCCCAATCTAAGTTCCTGACATATATTAATTTATTAATTCTTAGAAAATCCAAAATTTTATTTAATTTGTTTCTTTGTATTAAAATTCTTGGCCTATGCTAAAGAATTTTAATGCTTATTTTAGGTAATTTGTAGTTGTAAAAAGCTTTGATTTTAGTCATAGCAGATACTTAATTTTCTCTCTGTGTATTAACTGTCCGCTTATATTCTCGAATCCATAGCTGTATGCCGAGGCACAGGAATCCCTGCCACCAGTTGAAGAGGAGGAAAGCGATCGACAGCAACGTGTTTATCGTGGACAGCCGAGTACTGTTAGCCAAGTGCAGCGGGATCGTGATGGTATCATACACCAGGCCAGCATAAATGCCATACCAAATCATGGCAAAATTGGGTCCTACACCTTTGGGACAGCTTACAGGTAAGTCGAGTACCGTTTTCGCTCGTTGTTGAAATCTAGCTTCTCATCTCTGTCGACGCTTCTCAAATTATATTCTATATATTCTATATTTTCAAAATCAAATTGAATTGAAAAAAAAAAACAAAAAATGCAAGCCTAATTAAAAATTCTCTTCAACTCATTGTACTACTCTTTTTTCTCATATAATGCATACTGCACTATCTCTATATTTTGCTCGAAACGACACCAACCAACCAAACAACCGACTGAAAATGCTTTTCGGCTTAACTCTGTACGTAAACAGCGAAAGCTTGAACGACGACATAACAATTGGACATGAACTGTCACATAATCGACTTGATTTAGACAGGAGACGCAAACGACGCGATATCAATGGTTTACAAACAACAACAACAACTGCAACAACTACAACAACAACAACAACAAAACCAGCGGAAATCAGCAGCGATTCAAATATCTCCAGCGAAGTCACGGAATCAGATATTCTCGATAATCCTCGCGAGGAAGCAAATAGCTCCAATAGTTCTAATAACTCCCAAGAACATTATGATGAGGTTGCGCCAACTGTAACCCAAACGCAGAAATTCTCCTCAAAGATAAGCCAAAAACGAATCGAAAAAGAAATTGACTTTGGCAATAAAGAGGCTGATTTTGCTTACGAGGATGCGGATTATATAGAATTAAATGAAGATAACAACGATACTGTCATTGGAGAATCCAAACGACGTCCTCGTCAATTGCGACCTTTTCCACACGGTTCTCCCAAATGGCCGGCGAATAATTATCGTTCCATAGACACGCCAGTTCACCAATCGAATTTGCAGAAAAATAGTTACAGTTTCGGTAGCTACAATCCATATTTAACGCCACCCAATCCACAAAGTCAGCACACCAATCACAACTACAATCAATTAGGTCCGAATCTTGGCTACAAGGTTTATCCACAGCAGCAGCAGCAACAACAACATCAGCAGCAGCAACAGCAGCAACATCAGCAGCAACATCAGCAGCAGCAACAGCAGCAACAACAACATCAGTCGACTTTGGCATATGGTCAAAAGCCGACATTCGTATACACTGGCTACAATTTGTCATTGCCCCCTCCGCCCTTAGAAGATGATTTTCGACCTATCGCCGGAAATTATTATGGTGCAGCCAGTTCGACAAGTTTGAGACCGCCACCTGTTGGCTATCAGGAGCAATCGCACAAAACCGATTTATTGCCATATCTTATACAGCAACTGAAAGAGCTGAAAGAACGTCGAAAGCAAATACAAGCTGAAAATTTTGCTTACTTTCATTTGGACAATCAACCCATTCCACCAGTGACCACAGCACCAAGTGTCTTTGATTATTATTCGACGGTCAAGCCGCCGCAACAAGTAACGCCAAACAATCACTATGCACAATATAGTACAATGGGTGGTTTTTACAATAATAACAACAACAACAACAATAATAACAATAACAAGCCGGAACAACAGTTAAACACATTAAACTATCCAGGCAAACTAATATCTCAATATAGCATTGGCCAAGGCCAAGAGCCGACACAAGGTACAACAACAACAGCAACAACAACAACAACAGAGAGCAATTACTTTCAGTATAATATAATTGCAAACCAAAAAATGAAGGGTGTCTACAACACGGCCAAACTGAATCAAATAGAGCATGCTGCTGTCAAGGTGCGACCGCCAGTCACTCCACTGCAAGTCACGCCCAATTTCAATATCGTTTCGGCTCCCAACTTGGCGGCAATTAACAAGCCCAACACTCTGCAGCAAATACCATACCGGGATCTGTCACATTTACCCGTGGGCATCACGTATGCGTCAAATAACACTATACCCGAATCATATCAGACCTTTACTAAATCCATTAGTTCCACGGCAATGCCAAAGTTCGAGACAACAACAGTAAGAACAGCAAAAACAACAACAGCAACGGTCAAACCACAATTGACGAATTTTCAATTTAATATTAATGAATTTATGGCAAATTTGAAAGCTAGTGATCTAGCAAGTTTAAATCCGGCTGTTAATCCATTAATTAAGTACTTTAAACAGGTAAGCAATGATGGTAGTGGCAATATTCGCAATGCTGTCGTTCTACGTCGACCTGTAACCAGTACAGTAGGCACTACAACAACACAACGACCTCTGCTGAGAAACAGGCCGACAAAACCGATTAGCCCCACTGTAGCCACATTATCAACGACAACCCAACGCATCCTTAAGGGCTATGAAACTTTCGTAAAGAATATACAAAATCATAATGCCAAGGACAGTTTTATTTTGAATCAATCAACAAAAAGTACAACCACTACGGAAAGTCCCATCGACCTATATGACGAGGATTACGATGATGGGATCGATGAAGACATACTGCCACCGTCTCGGATGCCACCCTATATGCCCATGTCCGAGACAATGGCACCACCTCGGCCACAGACCGTGCTGACCACAGATAGACCCATCACCACCCCAATGCCAGAGAAGAAACGACCCAATCTTCAGACTGGATTCATGCAGGCAACAACAACACGTCGTCCTTTTCCGAACTTTTCACAACACACTCAGGGAAATAATCCAGGCAATGGCGTTCCCGCATTCATCAGTTTTCCCAGCGACATATTTCAGGAATTGAAGCAACGTTTGCCGCAACTGCAAGCTGACAAATCGAATCAGAATAATCGCGTTCGTCTGACAAGTAGTACAGTGAGCACTACTACAACAGCGCCAGCGCGAATTCGTTACACAGTGCGACCGCAACGCACACGGGGACAGCAGAAGTGGCAAGTGCAAGCTATGGATAATCCAGATATGGGATCTGAACAAACTCCAACTCATAATCAAAATCAAACCAAGTCTGTTAGTTTGGGCGGTCTGCATTTAAACTCCATACACAGCTCGTCAAATACGGAAAGACAAAGGTAGTTATAAAAAAAAGACAAATCAACGATGATTCTGCTGTTCAATTGTTTTTGGCTGCTACACAAATACACACAATAAATACGACATTAACATGTATATAAATATAAATATAAACATAAATATCAAAATACTTAAATACAACTGCCCGACGGCATTACTGTTTATACGTTACGTTTACGTTCCGACCTTACCCATAACTAAAACAAAACAACTATTGAAATGAAACTTACTTACAAAAGCTGTACAGTTGACTAAACAAATACTTTAAGGACTGGGCTAAACTAAAATCTCAACCGCTTTAACCTTTCTAACTCATCTCTCAAACAACTAATAAACTGTTCATAATATAACGCATATTTACTTCAAGATTGTCATAACTCATAAATATTCTTGCAAATATCCTATGAAAATAATTCATGTTTTTACTAAATTGAAAACTTTAAATCAGTGGTCGGCACGGCCTATACGCCGCGTATAGGCATTTGCTCTGCCGCAGCGCTGCCTGCACATGTACAGCGTAAACGTTCGTGTGGCGTCGCTGCTACGACATTTTGCTGTTAAGTCGCTGTCGTGTCGCTGTTATAGCGCTATTACGCTGTAATGCGCCTATAGAGACGAAGCAAAATGAATCGGCAGCAAACGTCAGATGTTTGATGTCTGTTAACGTTCTGTTAATTCGCACACTAGCGTCATCAAACATATGAATGTGTTGGTGCCGACCACTGCTTTAAATGTATGTTTTTAGCTTAACAGTCTTGTAGAAAATGAGCGATATATAATGTGATTTTAAGTTTTTAACTTTCTATCTGTTTTCGTTTTGCATTTCTCTTCCCTTGTATCATATATGAAAAAATTACTATATCATTCGCATATGTATTATATGAATTGCATAAATATATTTTAAATAATTGTGAATATTTGTTAATGTAAATAATACAACATCTTGTGTGTGTGTGTGTGTGTGTGTATAAAGAGTTGATTCATCCTCACCGTCATCGCTAACGGGACAAACAACCGATAACATATTTGTACAACCAAGCTCACAAGCTCCATCGGCACAGTTAGCATCCAATCGTAATTACTACAATACATCCATATACAATCATGGGGTTGGCTACCAAACACCACAGCAGGCGCAACAACAACATCAACAACAACCGACACCATTCCAACAACCGCAACAACAGCAACAACAGCAACAACAACAACAGCAACAGGCACAAGCCTTACCAAATCCCTTTGATTCATCATACTATTCTGTTTACGACGACGATATTGATTTGTATAGGGATATTGAATACCAGCAGCAGCAGCAGCAACAGCAGCAGCAACAACAACAGCAGCAGCAACAGCAACAGCAACAACCACAGCAATATCAGCAGAGTGTGCGTCAGCAACAGCCACAATCAACTTATCGCCCCTTGGAAATATTAACAACACCAACACCAGCTCAAAGGCCTAGCTACAATAATCAGCCTGCTTTGAACTACAACACCGAATATGATGAAGATCTCAATGCGCAGGTACACTCAACAAAAAATCTTACTATATATTTTTTATTTACAATCAACTTTATTGGAAGTTTAAAATAAAACAATATTTAAAGATAAAAAATAATAATTACAATTAAAAATTTAGACAATTTTAATATAGTTTTAATATGACAACTGAAAAAATATAGAAATAGACCGAAATTTCCAGTCAATAAACTTGGAAAATCGAACTAAATAAAGCAAAAAATAAGACGATTTGACTAATAATTTGAAATTTGTTACTAATAATGTAGAAAGTATTTTCTTAAATTTAAAGTTTTTATTTCTAAAGTCTTGAAAGACGTTCGTCAATCCTAGGGCTATACTCCATTAGTAAAGCAATATTTTTTCCCAAGTTAAGTTAGAATTTTCTAACACTGTAGTGCTATAACATTATATTTTTTTTATTTTACTCAAGATTAGAAGTTTATTCTCAAATTTTTTTAAAGAAATTGACATTTTATATAGATTTTCTCAAATATATTTAGTCAGGGTAATTTTTTAAACCCATCAATTATTTCATCCTAATAAAATATAATTTTTAACAGATCGAACAGGACAATGTTTACGATCAACCCACGCGCACTCCACAACGGTAAGTGATTTCTATTCTTATCGTCTCTAATCGCACATAGCGACTTAAGATTCCGTAGCATTTTGTTGAAAAACATTTTTAAATTATGCCTCACATGCTAACTAGCTCTCAGAAAAACAAAAAAAAGAACCAAATAAAAAATTCTTACTTACACTCATTCTGTATTTGACCCAACTAGTCAGAATACTTAAGGAATTAATGAATGAAGAAACCCCCAAGTTTAGTTAACTAGCATGTCTAAATAAATATTAGCAAGAAAAAACACACATACAGACACACACAAACAAACACAACACATACATAGAGAATGCATCAAAATTTATATACAAACATTTTCATGTTACGCACAAACAACAACACCAACAACATCTATATATCAGTGCCGAAGAGGTGACCATTCAGACTCTAGATGCCAGTTCCACAGCATCGACAACTTCGAGTCCAGCCGTAACACATGATGCCCGGAATTATTACAACACATTTACCACGGAAAATCTGAGTTATGAGGATGGTGACTTTAGCTATTCGAGCTCAGCTGAGGATTACTATCAAAGCGAACGTACTCCAATTAAATCAGTCGATACGGGAGATTATTATCTGATCGCCAATGATGTCACACAGTCAACTCCACAATTTAAAGTGGTCCAAGGCAAAAAGTCAACGACAACGACTCCAACACGAGCTCCGATCGTGAAGTCCTCGCCAGTAACAAGCAGGAGTACAAGCAAAACTACCACACAAATCGTCACAAAGCCACCTACAACAACAACAACCACAACAACAAAAACAACAAGAACTACAACAACTACAACATTACCACCTTCAAGGTATTTTAAATGCCACAATTAGTGAAATTCTGCATCACATAATTAAATACGTAGACTGCGTCTTCGATTAGTTATCTGTCCGTCTATTAGATTAGACTCTCTTCTTTTTGGCCCGAAATGGCCAAAATGGCTTTAAAACGACTAAGTATAAGTGCCTTATCAGATTTCAATCATTACATTACAAAAACCACATCATTTTCGACCTGAAAATACACTGAGTATACAAGTATAAACTCTGATAGAACCCATAGCTCTGATTACACTTTATAACAGCCAGATTGTCACTTTTACCAATAACACTTTTTTTCATCTGAGAAAATACACAATTTCTCAAATGTAACATTCTTTTTTTTTTTAATTTTAAAGGGAATAAAATTCTAGGAATTTATTTTTCTATTTGAATTTGAATTAAAATTCCCATGTGTATTACAAAAAGTGGTATTGGTAAAGGTAACAAAATACAAAGTCTTATTTGAAAAAAACGTTTAAGTTAGCTGAAATATAGGCCAAAATAATCGCTATACATTTAGTCAGTTATTTGCGATTATAATTTGCCTAAATTTCATTTTAAAAATCTCTTTCTCACTTCATTTCCTTTCACTAATTCTGTTTGTCTTTCCTATTATTTTCGTGCAAAATGTACAATCAAAATCATTGCATGCCTATCATTTAAATGTATAATGTAATCATTATTTATGGCTTCGCGATGTTCGCATGGCATGTGCTTTATATTAAGATGTACCGCGATTATGGTACAAACTAGTGAAAATTTATGAGAACCAAAGGGTTAGGTTATGTCAATTCCAATAAAAAACACATACACACACACACACACAAACGCATTTACACTAAAAAACAAGTGGATAAGTTACTAACTTTAATGTGATTGTTTATTTAAAAACAAAAATATACACATTTCTTCAACAGCTCAAAAACGCATGCAAATAAAAGCATTAAGCAAAATGTCATAATCAAATTAAAGACAACCACAACAAAACCACGTACCACCACAACCACCACAACCACCTCAACCACCACACAACCACCCAGTACCACAACAAGAACAACAACCACTACGACCAGCACAAAGATGCCAGCCCCAAACCCAGCCCCAGCCCCAGCCCCAATCCCAAATCCAACCCCTACCTATGGCTCCAATCCCTTTCTCAAATCCAAGCTACAATTTCTGGCCAAGTCTCTAGTTAATGCTGTCAGTGAATATCAAAATAGCAAGAATACACAAACTCTGAACCAAATTCAATCCACAGTCCCTCCACCACCATTCCAGCCAAATAGCGAACAGTGGTCATTGATAGATGACAGTGCGAATAGTAGTGGTAGTAGTAGTACACTGGAAAATATTGAGACAATTTACGATGAAAGTCAAAATGTGCAGGTGCAAACGGCAGAGATACCCAGTAGTCGTTCTTTTGAGACGAGCACATCGCCAAAGTTTCTTGATTTCATAAATGCTGCTGCTTATGGATCAAGTAACTCGGTTCGCACGCCCACAGAGAAACCTTTCAAGACAGCAGCATATATCAAAGACAACATATACAATAGCTTTGGGAAAGATCAAGCGATATCCATTGAGCAAACAAATCAAAATCAACGTATACAAAGTTTTGTGCTATCGGATGTGAAACCGCAAAGTTTTACCAGACCAGAAGCGAATACAGCCGAATTGTTAGATAGTTCAAGCACAAGACGACCCAATAACAATGCATATCATTATAGTCTACAGAGCGGATCGCACGGATTTAGCTTGAAGGCCGAGCAATCTGAAGTGAATGAGGAAAACGCATCGGAGCCTCTGTTTCAGCGTGAAGATCGTGGACATAGACCCAGTACAACAACAACAACTACAACAATGTATACACCGCCCACACAAGTCTATATAAATACGGAGAGTTATGAGGATATTGTACCCACAACTTATGCTCCTTTGCGAGTCTGGCGTAACGGTCGTCCAACCATTAAACAGGCTCCAACCAAATCAACTACAACAAGTTCCACCACAAAAGCACCGACTACTTTAGGTACCAGCACGGAAAGAATCACCAGCACTGGACAAAGTTTCACAGCCCGCGCAAATCTCTTCAAGGACAACTTAAATCGAGTTACGAGCAATCCTGCAATGCGATTTGTTTCGCCCTATAAAAGTTTGGAGAGTCTATTACAAGATGAACGACTGCCCAACAATAATCTTAGAGCCACCACAAGATCACGTTATGGCAATGGAGCATTTCTTCAGACAACACCAAAGTCAAATAAAAATATTTTCATTAGCAATATACAGAAGAATGCAAGCCAAACTATTATGGCTACCTTGACAACAGGTAATGCTCGCAATTTTAGCATTAGTGATGCTATATTAAGCACCTTTAGTCCACAAATGCCACAGAAACCAGCGACAACAACAACGACAGTCAGAACAACAACGACAACACCAACACCTTCTCCGATTAGCATTCCCACAGAGGAAGAGCATACGACTGCAATATTAAGGCCAACCATTTCAACAATAGTTACCACATCTCCCATTCTGTTAACGGAATCTTCACTACGTCCCAGAGGACGATCCCGTTATACGGCGGCAACAGTTAACTATAATTTGGACAGTATCGATGAGCCCACAACGTATGCGCCCAAGTTCAAGATACCAAATAAAAATACCTATGAGATGAGAAGTTCCACATCGAATCCATATGTTAGACGTAAAGCACATCGGGCCAGAGTTGCCAACAGTTTGCGACAACTATCAGTTTCAGGACCCACAGCCAAGTCTCGAGAGAAATATGAAAGCTACAAGGCAGCTCAGCAGGCCAAAGAATCTGTAAATAGTTTAACGATTATAAATGATATTAATAAACCCAAGCATAATCCAATTGAAAATGAGACCAATCAATTTTCAGCTGATTCGCCGCGTGCAGAAGCCTTAATATCGCATAGACCACTAGAAGTTGGTCAGAGCAATAGCATAGAGCTTAGTACGGAATCATCGGCTATGCCCTACGATATATCTAGCTCTACAGAAGTGGTTGTTATTACCGATCGACCGCCCGTTAAGTATCTATACTCGAACAAATATCGACAGCAAACAGCTGAACGTACACTGGCCGATAGTTTACAGAACGCTGGCTATATAACAACTGGAAATGGTCGAAATAAATTTCGTAATGCTAATGTCTTGGAGCAATTGCAACATTTTCTGGCCGCCAGTGATAGCGATGAGAGTGAATCTCCGCAATTTGTTGACGAAATCTCAGCACCTGCCAATAATGAGATCAAACAAGCGAACCGAAATGCGATGAGATCAGCCACAACAACAACAACTACAAGTACAACTACACCGCCTGTAATACTATCAAGCACACGTAATCCGTATATGGCATCGAAAACGCATCCCTCCAAATTATACTCCCCCTATCCCACTTTAAGCACAGATCCAACAATAAGACAATATAGTAGTACCCCAGAATTTAGTACCGCACCCACAATTTCAACCACTTCAACCTCAACTTCAACCACCTCAACTACAACTGCCACTGCCACTGCCACTTCCTCTGAGCCATTATTTGGTCCAGCTACAACAACTACACGAGTTTCAAGGGTTAACAATGCCATTAAATCGTCGATTGCCGCTGCTGCCGCCCAATCATCTAGCCCAGGCTCAGTCTCCTCCACTTCCTCCTCGACCCATCAATTGACTGGGGTTAGGCCTAACAAATTCCAATATGGCAACAATAATAATAATAATAACAACAACAACCACAACAACCAGAACAACAACAACAACAATGCCGCTGTCGCTGCCGCTGCCGTCTCGGTCAAGTGCTCCGACAGCACACTGAGCGCCAAATGCAACGAAATTCCCTCA
Source organism: Drosophila phalerata (assembly GCA_951394115.2). Classification (NCBI taxonomy): domain Eukaryota; kingdom Metazoa; phylum Arthropoda; class Insecta; order Diptera; family Drosophilidae; genus Drosophila; species Drosophila phalerata. The sequence continues at coordinate 24,968,693 of OX596008.2, read as the reverse complement.
AGGTATAAATAGCGAATTTCTTAATAACGCTCCTCTTACTATAGTTGCTGTTCTCCACTGCATTATTATCACTCTCCTCTCTTATTTTTTGTTTTAATTACAAATTCACCGTAATCTTGTTCTCAACACAGATTTTAGTCTCTTACCAAACAACAACAACAACAACAAAACCAAAACCCAACAAACTGTATTCTTTTATGTAGCTTTCGTTTTCTCATTTTACCCACATTCACCCCCCCACTTATGTAGAACTCTGGTTGTTTGTTGGCTTTCTAGTACGCCTTTATAGTAATTATTAAAAACAAAAAAAAAAGCAAAACCAAAAAGGCAAAATATCTAAAAACTATTATGACCACTGTAGTGCCCACCATATAGTCACATATAGTTTTTTTTGTTGATTTTTAGCGCAAAAGATACAAACATAAGTAAATATACTAAATATTAGCTGCTCTGTAAAATGTTGCAATAATGTACAGAACGGTAATCATTAAAGTACGTAAACAATTCGTAACCGTTAGGTGGTGGCCCTTTTTTAAACTTTTCATTTTTCTGACTACATCAATATTATTTTTGTGAATTTTCTAATTTTTTGATTTCTGATTTTAGTGACATCCCTTTTGTATTTTTATTTTAACGCAAAACATACTTAAATAGTTAATACATATCTACAAAATATGTATGTGTGTATAAGTCACAATAATGTGAGAACTAAAAAATTTAAAATTTGCACATTTATCATTTTTTCTCAATGCACATTTTTGATAATATTCTTTATTATTGTGCGATGTATACGGCCAATAATTGCATTTCTTGAATCAAAATTGAGAATTACAAATTATAGTTTAAAAGCGACAGCTTCAGACAAATTTCAAATGTATTTCATTGTTTTTTTTTATAGTGTAGAGTTGCATTTGCACATTTTACTGAGCATTATTTATTTAGTATTACTTTGCTTATTTCAAGTATTTTTTATAACGATTCAACATTGAATTGAGGAAATTGAATGTCAACAGACTTTCTCCGAAACTGCACTACATATCGAAAATTCTAATGTTTTCTAAATAAAACCAATCAGCTGAGTCCCCAAAACATGGTATTGAACTTCTTTTTGAACATTTGAAGAGTACCACTCAAAGTCTATAATCAATATCTTACAGCGGTCTACAAAGCGAAACAATATCAACTGTAACTATTCTATCTTTGTATTATTCTCTGCTTAGGCTTACAGCCCAATTCCTGCAACACAGACATATAAGTATACTATACATTTTTGGTTCTCACTAAGTTTACAATCAATTGGCTGCTGATATGAAATGCTATTTTATTCACATGTACATACATACATAAGCATCTATATATATATACATATTCACATACCACATTAATACATACATGGGTTAATGACGTATTTAATAACTAATTTGAACTAATCTTTTACTAAGTATTTGTGTAGCAATTGTCCATAAAATTTAATTGGCATTTCGCACGAAATAATACTATTCGCTTATTAAATAAATAATATGTGTTTTAATTTTTTGACACGATTAAATTTAGAAACAATAATAGAAATCGTGGCAGTGCCATATACACCAATCAGGATCGCGATACTGTCTCCCCTCCCAACAGAGGAACCCATCCACCGTGAGTATATAAATAAATAAATTATTTTTTTCCCATATTGCCTAATTAATTACAATTTATAATTGGTGTCAACCCTACAGGCGAACACGTCCGACCTTAAAACCAGCTGGCACGATTGTTTCAAAGGCGCAAGAGTTTGTAGACATTTACCGATATCCAGCCTCACGCCCGGATCCGCTATATCCACAGCCTACGCCGGATAAGACGGCCGCGAAATGTCGTAAGGATGTATGTCTACTGCCTGATTGCTACTGTGGTGGCAAGGATATACCCGGTAAGTCAAATTTATAGCTAGATCATTGACTATTTCAATACTAGGCAAGCTTGGCAAATTAAACATTTTGTTGCTATGCAAAAATATCTCAAAACTGAACTTACTCTACAAAAAATATATATATAGGTGGTTTGAATGTATCGCTCACACCACAAATTGTATTGATAACATTTGATGATGCCATCAACACAATTAACATTGAGCTCTATAATGAGTTATTCAATAACGAATCACGCAAGAATCCAAATGGATGTCCTTGGCGTGGTACATTCTATCTGTCGCATGAATGGACGGATTATGGCATGGTACAGGATATGTACTCTGATGGACATGAAATGGCCTCGCACACGGTCTCGTAAGTTAATAAATATTCGATTTCAGTCATCGGTTTATCAGTCAATGTCAGCCAAAGAAGCATCAGCATCAACAATGTCAAGCGATAACCATAATCCTTTTGTGCCTCCTCTATATGTATGCTTGGTTTATATTCTTATCATGTGCCCTCCTATATTCTTTCTCTACATTCCATTCATCCACCACACCATCAATATTATCGTCATGGTTGCTAGGCGAACTACCGGTTGAAAGTATACCTCAAATTGTACTCTTGACTTTCGATGACTCTGTTAATGACCTGAATAAACAATTGTACACGGATCTATTCGAGAAGGGACGTGTTAATCCAAATGGCTGTCCTATCACTGCAACATTCTACGTCTCTCATGAATGGACTGATTACAGTCAAGTACAAAATCTATACTCCGATGGACATGAAATGGCTTCACACACAGTTTCGTAAGTAGCCGACTTGCGGCATCTAAGAGTAGCACAAAGGATCAATAGCAGGGATCGTAAATAAGTTAAAAAAAATAAAAAAAAAAATTGGAATATCTGGATAACTGAGAAAACCTTGGAATTGGGCATTAATTTTATTTTTTAACATAATATAACCCTTAAAATCCCTTAAATCTTAAATTTATATTTTAAAAGAAATATTAAAAACGATCCCTGATAAAAAGTACACGACAGCTACGAAAAAAAATAAACCCTACCTAGCACACAGCTACTTCCTTACAACTATAGCACCACTATTACATTCTCACAGATACATTCGTGTCAAGATCACACTACTTCTAAGAATCTTACTAACCCACACAAAAGTTATGATTGTAAAGAAATGATCAGAGTTCTAATAACTTCTTCAATCTACAGTCACAGTTTTGGCGAGCAGTTCTCGCAAAAGAAATGGACCCGTGAAATTGCCGGTCAGCGTGAAATCCTTGCGGCTTATGGTGGCGTCAAGCTGTCCGATGTACGCGGTATGCGTGCACCTTTCCTTTCAGTTGGCGGTAACAAAATGTACAAAATGTTGTACGACTCCAATTTCACATACGACTCGTCAATGCCGGTCTATGAGAACCGCCCTCCATCATGGCCATATACCTTGGACTATAAAATCTTTCATGACTGTATGATACCACCATGTCCGACTCGAAGTTATCCGGGAGTTTGGCAAGTGCCCATGGTTATGTGGCAGGACTTGAACGGCGGTCGCTGTTCCATGGGTGATGCCTGTTCGAATCCCAGTGATTCCGAGGGTGTAACCAAAATGATTATGAAGAATTTCGAGCGTCATTATACTACCAACAGGTACGATAAAAAACGAGTTCCCTACATATAATCCTAAAGCGCATATGTAAATTAAAACAAAAATATTGTAATAGGTAAACATGCCCGTTTTAAATGTTCCTCTTTTATTATATTATAAGGGCTCCCTTTGGATTGTTTTACCATGCTGCCTGGTTTACTCAGCCGCATCACAAGGAAGGATTTATCAAGTTTCTCGATGCCATAAACGCCATGAAGGACGTTTGGATTATAACCAACTGGCAAGCTCTACAATGGGTGCGGGATCCAACACCCACGTCGCGAATTAATTCGTTTCAGCCGTTCCAGTGTGACTATTCGGTAGGCAATCGCTTCTGCACACTTAAAGTACAGCATTTTAGCATTTAACGCCTTAAATTAAATTTTAGGATCGACCCAAGCGTTGCAATAATCCAAAAGTGTGCAATCTGTGGCACAAATCGGGCGTAAGATATATGAAAACCTGTCAACCCTGTCCCGACATCTATCCATGGACTGGAAAATCTGGCATTCGTTCATCGCGCATCGACAACGAAGTTGAGGAAACTCAGTCGTAAAACCTTAAACAGCAGTCTTAACAGCCCGATAGTAAAATCCACGCTTAAATACACCGTTCATTTAGATACGAATATCTATTCAGAAAATGTTCAATTAGTACTCAACACCTTTTTTGTTATAGACAGTAGGCCAAAATACGAATTCACTCGTTGGATGTTCTTCATCTTCTTATAAACACACTATAGCTAATTCGTTGAAGGGCAGCAATAAATTGATTTCACTTTTTTTTGGAGCATGTTATTTAAAATTATTTATTCCCTTATTTTATATGTATGTGTACTGTATATTCCTATAGTTTGCTACTTGTATGGAATTGTCTATTAAGTAGTTTCAAAACGCAATATTATCATAAGTTACTTACGTAATTTTAGAATGTAGTTTATAAACTATTAAGAGGTATATCTTGTGTTTATCAATTGAAAAGTATACACAAAATATTGAATCCATTGCCCTTTAGAATATTTTAAATAGTTTGTTAATTGAATTTGTGAGAAATGTTTGTAAAATGTGTTTGTCGTTAATTAAGCACAAAGTTTTCATAATTACATTCATCTAATCATCTAATGATCTTCTATTTTATTTCCTTGTATATACTTAAGTATAATTCACTTTGGAATTCGGTGAAGGTTTTTTTAGCCTTAAACCTTTGGGTATATATTTATAACTCCTACATAATTTGTAATTTTGTTTTAATAATTTCTCCAGTACATGATACAAAAATGCAAAACATTAAAAAATCTGACCTATATATAAATTATACCACAATTCACTACGTCGATTACGTCTACTATTACATTTTATAGTACGATTTATAGCATTGTTGCAGAAAACTAGAAAATATTATTCAAGCAATGTGAATTTACTTTATGGGCATATATGCATATGTACATACATACTTATCATCATCTGAATATTAACTTCATGTCTATCAAATGCATAATATCAAAATCCATAATTGTTGAGAAATTTGGCAAGAAATAAAATCATTTAAAACACCTTCAGCCAAACCTCATATAATCAGCCTAGCAAATAGTTTAACAAGTAAGTCAATGTGAATACTCTTACAAAAGTATTAGATGGATTTGTAATGCTGCAAACTTAAAATGAGATATGATTAGGTTAAATGACTTTATATTTTAAGTACAGACATATTTAAAATTTGTGTAGCTGAACAATTCGCTATAAATTTTATTTATCAACGAGTGAATTATGTATTTTGTGCTAATGATTTTTAAACAAAATGAGTACCTATTAATGTGTGTAATAAAATGATAAATTTATAAATATAATCAACTTGCATTTTCATTGAATTTTCAGTTATTGTAAGGTTTCGAAAATGGTTTTTTATCGATTAAAAGAATGAATAATGTATATAATATATATTGTATTTCGGCTGTATTAATTTCTCTGAAGATTCAGATAAGGATATATACAAAAAAAAAAACAAAGAAATGTTGTATATTGAAATTTATTATATGTATCACAATTCATTTCGCATGGAATACAAATATTTTTGGTTTTTATAAAATTTATACACAGCATAAGTTTACAACAATAATATGTATATATAATAAAACATTATGTACTACCTGATTTTTGTAAAGCTTGACAACGTTTCATACATACTTAATCCACTTTAACGGTTCACAAAATAAAGTATATTGAATTATGACAGCATTCGAATAATACATAGTTAGAATACTGCTTTAAAAGCAAATAAAATTAGTTAACATAAAACTGCATAAATATTCTTAATAAATTAACTTAATAGCTCGTCTAAACACAGGTCTCTACAATTTGATTTACCATCACCAAGCAAACAAAACTACATAAATTCATAAAATAATACATTATACAATTTAGAGTGTAGAAAAAGGATTCATTTTCTTACCCAAAAACAATTGCACTTTAACACTTGTATATTAATACACACATACATACTTAGGTATGTAGTTAGTAGGCCTCACTAGGCATTCTATGACTATATATGAATTTTGGCCACTTAGATGCTGTTACATAGTTGGTTACTAAGTTGACAAGCCGCTAAATTTAAGATCGGGTCAGATTGCTCTGACTTGTGCTGGCCGATAGACCCATCTCATCATCTGATTCATCCGAATCTAGAGGACTAATGCGTATCGCCTGATACCATTTGTTAGTCAAATCCGCCATTTGAGACTTGCATTCATTAAGCTCCTGACTGTTGAATCGACGTGTGAAAAATGGAATAAAGTACTTTCGATCCAAGCGTCCGAAGCGATCTCGAGCCTGCGTAAACGTGACATCCTCCTCCTCAGTTAGTTCAGACAAATGCTCGGAATCGATGGCTTGTCCCCATTCCCTAGTCTTTGAGAGAGATATGGACTTGCTGCGCTTTCGACTCGTAGTTCGTGCATACGAACTTCCATTTGATGAGCGCACAGATCCGCGTGCTCGGCGTTTCTTGCCAGGCTTAAGATACTTAAGCAGCGGCATAGTTGATCCACCCAAAACGAGAGTGGTGAAAAGTACAATTATCAGAGTCGTTGTAATAATGACGCGTCGCTTCTCCTGGCTGTCCAAATGCAGATGGAGTGACAGGGCATAGGAAATGGCACCTCGTAATCCTGAGAACCACATGATGAACTGCATTTTATTGTTAATTTTGTGCTCTCGAAACTTGTTCACCAAATAGGCCAGCGGGAAAATGTTACAGGCACGTCCAATGAGGCACAGCACAATCGACCAGATGACAAAGGATAATTCGACCTGGTGCTTAAATGAAAATATAGCCAGTCCCAAATAAGCAAATACACAGGTCTCTGCAATAAAGGCCAATGTACGCATTGTCTGTTGCATTGTGATCTGAGTTACAGTCGATAAGTTGAAATGCGTGTAATGTGACATGACGATGCCACAGAATAATATGGCCATAATTCCACTCAAATGAATTCCCTCGGCTAAAACGTACGGTGCATAGGTAAACATCAGCATGATGGCAAACTCCAAAGATGGATGCTTCCGCAGATCGATGTGTTTGAGCAACAATGCTGATATCAATGCAAATATCACTCCGATTCCAGCCGATGCAAAAAACATCATGCAAAATGTCTTTAATGCGTTCATCATGGCTTCGCCCGTGTTTGCATCCGCATTCGCATTTATTGTGATGGATGCTGTCAACACAATCGATATCGCATCGTTCAAAATGCTTTCGCCAAAAACCAACATGTTCAATATGGGATCCACGTCAAGGGCATGGAAGATAGCCACCGTGGCCACGGGATCGACTGCCGAGATTAGTGATCCGAATGCAAATGATTCCGAAAAATTCAGTCTAAAAAAAGATACAAAAAGGATTCATTAGAATACGATTAGGATACTAATTACTCAAAGAAAATAGATTGCTTGGAATTAAACTAAACCTATTGAAATTAGCGAATTGGAAGTGATTTAATATCTTAATTTGTATAATTATTTGCTTGTCTTTAATTTTCTGATTTCAAAAATAAAAATAATCATTATTTACGATCATTGAAAATACAGTCGAACTTCCCTAACTCGAACTTCTATAACTCGATCTATAGTTCGTAAAAACTTCAAAATTTACCATGAATGTATTCTTAGTTTCTATAGATAAACTTTTAAAATAATTGCATAACTCGAAATCTCCATAATTCGAATTTTTTTTTGATTATGGTGAATCGAGTTGGGGAAGTTCGACTATAATTAAAATTTTAGAACATACCGATAGGCAACCTCAGCCATTCCCAATAAGTAAATCCCAGCGCCGATTACCAAGGCCGAAATGGTTGTACCAAATATAGCAAAAACCAGAATAGAGCCAATATTCTGAAAGAAATTGCCCTTGTGCAGATTGTAGCCAGACTCGAAGATGATGGGAGGCAGAAGAACGAGAAAGAAGCCCATGGGAGAAAAGACCTCCTCCCGTTTCCAGGTGCCGTTCTCGCCAGACATCACATTCAGCGAGAGTCCAATGAATGCACCGAGAAACACAACCACAATGGATTCGGGCAAATATTGAAAGCCCGTTTGCAGCATTGAGTGGATCAGGAGGATTCCCAGCATTATCACACAAATGACAAAGAAGAGCGACAGCGAAGAATTGTGCTCCTGCTCAACGGCATGGGAATCGATTAGCGATGGTTCCGTTGCATTCAAAGGCGTAACTGAGGGCGTGGTCACATTAGCGGTAGTCCCACTACCATTTGTTGTGACATTGCTGCTGTTGCTTACATTGGTAGCATTAACAACTACTGTTTTATTCTCTGGCGTGGCAATTGTTTGCACAGTATTATCTTTGGTATCTTTGCTCGCATTTTGCACATCTGAAGCTGCAGTATTTGTTATTGTTGTTGTTGTCAAAATTGTGACAATAACAATCACCGCAATCGCTGTCCACAAGTGGCCCGGCTTCTTTTTCATATTTATCTAATTTTTTACACCACACGAATCCAAATTCTTTATTATTTTCATTCAACGAGCCACAAAACACGTCATGAACAGCTGTTTTACCAATCGGTGTTTTACCACACTGGTTTCCGCGAAAAAAGAAAGGTATGCCTAAATAAAATACCACAGAAATAACTATAAAGTGGCTCACAGTTAATTTCAACCAGCATGTAGAAATGGGTTTTATCAGTTAGAACAACTTTCTAAAAATAATGTAATTTAAATTGCATTAATTTTTTTCGTTTTTTTTTTATATTAGTAAACAATTTGAAACTGAAAAATCAACGAAAAATAATGCACGTTTAACTAATATTGTTATCGGCTTATAAACAATGCTATTATTCATCAGTTCGCAAGATTTCCTTTTCAATTTACAACGGTTCACAAGGGTCAATTAATGATAACCCGCGCAAGGGATTTGCCTAGAGGGAATTAAATATATTTAACACGGAACACTAGTCACTAAGCACAATAATTCCTTGCCAATATAAATATGTACATATTTATATATAACTATATATGCGCAACTAGCAAATCCATCTAGGGGGTCAAAATAATTTAAAAGATAATGGAGGTTGTTATTTAAGTTTTGTTCAAAAGATTTTTGTATTTATTATGCAGAAAACAGATTACCGAACGCCTTGATCTTGAGCGACCTTATTTTGTGATTAGCATGACATGAGATTTCTATGGTTTTTTGTTTTGTTATTGAAACAAACAAAAAAAATACTAAAACTGTTGTCATGCTTCCTTTTTCTTTATATTATTTAAACATACGTATTTCATACAGACACGTGTTCTTCTATTTTTCTGCTATAATATTTTCAAACTACTTTACGTAATAAAGGGACAGATAACATACAAATTTTCAATTTACATATTTACTTATAAGTCAGAAAAACATCATGGGATTTTTTAAAAAGTCAATCAACTCATTTTTATAGGGTTCTTATACTGATAAGAGTTACATTTCGCCTAATCATCTTTCCGGATGGCGCTACAATAGTTTATAAATAACATACGTTTGCTAAAAACATCCTCAGTAAAGCGTTGTTCGAGAAATAGTCAACAACTAAAAAAAAAATAAGAAATCTCAGCGAAACGCAATTTTTCATCGTCAAAAATAACAAAAACATTGGTGGAGTATTTTTCGTAAACAGACAACAGGTGGCGCATGTAAGTGTGCAGTCTTTAAAATATACTAGTTTTTGTATTGAACGAAATTTTCAACATATTGGCAACCCTGTGCCGCCCACGATAGTGCCCAAACAGCTGTTTTTATAATCAGCAGGAAAAAACGTGGAGTTGGATTCGGTACGGTAGTAGTGCATTATTAGTAGCTCCAAGTAAGAGAATCAACGTGAGTCTGAAACAACAAGGTACATTATATACAAATATACATATGTATATGTACGTGCATGTGCACAAATTACCACTCCGTGCGATAGAAAGAGAGCGAACCCCAGCTCTCTCTCTCTTTTGACTGACGTCGCAACGTCGCCATCGTTGTCCGAAACGCTCAGCGGCTATAAATTCTGTAGCAGGCAAAAAGTGTGCGCTCTTTTTGTACAATACCGTAACGGAGATAGGACGTGCGTGCTAGTTGCGTTAATTTTTCATTACCCGTCGGCTAAAATACTTACATACATTTAAGAACAAATCTGTGTACACTGCCCACCCCGAGGCCGAATTATATATTTTCTAACACAAAATAAAAAAAAACTAGTTCGTTAACTATTTTTTTTTGAATAGATTTTTGCGTTTTCATTCGCGCGTGTTTATCGGTGTGTATCTTCCTTCGTACATCCGTACATACATACAGTTGGCCAAGAAAGTGTTTTGACGAAATCAAAAGTTTATCAGTTTCTTATATTATTATTCTTGTCTATAATTCTTACAAGTTGCAAAATTTAAGAATAGTTAAAAATAAAAAAACAAATGTGTGATTTTTTTGATTCCGTCAAAATACTTTCTTGAGTAAACTGCATGCACACTCATACAAATGTATATTGTTACCATTGTGTGTGTGAGGTTTGCAAAGGAACGCAGCATAAAACGTGAAATGCGTTTTGTGATTATATAAAAATGAAATTAATAACATTGGCAATACACTGTGCGAAACTGGCAAACACGAGCACACGAGGCAGCAAAATCATCGGGAGAGTTGTGGGGGGAAAATCAATTTATACACATCATCAATAAATGAGTAAATGATTGTTTTGTTTTCATACAGCATTATTTAAATCAACTTCAACAACAACAACAGCAACAACAACAAACATTCAAAATGCCGCAAAAGACAAATGGACACGGAACTGCCAACGGATTCAATGGCAGCAATGGCAACGGCAATTCCTACGACATGGAAGATGGACAGACATTCCTATTTACTTCCGAATCTGTTGGCGAGGGACATCCAGGTGAGTGTACATACATACATACATGCATACACAAATACAATGCATATTAAGTTGCTTAATTTAGCTGCAGACTGCATTAAATATGCAGTATAGGAAAAGAGAGTGAGCGAGAGAGAGAGAGAGACGATGCCGACCTCCTTATTGCATCATACAATACAAATGTGTACAAATCTATATGTACATATGTGTGTCTGTGCACATCCTAAAGATACATATTTACAAATGGCGTTGCATTTGTTGTTCCTTCTACCTGTATTGTTGTCATTTACTAACTAATAGTATGCTTCCAGGCAATACATTTTAAAGTCGTTTATTGCATTCATTCAATTTCAATGTGATCTGCTTAGTCAGTTAGTTGGTAATTCTATTGAAAAACGTGCTTGTTTACTCAGCAGTTGTTAGTGTGACCAACTTCAATTTAAATACGCATACCAATTGGCCGGTGTTTAGGTAATTTGCAAAATACCGCATAATTGAATAAACATATGCATAACTTGTAATTTGAGCATGCGTGATATGTTAATTTGCACTTATAAATAAATATATGTGTACAACAACATGCATACATAATGAAAAACCTGTGAAAAACATTTGTTTATACATTCATCTGTATGTTTCAAATGCCCAACAACTAACAGCTGGTCACTCTTTCTCTGCTTCGAGTGTTTAGTTGTTGTTGTTGCTACATTGAGGCTACCCCGGCAACGTGTTATACTTACATACATACGTATGTACATTTGTACATTTGTATGTGCGAATAGACTGGTGAGCTTGTGCTCACACACAGCCACACACACAGCCACACACACAGCGACATGCGCGCCATGTGCTTGTACCGAGTGCTTCTCTTTCAAGTTACCGGCTCTCTTAAGTCGCTGATCAAAACAAGCGTAATTATTCTATGTACAACATCCAACTGTATGCAAGTATGGGTACATACGATTTGTACCAATGGTCCAAGAAACTGTCCAAGTTCCGAATGTACCAATGTTCTTACTACAAATTCTCATTCAAACACCATTTACGTTATTTGAGACCGTTTTCCAATCTACGCATTTATTTACTTCGATTGCGAGGCTTATCATATTTGCAAAATAGGCACCACGTGTTTTATTTGCTTAAAAAAAACCCGCTTACAGTCTGTCGGGTAACTGTTTTGACTAAAAGAAGTCTATGTTTATAATTTTTAAATTATAGTTGGACCCAATGAAAATAAGATATACGCGTAGTATTTTGTTTTGGAAAATAATTTTCGAATAATCAAATATGTCAATATATTTTTTGGCCAAATGTTTGGGTTTTTAATCGTAAAATTCACCTTTACATACATATCTATACTTATATACATATCTATACTTATATATATATATTTTATGTTCGAGTGATAAGAGACAACAACCTTCAATTTCGATGTGATAAGTTAATTATTGCTTTTACCACTTTTTGAAGCTAATTAAGTCAAGTAGGCTTGAAAAGGAATTTCGCTTTATTTATGGGGTGTAAGTTTATAATAATGTCATAATTTGAGTAATTATGTAGGGCACCATTTATTTATCTGACACTTTGTAGAATGATTATCCTGATATACAAATTATGAATCAATAGAATAGAACTAACTAATTACCCAGATCATCAAAAAAAAAAAAAAACAAATACCGGACATGATACAGCACTTTCGTTTGCTTTTTTTAAAAGTCATTTTGGTAATCAATCGCATGTCTAAGGCAAGCCTCGGGTTATCAGCATCAACGGGACCCCAAAATCGAGAGAGCGACTATTTCATTATACTAAGAATTTGTATATATACTTACAGACAATTATAGATTTAAAAATCAAAGGCGATGCGCCATTAAAGTGATTCAACATTTTCAATAATGTGGCGTTTATTTTAAATATGCCTATTAAATATTTATGTTTACTTAGAAACTCCTGTAAAATCAGCCAATACTTGTATGATTAAACAACTTTTGACCATTCTGGCATATTTTTAAAGTCACACATTTAATTCTTGAGCTTGAGTGTATGACAGACGTTATTCTATATTTTTATTTGCACAATGGCGTCGACGATGCTGATGACAGTATCCAAAAGTTTAGTAGCATTGAATTTCGCTGGCAATCGCAAAATGCAAAAGAAAATAAACTCCATGGCCCCAGAATTTTGAGTGACGACTTTTCGGGACTTGGGGTCTCGGGTATCGGGTATCGTCGGTCTGCGGCAAATCGTCATTAAAGCGGTTTTTTTTAGTTCTCGTGCCTGTCGTACTCCTTGTAAAAATATTATGTTTAAGTCTGTATGCATATTCAATATCTATATTTGTGACTTATTGCACTGACAATTGATTTCTTTATTCATTTGTAGACAAAATGTGTGATCAGATCAGTGATGCTATCTTGGATGCACATCTAAAACAAGATCCCAACGCAAAGGTTGCATGTGGTAAGTATATGTAAATAATTAGAAGAGTTCAAATAAATAGTTCATGCACGTCAGTGTGAGGCATGCAAAAATATATTCACCTTATAGCTTAAAATATTATCTCAAATGGAGATTCATATAATAGTACAAAATAATTTAAAAAATTGAACTAAATAATATCTCGAAGCTATCACTGACATTGCATCATATTTTATTAGTTTGTATATGTTTTAAAATTGATTTGATTCACATGTAGAAACTGTGGCAAAGACTGGCATGATTCTACTTTGCGGCGAAATTACATCGAAGGCAGTGGTCGACTATCAAAAGGTAGTTCGTGAGACGGTTGAGCACATTGGCTACGATGACTCCTCGAAGGGTAAGTGTTTGTATAGACTTAGTATAGACTTTATGGGCGGGTATCAGAAAAGATTCAATTTTAAACGCAATACCATAAAAATCAACTCAAAATCAAAAAGGTTTCGATTGGAAGACGTTGAATCTGCTCGTTGCCATTGAACAACAATCTCCCGATATTGCCAACGGTGTCCACGTCAATCGTGAAGAAGAGGATGTCGGCGCTGGTGACCAGGTATAAAACTATGCAATATCAGTACCCTTAATTAAGCGATTAAGTGATGAGCGAAGAGTGTGTGCTGTGTGCTGTGTGCGTTCGTTTTTTGCGTTTACATTCCGTTTAATGTTATTCTAATTCGTGTGTTTCTCATTTTTACTTTGCTCACTTGATGATTATTAATCAACAAAACTCATAATTTCCTTGTAGTAAAGTTATTACAAAGTGTATTTTAATTTAGATTAGATTACACTAAATTCAATTCAATCTTCAGATAATGGAAAAATTTATAATCCCATAAAACCATACCAAATATTCATCTTATGGGTTATATAAGTTAGGCCGTTCAATTTTAATAAATTCATTAAATCATTTCAAATGAAATGAGACCATTTCGTTTTTAAAATATTCATGCCCGCGCATACTCATTTAATCAGACAGATCATGTCTAAGGGTCTCCTAAAGAGCAGTGTGGTTATATTTAGATTGCTCGGAGACTACAAACAAATTGATTTTGTTTGGGCTCAGATTATGACATCCATTTTCAACATAATATTTTTGGGATCCTAACTGCATAAACTTTCATTTTAACAAATCCATTCAGTGTATATCAACGTGTTTACTTTCAAAAGAAACAGCATATAAAATAATTGCATGCGGCATGCCAACAAAAGAAATCACCAACGTTTTCCCAGGTTTCAGATGAAAGCGATAAAAATATCTCCAGAATTAAATTACATCTTTGGTTCGAATTGTTAAGTCAGCAACGTGGGATTTGATGTTGTATTTGTTTAAGTCTACGGATTCGCCACATTTCAAACGATTTATGTATAATATTAAAGGGGTTATATATCATAACTTAAACATTACTTATCGACATTATATCTCTACGTATTTTTCAACTGTGCTGCGCTATCTACTTTTTTTTATTTCTTTCGTTCCATATATGAAAACAATAACGCGATACACTAACCATATTATGATACCTTAATACCAAACAAAATTCGCAACCCGTTTTTTAAAAACACTTAAAAAGGTTTCGATTATAAAACTTGCAACGTGCTCTTGGCATTGGATCAACAATCGCCCGAAATTGCTGCCGGTGTGCATGTAAATCGCGCTGAGGAAGAAATCGGTGCCGGAGATCAGGTGTGAATTATAGAAACAAGTACAAATTATGTCAGTCTCGGCTAGCCGAGTTTTCAAATACCCTTTCCAAGCAGCTGCATATTCTTTTTCTCTTTCTTTCTATTTTGGTTGTGGACTTCTTTAGTCATTTCATTGCTTTGAAATCATACTTTAGGAAAGGGTGTTATTATAATCAGTTGTACAATATTGTGTTTCATGTATATTATTCTTATTTATTATATGCGTGACTAATCGAGAAAATATGTAATGCATAAATTGCCTTGCTAATAATCGCCTTTCAACTCAAGTACAAAATTCTGTAACGTGCAAAATTGCAATGTTGTGTAAAGAAAGTACATCAAATCATTAAATATACATTATATTATAATTCATATTAAACAGATATATTTGTTTGACAAAGTAATGATCGTATGATGTCTTTTGGCCTTATCACATACTGCTTTTTCGAACTATCATCAGCATTTTCATATATGAAACATAATACATCACATCGTGTGGTATATATAAGTTGTCTATCATGACCCCATCACCGTAAGAGCTCGTTAACTTTTGTATCCATCAATCAAAATTATTTAACAATTCATTTAATGTAGTAATTTAACTAACTTTGACATTGGTTATTATACACAGATCGTAACGATTATGATTTTTAAAATAATAACTACAAAAACAAAATCAAAGTATTTCGAATTGCAAGAATTATTTTGAAATTTTGATGAAACAACATTTGATTAGAACTGTACACCCCACATAAAAAAGGGGTTTTTAACTTTCCATAATTATTACTGTTTCAGGCTTGATGTTTTAAAACTTATAACTGTCATTTACGATCCCTAGTTATAATTGTTAAGATTGTTAGTCAGCCTAAAATTTATCATTACTAACTTGGTCTATCAATAACTTACAGGGTATTATGTTCGGCTATGCCACTGACGAGACAGAAGAGTGTATGCCTCTGACGGTTGTGCTGGCACACAAACTGAACGAAAAGATTGCCGAGCTGCGTCGCTCGGATGTGTTCTGGTGGGCTCGTCCCGATTCCAAGACACAGGTCACCTGCGAATATCTATTTAACCAGGGATCGGCTGTGCCCAAGCGTGTGCATACTATTGTTGTATCCATGCAGCACTCTGACAAAATCTCGCTAGATACTCTTCGCTCGGAGGTTATGGAAAAAGTGGTTAAAGTTGTCATTCCCGCCAAATACTTTGATGCCAATACCATTGTTCACATCAATCCCTGCGGACTGTTTGTCATTGGCGGACCAATGGGTGATGCTGGTTTGACTGGACGTAAAATCATAGTCGACACATATGGCGGCTGGGGTGCACATGGCGGTGGCGCATTCTCTGGCAAGGATTTCACAAAGGTCGATAGGTCAGCAGCGTACGCAGCCCGTTGGGTGGCCAAGTCGCTAGTTAAAGCCGGTCTCTGCAAGCGCTGCTTGGTGCAAGTCTCATATGCTATTGGCCTTGCCGAGCCACTTTCCATTACCGTCTTTGACTATGGAACTTCCCACAAATCACAAAAGGAACTACTGGACATTATCAAACGCAATTTTGACCTCAGGCCCGGCAAGATAGTAAAGTAAGCAATGAATTGTTAATTTGATAATGTGGATTTTTTATTAATATAATCTTTGATTTCTACTATACAGAGACCTGAATCTGCGCCAACCTATTTACCAACGTACTAGCACATACGGACACTTTGGCCGCGCTGGTTTCTCATGGGAGGAGGCAAAGCCTTTGGAAATCAATTGACTAGACGCTGAAATTCCGTTGCCACAGTCGCCGTGTGCTAAAAGATTGAGGACGATAACAGAATCAACAGAAACAACAGCAGCAACGTAATTTTTAGTTTTTAGTTTAAAAAATAAGTGAAGCAATCAAGCAATAGGCTTGGCAGCTTTTTAGACTTTCATTTCTAAGCTAGAAACTCCCTCTTTAAATTATACATGTGTATGTATGTATATGCAACCATTTATACAGTTTGTATTGGGCATATTCGGTTATACAAACAAAAGCACGCTCAAATAACAAATCAAGAGCTTCGGTTTTATAAGAAGGATTTTATGTTAGCGTACTACATCAGATATATTTTCTTTTACGTTTTTATGGTTGTAAAAAAAAATTAATATTTAAAAATGACGACTATGCACATTTTCTTAATATTAATATGTTTTCGTTTGTCGAAGTTGGTATTTAATCAACATTTTAAACAACCTAATAATTGTACATTACTTACACCTTCCAAATTTTGTATTTGCCGTATTTTCTTTTACAAAAATATATTTTTAAAATACATGTTAACGTTTTAAAATTATTATTTTCTGTCAAGAACACCTTCCTGTGCTGCAATAAAGAATGTAGTTTTATACATGCATACAATAATATTTTAATATGTTTGTTATGTGTAAAATAGCTGAAAATCGAAACAATAATGTTTCTAATCTTGGCTATGGGATCTTTATTTATTATATGTTTGCATGTCAATTACAATACAAAATATAATTAAAACTCTGCAATAACCCGAATGTATCAAAATTGGAGAAGTTCCGTGGATAACTTTCTAAAATATATCTTTGCCAAAATTTATTCTTGACATTTAAAAAAAGGATTTATTCTTTAAAGATAGAGTTTTAAAAATGTTATAAATTTTGATGCAATTTTTTTAATTTGGGATTTGCTATTTAAAATAAAACATCGTTACCCCCGAAGCTTGACAAACTCACAACGTAAACAAAAAAAAATATCACATTATTTCGGGAAAAGTACGGAAACTAACTGTTTGTAAGTATCAAATCGATAATAATTTTGGAATCCTAAACGTTTGTACCCATACGGTTTTGGTATATTTTTTCACAAGTTATTTAAATTCTGTATACAAATTTAATTGATTTTGATAAATAAAAATTTTCTCGCTGGACTTTAGTTTTGATTTTAATGCAAAGACTTTGGAATTTTAAAAATTGAGAACTTTGAATATATAGTAATAAGAAGTACTTGTAAAGTTGCTAAGTCAGGCAGACTTGCATTTATCATAAAGCTTCTTTCCTCCTCCAACTCGCTGTCTGAGTCCTCATTGATCGGCTGTTGCTGTTATTGCTTTTCGATGCCGCTTTTTTTTATTTTGGGGTTAAAAGTTTCCAATCTGGTTTTCGATCTGGTTTGATTTGTTTATTAAGTTTTTTAATTTTTTTAACCTGTTTTTTGATTTTTTTCTATAATTTTTAAAATTTTTGAATAATTTTTTTAGAATATTCTTGACTTTTTTATATAATTTTTTTTTCCTCAGAATTAAATTTTCTATCTTCTCTTCCCGGGGGCTGAAGAACTTGAAATCTTCATTAAAATGTTTATTTTAATTTTGTCTAATTTCTAAATTTTAATTTTCATCAAATTTATTAATTTTTATTGAGTTTTTTTTTTAAATTAAATGGCGCGCCATAGTGTCATAGCAGTCAGCTATTATTGTGTGCAGAACATCTGGTTATAATTAAATACTGAATCAGTATTATTAATTAGAATGCGTGCGGACACACTGATGAATATAAGTTTAAGTTGATGCAAATTTTAAAACGCAATAACTTTGCAATAAATTTATAATTTGATGAAATTTTAAAATTCGAAATTAGATATAATTAAGAAAAACATTTTTATGAAGGCTTGAAGTTCTTCATCTTAAGGGCAAATTAAAATCTAAAAAATATAAAAAAATCGATTTCTATATCAATAATAAATTTTAACAAACAATCTGCAATAATTTATAATATTCTATCTTCAGTATTAAGAAAAATAAAATTATTGTGAATACTAAAGACTTCAACTTTGTTTGCATTCCAGACAGACACAGATTAAGTTTATTTTTATTTTTGGATTCGTCCACTATATCGTATAGCTGCCATAGAACGCTCGTACGAAACGTAAGTTTTAGACAAACACTTGTATTGTTTTATTGACTTCTCAACCAATCAATATGCATCTGTTTTATTTATCCTGATGAGTTTGGATAACATCACTTTGAAAATATGTTTTAAAGACAATTGAAAAAAAAACATCGACACAAAACACTATAAATTTATTTTTTATTATTATCATTAATAAAAATGTCGCCTAACCAACAATTATTTATTATTATATTAGAGAATTGTTTACGTATTTTGCACTTCTAACTCGTTTTTATCTGTGATTAAATATAAAGGTACTCAAACTGAATTTACTTTGTAGATTTCCTCATAGTAACTACCTCGGTAGAGATCTTTCGCCATTATGTCTTTGGTACTGCCCCAATTTAACCATTAATTTTTTTGCACGCCAAACTGGTTGCGGGTCGAGATGGTCCCGGAGAATCCTCACATCCTTATCCTCCTCCTGCTTGTCCTGCTCCGCCACCCCCTTCTGTACCATTTGCTATATCGATAGCGCGATTGGGGAAACCCAATTTTTTTTTAAATCGACTTCCAAAATGCAGAGTATGTGTTATATCAATTTTTTAAGAAAATTTCCAAATGGGCGTACTACTGTCAAGTAAGGTCGACAGATCTGCATGTTTCATATTATTTGGTGCATCCTTTCAAGGTACGGTGTAAAACAATTATACTTGGCAACCTGTATTATATGTGTATTTTCAAGTACTATTAAAACTAATCACAAGCTCTGTTACTTAAACCTAGTTGCGGTAAATGGCATTAAGATAATATGTTTCTGGAAATGTTATAAAACATGATATGTGCATATTTAAGTTTATAACTTTATGCTTACTAATATTTTTTCTTATTACATATTCATCACCGAAAATAAGCGCTAATAATTATACGAGGTGAAATTAAAATGTTTCGTCAATATTTGTAAGACATAAGCCCCGATATGATTTGACTCCGTTTTTTTTAACCGTCGTCGTATCAAAGTATAAGCGGCAACGGTAAAGAACATATAGAATCCAATTAAACAGCACACCGACCATAAATAGTTCATGTTTTCAAAGCCAAGAAACACCAACAGAAATTGCGATTTCTTGAACATACAAAACATTTCTGTTTCCTCACAAATTGTGTCACCTCTTCCATAATCGTATAAAGCAGCTACAAGGCCTTCCATGCCATGGCGTAAGAAACTGAGTGACATTAGAAATCGCATGATGGGAGACACGTACGTGTCCTTTCCGTAACCAATCCCATAGATAGAAAGCAATATGAGTGGTACAGCAAGAACTGGTCCCATGAACATGCCATTCTAAAAGTTGGATGAAATAAATAAATTAACAACGATATCAATTAACAAAAACTTGATAAATAATATTAATATTCAAAATTCAATAAAATTCTTAGTGGTTGGTAATTGGTTGGTTGTAATTCTTACAAAAATATGATGCATCAACAAACTTACCACTAAACTCAACCGACTGGATATGAGTAAACCAAAACTGTCCGAGGTGAGAGCCGTTAAAAATGCGATGGTAAACAACATGGCGAATCGAAACCATTCAAGCGGTTGGCTGGACATCAAATACACTATCGATAAATAAATGACGGCCAGGACAAACATTAACGGCATTTTTGCAGTAACCATGGCCGCAAAGTATGAGCTCAATCGATACCATTGATTAAAGTATTCACGCTTTAATAGTTTAATCTCTGTGGGAACTGAAATGATAAGAGTTTTAACAAGAAAACTCTTTTTTATAAGTTTAGATTCTTACATTGTAATAACACCGGCATCATTGGCAAATACAAATAGGCTATCACAATGGTGAACATAAATCCAAAATTAAAGAGAGCTTTTGAAGCGTGACGTCCCACTCCCAGATAAATGCCACCAACAATCAGAGCCAGAATTATATTCATGTAGAACTTAAGTTTAATGTGCGACTGTAAAGCATAGTAATTAAATTTTAAAATTCTTTATTAATATATGTATTTCATACTTACTTTATCTCGCCACATTTGCAACATCATTCGCATGAGCAACAGTTTGTACTGCATCCACCAACTTGACTTTGACATTAACAGCTTTGGATTAATTTCTTCGTCAAACTGTTCGATTTCATAGCACGAAAAGGCGCCCGATGTTGTGTCCGATTTGGTTGGTGTTTTTTTGCCATCATCCACTGGAGGAGACCAGCGTGTTACTCTTCCATTGCTTACGGCTTCCACCATTTGATTATGATAGCTATCCCCATAATCGTGACATGCCACTTCAATGATAAAGTCGGCAGGATTGTATGTTAGTGGACAGGATAATCCCATGTGTTGCATGAAGGGAACAATGTTGGCTCCGCATCCTTGATAGATGCACTCTCCTTCCGCAAGTACGTAGACTTTGTCAAACATATCAAAAATCTTGGCAGAGGGTGTGTGAATCGAGCAGATAACGGTTCGACCGCCGGATGCTAAAATTTTCAGCAATGCAATGCACTGTGAACTAGATAGATCATCCAGGCCCCTAATCGATATTTCAAGAAATTAGATCCAGAATCAAGAATGGAACTAAAGTAGATAAAAATTGAAATCTTACGTTGTTGGCTCATCCAGAAAAATAACGGGTGGATTGTTAACCAATTCCAGCGCAATGGAAAGACGTTTACGTTCCCCGCCGGATATTTTATCTGTCTTTGTATTCTGGGCACCTTTTAAACGCAGCATACTCAAAATTTCATCAATCTAATTAAGCATTAATGTTGGAAAAAGATTAAGAGGACTACTATCGTATATTATAATATATTGATATTTTCTTTTTAAGCTCACCACTTCAAGTTTTTGCTCTAATTTTAACTCATTGCCCAGTTTTAAGTTGGCCGCTAAGAGCATCATTTCCCCAACGGTAAATTGTTGATCCATAACATCCGTCTGTATATTATAATGAAGATGGTTAGCGTACTCAAATGGTTAAAATCATGCATGCTTTACCTGCATAATGTATCTAGACATTTTCCGAAATATTCGCATATCACGCGGACTGTTGTTGACTAGTATTTCACCAGATGAACTGACAGAGCTTTAAATAAATTTATTTTTTTTATTTACTGGTAGCAGTTTGATTAAATAGCATTGCTAAATTACCCAAATCCTGCTAATAAGTTTAACAACGTTGTTTTTCCTGCACCGGAAGGACCCATGATTGCAGTCAGCTCATGCGATCGGAACTCCCCATGAATGTCGCGTAAAATTTGTTTAGTTTTTGATGCTGACACAAAAGGAAATTAAATATTAAATTATATTATCAGTAAAGTTATATTAGTTAATTTACCATTTGTTTGATCGGGCACTTCAAAAGTTAATCCTGCAAACTCCAAGTTAATTGCTGGCCAGGTAGGCAAATATTTTAATCCATTCACTAACTGGTAATCATCTGTGTCGGGCAATTCCACGCTAATGGCATTAATATCACTGCTGTAGTTGAGGGAACTTCCACTCTGAGAGTATGCGGTGGTGCCCTTAACACCCTGTTCAATTTCCATTCTGAATATCAGGATTTGAGATTTAATAAACACAGAAGAACATCATTGCTCGTTCAGTGTCGCTTAGCTTCTGTTTTCCATTTAAAATTTTATAATTGGTTTCACTGTAGTCAGAGATCCGCTTTCACATACTAAGACATTAGAAACAAAGATAATAAAGTCGTACACACTGATCAAAAAATTTTGAACTTGACGGCTATTTTAGCCGAAAAAAAATAAGCTTCTAATATTTATTATAAGAATTTGATCTAAGAAATGCGTCGAAAGTCAAAAGTTCTTAGAAATTGAGTAAGCAATATACAATATAGTAAGATAATTATAAATTGTTTTTCTTTTTACTTTTTTGTTTATTTTTTTTTTACTTAAAATAAAATTAATACGAATATTATGGATTCTAAAAACCAGTTTTCAGCACTACTGAACGATCAAAACATAAACACAAAAGTGATACAAACACATATAATAATTATAATGTGAAGACACAGTTACGTGGTATTTTAAAGTCGAGCAATACTGTCGATTGCTTAGAACATTCCTAATTTGTTTCCCATGATACGCAGAGCACAAACGTATAATTCAATTTGTTTGATAACCTTTTGTATGATTTGAGAAATTTATTGTATACCATTTATACAAAAAAAAAATTTTCATTTGTTGTCCTCATTCAGTATTTAAAATATGCTTTAAGTATTTATAATTTTATTCACTTCGATGGACTTTAACTGGCATTTAAGTTACCACAACTCTATAATTGTTGCAAATAGCTTGCGTTTATCGTCAACAAAAACATTAATTTTTTTTTTTAAATAATGCTTGATTACTAATACATGTACTTAAAAATATGAATATTCCCATTACTCGTTGAATTCTTAATCAATCAATTCTGTTTTAAGCGTATTCTAAAATGTGTGTTTTAACTTAATTTTTTTTTTCCAAATTAATTTAAACAAAACAATTAAAATTCAAACTGGTTCTTTATAAAAAAAAACGTCCGTCAAGATAATTTTTTAATTTGAAAACAACTTGTTTCGGAATATTTAGAATTAATAATGTCTGCGTGTTGGACCGGTGTCATCTAGTACATATTACTTACATATTTAAAAAGGTAAGGTTAGTAAGTACATACTCCAATACGATGCAGCTGTTCACTTTCAAAGCTTAACACTTACTGGCGATACCAGAACATATGCGGGTATCAAATTGCTCTCGTGTTTCGCTTCAATTAAACATACACGCATTTATTATCATTTCTCTCTTGCTTATGAAAACGACCCATCAAGCCTTCTCAAAACAAATTTTGCACTGAACTGAGCTTATTAAATAAATGTATTTCCCTTGCCCCTTGTTGAATGCTGAACGTTTCGAAAAATGAACTCAGATTTTCAATTGATATCGAAGTAATACTCGCACTTGTTCGTATGTGACTAACTGACTAGCTGACTAGCTGACTAGCTGACTAACTGACGGACTGAACGCGACGCGACTGTCTGTCCGATATGTTCTGGTGGTGTGCAAACGAATAACAGATTGTCGGAACTTTGAGTGACTGAGTACAACGTTAAACAAATACTTGCTCAGAGTATTACAATTATCACGTTGCGCTATGCGAGCTTCAGATAAGCTGTTCGGCACTCACTGTGGCAGCAGAAGCATCAGTTTTCGACCGTTATCAGGCAGTGTTGTTGTTTAGCTGCAGCGGAAATAGTATTCAAAACTGTGGCACTCGATAACCGATTGCACAGCCCTTATGCTGTTGACAATGCAACTTGTTCAATTGGTTTATCGACAGACAACAGTTTACTCTAAATTAAGCTCATTGATAAGAAGCCTAATGTACTTAGAACATTTCTATATTTATGTAGTTATTGGCAATCAAACGCGAATCAAATACTGGCTTGCTTCACATAAAGAAATTTGACATATAACACAGGAAATATCAAAATTTAAAAACAAGAATATTTAGTTAAATAAATCTAGGAAGGATGTTATGTGCAAATACAAATTATTAGAAAGCAAAACTCCTGAATAATGCTATATGAAAACTTAAATGGCATTAAATTTATTAGAAATTGTCGTTCATATATATATTGTTTCTGTTCTGGTTTCAAAGCTTCTATCAACGAATCGAATTTAACTTATTATTACACTCTAAACGGTTTTATAATTTCTCATTGAATTTCCTAATTTATGCTTTCCCTTTTTTTCCATTTTTATTTTAGGTACCTTACCTTAAATTGAATTCTTTGTTTTAATAATATTTACATATTGGAATGAGCTACCACTTGCCCTATACACCTCTGATCGCATACATGAATATTCATTAAATTTTTAGGTAAGTTTATTTTTACTTCTGGTAAAATAAGTAATTGTGTACGTATTCTCAATTTTTTTAGTATATTCTATATACTATATAGTCAAATGTTTTTACAAATATTTACCACGCCATTTCAGCTGGCGTGCTCTCCAAGTATTTTGGCTGAATAAATGTAAATGTTCAATTAAAGATGTTAACTATTGTGTATTTTATACTTCACTACTTTTGCTATTATTTGTTGTTGTTGTTGTTATTTTTTATACACATGCAGTGTGACTAATGATCCATGCAAATGCAGTGAAGCGACAAATGTTGAACTTTGTGGTAATTGAGTGATATACTTAAATATTTACTTATGCGTGGATGATTAACTTATTTACTTTGTATGCTCTTAAATATTATCGTAATATCACTGGATACTAAGAACCGAACAAATATGGAAACAAAATATAATAAATAATATGATTTATAGCAATAGAATAGGATTCATAATAGAATAGAATAGAATAGAATAAAAATTGAGTATTAACTTAATAATGATTAAATAAGCTAAAGTGATACAATAAACTCATTATATAAAAAAATCTACACATCTTTGATAAAAATCGAGTTCGATGCATTGAAATGAATAAATTAATCAAATACACAAACAATTATATGTGTACAATAGTATATATTTAAGAAGTCGACCGATTTATGCCGTTCAATTTGCAGGTTCATTGATCGAATTTAAAAACACTTTATGGGTTTCAGTATTACAACTATAATATATGCGTACATTTAATTTAGATATTTAAAAGTTGGCCGACACAAGCGTTGAGTTGCACTGCACTCACTCCACTTTCTATTTGAGTCTGTATTTGTTTCCTCTCTCTCTCTTAAAAACTGTGTTGCGGGCGTTTTTTTATTTGCATGCAACAATATCGACGTCAGTGTCGACTTGTTGCACCGAGAAACGAAAATGTACTGAAAACAAATGGAGAAAGAATAACAGAGTGTCGGCCTGCCAGACGATAATCATACTGATATACATATGTACCTATGTACATATACGAATGCACATACAGACATACGTTCGTATAAGTGCATACAGTACAAATGCACATGTACGCACACTACAGCATGTTGCGCACTTAAAATGAGAGAAAATTCACCCGAGTGGCAAACAAAGAAAATACTGAAAGAATTCTTCTAGGCGTAGAGAGAACATTCTACCTTTAAGTGTAATGGTGTAGAAAATCAAGTTTATTTTTAGGATGACTTGTATGGACGAGTATCAGGATCTCGCTAAAAGGTAAAAAAGAGATTCATATTTTACCTCAAATGCGAAAGAGACTCAAAAGACTGCCACGACATTTTTTGATTTTATTTTCTTAAGCTTAGTTATTTTTTTAGTTTATCAGCTCTGCAAGTATATTTATACACATGTATGTATACTATATATGTATATCTCTTGGCTTTCTTTTTGACCTACCACAACATGATTCGGTTTTGCAGCTGTTGTCAGTTATTATACCCGTCTCTCTTAGACTAGAGGGGTATGCTGTATTCGTTGCAATGTATGTAAACGTAAAATAAACGTTATAATCGCGACAAGATCAAAAAAATGTCACATGTGCTATGGATGTTTGAAATTGTTAGCCAACGTAAGCACCTAAAGGTATGCAGTAATTTGTATACCAGATATTAAATTTCATAGATTAATGCACTTTTATTTAATGTGAGTATCGGGTATCTCATAGTCGGAGATTCGACTAAAGCGTTCTTGTTTATGTTTTCCTGTTGCTCTCGCTTTTAATGTCAACTCATCGTGATTTCTGCTTTGTTTGGCAGCAATCATTAAACGGTTGCCAAGCAACCTGAAAGCAACAGCAACATAACATACATATATTTATATATACTCGAGTATATGTTAAACTATAACATTGGAATGTCCATGCATGTTGGAAGCCTGTAATTTTAACTATTTAACTGCTTACAAATTTATATTATTTACTTTCAGTAACAACAATGTATCTGGTATTCGTAAATATTATGTATTTACATTCACATGCTAAATATTCATACATTGACACAGATCTTGTGAGTCTACTACGCTGTTGACTCTATCAGACCAAAACAATCTACCCAGAAAAATACACAAAGCTATGTGTCACCAATAAGCATACAATGTTTTGTAATTGTAATTTTTTTTTTGCATTTATATATGTGTGATTAATTTCGCTAGTCATCGAAACTGCAGTTGTAATTTTCTTTATGTCTGAAAAACTTCAAAGCAAGTGAGTTGCTCTTTTGAAAAATAACGTCAAAAATTGAACTGATACTAATTTCTGTCGCTAGATGGTGCTCAACAAAAGCTTAATATCTTGAAATTGAGAGAGACAACTGTTAATAACATTTGGATAATAAATTACCTTGGCAGATAAGTCTTTGTTCTGGATGTTGCTAAATAAAAGATCTTAAGTAGTAAAATTTTTCATTATATTTTATTGAACATCAATATATAATAATAAAAAGTAATAAAAAATATTTCCAAAAGCATATTCCCTCATTAACATTTATATGTAAAATTTGTTCATGTAAATATATAACATCCAATACAAAGTTTTTTTGTTATTAAAAATGGCGTTACAAGTTTACTTCTTAATACGTTTATACATATCGTATTTGGTTCTGTTATTACAAATTTCTTTTAAATTTTGGCTTACAAATTTGATCGGAAAGCCCAAATATATTTCCTTTGAGTGTTATACGTAAAGTTGATCATTTAATATATATATTTTGTTTTAAAAGTTACACCTTTTTGTAACTGATGCGGCTGAATTAAAAATCACACATGGTAAACCCTTAACAGTGGTCCTATCACACTAAAACTAAAAAAAGGTTGGAAATACAACTAAAAATGAAGCTATTATACAAACATTTTATAGACTTATAGTGAAATATTAATATTAATAAATTTGGATACACATACATACAGAAAGCTTTTAAACCCAAATGTCAACATTACGTTAGATTACTTAGCGAGTGGTCTTAAGCTTCCAGCGCAAGAAGAGGTAAGCCGAAATTCGCAGAACCACGAAAATTACAATAAGCGCTACAATATCTAGTGTAAAGTTTGCGTTGACCATGTCCAATTCCTCCAACGTTGTGGTGGGCGATTTGAAATGACAGTAGGTCTGGAAGCACTTGAGTTTCTCACGTCCATAGCCATAGGTAGCCAAAGCCGTTCCCTCGAAACCATATCGAATATATGATAGATATGTGATCCATCGCAAGTAAACCGGTATCGCGTCAAATGAAACGAAGAAGCCGGAGAAAAGCAGGAAGGGCACAGACATAACTGGGGCCAGGAAAACACCGTTTTGAACGTTCATAGCAGCACCGACGACGAGACCAACAGACTGAGCCACGAATGAAATCAGTAGGCAGGCTGATAAGAACATGGTGAAACGGAACAATTCCCAGGGCTGTGAGGTATAGAAATATACTATGGATACGTAGATGACGCAGAAGATCGCCTGTAATAAATATAAATAAAAATTGTATTGTTAATTTGTAAGGAAAATAAATAAATTTGCTTACCTGGAATGGTAGATCAGCAACTGATATAGCTAAGTAGTATGACTTGAGAGAATACCAGCGATTAAAGTTCTCCTTTAGCAATACCGGCATTTCGAGTGGGACTGTAAATAAAACATTTAATATAATTATTGACTAATTAAATATCAACTCATCAATAACTTACATGACAAAATAGTTATGGTCATGGATGTGTACATCAAGAACAACATGTTGAAGAACAGAAAACCCAAATTACTTAGCACCTTAGCGCCATCATTTCCAATATCGTAATAGAGAGCTCCGATTAGGAATCCGACCAGCAGATGGGCAAACAATCGCAAATACATAAGAGTCTACAAAGAACAAAAAAATAGATTTAATATAATAAAAATAATCCTTAATGAGGGGTTTTCATAATTTTTTCAAAATCCCCAGATTTGTAAATCAAATCAGTTTTCAAAATTTGTATCTTATTTTGTATTTTTCTTCAACATACCCAATCGCGGTAACTGAAAAGCAGTGTCCTCTTCAAAACCACCCAAAACTGATGGAATTGAGAAGTGGGATAACGCTCAGGTGACATTATCTCCTCCGAGAGCAGAGCGGTTGAACAATTGTCTGTCTTCTCAACGTCAATCATGGCATCTCCCTTCTCGTTGGTGGAGACCACAGTAGATGAACTCAATCCGTTTGTTTCCTTTACAATGTCGTTAACCATTCCATTCAGTAAACCATTATTCATGGTTAGATTTTCCTCGTATTTGCTACCACTGACATTAGACACATCGTTCTTATCCAAAATCGCCTTCAGATTTTGCACTTTAACCAGATCGTTGCGGGCCTTCAAGCCAGCGTAATCAGCGGACGATCGAATGTCCCGTTTGCCATTATCAATGGCCTCGACCAATTTGCGAATGTGATCGCCATGCTCTCCGCAAGACACCTCGATAACATAGCTAGCTGGGTTGTGGTAACTGGGACACTCCAAGTTCAGAGTGGACAGGAATGGCACCAGCTGCTTGGTGCTTCCTTGGTACACGCACTGACCATCGGCCAGAGTGTAAAGCTGATCGAACATTTCAAAAAGACGAGCCGATGGCTGATGAATTGTGCAAATGACAGTTCGGCCGCCAGCGGCAAGCATTTTCAGCAGATGAATACACTGAAAACATGTCGAACTATCCAGTCCAGATGTGGGCTCGTCAAAGAACATTATTGGTGGATTGCTAACCAACTCCAGGGCGATTGACAGACGCTTCTTCTGACCTCCAGACAAATTACGTGTCATCGTGTTGCGATGTTCGCTCAAGCTTAACGTTAGCAGAATATCGTCGATCTGTAAACCAAAAAATAAACAAAAACTTGTTTAAATATAATAGTTTTATGACGGGTAATGCTATTTGAAACTCTTCATATCATTTATAAATAAAACGTGCTATATCATTGTTTAAAATAGACAATATGCCATGAAACAGGTTCTTTTGAGTGTTAAAAATAAATTTCGTTACATTTTGATAAATTATTTTTAATTGACCATTTCAAATTTCGTAAGTAGTCTTTTGTTCAGTTGACTACTGTCTAGACATAGAGTTTCAATTTGCACGGGGTATTTTCTGTTTTTTTACCATTGAATTCTTTTCGAGTTTTGTGAACTTCTTGCTGAGTTTTAAATTCGTTGCCACTGTCATCGCTTCCTGGACAGTTAAATTTCCGTGCAATTGATTATCCTGCATAATGTATGCGGAAAGTTTACGGAAGGTACTCAGATTTCTTTCTGATCCATTCATGGTGACACTTCCTTCGATATTTGTGGTTCTGGAAGTAAAAGAAACATTAAATATTAGAGCAGATTCAATAACATAAACAACAATAACATACATTTCCATAATTGACTACATTTAAAAGTGACATTGTGTTTAAATCGTCAACCACTTTCAATCCAGTTATAGGACTTGACAACTTGCTAATCGGTAAAATATTCAGTTTGCTAGATCATACGATCTGGAATGTGCTTTGATTGCCAATCAGTCAGTTCACACAAACAGTATTTTAAAAAAATATATATACACAGTATGTCAAGCAATTGTTTTGACAAAGTTGAAAAAATTTTCGTATTTGGTATTAGTATTCAAAAATAGTTAAACTCAATTGATCATTATTATTTTGTGCTTAATTTGTTTTACAATTTTTAATCAAAATTAAAAATTTTCGAAAAATAAAAATTATATGCCTTTTTTTTTATTTTGTCATACCAATGTATTTTCATACTAATCACTCTTAGCATGAGCAAGATAAGTACATATTTCGGCATATACGTTTGTACATATAGTATGTATATATGTCTGTACAATCAACACGCGCACGTATAACTGACAGTCTAAGTCTGCTTACTTATAAACACACATGTATAGATGTGTGTGTGCGAGGTTGTTCCAAAGTTCAACAGAGCGGTAGCATTTACCCAATCCCTTTGATCAATATTACGAATGTAGTTAATACAATGAAAATATAATAATAATAAAAAAAACCGCCGATTACTAGCCGGAAACATAAGTTTGTTGCGATCCACTGAGCTTTATCACTTATTCACGTAACTACTACTAAATAACCATTTTTATCTACATTTTCAATGAATCGTTGAGTCACTTATAATTGAGAAGAAATATGCTAAGTTTCGAATGTAATTATAAGCAGAATTGAATGACTTGCTCAACTGTTATGGAAATTGGAAAACTTACTTGTATCCAGACAAAATGTTGAGTAAAGTACTCTTTCCAGCGCCCGATGGTCCCATTATGGCAGTAAGCTCTCCAGATCGCAATCGTCCACTGACACCCTTTAGAATTGTCTTGGAATCTGCAATGAAAATGCACGGTATTATTTTTAATTTTGTACAATGCTTAAAATAACTATTTTTATGTACGATTTCCGTTGGTCAATGACATAAATATTTTGGCAGCCGAAGAGCTGCCACTTAAAGTATGTAATTATCAAGTCTAATATAAAAAAAAAAAATAAATAAATAAAATATATAAGCGTCAATAAACAACAATCGTGCGGTCATTGGCTTTTCTCGATTTTGCTGCCCTCGACAATTGAAAGGTTAAAATATTGATGACAACTAGCCAAACTTTGTGTGGTTTTCTATGAAAAAATTTGTATAATATAATTTATGATTTGATTAAATTGTTTATTCATTATTAGCTACATACTTCTCAGAAGATATTTTAGACAAAAGTTTGCTCTTCATTTGGGTTATAAAATACATCTTGAAACAAGTTATTACATTGTCTCTTAAATAAATGTGTACTTAATTTCCTAGTTAAAGTGTTTCAAAATAATACGATATAATAATATTATTGTTTTTTATAATTGCAGCTTAGCATCATAACCTGAACCTTTCAGTCAAAGTGCACATTTCACACATTTTGACAGCTTACTTAATAAGTATGTTATACACTTAAGCAACCTGACAGCCTTGTCAGTGAACCTCGACAGCCAAGAAACGGCTAGAAGACAACATATCCACTTCGACTGTGCAATATTTTTGCATTTACTTAATGCCTTAAATTACAAGTGAAATGTTGGCCAGCCGGTTGAGACTGTTGGTAATACTCATACTTACAAATGCGACACGCATGACGAACTAATGCCAAGCGTAAAGGTTAGTTCATTATAAATTAAATAAATAGTATGGTCTGTCTGTCAGAGTTTACCAAGTGGCAGACATGAAGTTTCTTTTTAGCCCAGTACACAAAGGTTACAGAGAATGTGGGGCTTGTGACAGTATCTTTATGTTTATATTTTGCTTTTGAATTATTTAATATTTGTAATATTCATTCTTTATTTGTTGTTTATCTGTAAATATACCAAAATTTGACAAAAGAAATCCCTTAACTGCAAAGATACCGGTACTGGGCATCTTATGGTCGAGCAATATGTTTGTACCATATTACTTGTTAGAAGAAGTAATTGAAAGAGAAACGATAAAAAACCGCAAGGCTGCAGCTTTTATATTCTCTATTGCGGCATTTGTATACTGAGTGCCAATTAAAAATGTGCATAGATAAACAAAAGGCAGATGTAGCCATCTATAGTATAATACCCATAAAGTAAATTCTTGATCAGCAGTAACATTCGAATCGATATATTCATGTGCGTTTCTCTCATCGTTTGAATTTAGTATGCATCGTTTAAAAAAAAAAGAAGCAATTTACAAGCAGAATTTTAAAGATGTACCCTTGAGTTTTTTGGCGAATACATATTTTTATGTATCTATGCTACTTTTTAACAATCAAACAGTAAGCAATAAACTTTTATCCATAGTGTGAAGAGGCAATGTGTGATTGTATTTAACATAGGGTATTTTGGATCATTTAGTTCAAAAGCTTTGCCATATTGAATTTTTAAGATTCAAGTATTTTGAAATGTTTACTTTTGAATCACATAATTTGCATGCTAAAATGGCTGCTGTTGCCTCATCATTTCCCATCGCAATTGTTGTATTTATTTGGCCAAGTATTTGTGGCACGTATGATTCTTTTGTTGGAATTCCAATACTCTATAAACAATGTAGCTCTGTATATGGGTAATTCTGCGCTGGATGTGTTAAGAATTTTAAAATAAATATATACAATTTGTAGTAAATTGATATTTCTCGACCTTTCTATTAAATGCCTGTTACTGGCATCAGCAGCTACCTTTTTTTATATAACATTTATTAAGCTATAATTGAGTGTGGCAGTACAAAGTTTACGATCTTATAAAATGTCTGATTGACAACCGGTTACGATATGAAAGGGGTCTAAGGTTAAGCAAATCTTCTTAGCTATTAAAGTCCCACTCTGAATTAAATTACACTCCTTAAATGACAGAATATGGTATGAATATGAAATGGAGAATGTCCAGTGCTCATCAAAAGCACTTAAGGCCTAGCAATTAACGGGGCTGAAGTCCGTGCTATGTAGTACTCTTATAATAATTAATTTACTGACACCTGAGAACAAAAGCAGCTGTGTCGACCACACTGTGAGTCTCTAGGAATACCTGGTAAATTGATATACTTTTAGCTTATGTAAGAGTTTATTCATCCATATTGTATTAATGTACATATGTATCTATTGTGTTGATTGATTATATTTATGACCTGAGTTTTATCAGTACATATATAGAATCTAATTAGAGGGGTTGACAAAATCTGATGACGTTAATGAAATTATTTAATCAAACCTATGCAGGCTATGTTCGATATATTATATAGCCGCAAGAATAATTTTAAGAACCAAAATGACACTATAATAAAATAAAAACATCTTCATTCAAAGGCCACAAATTTTTTTTCTTTTAGAACTATAATATTTAATTAAAAAAGTATTTGTATACCTTGTTTTTGAATTCGGTTTTTTTTTGTCGGTTTATGTTATGTACTTGTAAAATTACATACATATTTTTAGAAAGTCAGCTTATTGAGAAGAAGCATATGTCCGATGTCTCCTGTCCATCTCTGCCTTAGCTTCTATATACATATGTATATGTTGCTCTTTGCCTACATATTTATGTTTGTATCTGTTTATATATATATACAGATATATACATATGTACTATACTTAGTATGGCAAAAACAGGCATACATAATTCGCATGTGGAACAACTTGTTGACTGTCCCCAAACAATTGTCCGGGGGTGAATCGGTACGTGGTTTTATCTATACACTAAGTGCCAAGGTGCCTATAATTACTCAGAGCTACTACGAGTGACCACCAAGTCCAAAGTTCCAGTAAACTTTGCCCAACATTGCTCAAGCGATGTGGCAACGCTGTTGTACAATTGCTGATTTGGATGGAGAACAAAGAAAACAGAAACTCGTACAGAGCGCATCAGACAAAAACAAAAGCAGAACTGGATTGAAAAGAGAGGAGAAACGCACAGTGCTTAATAAAAGCAAAATCTTATTAGCTAGCTGCTCTCTAGCCTCATTAAAGATTAAATATATCTTATATTTCTATTCATATCGAAATAACAAAATAAATTTAAAAATAAACCAGATGCAACGGAGTGCATTATAATACTACTTAAATTTATTAAATTTATATTTTGTTAGATTTAGAATTCAGTACTTACTGCTTCCGCTGCCTTCCTTGACTCGATATGTCAGATTATGGAATGCCAAATCCACAGCAGGTCGTTTGGGTAAATGCTGCAGGGTTTTAGGCTGTGCGGGCACAATCTGGGCCTTAAGATGTCCTGCACTTCCATTTCCGCCGACGCCCAATCTGTTGTCGTTTAGAAGATTTTTATTTTCGTTCGTAACCATCTTGCTAATCGTTTGTTAGCCAAGAACTGTATATATGTTTATATTATGAAAACTACAAATTGTAACCACATGTATCACTTTGAACGTTATCACAAAATTCTTTCTTTTGATTCTATGAATTTAATTTTCTTTTGCTCCGCTATTGAATAGCCACCCCTTCAATAATCCGTATTTCCACCACCGTCCTCAGGTCGGTCTAAAGAAAATTTTCCACCCGTTTTGTATAACACACGACTATTCTGGTTTTCGAGTTTCTAGTACTTGACACGGTCGCGTCGCGATCACAACTGAATGCGTCGCAGTTGTGGGCAATGGAACAAAGCCAAAATTCGAAACGAGCGAAACACTCACCACCACACTTACAGTTTATACACCCATACAGCCAAACAACTGCTCCACTGCTGACGCAAGTGCCTTAAGCTCTGAGGGTGGGAGCGCGATGGCTATAGTCAGCCTGTGTTCTTACTCTCTGATTGAGAGAGAGAGAGAGAGAGAGAGCGGAGCTCTGTGTTAAATGAGAATTCCCATAGCTGAATTGATCGGTTCTCAGAGCAATAGTATATTCAAGTATACAGATTGCTTTATTGTTTGCATACCGCGGAAATGTCTACATATAATAGATACATATGAATCTCTATATATATATATATATATATAGATTGTACATGTGCTTTATTATTATAACTAAGCATGTTTATTACTGACCAGCTAGTATCAATCGATTTATTAGTCAGGCTCATATATGTAGTTCGCTAATAATTGATAAATTAAAAGCATACCAATTACCTTGGGCGCTACTAATTCATACTGCTTTTGTATGCTTCGGAAAATACTTTTCGTCTGGGGAAAATACAATCTTGATACAATCAACAGGCGTGTATATATATTTTTTTTATACATTCTCTGTCCTTCAAAGTGCGCCACTTTTGTAAGGTAAGGCGAGGCACTTGTTTCACTTCCAATCATTCATGTTTCTTATCAAATATATATGTATGTACATATTATATAAAATATATTTTTCATACATACGCATTTTAACATACTACATTTACTATTTCATTTTTTTTGCACTCCAATAAATATGTTTGTTCACTGATAACAATATTGAACACAGAAATTAATGTAGAAATTAGTGGCTTATTCATTAAAGCGCTTCCCGATTACTTTTGCTATTTCCTTACTATTATCGTTAATTGATAGAGATAAAGGAATAAGTAATAAATAAAATTGTATATTAATAAGTTTCTTGATGATTCATACTGGCAAATTTTAAGCGCTTTTAAAAAAAACGGTTAAAAGAAATGTATCTGAAGACATTTTAGACCCTATTTAGCTAAGGTCCTAAATGTAATTTCAGTATAATTTGTATAAGTAATTATAGTCTCGTAAGACCGTTTATTTTGAACTTAGATCTTTGTGAAAAACTAAGTTGATATTGAGGTTATAGCAAACGACTTCTGTACATACGTAACTTTGATAACAAATGGCAAAAACGAACTTTGATACTATTTATTATCTGTACGATTACCAACCAAGTTCATGTCGTTATATGTACATATGTCCAGTTTGATAATTGGATATTACAGATAAGGTCTATTCTTGTTATTTATGGGAGCTACATTTTATTATTGCTGGATGGTAACAACAATTGTTAGCGGTCTTGACTATGATGTGCCTTTTAATTGTTTTTTTTTATGGCATCTATTTTCTTATACTTTTATGTATAATAATTCTTTTAATATATTGATACATAAATGCTTTTAGCTTGCTTAACTTGTTGAACTTGATTCCATGAACTTAAAATAGGGAAAAGTGTGCATTTTAAGTGATATCTACACAATGTTAAACAGCACTGTTACTTGTCTTACAAAATGAATGACCTGAAGTTTTGCAACACAGGCCTCTAAACATTGCAAATTGCAATGAAAACAAACCGGTTTGGCGTATATTCAAGACTTGCATTAAAATAATTTTCCAAGCGCCGTTCACTATATACGTCAGTTATATGTCTATCTATTAATTTTTTCCTAAGAGTTTTATTAAAACCATTGAGGTTTTCCACTTATGCAAATAGGCTAAATTTCCTCGTACTGTGAATGTTCCCAATACACGCATTCTGTGAATATTGCACTCATGACTTTTAGATAGAAAACCAGTATTAATGAAAAACGAGTTTTATTTTATTCACTGGTTGAACCTTATTTTAAGCCTATAAAGGTTATTGCTAATTTGATTACAGAGAACATACCTACATAAATATAAATTGCCTGCATTAAGAATGCATTGTAAATATGTAATAAATATGTATATGTATATATGTAATATTAAAGACAACTACTTACAGATTGTTATTTTCTAAAAACTGTTCCCAACTATAGCTATCCATGATTTTGCCAATGATGATTTTTTTTTTTGTTCAAGGGAACTAAAGAAAGTATTTCACATCGCGTTCATTCATTTCTTTGTTTTAGCTTGATAGCCTTATTCAACAAGTGTCTGATTCAGTTTATACATAAAAAACTGCCACTTTTTTGGAGTATGTTTTCTTATCGACGTTATATATATGTATATTGTACTTTGACGTAGCCCTAACTATTGTGTTTTTTACGTTTGAAAAACTAAGACCGGCCGCCACTGGAAACGATTCCACACAACTGGAAAATCATAGTACGACTGACAACAAATTGTGCAGCAATTGCAAACACTCACACTTACACAGAGTATGGTGGAAAACAATACTCATACATACACACATATGTACGTATACAGACAGCTGTTTTAGTGTGTGGGAAATAGCAACTTGAAGCTTAGCCAAAATTACGTCAGGCAGACTGCGATGTAACGAATACAAGAAAAGCCACAAAATACACACAATTACATATACACGTATGTATGCATGTATCTTTGTATCCATATTTGAATGTATCTACGCTGTGTATATATATATATATATATATTTTAATACATAACGAACAACAGTATTTCTTTTCATCGTTATCAACGTAGTTTTCCGAACCGCTTTTACTTGTTTTCAATAAATTGGACACAAGGAAAAATGGCTAAAGTCTCTTGACAATATATCCTATATCTATATTTAATACTATCTTTATACCGATCAATAAAGTGCAAGCTACAATTAAAAATCACAAAAATTTACTTCACTTTGCTATATGTGTAAGTATAATTTCATACAGCTCTAATAAACTTATTTGCTTAAGTACAGGGTATGCAACTGTGTTCTCAAAAATATGGTGCATACTTTCAGGATGCAGCTTAAAATTGTCAGAACAATTTACGGAATTCCGAAATATGGAATGCCCCATCAAGTCCATTTCATATACTATATAATAGAATTTAAAATTATGGCATACTATTACTGTTATGTTACATTTAGAATTCAACTGACAAATGTTAGTCCAACTTTCAGATATAGTTATAGAATTTATAAGAATTAGAATTCTCAAGTGCTGTCTTGCTTATAAATTAAAAACATTATTAAAGATTATTGCATACTTTGACCATCAGTAAAGAAGCCTTTTGATAAGTACATTTTTCGGAAACAAGTTTGTTTACCCTTTATATGGTTTCAATTTGGAAGAGGCGACTGTATTTTACTCTGGAAATCAAGAAGTCTTATCGCAGAGCACTTTGAGCTTTGCATCCCACAAAGCACAACAATAACAGCTGGTACAGTGCATACATATGTACATATTTGCCTATGCTGATTACATTCGGATTCGGATGTATGTACATATATAGACACCGAATGTTGTTTTTATGTAGACATGGTATGCTTAGCATGCAGCACGGGAACAACATATAAATGGACTTTGTACCAATGATGTTCAGAGTGCTCTCTTCGGGATTTCAAAGAGAGAGCGCATGTGCCATACGTAATAGTATCAGCAGGCACCTGCTGCAGTTGTATGACCTGAGACAGTGTTTACAGTTTGATAGAGGTCAAACGACTACATGATGGCGGCCGTGGAATGATAAAATAAGAGAATGCGGGTAACGGGGCAATTGTTTGGATGTTGATAGTATATGTATGTATTGTATAAGGCGTAAAATGAGCGAGAGTTTGCGCATTGGGAATATTAATGCTCTCTTAGTGTTTACATTTTTTTGCTTCTCCAGACTAGTTTGTACAGTGAGCTCCACATATAAGCAAATGTAAAAGAACAATCTTGAAATAAAATTTGTCTGTGTATTTGATAAAATATTTAAGGAAAATACTTTAGTTTTTAGTTTTATCACAACAATTTAAATTTACTATTATCTTTATATGAATAAAAAATATGATAAATTAGTATTACAATTTTTTATTTAATTTTGTAAGTTTTATTAAAATAACTCAGATTAATAAATTAAAAATTGTTTTACATTTTCAGACAAAATTCAATAAATTGTATAATATTTATTTTCAAATTATTATCTTCAATTGAATGGATTACATTCTAATAAAATTAATTAAAATTATAAGATAAGATCATACCATATAAAATAAAAGGTATCTAGTAGCCTTAATTAATGCTTGGACCCTACAATATATATGTCACTCACTTGCTCTCGGAGAATGCTATGACACTTGAGTGTGAGTACACTTTGTTGAGACTCTCTGTTGATTTCTTTCGGTATGTGTAGGAGCTGTGTATGTTTTGGACAAGCTCTCGTTGGTATCACTGTAGGACGCTTCGTCACAGCCGATGCCGATGACTTCGTCAGTGCTGCTGCCTTCGTTTCGTTTTTATCGCGCCGTCGACTGAAAATGCGATAAAGAAAAATCGAGACTGGCGAGCCAAGCGAGAAAAGTGAATGTTGTGTCGCGAATTGTATTCACAAACCTTCCTAACTTCGTATAGGTTGGGCGTCCCAAGCCGTCGTTCTGCAACTGACTACTGAACTACTACAAAACTGAAAACTGAAAAAAAAAAAAAAATAAAATAACAGCGCGCAAGTTCGGTGAAGGCAACCAAGAAGAGAAATACAAAATTAAAGAAAAAAAATATATAACTGTACAGTGCGACTAGTGCAAGTTGTAAGTTGAGCAAAATCAAATGTAAATGCATACAAAACACATATACATACATACATAGGCTTTATGCATGTTTGTAAATGTAAAGAGTTCAAGGGAAACTTGACCAGATCGAAAGTAATTGCAATTAAATTCAGTGCACTCAAAATCAAAAGTGAAATTTAAAACATTGAGATGACATCTCATACGCAGCAGCCTCACAGGCTTTACCTAGTCATTATCCTTGAACTTTATGTATACACATATACATACACAGAAAATTAAATCCGGGATTTCTTAATAAAATCAATCACAAACGGTGTGAAAATTTTGAGGATCTCGAATTTTCTTAAACTTAATAAATACAATTTTCTTTGGTTTCAAAGTTCGTTTCGTTTTGTTAACAAAAAATTTTTTGTTTTGCCAGTCAAATATTAAAGTTAAGACCCTTTCGCGCCGAGTACCACAAATTCTTATTATAAGAGAAAATTTCGTGATATTTAAATTGTGTTTTGTTGTAATGTTCCCTTTAAGTATTTTCAAATAATTTATTTAAATTTGATACCCTTAATTAAAGTACGGTTATCCATTTTGATTTAATAAACATTTTTGATTAACTGCTTTTTTAAACCTGAGTCATTTAGTATTTAATTATCCTGAATATAAACTTAAAAAAATATCGTGCTAAAATCATTAATTTTTTATTTGAATTTATAATGGTTTTTGTTTGTTTGTTTTTGATGTTTTTCCGCAATACAACAATTAAAATGTAAACATATCCTTTTTTCCACTTCTACTCAAGCATCACAATGGCATTCCGTGTTGCTGGACTCTTTCTAAAAAAGGAGCTCACTGCTCCCGTTAAACAGCAGTTGCGACTGCTGAGCACTTCGAACGCCACCAGGGCTCAGTTTTTAAACAATTCGCCCAATACAGCACTGGACAAGAGCATTCTCCAGCGGTATAAGAATCTTGAGACTCCTGCGAACCGTGTGCAAGCTACATACCTTTGGATCGATGGAACTGGCGAGAACATACGTCTAAAGGATCGTGTGCTTGATAAAGTTCCCAGCTCAGTGGAGGATCTACCTGACTGGCAGTATGATGGCAGCTCAACTTATCAGGCACAGGGTGAAAACTCGGACACAACACTGAAGCCGCGAGCCGTTTACCGCGATCCTTTCAAGCCGGGAAAGAACGACATCATTGTCATGTGCGACACTTATAGTGCCGATGGGAAACCAACGCCATCAAACAAACGTGCCGCCTTCCAGGATGATGTTAACAAAATTGGCGATCAGGAGCCGTGGTTCGGCATTGAGCAGGAGTACACACTATTGGATGTCGATGGCAGACCCTTCGGTTGGCCCGACAATGGTTTTCCGGCACCACAGGGTCCCTACTATTGTGGTGTAGGTGCTGATCGTGTCTATGCCCGCGATCTCGTGGAAGCTCATGCTATTGCCTGCCTATACGCTGGAATCGATTTTGCCGGAACAAATGCCGAGGTGATGCCAGCACAGTGGGAATATCAAGTTGGTCCTAGCAACGGCATGAAAGCCAGTGATGATCTCTGGGTGTCCCGCTATATTCTCCAGCGCATTGCTGAGGAATACGGCGTCGTTGTCACCTTCGATCCCAAGCCCATGGAGGGACAGTGGAATGGAGCGGGAGCACACACAAATTTCTCGACAAAAGCCATGCGTGCTAATGGCGGCATGAAGGCAATCGAGAAAGCAATTGAGAAATTGAGCAAACAGCACGAGCGTCATATCAAGGCATACGATCCCAAGGAGGGTAAGGATAATGAGCGTCGTCTGGTCGGTCGCTTGGAAACATCCAGCATTGATAAGTTCTCGTGGGGCGTTGCCAATCGTGCCGTTAGTGTTCGGGTTCCTCGTGGCGTGGCGACAGCTGGCAAAGGTTACTTTGAGGATCGACGTCCAAGTTCCAACTGCGATCCTTATGCTGTCTGCGGTGCGTTGGTGCGTACATGCCTATTGGAGTAGGAGAATAATTAAGAGATTATCAGCACTTTGTGGGCGTTCAATTTTCAATGTACATATATACACAAAAATTATACAAAGCTGAATTTGCAGCAGCGTTTGGCCTATCTGTATAATTTGGGCTATTTTCCGATTTGAGTAAAATTAAGAATTGTTGCTTGTGTGTAAGAAGAGAAAAAAATTATATTGTGAGATGAATTATGTGGCTAGATTATAAGAAATGCAAGCAAGCGATTAAGCAAAAAGTGAAGAGAAAAAATACCGAAATAATGTTCTGCCATAAATATGTTTAACAAATTATGTATAAATAAATATTGCTTTACTCTTATTTTGTAATTTATGTAATTTGTAAAAATTAGTTTTGAATTTTTTGATTGACAAAAATTAGTTATTTTATGAATGTACAACACATGTTAATTAATTTTTTTATTTCACATTTATGTACATACTTTTGCTCGCTTGTTTAAAATACAAGTGACGCACTTTTAAAAATGCATTTTTTAAGTGTTAATATTAATTATTTTCCATTATGAAAATTAACTGTGTACACTCGGAACAAAAGTAAATATACCAAAAAAGAAATGTCACATGATTCGAAAAATGAAATGAGATGACCTTATTCAAGATACATATTCATTAATTCGTGTATATGCTCATGAGTGCCATATTCAAGAGCTCACCCGAATATATTCTGAGTACAATATCGATTAGATGTTATTGTATACAAAATGTTAAACAAGAAAAATTTTTTAAAAACTAACGTAGGTTGTTAATCACTGTTGAATTTCAATACACATCATAATGCATATACATACGTAATATCAATTATAATATCAACTAACCTAGCTAAATTAGAAATGTATTTCTTTGAAAAAGTCCTCGATAAAATTTAAATTAAAATATTCAACCATGAAGAATATTTCTCTTTTTTGCTTTTAATTTAATGGTGGCGGGTTATAAAAAGAAAAAAAAAAAGATTTGTACGAGAAAGTAATTGACGATCGCCTGGTTGTCATTGCCCTGAGAGAATGAAAATTGTGTGCTATTATCAAGAAAAATAATTATAAATAATATATGTATATACAAAAATATAAAATATATGTATAGTATATATAAGAATGATCCAATGCAATAAGTACACTGCAATTGTGCACTTTATTTACTTGGTCGTGCATTAATGACAGGGCTTAACATTTCACAATCAAATATTGATTAACGTTACAAACACTTCAAGTATATAGTACAGCAGCGGCGAAGTGACCTTAATCGGATGTAAAAGGGTATTCACTCATTTAGATAACCAAGCCAACATTTGAGTAAACAACAAAATGGTTGAACGCTGCACTTCACCTTGAGGTGACGACATTTGTGACACTTGCACTGGCGATTAATGCATTAGCACAGCTTGTTTTTCTCTTGCTACTGCACAGTCCCAGATATGGTCGGGTTTTGCAATTTCCTTCCCTCTATCTGTTTGTTTTTTTACTATACAAATATTTGCTCACATGTTGCAGCTCGCGATTTACTTGTTTTTTGTTTTTTTTTTTTTATTACTCCATTGCATACACAAATACAAATGCGAATACACTTACACTTATAAATACTAACTTAGACTGCAAGTATGTAACTATGTCGATTGTAATCAGTTCACCAGCCATCGGTTTATTATTAAAATCAAAAAATACACGTGTTGCAATATTACTAGATCATAAATATAGTATGACTTATATGTATATATTGTAGATTATTGTAAACTGATTTTATATATTTTTCATCATGTTTCATTTCCCACTTGCATTTACAAAAGTTGCAAGTATATAGTTGTACAAATACATGTTTCGATTTGATAAGGCCATTTTTTAACGTTACTCAAGCAAATTCCAAAACCTGTCAGTTTTTAAAATTCCATAAACAATCGTAAGTATATGCCTAATTATGAACGCAATACGCTTGATTTCCGCACCAAACGCTATTTAAATGAATGAAGTTTATTTATATGCGATAAACTAGTTTCTATATGTTGACATCTTACAATGCAGGTCTTTCGAGATCAACTTCTGTTCAAGCTTGTCCAATTAAGTTTTTCTTTAGAAGATTTGCATAAAAATAAAACGAGCTACAGCTACACACATTTAATACATGTATACTTATATATTCAGAGTCACTTTGAAATTCCAAAAGCTCCTACACTTGATGTTATACTGCACTCTGGCTTGAAATTCCGATTTAAAAACAACTTGACTCTCAATTCATAATATTTTTCTATAATATGTGTGCTGCAAATAATATATTTAATATTGTGTGAATGAAATTAAATTAGTTTAAAATATTCACTATTATAATTAAGACTTTAACTAAGTACTTAACATTATTAAACATTTTTTTTAATTTTTACACTGAATGGAAAAAAGGTAATCAAATATGTTTACAATTGAATATTCAAAACCAAGCGAGATTACTGAATAATTTTCAGAAATGGAACGATTTCCGATGGTCAAACAGCCGGTCTTAAAAATTATTTGGGCAATCGATCAAAGAGGCTTTAAATGAAGTTATAAACGCGTGAAAAACATATAAACAGAGACGGCATCGTATCGTACAGAGAATACAATAAGCATTCACAAAATGTTTGTATGCATTTGCTAATATTTTAATATGTAGACTAATTAGTACTTCGCCGACGTATAAAGTCCACAGGCGTTTGATAAGCCGGCTATCAAAGGTTTTTGCTTTACG
The DNA here is from genome assembly GCA_951394115.2 of Drosophila phalerata. Taxonomy (NCBI): domain Eukaryota; kingdom Metazoa; phylum Arthropoda; class Insecta; order Diptera; family Drosophilidae; genus Drosophila; species Drosophila phalerata. The sequence continues at coordinate 24,924,155 of OX596008.2, read as the reverse complement.
AGTTTCTGTGATCTGCGCGATACGACAACGCTGCTTTCTTAACTCGGTCAGTAGATGACAGAATGAAACTATCAGGCATCGTTATCGGGCTGTCATAAATCATTTTTTAAACTCGTATGCCACTGCAAATGGCAAAAAATGTTAAGATTCAAACATTAGATTGATTTAATCCGAAAAATAATAAAAAAAAATTTTTTGAATTTGTTTATTGAAATAAATATTAAACATGAAATGGCACACGCTCACGATGCGTGATAGTGAATTCAGCTTGACCGTAAATTGTTTATCAATGTGTAGATAAAATGACTCAGAGTGAGAAATTATCTATAAATACACACTTGTACTAACTAGCTTCTAAATAAATATCAATGCGATTTACTATCGCTTGCAGACGTACTGGAAGAAATCAGACTTCTCTTTAATCATTATCAGAATCGTTAATTGGGGCAGTTGTAAAAGGAATACACCACAGCATTTACCGCTAATTACTGATATTAGGTAAGGTTATTCCGAATAACTGGCTACGTCACACATAATAAAAATATAAAAAAAACAAAAACATGATTATATTGGTGTCGCTCTCTTTGCTGGTGGCTGTATATTTATGTTTTTGTTTTTTTTTTTATTGTGTCAACTGGCTTTATCAAATGCCTATTCACCTGTCAATTACGATTATGGTTCTTTGGTAATAAAAACACTTGCTTGAGTACTTGAGGAATTATGGTCTACATATGCTTGCGCTCAAGTGGTTATTTAAACTTAATCTAAAACAGCGACATTAGCAACGAGATAAATGTCTACGGATAGGAGTATAGTACAATATAGAATCTTAACTATTTAGTTTTTGTTAAAACTACTATTTACTAAGTACAACTTTCGTTTTGTGGTCAAATCTAATTGGTCACGTAGGTAATTTATTGAACAGTTTTAAAGTTTTGTCACAATCAACAACTTTAAATGATTTACTACAAATTAATCGACGAGTCGATACCATTTTCTAAGTTCTTAGGCGCATTGCAAGTAGGGTATACACGTACAATGTAGGGTAGTCAATTTTTCAATGCATTGCCTTTTATCAAAGACATTTGTCAATTTTGTGAGGCTTTGCAGCAGTCACATGAAAAACAATCAAACATATGTTTCTGTAACATACGATTGTGCCTATTTATCAGTGATTTTATATACTGTACAAGAAGCAACCAGTAAGGTCGTTACAATTAAGGTGATCGACTTTTAAATGTCCAGTACCAGTAACTTCGCAGATGTGCAGTTTAATAAACATTAATTAAATATATTTATAAAATAATATGGGTCACACAAATTCATTTTATCAAAAATTCAATTTAAATCGCAATTTGAATATTTTATATTTGTTTTATTTAATAATCATTTTTTTTACAACATTTATGCATTGTTTTAATACGAACAATATTTATTTTTTTTATATTTGTATTTATTTGACTGACTGACAAACCCAATAGTCTATGTACCCGTCGGATACTGAGCTAAGAACAAATTTGACATTGGACATGGTTCATCTTTGGACTACTCAAAAAAAAAAAGCACTTCAAGTATTAGCAACTACATATTCAGGTTTAGTGACTACGTGTAGGTATTAAAATGTATTTGTATTAGCATGATGAAAGAGAGTAGAGTATAAATTGCCCACTCTCACTTAATAGGTATATTGCACTCATGTTCGACTTTGACGATAGCATTCTTGTCGTATACGCAGCACACGCGAACCGATTCTTTACGTCATCGGCTTCGCACGCGTCTACCAAGTGATCTTCTCTTTCTTTGGCTGATTAGCAGTGTGAACCACACAACACAACAAAACATATCAAACACTACACAACAAAGAGAGACCGGCAAGTTGGAACGCATCTATATTGATATATATATGTTAGTTTATCATCTGGGGAATGACTGGCAGTGTCTATTATATTTTAATTGTCGTTTAATTTAGATTAATAATTCTTGTTATATTTATAAATTAATTGTCACCAATTAATACTGATAGAATGGATCATTACTTCATGTTTATGATAGAGTTTAAGTGTATTCAGTTTAATGAATTATATCTATGCAAGCAAACATACAAACATTTGTTTTTATGTATATATATTTGTTTGATCATGTACCTCGCAGTTATTTTCCTACAATTTTGTACTTTACATGGCTGACCCATTGTTGTTTCTTTTCGGTTCAGAAGATAAAAAGTAAAATTGTCAGTGCATTGTTATTGTTCTTGTGGACTGATAATGGATTCCCGATAAGCGCACTTTTGGTTTGTTATGTGTGGGCTGTGAAGTTAAAAGCGACAATATCAATATATACATACATTGCAATGTGTATGTATGATATATACAATTAATATGTACATTCCAAGTTGACTGAACTACCCGATCTCGATTCGCAGAACGTTTCGTCTTTGTATTTTTTTTTAAAAGATAAAATGATTCATTTACAGGCCGCATTCAGTCTACATTGTATCTTTCTTTTGTACTTTTGATGTATGCATATAAATGTCCAAGTTCAATTTAGTTGAGTTCGTTTACTGCTGAGCTAAACTTCAGCATAAGAGAGTGCGGTAAGAGTGCCTCCTATTCCCAATAAAATCAATCAAAGAACAATCAATGTTGCTAGTATGTATTACAAGTACAGCCATATGTATAAAGTATTCGTAAATACTCATCTTATTCCGCAGCCAAACATCAAAAAGGAAGACATAAAAAGGCGAAGACAACTGCTTTAATCACAAAGACAAGCTCAAATTTTGTGAGATGCATGTACTGGTTTATTACATTTTGGATATAAGGATTCGTGAACCTTACAAAAATAAAATGAACTGATTCCCACAAAAAAGTGATGTACACTTTCATTCCATATTCATTTCTGTTCACAGCCTTAAAGTATGCTATGATTTTTCCGACAATTGGCGCTTCACATTAGAGTTAAGTGTAGGGTATTATTAAGTGCTAATATTAAAACGATTATTTCAGTGTAAATTATGAGAATGAAACAATTTATTTGTTTTTTATTCTTTAGATGCGTTTTAAATTTGTTCGACCGCAATAAATGTACAGATTAAAATGGGGTTTTATTTTTTATTTTTTTTAATTATATAATTTATTGCAAGGGTGAAATAGTAAATATCTGTAGAAATTAAGATTTACTCATTTTTGCCGCAACTTTTTTTTGTAATTCTGCCATTCAAGTAATATGTAGATAGTGTATGCAATTTTGCATTGGGCATCTCTTCAGATAAAGAACCCATCACAGTAAAAGTGCTTTTGGCTTGGTACATTAAACCTAGAAATGGATTTTTTGGATTGATGCGCATGTTATTCATGACATAAACCCCTTTGTTCAGGGGACAGCTGAATGTATAGTTGCTTTGCTTCAACATGTTCTCTTTGACCGGCTTGAAAAGAGGTACGGCATTAAATATACTTTGCATGGTACATAACTTGGTAGTTACGTTATATATGATACGCTTCTTATCTTTGGGACCCTGCTGTTCAACTAATAGACTTGAGATTGGTGATAAAATTGGCTCATTGATGGTCGTAATTGATCCGACGCCATCTTGATTGGAGAATGTCATATTTACAACAAACCGTGGGCGATCATCTGTCCAGTTCGTGTGTATAAAATCCACATAATAGCAGTTCTGTATAATTTAAGTAAATTATCTCACTGAGAACACTGGTAAATTTATTTATACCTACGTCTTTACAGTAAATTTCCATTTGAATAGCCAGGAATATCCAAACTATTGTAATTGCCGAAATATCACTTATCAAACGCATAGTGCTCTAATATTTTAACTGACAACTAAGCTAGTGAACAAACCCTTTATATCGGTCATATATTATTGATGATAAAAAATAACAAAAAAAATATTTACAAAAACAATTATTACGCCTCATTACCAAAAATTATTATTCAGATTCAAAACAAACCAATTACATTATTATAATATTTCAAATTTCAGTGCTAATCGCAAAATTTCGCCTAGTTTTCGGTGTACACGTTTTGAGCTCGTATTCTTTAATACCTGAGTTAGATCGAGTTCTTTCTCTGCAGATGTGACATCATCAGCCAAAATGAATCGGGTCATGAATATAGCATGGGGCACTTGAATGTAGGCAATGCGTTTCAATTCATCATAGAACCTGTACAAATATTGAAATATTAATTCTTGTCTCTTAGGGTATATATTTAAATTTAATGTTACGCCTTGAAACTATATGCTGATGTATTTGCACCCACTGCGCTTAGTGTTTTGATGAAGACATCATGGTAGATATGTAGCAAATGTTGGTAATTATCTTCCAGTACACTGGTTGAGATGCTTGTTAGCAAAAATGATATCAAATCATGTATAACAGAATCATACTGGGCCGTTTGGAAATCGAGTATTTTCATTTGTGTAGGCTTGCCAGTTATGTCTGTAAAGATAAAGAATCATTAGCTATTTTACTGTATACTCTTTTTTTATTACAGTGTAGTAACTTACCATATCTGAACATGAGGTTCATCGTCCAGAAATCGGAGTGAATAATACTATTAAATGGATTATTTTCATTTGGCGGTGCTGCCAAAAAACTAAAGAATTCGTTTGACAGATTCCTAATGCGTTCCACCATAATTTCATCGTTCCCGGTCACTTCTCTAATATCCGCTAATGTTTCCATTATCATAGTTGCCTTTGACTCTGGTGCGGCTGCATGCCAATCGAATTTATCAAAGAATGGCCTAATTTCCATCTCAAAAAGCTCTGTTTTATTTAACCGCAATGCGATGGAAAGAGCATGATATTCCGCCATATATTTAAGGGCCAATTGCGTGTGAGGTAAATCAAAAGGATTCATCCTTTGACTCGGAACATAACTGCTATCCCGCAAGTCCTCAAGTACCAAAATGGCATTCTTGTCTACAGTCTTGGCGTTAAGAGTTAACGAGATGCGAGAGCCAAAGTAATCCGCAAACCCGTCAAACTGTTCCTCCCTAGAAATAGCCGCCTCATTTTGTAAGAGGGATAGTGCTGGCGCTAATCTTTGGTATATAGCATTCTCAACCAGGCACGTGCGTTCAGGTTGAATAAATTCCCAGTACTTGTCGTCTATCGGAGGCACTTTAGCCACGAACCTCTTGAAATATAACTCACCAGAAGGTCTCTGCAGTCCTGCTCTTATAGAAATCAAAACACTTCCATAATTATCGCCTGGCTGCGTCAAGTTGCTTACATCGTAGCTATTGAGACTTTCGTCATTTAGAAATGGTTTAATTACCTCAGCAAACTCAACAATTTCTGGCAGATTATCCATGTTGATGTCACGACGTGGCGTGTTCAACTTATTTCACTATCATCTTATGTGTCGGTTTAAAGCATACACTATAACAATGTATGCCATACGCTATCTCGCTGATAACTGATAACTGATTACAACTTGATTCTCTCTCTTTCCCTTTTACTATTAAGACCGTTAAGTAAAAAAAGAGATAATAAAATAGTGGAAATACAATACAATATATTTCTGACTAAAGGCATTGTACTTTAGTAAAATATGTTAAACTTTTTAGATAATCGTATAATATCACTTATCTTAACCTTGATCTTTTCTAACCCTCTGTTTTTGGTTAAAACACTCAAATCAACATCCTTATAGTCAGTTGGTAACGTACTGTTATCGGCCAAGATCACCTTCGTCATAAAGAGAGCATGTGGCACCTGCAGATGCGCCACTCGATCGACTTCATTTAGGAATCTGTAAATCAAAGAATTAATTGGGTAGTTTCATATTTTACAACAAAATATTTCTGATTTCTTATTTTATCTTGTTTTTTATTTTAATTAACACTATATACCATTTACTCATGATTATCTGGAATCAAGGAGTGCTTATTGATAGGCTGGTTTTAAAAACAATAAATTTAATCTTTATTGATTTTTTGGCCATACTATTTGTGTCATAAGACTATAAAACAAATGTATATTACTAATATCTCATTTATTTTATAATTTTTATTCTGTTTGTTTTTCTTGTTGGATTTACGTGCTTCTATATATTATACGGTTTTTTGTAGGGTTTTTTTTTTACTTACTCTTCATAGCTATATTTAGTTGTATCCACGTGCACACTGCGCAATGACTTTATGAATGCTTCGTAATAGATCCGTAGAAAATTATAATAATTTTCCTCCAAAATCATTGTATCTATAACATTAAAAGAGTAAATAGTATAAATATAATATATATAAGACAATATAGGAATACACTTACCCACGCTCGACAGCAGTAAAAAGATTATATCGTGGACGACCGACTCATATTGGGCAATTTGGAAATCAACAATTTTTAATTTTGCAGGAACATCACCATCTTTAAAAAACAATGTGAGACATTACAGACTACACATATTCCATTTTTCAGATTCTTACCATACTTAATCATCAAGTTATTAATCCACAAGTCCATGTGAACTATAAACATGAATATAAATTATTATAAATCTCACATTATCTATATGATACACTTTACCTATGGATGTCCAAGGTCCATCCTGAACGTCTTCAGCAGACTGTAAATCGTCATAAAGATCCAATAGTTCCTGAGCACGATTCACATCGCGTTCATCGTCCTTGGTAACTGTCTTAATATCTGATAATGTTTCAGTGTTCAGAACATTCTTAACCTCTGGGTCCATGTTATCATTCATGTTAAATTTTCTAAAGTACGGCCGCAAATATTGTTCAAAAACTTTTGGCTTTTTAAGACGTAACGCCATGGGCAAAGCGTGATATTGTGCCATGTTGTGTAGAATAAGAACGGTGTGAGCCAGATCGTAGGGCTTATGCCTGTTGCCGGGTTTGTAGCCGCGTACCGTTACATTCTCCTGAACCAATACTGCGTCACGATCCACCTTGGTAGCGTCCGCAGAAAGTGAAATACGGGATCCATAATAGCGTGGAAAGCCATCAAAGAGTTTCGTTGGCAACACTCCAGCCTCAAGTTGTAGCTTTTCCAACTCTGGTGCCAAATACTTGTAAACCGAATTTTCCGTGAGGCATGTCCGTTCTGGCTTAAATAGTTGCCAATACAAATCGTTGGTAAGAGGCGGCAATTTAGCGATCAATGGCAAATCCTCAACGATACCATCAGATTTCTTGACTTTCGCATCTATAGTCAGCATGATACTGCCATAATTATCACCGGGTTTGGTTAAATACCGACTCTCATATGACACGAAAGTAGCACCTTGCAAATAAGGTTCAATAATTTTGGGTAAATCAATTATTTGAGGAACTTCTCCCATTTTAACGGAACTAGTTTGTGGTGTTGTTAATTCGCTCATTCACGCCGACTGAATGAAAATTTGAAATAGAGGCCCGATTGCTTTTCTAGACGCGGTTCAGCACACAGCTATTTTTTTTGCTTTTTTTTTTTTAACTAGTGTATGTTAAGCAAGTACACATATTCATGCATATCTACATGTGTCGGCTGATAATAAAGAATGATTGTGTACTTTGCTGCTGTAGGAATAGCATTATAGAACGCGTCTAGCTCAAGCAAAAACGAACAAAAATTTGCTCAATTGATACTGATAAATAAATGTAGAATTGGTGAAGACGAGTACTATTTTCATTTCAGCTTGTGTTTTTTTTGCGCCACTTGTACCCCGAATAAATAGTGTGTACTTTTGATGTGAATTGTCTCATCATGATTACCAGCAATGTGTTGGACTCGTATCAGTTGAATAACTCAAACAATCGGGACAGTAGCGGCAACAACAATAATCAGTACTATCAATAAACGAATATTAACGATTTTTATGTACCCTACTACACCTCCTCAAATGATATTTTTTTATATCTTATGACATACATACATTAATTAAAATATTTTTAATTATCTTAGAAAGTAGACTATAATAACAACAAAGCAAAAAATATTGACATATGTATTTTAGGCACCCAGTTTATATTTTTAATTAATAATCTGTAAGGTCTTTTTTTCAATTTATAAAATTTTATTTGTATAATACAATTATTTAATAACTTAACAAATTCCAGTTTCTTTTAATATTAATCTAACTTTCCAGTTGTAGCAATCAACAAAAATCACGAACTGATTTTTTTATTAGTCTGTTATAAAAAAAACTATTATTTAAAGAGCTTATATTCGTGATCAGTTTAACAAGAGAAATATAGAAAACCACAAAAATGTGGTTTTATTTTTGTTTTTTAGTTTTCAAAGGCTATTAAAGAATATTTATTAAATTTGATATTTTTGAAATTTTTTGTTGTACTGCTAAAAATGTATGCATTTGAATTTTATAATGTGTGGTCACACTGTTTTTATGCGCACAAGTTGGCAGCTGTGCAAACGCAGGGTTGCATGTACAGTTATCGATAAAAACGGAAAAGAACAAATTGTTATTGTGTTACACGCTAAATAACTTTATTGCCAGTTATTTTAATAAATACAAAAATAATCGATGGATAACTATTTGGCGGCCTTTCAAGAGCAGCAACAACAAATGTGCAATGCCGCCTTGATGAATGTTTATGCTAACTTGGCAAATACACATGCTATGAACTTTGCTGGTAGTGGCTACATTGGATATGGGCCACAAGTTGCACCATTGATGCAACCATTCAATGGTGCAGAAAACGATGATGACGACTGTGAGGATGATGATGAGGACGATGAACAATCTCGCACCTTGTTCTGCAGCAACCTGGACGAGCGTGTGACTGAAGAAATACTCTATGAAGTATTTCTACAAGCTGGTCCTATAGAAAGCGCGCGTATTCCTCTGGACAATACTGGACGTCAAAGGAATTTTGGATTTGTTACCTACCAGCACAAAAGTGCAGTGCCTTATGCAGTGGAGCTTTACCAAGGCCTAGAGCTGTTCCAAAAGAAGTTGACAATCAGGCAACAGTGCCCGGATAAACCAAAGAATTCTCCGGCTGCTCAATCACGGACGCATAATCCATTTTCAATTGATTTGGCTCCCACAGCGATGCCTCTAAATGCTCGACACAGTATGCATGATAGCAAACAATTCGATCGCAATTCGGGTGTACAAAATAAATTTAATAATAGCAACAATGATCTGAGACGACGCAGCGACAGTGCCGTCATAGATCGCAAACGGTCGAGGCCACATCAACAGCAGCAGCATAACAACAGTGGTGGCAATCGGAGATCTGATCAACGTTACAATCATGGCAAGAGAAGATTACTCTAAGTGGGATTATTTGATTAGGCTCTGACAGTTAAGATGTCTGAAAAATGTCATTCAATTCAAATGTTACATTTCTTTTATTAGTCTGTAATACAAATACATATAAGCGTAGTTTAAGTACCGCCAGATACATTATGTGTCTATATAATGCATTTGAAGCAGTGGCCATATGTAAATCTCAGTAATCTATTTTTCTGTACGCCATTTGCTGCTGCACTGTACAGCTATAATATTTGAAATAAATTAATTTACATGAATTGTGTATGTACATTTAGTAGTTTACTGTAGCCACATGCAGATTCGGGAATAATGATTACATTTTTATATACGCTGAAGTTCTTCCAACACACACAATTATTTAATTTAATTTATCTTCTTAATCCTTTTGGTCTGTTTTAAAATTTTTATCTTCACTATTTTCTAAATGTTTAAAATTCAAATTGAGCAAATTTTCAATAATTGTGTAGTGTTGGATTTTTAACTATGTTAAATGATTTAATCATATTAATTTGAAATCCCTTCTCCCAACTCTGTCTACAAATATTTAAGATGCTTAGCGTGTAATGCTCCTCAATGTCTTCTCCACATTTCGATAAGTTCGCGCCGGAATGACCTCCAATACAATTCGCTGATAGCTGGCATGCTCGGACAACGTACGGAACAACGATTTGGCATAGCTGCGTGTCTCCAGGCTGCCCTCGAGCAGAAGATTCGCACCCACCATGAAGAATTTGTCCCGGCTTTCACGAGCCATGGCGTAGACACGATCGCTGCCCAAACGTTCGACTAGTCGGAACAACAGCTTAGCCGTTGTTGTCCTCACCACGGCATTTTGGTGTTGAGCACCCTTAGTGGTCAATATATTGAGTACTTTTGGCGCTTGCAAGTGATCAACCATAGACTCCAAGGCATGCGTTGCATCGGCACGCAGAAATCGATTGGTATCTGCCGTACGATGGAGCAGAGCACATACCAAATCATCGCATTCGACCTCCAAGGATTTGCACTTCAGGGTAAACAACTCGGTTGCAGCCTGGCAGGCAGCACGTGCCACTTGGGAGCGTAAATTGCGAACGGATCGGGTGAGTTGAATACACGTCATGTGCATGTGACTGTCCAGGAAATCCGAATGATAACGAATCAGACGCACCATACTCTTCAGTCCCGTCACGTTCACCTCCCAGTTGCTGGAATCCAGCTGATCGAAGGTTTTAGTCAAAGCCTCACGTGGCTTGTCAAAACGTGACATGTTCGGTGGAAACAATTCCGTCTGGGACATTTTCATGGCCTGCTTCACTGGGGAGACCCGACGTTGGCCACGTAGAAAATATGATGTCTTTGACTTTTGTTTGAGTGGTGTATGCTGTACTTTTGCAGGCAACTTTATATTCTCCAGTTGAGAACTATTATCCGTTGTGCAGATACTTGTGTCCATGGAGCCTTGCTTTGATGCGGGTCTAGCGCCATAGAGCGAGTCCAGTGAGATGCTTCTTGAATGTATGGTCCTCTCATCCTTTCTGCTGGATGAAGCCCGCGATACTGTTTCCGCTGGCTTTTCGTTATCTTTTATTGACTTGGTCTGTTGCTTCGATTCGAGCTCATGCTGCAGTTCCTCGACAACTACGAAACTATTGCTACTTTCGATCTCCTCTTCAATGGCAAGTGATTTGATGGATTGTGCCCGTGACATTTGTGGTGTCCCATCTTCCAGTTGTGTCTTTATGCTTTCGGTTTTGCTGTGCAGACTGTTGACGCTTTCGTTGCGCTTCAAAACGGGCTCCTGAGTTAGCGAATCCGTTTCATCCTCTACATCGTCGACGATGAGATCTCCAAATTGCTGCTCCAAACTGATTGACTCCACATCATTCCGAGTTAAATTCTGGCTTGCAGTCTGTTTACCCAATTCACAATGACTGCTATACGATTTAGCCGAGGCTGTTGACTTTTGTGAGTAACTTGTTGACTTGACTGATAATGGGGAACCATCTCTATTTGGTTTGATAACGTGACCCGGTGTGGACTCGACCGCCATGGGTTGTATTGATGTGGTTGATGGCGGTTCACTTTCTGGCTCAACCTTTATCCTGTGTAAAGTAATGATATTATTATTTCAATCAAAATTATTTAAAATATATATGCAAAATATATAAGTATATATTTTTAAAGTTTTAATATGACTTAAAATTAAATCTGAATGGATAAGAAATAAAGCGTTGAACAAATCCTAGCAATGGTTGTGGAAAACACAGAGAACCCCAGTCGGAATAAGTAATATATAATAGTCTGACAATATACAGAAAATAAATAAATAGAGAGGGGGAGAATAAAAAATAATAGAATAATAAACGAAAGGAAAAAGAGAAATTTCCGACACATAATTATGAATGAACTTTAAAGAAGGTATATAGAAAGTAAAAGCAATTAACCGGCTGCTAATAAACCCATGGTAACTTACAAATCAAGTTGAGAGTGCACCTCATCCACAGGAATCTTATCAACCGCCTGCGGCGAGTGCAGTACTTGCAACGTCACGTTATCAGCCACATTTGTATCACTTTTAACAATTGGAATCGATTTTCTGTCTTGCGATTTCTTGTGACATATCCCACACGGACAAAGACAGCGATCATAGGGTATCAGGCTGTTCACCCTTTCTAGTATATAATCTTTAGCTGTGTAGAGTAAAGAGCGCAGTTGACGCCACAGATTTGCGGCTTGACCGCTACAGTAAAACACATTTTGCATTTTACTTAACTTTTGAATTGTTTTCTTTATGCAGTAAATGCTCTAAATAGAAAAATACATTTTAGTAATAAATACTTGTTAACTGTTGTGGCCACTGTTTGACTGCTTTGACCACTTGAGGCAACAACGTCACTTTACAAACTGTTTGTAACGCTCGTGTTGACCACTTCTTTAGTGTTTAGTCTCCACACACCAAGTGGGCAGAAATGCCGAATCCACAGCTATACACAGCGGTCTCTATTTCCATTTCAGGAAAATACAACAACAACACAAGTTGCAAATGTAAAACAGGACATTGCGTTTTCCACTGTAACCGAACCCCCCTCCCCTTCCCCTTCCCCATCCCACAAACACATTCTCAGATACAGGCTAACAAGTAAGGAAAAAGGAGCACCCCTAACCCCTGGCCCAATAACGCTAGCCGCCGACGTTGATGACGAAGAGTTAGCCATTGGTCTGGCTGGCAAAAGCACTGGTGGTATTTTCAGTTTGGCTTTCTCTATTAAGCGAGTCCCTTCTGATTCATGTTCGGGTTTCTTCGGGTGATTGTGACGAAGACGGGCCAAAGGAAAACAGCCAAAGTTGGCTAAGTCGACAAATGTGTGACCTATAACAGCATGACACGTAAAATATAATAAATATCTTATGAACAATTAAAAATTGTAAACACGAAACTTTTTAACAGGGCTTTAAAAAAATCAAGCAATAAATTTAAAAATCTTAAAATTTTCAATTTATATATGGATGGGGCATCCAGCAGACAGGATAAATTTAATTGTATCCTAAAAGAGAATTTTTGTTCTCATTGCCTATTAATTAAACTTTGTTTAAGAAATTAAAAATTTAGAAATTACAAAATAAATACAATTTTATATTTGAAAAAAAAGTGTTCTGCATGTGACTTAAATTCCTATTTAAATTTTATAAAAGCACCTTTATATTTATTTATTTTCTTGAATAGTCAAAAAATTTGAGGTTTTCTATAAATTCAAAATTATAATTTCCATATAACAATTAAATATAATTTTTATAAATATACTCTAGTGATAAGAACAGCTTATTAGTGTTATTAATTTCAAAGTCGTCTTGTTCCCTATAATTGTAGTAATTTTTTAAAGAAAGGAAAATTGATTTTTTCGCAGAAGACAGTTCAGAAACACCTAGGAATGAATGACATAGTAACTGGAATTACACACACAGTAAACCGTGGCTTCAGTACATCTACAGTGGTCATTTGAAGGTTCGCAGGCATTTCTGGCCATCCTGTTCCTATACCATAAATGGCCCTGATGAATGTTTCAGCGCGCATTTAAATTATTTAGGTTAAATAACGGAATGGTTTGGCTTTTATGTGGTTCCTTTAAGGCGCCAATGTTGTGTATCAAATGCGTGGGTAACCCAATTTTTGGGTCAAAAGCGCGACAAACTCATTTGCTGACGCTGCCGGTCAATTTATTGTTATTACTTGACTTTCGTAGTGCGGAATCGGGAGAATATATAGTCTTGACGATTTCTAAGCTTTTAATACTTGACAACTTCACTCGTCACTAATTAGTTGATCTGCCGGTTTTTAATTACAAAAAAAAAAGACTTTTTAAACTTACTTGGATTTAGCAGTGTTGGTCAAATTCCTGCCTACTCCTTGTGAGGTTTCTAATCCTTGGTAATCCTGTTTGATTGCATCATTCATCTTTAAATGAACTGTTGATAAACAAGATTGATATGAATAACTTGTGGCACAGCAAAGCTAAAATTTACTCACCCTGAGATTGACTGACATTAGCCATCCAGTTTTGGTGGGAAATAAAATGTTGCGATTTCATGGGTGGTTTTTTAGATCCCTGCGGCTTTTCTGTCTTCGGCGGTGCATAGTTTATTTTTGAATACTTTGAATTTTCAAAGCTATAAGGATAAGGAGTTTGGTGCACGTTACGCATGAAATTGCTGATGAAGTCCGTGTGTTGTCTCATAACCGGGAACCTTGGGAATAGATGCGTCAGTTGTATAATTAACTCCTTCAATTTTTTTAAGCTTCTACCTTGAATTCTGTCTGACTAATCGTCGGTTAATGGCGGCGTTGCAGGGTGTCAATTGTATAAAACTTCCACTTCCGCTTCCGCTGCCACTACTACACGTTGTTGTTGTGCTGTCAGTACTTCTGCCGTCCACGGAAGACTCCGACTGTCCCTGGGCTATCAGTCGTCGATCAATGAAATTGCCTTGTATAACTGCAAGGATCGAGATGTATTAGTATATGAATAGTTAAGTAAATCTGCACATACTTACCGCTAGTACCATAGTTTTTCTTTTGAGAAAAATCCTGTCAATATTAAACAAGATTAGATATATAAAGTATTTATAATAATTGATGGATAATGCAACTTACATGCGATGGTCTAGACATGTCCAGAGTTTCAGGTGGTGAGTGAAAGGAATGCCGATGCAGGTTCTCATCAGTATGAAAACTAAAATAATAATATTATTTGTATATATATATAATGTTTTGTAAATATACCAAACACTTTACCTATGGCTTGTCCCATTCCCAATTCCAGTTGATTTTTCAGTTTCTGTGCTGTCCTGAAGAGTTCGTGTTTTATTTGCCATGTGACGCCTTTTTATGGACTTCGGAGAGGCTGATCCTTCACCTTGACTAATCCAATCGACATCTGCACCAAAACGTGTGGTGTCAATCTGATCTGTTTTATGAAACATGTATAATACGGCTCCATCGGGCGTTATAATGGGCAATTGTGGGCGTGACAAGCGTGTTTTTACAGCCATCAACAGAGCAGGTCCTGATTCGACACTGGCTGCAATTTCTTCAACAATTTGCAAAACCTGATCCACCGAGGATATATCAGCGAGCACAGCAAGCACCTCCAATGCCGCCTGACGCACTCGACGTTTCCGATTGAGGGCGGCGTAGGTGACTTGCACGGTCAGGATATTAATGTCAAAGCAGGTACCGGGAAATGTCATCAAAGCATATATGGACATTTGTAAGGCATGATCACGAAACTGGGTTAGAAGAGTGGGATTTTGTTTTATAAATTAATAAGAGACTACCATTGAATACCATTCAATCAGAATGATCACTTAGTGAGTCAGTCAGGACAAAGAGTTTTATGTATATAGACAGTATGGGATTAGCGTCAATTCACCTTGGAGCTCTTAGCATGTAAATATTCCGGTGCTGTCAATTTGGAGACAATTGTGCCCGCAAGTAGGCGTTGCATAAGTGCTTTGCACACTCGATTAGCACCTGCATTTCCTTGACGACAGAGTCCTGACAGTATTAGCTGCGTACGCTCCTCCAAGTTGTCCAACGGTAGGCGAGAAATAAGATTCACTAATAGTTCACGCTTAAGCTCAGCTACCTTTGTATTTCGTTCGGAGGAAAGCAGAGTGCGAAGCAAACTATCCAAATAGGGTTGCACTTGTACCAGGTTGGCTGATGAACTAAGTGCTATCTCCAGTTGGGTTATTCCCTGCAAACGATTTCGCCAGTCCTGTAAGGCAAGGAAATGTTAGCAATGTTTTATTATCAAATATCATTATTATAATTGCAACCATTGTTGCTACTTCTTTGTTGAATTGAAGCACTCGTAATTGAAAAAGGAAGCAAAAAAAAAGCGACAACTGGAACGTCACTTTAAATGCGAATAGTTGTTTCATATTTGACCCATACTCCATAAGAGGTTTTCATTCGCGCCCTTTTGGTTTTGTTGTTAGTGTTGTCGTATTCTATACGCGCTATAATTTTTGTTAATGTTTTATTATTTTTGTGCTTGCGGTGACCCAGTTGTTGGCACGCTCTGGCACTCTGGCACACTCTCTCTGTATCCCATTCCAAATTACACTGCGTTTCTTATTATTTTTATCGTCGTACCTGTATCCCCGTACTCGTACTCCCATGCATGCTGTTGCTGAGTTATTGTTGTTGCCTCCTTTTTACCAGCCACAAATATCGCGTGCATTTAAATGATTGGCCGGCTAGCTGAACTGCGGCACAGGACTCATTGGCACTCTGCAGCGGGTACCAATAACACAATACACATAGCATGCAACTGTATCGAAAATTCTTAAGAGTTTTTCTGTACACTTTTTCGCTACGTATGCCTTGCCAGGTGGGGTATTCCCCATAAGCATGCTGACTAACCCCCCATATACAAATCTTACTATTATACAACGTTCCTTAAGATCTGAAAGTCGAAAAGCTGAGCAAGCGTATTTAGCTGTCATTCGCAAATCACAATACTGCTCTAAAAATCAAGTACATTTCAAGTTGCATTGAAATGAAAAGGCTGTCAAATTTGTAGCACCAGAACTAATTCAAAACTTTGACTAACATACTCACAAAAATCATGTGAAAAATGTATGGCTTTTGAATTGTTCACGTCATAAATTAATA
Source organism: Drosophila phalerata (assembly GCA_951394115.2). NCBI lineage: Eukaryota > Metazoa > Arthropoda > Insecta > Diptera > Drosophilidae > Drosophila > Drosophila phalerata. The sequence goes on along the minus strand of OX596008.2, from coordinate 24,907,733 downwards.
GGTCAATGGTGGTACTAGGGGTGCACATAAAAGGTACAGCTCTACCAATGACCAGCATTGTTCTGACTGCCATTAATATATGTGTATCGCTCAACTCTGCACTTATCGCTCAGTTTTCATTAGTAAACAACCAGACTGCCGGTAAAATAATAGCAGCTACGTGTACACTGTACACTGATAAAAAAAGTGTTCTCAAATCAAAATTTTGGTCTCAGAACTAAGTTTTTTGGTCTAAAAAATGTGTCGAGAACATAAGATTCTTAAATTAAGAGATTGATTTTAAGAATATTTTCAATAAGACCAAGTTCTTATTCTAATATTAAATGTTCTTAAAATAAAATTTTTTTGTAAATTTTGATTAATTTAAAATTTTATTCTATTTTAATTTTAGTAATTTTATAAATGTTATTTTGATTTGTTAATAGTGGGTGCAGTGCCTCTAACCAGAGCGCCACGGAGCCACCATTTATTTCATATGAAATTGTACATATTTATACCTTCCTTACAATTTAAGATTTTTATTCTTATATTAAGAGTTTATGATTTTTTAGATTAAAGATCTAAGTTTTATTAATTTGGTTTTAATATAATCTTATTTGAAAAACAAAATATTTAAGATGAATGTTCTCGATTTTAGAAGTTGGGTTTATTTTTCAGTGTACATATTGAAAGTTGGGGTGATGCGTGTCGTGTACGTAATAAATTTGGGTGGCTATTATGAGGGCAAAATTATGAACGCATATGAAATTGTATATATCCTACTAACCCAGTTAGCCGGTTAGCCATTTAGCATATAAAACGGTCACTGGCAATGAGGGTAGCGTGCGTTACAATTTCACTTTTTAATTTTTACGAACAATGAAACTAATGACAGAATCCCACTACAGGATATTTCGAAATTGCTTTGACAAGCCAAAAACATAAATCGAGCAGGAGATGAAGGTGCAATTTTAGAGCAGCGTTACTTGTGCGTCTCTCTGGCGCCATTTACAAAATCAAATCGAACATCCTTTCCCCAAGCCTAATCCAAACTGTCAACTTACACCTGAGCGAAGGTCCATTATAGTTTTATAGCTGACAATGTCTAGATCTTCCCAGGTATTTGGAGTTGAAGGTGGATCGGCGGACATCACGGTGACTGCTATGGGAGAAGGAGTAACTGCATCATTTGCGATACACTCGCTGCGTCGTAGAGAACGGGGCGAGGGATCTGAATCACGCTGAAGATTATGCAATACTTCGATCTCCTTATGGGGAACTTTTGGACTGACATTGCTGCTACCAGCCGGACTAATACTGCGACTGCGATAGGCTGGAGATTGAGACATATCTCGCTTTGGCGATGTATTAAAACAGTTGGTTGAGGTCACGTTGGGTATCGTCGATATCGGTTCACTTGGAACACTGTGACTGCGCTGTGGGGACTGTGCACTGCGTGCTCGAGGCAAAGGTTTCGTATTATCGATGGGAATCTCCAAGGTTAATTCTGTCATTCCGTTATCACTTGCAGAGTTCACCATGTGCTCTGTTTCTCTCTGCTCCTCTGGTGACAATGGTGACGATAATGCTTTGTCCATTGGAATGGAGTTAACGCTGAGTCTGTTTTGATCTGTCACTATATTCTCAATGTTGTTTGCAGAAGAAGCTGCATCGCTATCGGGAGTACGCATTTTTACAACCTCTCCGCCAAAAGTAACACGCTTCAAGCTACGAAAAGGCGTTCCCATTGCCGTATCATTCTGAGACTCGGGATCCGCAATCTCATCTATTTCCGAGTCGCTGATTATTTGCAGAATGCCAGCATTATCTCGAATATCTCGCTGAGAAGAGGCACTAACTAACGGACGACACACAAGTTCCGTCGTTTCCATAATTGGACTATCTGTCTCCTCGGTCTCGGTGTCCGCTTCAAGGATGCGCATTGTCAGTGTATCATCGTTGATTTTGATTTCCGTCTCCATAATCACTTTGCCCTTTTCCGGTAGACATGCAGAAGTCTCGGGTGCTTGAGAAATATTACTACTGCCACGCCAGGTGTATTCACGGGGAAGTGCTCGCCAAGCACCTGCATTGCCACTGGGATGCGAAGATGGTTTAGTCGATATCAAATATACCTTACACAGATGCTTGTACAGCGCCAAGGCATCGTTGCCTTCAATGTCCTCGAGATAACTTTCAAACTGTTCCAATCCCAGAAGCTCACTGATTTTCGCCAGCACTTTCAGTGTAATCTCCTGTTGGTTCTGATAACGTTGCAATCGTTGCATTAAACGCTCTATAGAGTGCTTCACAATAAAGTGACGTTGTGGCGTGTGCAAAATCGATTGCAATAATGCGGGCAGTGACAACAGGACACCGCAACTGAGTCGCTCATTAAATGTTGCCTGTTGTTGGTGCTGTTGTTGTTGTTGTTGTTGTTGGCTCAAGCCAGTGTCCAATATCTGCAACATGACCACTTCGGGCATTTCTGTCTCGGTGAGATAGACTCGGAGACAGTCCAGTGCACCCTTTCGTACCGTTGGTGCCTGATGACCAAGGTTCCTAATTAAATCCCCCAAGACAAGCATACTGTGCTTGTCCGCCTTGGATTTCATCACCACTAGAACATCGACAAGGACGCGCAATGCATGTTGCCGAACCTGCCATTCTGGATCCTGCAATCGCTCGTGGAATTCGCCATACATTGTAGCCGGGCAAATTGTTTCCGGCAAGCGACGCGTACGTAAAACATGTTCCCACAGTGGGGTTAACTGTATGGCGCCCACTGTAAGCTCCGGTCGACGTTGCATTTTATTATCACAGACACTGACAAGAGAGTCTCCACTGCTATTTGAATGATGGTTGTTTTTGTTGTTGTTGTTGTTTTTATCCTTGCTATTGTCAATGTCAACGCTTGTGTCACTTAGATCATAGATGACACTTTTATTATTCTCAGTGTATCCATTATTTGAAATGGGTTTGCGGTCAAAAATTCGCTGAAAGAACATGACGAGTAGAACGTTTTTTGCTCTCCTTCCACACAAAAAGTTTTTCAGTTACCAATGCTTTGGATTATGCATTGTATTCTTCACTTGAATTGATTTAAATTAGACTCGAAGCGTCTTTTAACTCGTATTTACATAGAATAAAATTCCATTTTCGATTGTATATTTTGTATTTATTTTTCACTTCTGGTTTACTTCAGTTGCCAGCAACGACTGCAACATTTGACTGCCTGACGATTCGTTTTGTATTAATGCCGCAAGTTGCATGACACGACGTAATGTGGCAAATTACCCCAGTATTTATAGCTGTGCTCAGTGCGCAGGACACAGTTTTTCTCTCTCATAGAAAATCCAAAAAAAAAGGGACGCTTAAGTCGCAAATTTTAAATTTATAATCAACAGTTTGCGGCTCTAATTCAGAATGACACCAAGGAAAAATTCTATTAAAATTTATATTTAAGTCCCAAAATTTCTGTTTAACAAGTTTTTATCGAACGATATTAAATTTAACTTATGAATTCTACTAAAATAATTCTTCCTGTAAATATTGCTAGTAGTCAATTGCACACTTTTCGGTTTTTTTTTGTTCCTTTTATTTATTTGTTGTAATTTACACAATATTATAGCTAAATTTCTTGAATATATTTTCTTGAAAGTTATAAAGACTAATGCGGTTTAGAATAAATGCTGATGAAAGTTACAATGTACTTAAATGGCAATAAATAGAGTAGCTCAATTTAATTAAATATAGCACACATACAACAGAAGTACTAAACATATACACACATATAGACAAGTACTTGGATTAAGAATTACAAATTATTATGTATGTGCATTGGCTTATTAATTCTATTGGCATATGCAAATCAGTCAGTGCAATTCCCTTTTGATGCTTATGTAAGTAGGAATGCACTTAGGATGTGTAACCTTGATACAAGGCGTAAAATTGTGTGTTATTTTTTTCTTTTTAGATACAATTACAATTTATAAATATTAATGCAATGGTTAAATTGAGTCTTAATCAAATCATCCTTAAGGTTTCGTTGTACATTACAAAATCAAATGGCGATACTTAACACTAAGAAAGAAGGACAAAGTTTTACACAAAATATACAATATTCGGTAGCTCATATGGATTCCAAATACTTTTTTCAAAATCGAAGCAAATAAAACTATGAATTAAATTTTAGAAAACCAAAATATGACACAGAAACCGATTAAGATTTTATAAAATTTTGAAACAAGGTATCACACAATATTTACGCAATATATTGATGTAGATTTGATAGATCTAATAAAATGTTATTTTTAGCATTTTTTATCCTAATTTTAATTTTTCTAATAACATTTCGGTTTTCTAACTATTATTCTCGAACTAGTTTTCCTAGTTTTGTTTATAAATTTTGGAAATTATTAGTAGTTTTTCTTCTAGGGAATCCAATATATATATATATGTACATAGGAGAGAGTATATTTTCGAATCTCACACATACTCCTCAGGCGCTTTTTGTACATTGGGTATACGTAGAGTAGACACAGACTGTGATGTCTGTTGCTGTTGTTGTTGCTGCTGCTGCTGCTGTTGTTGTTGCTGTGGACTTGTTGTGTCGGGAAGCTCAGCAATATCCTTGAATACGCCCATTAGATTTTCATAGCTTGGTCCCCAATTGAGCAAGTACTCCCATCCCAAAGTGGTGGCAGATGGCGAAGCAGCACCGCTTGCCTTCCGATAGATGCCACTGAGATGGTTTGCCAGATCATCATCACTGGCGACAAGTGTGCTGAGAGAGCCGCGAAATGATGACTCGAAGCCTTCATAGGCATGCGGTGGTATGGGTGGAGTTTTCACAACATTCGGATTCCTGGCGGGATCGCCACTCAATGCACGTGCCACAGGACTCCGACTATCCAGCATGCTCTTACTGGTCGAATACTTTCCATCGCCGCTTAAGCTATTGTTGTCGTACTCAATTTCCGAGCAAGTGAAACTATCGTTGCCACTCTCATCCGTCGAGGTGGAGCTATGGGCATCCACATCTCCGCCCAGCGACAGATGCAGTGCACCGCCGGATACTCGAGGCGTCGGCGCTTCACTGCTCGATGAAAGATCCAGAGTGGACACTAGGCTACATGTTCTCGGTCTGGCATTAAGCCGCTCAATTTCTTCAGCGGTAAGACCCGCTTGTGGTGGCGCCACAGACTTCTGTCGACTGGCACTTGAACTCTGACCCGACATCTGGGACATCACCGGACTATTGAGACTTCTCTCGCTGTTGCTGTGAAGTGCATCCTTGCCCACACCACCCGAACTGGAGGTGGTGGCCAGAAGAGCGCTCTGTAACGGCTTCCCCGAGATGTCATGCAGGGTTAAAATTCTCGGCTGTTGAGAACTCAATTCCGAGCTGGGCGACAGCCGGGCCAGTGGTGTAGTCTGGTGGGTTCGAGACGTACTGGTGGATGCTGGTGGTGGCTGGCTCTGATTGGGCACACGTGGCACAAAGGGGGCGTTGACCGCATGTCTCGGTGAATGGCGATGCTGTTGCTGAGCAGCCGAGCTCTGATGCTTGTGGTGGGTATAGGCGGCAACAGGGGGCGTGGTTGCCTTGTACTTGCGCATGCCACCCGCCTCACGGTATCCCTTGTAATGATACACAATGTCAATGTCCGATGGGGCGATTGAGCTGGCATTCTCCAAGTCATAGTGTTCCGGATACTCGGAGCCCATGTCTACGGAGCTGCCGTGGTCAAGTGGATGCAATGGATTAAGCGGTGGTATAGATAGATGATGCTCCTCCCTAATTGGCGGACTTTTGCCCACAACTTCACGTTCAATGATGTCCGGTCGTTGGGGACGCTGCTGAGGCTGCGGATGATCCGCATTATTGGGTAGATCACTTCGCTCCTTGAACTTCTTGGTGATAAGCTCGGGTCCAGACAAATGATGACCTGGTGGACGCATATGATCGGTGGCACCGACAACAAGTGGAGCAGGACTTTCGCTTGTGTGGATACTACGTGCCAATACATGATCTGCCGCTTGACTTTGTGGCACAGCAGCTGGAGGATATTTGATCTTGAATCCAGGTACACCACAGCTCAGACTGCCAATCTTCTCCTGCTTGCCACGGAAACGATAGATAACATATGAGCCAAATATGGCGCCAACCAGTATGACAAAGAACACAATAACCAGTGTGAATCCAATACTTAAGGGATCAGCAACTTGGGCCGCATCCACACCAATATCCGCTCCACTGCAACCCAGCTCAACTTTTCCGTGCTGCTTCACTTCCTGGAATATGCTGCCGGATCCGTTCAATGGCTGCAATTCATTGTTGATTGTAAAATTGGCTATACAGCCGGCAAATGGTTCAGCACTCAATTGACTATTGGGTGCTCCACCAACACTCAGCGTAGTCAAATACGGATCAAGGAAATCATGGACTCCGGCCATATCCAACTCATCTCCCACCTGTCGTCCGTCAATGAGCAGGTGCAATGTACGGCTCTGACTGTGTAGACTCACATTATGCCATTTTCCATCGTGCAGCGATTCCGGCGTTGGAACCGTCATATTGATGGACAGGTGATGCTTGGAATAGTAGACAAGCTTTCCGCCCAGCAACGAGAGGGAGGTGTACATATGATTGGTGGCAGCATATAAAATCAATCCTTGTGACTTGTAGGTGCGGAAAATCAAGCTTAAAAGCTTTGGCGGTTCATCGTAGGCTGTTGTCACTGCACCTGTACTATTTACGTATGTCGAGTGACGTTTGGAGCGTGTGGACCAAGCGTTCTTTCCATTATATAGACTGTCCAGCAGTTGCATGCGACGATATTGCTCAGAGATTTTAAATTCGAGAAAACTGCCGCCACTTAAAGTTATTGGCTCCAGTGAATTGTCACAGTCAGGGGATTGCAGATGACCACCGCATTGGCATAACGATGTTGACCAGCGATCAATACACTGACCAGCATAATTGCCACATCTTTCGACTGCTAAAGATGGCTGACAAGCCTGTTTATTGCAGCCAGGAGTAATGCCATGTTGTTGCACTGGAGAACTCAGATTCAGGGCTCGTCCATTGATCGACACGCTGTGAATGCAGCCTACAAGATCATCACTATGTATTTGACCGGGACGCTCCAGTACCGGATCGGCGGATGACAGACCTCCAATCAGAAGCGGTTGCTTATTAAAGTTGAGAGTCCTTTAAAAAAAAGAGGTCATGTAACATAGTATTAGAATAAAAAGTTTGATATATCAGTTTTCAAGCAATTTAAAAATAAATAGCTAGTCTGAAAGGCAATAGTCGAGATTCCGACCGTAGAATACCCGTTACTTATTTAAATATATATGAAAGTACTTTATAGAAATTACTACCTAATAAAAACTAATGCATACTTTTGGGTGCTTGAATTGTCTTTATTTTTAATAGCTTTAGTTAGCTAATACTGCCGTTATACTTGTCCGATCTTGCTGCGGTTATGTGAGATAATATTTATAGAAAAAACGAACGGACGGAAAAAACAATACCTGAAAATAGGAATTCGGCACTGCGCAAAAAGTAATTTCGATGTACAAAAAAGCTCACCCTTTATGCGCACAGTGCTGAATGCCAAATTTCAGGACACAAAATGGGATATCAGAAATTTTGGGGCTAGAATATGCTTTCGTCACTAGACTTTTACCTCGTGTAGAGGTTTATTTTGTGTAGTTTACTTACCCAACAGGACCGACAACGTCTGCATAGCAACTGGAATCCCCAGGAGTGCATTCGGCGCAGACATCTCCAGACTCCGTACACTTGGAAACACTCAGCGACATGACCCGACCATTGCGCGTAGCGGTAACTTTGTGCCAGCTGCCGTCGGCCAAGTTAAGGCCGGCCACAGCTGTACTTATGGCAGTACGCGAACCACCCGATGAGAAATATGCCTGTCCCTGCACAAGTTCTATGGCTAGAAAGTCTGAACGTCCGCCAGTCTGCAAGCCGTAGTTGTAGACCAAAAGTGCCGTCGATTTAGTAGTGGCAAATACAATGGATATATCGTTAGTTGTGGGATCCAAAGAGGGAAAGCTCATGAAGGAGAGCGGATCAAAGCCGTAACTGAAACGCTCGCAATGACGTCCGTAGCGACCAGATGGACAGCTGCATTTATAGCTCGGTTTTAGGCTGACGCACAAGCCACCATGTAGGCAGGGATTTGGACGACACGAGTCCGGAATACTCTCACACTGACTGCCACGATAACCAGGTCGACACAGGCAGTAATATGAGGCACCATCTGGACTGCGTTGGCAACTGCCACCATTTCGGCAAGGTTTTCCCCAGCAGACATCGCTGCGTTCCCTCTGACACTGTTTTCCCTCCCGGTTCGAGGGACAATCGCATTGAAAGTCGTTGCCCAGGCGTCGACACAGAGCCTGTCCCTGACACGGACTGGGCACACAGGGATCCTGTCTTCGAGCACACTGCTCACCCGCATATCCCTTGGCACACTGACAGGTGTAGTCGTGAATAATGCGAGGACCACTCAGTATCAATGTAGGACTATCCACAATACTAAAGTTATTCGTATCCAACAGTCGAATCGTAGCACTACACACACCTCCATTGGCACACACCTCAGGTGTACTACATGGCTCGTATCCGATCACCACCTCCGAGTGGAGCAGTTCCGTTAGAGCGGACCGTTTCTCCCTGAGACGTTCGACAACATGGGCTGGCTGTTGATAGCCTAGCTGGGATGTACGCACGACTAGAAGGGCCTCGACATCTGAATTGCTTGTTAGATTTGTGCTCACATCGATGAGACTGTAAATATGCAACTCTTCATTGGATGCAAAACGTGACTTTAGCAGCTCCAACGTAGACTGATAATGATGTGTTAGGAATTGTACGGCTGACATATTCCGTATCAAAATTGGCACCGTGTTGACAATAGTCACATTGTTGTAGATCTGAAAGCCCACAGTCACATTTGAGTTAACATCGCCGTGTTTTCCGTCGTTACCTATTACATTATAAGCATATGAAATGGGACTAGTTACTGAAGTTGTGTACAGATCACATCCGCTCTTGATGATCAATTGACCGTTGCCTTGCAGACGACAGCGATAGTCACCAACAATATCCACATCGTTGGGATGCACATCGGCCAGTTTTATATTCGATGGCACATCATTATTAAAGATACTGACAGCAACATGAACCGTTCGTGATGTGGAGGGATTGTCATTCTGATCCAGCACCTTGATAACTAATTTGTGTTGTGTCTGTTGCTTGGGATTGCCACTGTCCTCCGCCTCAATGATAACCTCCAGAATGGGCGTCACTTCTCTGTCGTAGCTGGCAGTGGACTTTACCAATCCAGTATATTTGTCGACAGTCGCCCACGATTTGTGCTTGCCACCCACGATTTTATAGGTGAAGGGTCCTCCGTTCTGTGGTAAATCTGGATCACTTGCTGCTAGTGTCATGATCGTTATTCCGGGCGGCTCATTTTCCGATACGTAACCCAGAAGACCTTCAGCGGTAAAGGTCGGTCCATTGTCGTTAATGTCATCCAAGTCAATGCGCACTGTAGCTGTGCCCGTCTGGGGTGGTAAACCTGTATCAATAGCACCTATCACCAAGTTATAGCGAGCGATATCCTCCCGATCCAACAGGGCAGCTGTGCTAATCTCTCCAGTTTCCTCATCGATCTTGAAACTTTGCTTAATATTCCCATTAATTATGGAGTAGCTAAATTGATTGTTCTGTGGACGAACATCCTTGTCAATGGCCTTGACCGTTGTCACCAGGCTGCCAATGGGCGCCGACTCCAATATTGTGGATGTATAGTAACGCCTCATAAACTCGGGCGGATCATTGCCATCCTGAATGGATATAATGACTTGCGCCTCATCCGTATCATTGCCTCGAATGCTGCCGTAGTTCTTAGCCATCACACTAAGTGCAACGCGATTCTGAGTCTCACGATCCAGGCTACGGGTCACATGCAGTTGACCCGTATGGGAATTGATGCCAAAACCTTTGTCGTTACTCGCGCCCACCAACAAATAATAGATACGTCCATCTTCGCCGCTATCTTTATCGGTAGCCTGCACCGATCCCACGGCAGTGCCCACTACCGAAGTTTCCGAGACATCAAAATGGAATACTGGTTGCAGGAACTGTGGATAAAATTCATTGACACCCAAGATATGGACATGAAGAATCGCATAACTCTCCATTATTGAGTCGGGATTCCTTGCTTTGATGTGTAGAGTATAAGTACGTCGCTCCTCGTAGTCGAAACTTGCGGCAGACAAAATAGTTCCACTTTTGGTATCGATACTGAAAAAGTGATGATCAGCGTCGCTGGCCAAAAACGAATAATGGATGATGGCGTTCTTCGGTGAATCCTTGTCGGTGGCATGGGCCTGAAACACAAAAGCACCCACGGGTTGATTTTCCGCAATGTAGCCATGATAATCCGATTGATTGAACAGCGGTGGATTGTCATTAACATCGGTTAGGATGATCGTGAGCGTGGCAACTGCGGAGAGCGGCTTGTAGCCTAGATCCTCGACGGTTATGTTCAAGTGGTAGCCCTGCAACAAATCGTAGTCCAATGGTTGCATTATTGTTATCGCTCCGGTTTGTTCATTTACACTGAAATCCCGACGATCGTTTCCACCCGCAATGGCGTAACGCAACATTCCGTTGGGACCACTGTCCTCATCCGTGGCCCTAACTGTAAGGATTGTTGATCCGATCGGCTCGTTTTCCGGCACAATCACTTGATAACTATCTGAACTAAATGTGGGAGCATGGCGATTCTCATCCGTCACAACCACAACGACTCGAGTTTGATCCGACTGTGGTGGAACACCACGATCGGTAGCTCTGACATTCAACTCAAATCTTGAGTTGGCCGGAACACCAATGCGTTTAATCAGAGTTATCCAACCGTCCTGTTTGTTGATGGAGAAGTATGCACTCATATTGGAGTTGACGAGTGTATAATCAATCTCTGCATTGACTCCCACATCATTATCATCGGTTGCGTGAACCTTGACAACACGTTGACCTGGACTGGCATGCTCTGGTAATGGCGATAGATATTCCATCTGTTCGAATTTCGGTGGATTATTGTTGGCGTCGACAATGTTGATGTTGATTAGGCACTCGGAGTACAGTGGCGGCTTTCCATTGTCTGTGGCCAGAACGTTCAGTGCAAACATATTCTCCGGCGAGCTAATGTACTGCGAGTGTTTGTACTGAATTTGAGTTTTACTGAAGATCTCACCCGTAGCGGGATCGACACTGAAAATCGGCGAAGGCGATTGCAGCGAGTAGGAGATCACCGAGTTGGGTCCCTGCTTATCCCGATCTGTGGCTATGATTTGACCCACAAAGGAGCCCGCATTCTGCAATTCCGGAAAATTGAAACTGTAGAAACTGTGCTCAAACTCGGGTGCATTATCGTTCTGATCCTGAATACTGATCGTAATGGGAGTCTCAGCACGCCAGGCTCCATCCGAGGCAACCACCTTCAGAATGTACTCATCCTGCTGCTCGCGATCGATTTGTCCTGCCACCGTTATGTTACCACTTTCCGAATCAATTTTGAACTTTTCACCCGGATTCGAGCTAAATGTATAGGTGGCATGGGCATTTTCACCCAAATCCAAATCGGAAGAGGTCACGCTTATAACCCAACTACCGATCTCGGTGTTTTCAGTAACATTTAGCGAATATAGACGCGTAAACTTGGGCGGATTATCATTTTTGTCCAGCAGATGCAACAGCACACTTGCCGTACCCGTCAATTGAGGTACACCCTGATCCACGGCCTCGACGACAAGTGCATAATCACTGATCTCCTCTCGATCCAAGCGCATGGTCGTATATATTTCACCAGAGGAGACAATTTCAAAAGTACCGTCGTAGTCATTTTTCAAACTATAGCTGACCTCGCCGTTCTCTCCGGAATCCTTATCGTTCGCCTTAATGGTCACAATTAGCTGTGGCGGTGTTTCCTCTTCCATAATTTCGGCATTGTAGATAATCTTCTCCATAACTGGCGGATTATCATTGGCATCGGTGACATTTATTTTGAGCAGAGTTACGGTTCGAAGACTTGGTCTGTCGGAGTCAGCAGCTTCAACCCATAGTTCATACTGATGGGCCAACTCGTAGTCCAATCCATCTGGTCCCACACTCAAAACACCACTGTTGGGATCAACTACAGCAGCTTGGGCCATATTGCCACCGGCTATTTTATATCGAATATTGGCTACAGAGCCCTTCTTTGGAGATGTAGCTGCCAATTTGGCAATGAGTTTTCCCGGCTGTACATCTTCATGTAGCGTGAATTGTGTGATGGGCATATAGGAGAATACGGGAAAGAGTTCAGCAGGACGAAGCTGCACGGTGAGTTCAGCTATCGAACTGTGTGGCATTAGTCCCTGATCCGTTGCTTGGATCTTTATATTGTAGATAATGTCCGCTTGGGGTTTATTCTTCTGCGTCAGTTCCAGCTTTGTTCGTATGACTCCCGTAGTTGGATGAATCTCGAAATACTTTTGATCCTTGCCACTAATATTATAGGTAAGCATGGCATTCAATCCCTCATCCGCATCTGTAGCTCTTGCGCCGAATACAAACTCTCCAACCCGTATCTTGTCCGGCACAACAACATTAAAGGTATCAGCCTCAAACTTGGGCACATTATCATTTGTGTCTCCCACAATGATGGTCAGATTCACAGACGTCGCTCGTGGTTCGGTTATGGAACTGTCCTGGGCCATTAAAGTTAGATGATAAACACTAATGCTCTCGCGGTCCAATACAACAGCCGTAACAATTTCACCCGTGTCCGTGTCAATGTGAAAGTGCGACATATGCTCCCCGAGTAAATTGAAACGTATCTTGGCATTTGGACCAGTATCCTTGTCCGTTGCATTGGCCAGCAGGACCAATGAGCCAATGGGAAGATTTTCTTCGATGGTAGCCTGGTAATATTGCAGCTCGAAGACGGGATCATTGTCGTTGATGTCCTGAACCTCAACTCGTACAATTCCAGTATTAGACAGGGGTGGAGATCCCGTGTCCATGGCCACTAGGGTTAATATGTATTCATTTTGCATCTCCCTATCTAGAGTCCTAAGTAGGACTATTTCTCCAGTTGAGGCATTTATTCGAAACAGATCCACGTTACCTTCCTTGAGAAAGTACCGAACTTGGGAATTAAGAGGCGGTGTATCCGCATCATAAGCTTTCACAGTCAGTAGATATCCATCGTTGGGGGGTAATGTGTTCTCCATAACACGGGCTATGTACGGCGAGTCAAGGAACGTGGGTCGATTGTCATTTATGTCGATTATATTGATGATCAGCTCAGCAGTATCACTGGCACTTTCCTGTGCCCCACAATCCTCGGCACGTACTGTCAATACATATTTCGCCTTACGCTCGTAATTCAAGTTCTTGGCCACTCGAACTACACCAGTATCTTCGCTAATACTAAAATCGCGATTCTGATCGCCAGCATATATCGAATACCTTACACGACCATTGTCACCCTCGTCCATATCTGTGGCAGACACTTGAAGAACCATCGCACCTATGCTGGCATTCTCGGCAACGGATGCTGAATACTGCTTTGGATCAAATACTGGAATATTATCATTCTCATCGAGTATCTTGATCGTCAGTTGCGACTGTGTGGCAAGTGGAGGATCTCCACGATCCCGTGCTGTTATATTCAAAACGTAGCTATTTTGAAGTTCTCGATCCAATGCATCGGCAACACGCAATACGCCATCTGTCGGATTTAAGGTAAAGTGAGGAAATGGCGCTGCATTATCTACGTCAATGGAGTATTCAATGTAACCATTGCGTCCCTCATCGTTGTCGACGGCTTTCACTGTAAATACAACCGTGTTGATAGCCACATTCTCCATAACCGATGTCTCGTTTGAGGAAATAAACACGGGCACTTCGTCATTGACGTCTTTGATAAGTATGGTTACCTGTAGAAATAAAAGAAATTAGAAATTAAGACGACTTTTAATTGTTTCTTCTGCTTCCATTGAGATTCATTTGAGACTGGTTTCAGTTTAAAGTAAAACAAGTTTCTTTTTAATTAGGGCTTGTCAAGGTACAAATTTAAATCAGAGCTAGATCAGAGACAGCATCTTCAATTGCACAACTCTCTCAATCCATATCCGGTTTTAAGCACTAATAAAAACAATGTTGTTGTTCTCTGGGTTTTTTTAGACGAAAATTCTTAGTTTTGGGATAAAAATTTCTGATTTGGTTGAGGTTGCTTACCTGTACTGTCGACGACAATCGCTCTTGTTTTTGATGAGACAAAAGCTGATTTTCCTTATGTGTTCTATAAAAACGTCGAGGCGAGCGATATTTCAGTTTTAGCTGGGTCTCCTTAAGTTCATTAAAAGCGGCAAATTCATCGGCGCAATCACGAGCAGTAACTGTTAAAGTATAGAAACTACGGTGCTCTCGATCAAGTTGACGACGAGTGGATATAGTTCCATTGCTATTGATCTCAAAGTCGTTGTCCGCATCTCCTCCAGTTATACTAAACTCAATTAATCCATTATTGCCTACAAAGAAATTAGATACAATTATCACACTTATTTGATGGGATTTTGATTATAATGCCTTACCCGAATCGATGTCTTTGGCGGATACAGTTACCACCTCCATTCCCAAGGGTACATTCTCAAATATTTCGCTTGAATAGCTCATGGGATCGAATAATGGTGTATTATCGTTCAAGTCAAGCACATTACAATATACAGTGATGGTATTTGAGAGACTAGGCTGTCCATTATCTTGGGCTTGCACAATTAATATATAATGCTGAATCTGCGCGTAGAAAAATACATGAATATACATATAAAATTTTCCGGTTGTTGAGAAAGAAAATGCCTTACTTCTTCGTAGTCCAATTTCGCTGTTAAAGTTAGAGTTCCAGTCTGTGGATTTAGGCTAAATACATCGTTGCCCCAATCGGAAACAACGGAATACGACACTTGAGAATTCTGAGCCAAATCTGCATCTTTGGCCACAATTTCCCCGACCTGATAACCCCGTGGTGCGTTCTCTGGTATATCAAAAGAGTAAACAGTCTCTTCGAACACTGGCGGATTATCGTTGGTGTCTTCCACCTTAAAAGTACAATATTTTTAAATGAGTTGACGATTCAAAAATGCATGCAAAATAAACTTACTTGAATAACAACATTAGTTTCCGTATACTGAACTCCATCACTAACTCGTACTCGAATATCGTATTTACTCTTTGTTTCACGATCCAGCGTATCCTGCAATTGAAGCTTGCCAGTTGTTGACTCCAGAGAAAATTTACCATCATGTCCGTCCGTCAGCAAGAAAATCATGCTACCCATGGAGTCCGGATCGGGATCTGTAGCACGAATTGTAGCTATGGTGTGCCCAATCTCCAGATCTTCGCTTACAGTGTACATCAGCGGTGTATCGAGAATCTTTGGCGGGCTGTCATTCTTATCCAGAACACTTACTTTTACCTATAGAAGAAACACATATTAATTAGTTTTATATCTTAAAGTGATTACAATTAATTGCTTTAATATGGTACAGAACATAAAACTATTCAGAGATTTATGCGGTTGCAGTGAGACATTCTTAAATCATTGAAGGAAAATAGGTACCATAGCCTCCTATATGATACTCGTATAGGCTTTGAAAAACATGTTTTGAAATTCGATATAGCTATGCGTGCAGCATGCACTCAGTCAATCAGCTAGCAATTCATTTTAGCTTACAAGCAATTCCAAATTGACAGAGACAACCATGCTTCACAATAAAAAGGAGAGCAAGGTGTAGGATTCCTATCACGGCACAAAAGTGCAATCGTTATCCGTATCCTCTACTGCTGGATCTTTAAGATCTGTTCACAGATATATAACTATTAGTTGTCGTCATTTAAACTAGACTAAAATTCGCGTATATTCCATAGAATATTCCTATATTACACTAATTGAACAGTTTCTCTGTATAGTTACTACATCCACTGCCATTTAGTTAATCCCAATCCAATGGCAGCACTCTGCAGGCAGCTAATACACAGAGAAAAAAAACAACGTAAATCTCACTATATACACTTTGATTCAAATATTTTTACGAATGATTTATCACCACATATGTTTGTAGTTGATTCAAAGTGTGTACACTTTAATCTCTGTTTTAATATGAACATATTTATATTAAAGTGGAATCATATTTAATTAAAATATTTCCCCATATTAAATACAAATACGTTTCATATTACATTTCAATATCTTTGTCATTAAATTAAGTAAAAAAAATATTTAATTTCAATATGTGTCATACTTAAATCCAACATTTTAATATTTAAAGTTAATATTTTCATATTATATTCAAATATGAATGATATTGAAATTAAACAGTACACATATTTAAATTAAATATGTATCATATTAACAATTAAGTTTTTTCATATTTAATACTAATATTATTTAACTTTAAATTAAATATGTAATATATTTGATGCATTGAATATAGTACATATTTAATTTAAATATTTTTGTACTAGAAAAAAACAGGACTTTATATACTTTTAGATTTTTTATTTTAAGCTAAGAAAAAACAAACAGTAGAATAAGTATGTTACATATACAAATTTGAAAATAATAGCAGGAACCTGAGGTCGAGAAGTGTCATTTATTCGCTTATAATTCAATTTCCAAGTGTAGCGCAAAACTCCACTGCGGCTCAAGCGGGATAGTCTTCATCCCTTGTTGAATTATATAGGCGGACGCATCTATTGTGAAAAAAATATAAATTATAAAAATAAAAACCAATATTTGTAAATTAAATTACCATTTGTTTCTGCATGCCAAGTATTTGAAGTTAAAGGAGCTGACCAATCAAAGTTACCCGGCTCCTATCTATCTGCCATATTGAGTTCACATCTTGAAATTAATAAATTGAGAAAAAAAGAAATGTAATACATGTTTATCACAAGTAAATGTATATAGTTCCTTACCAATTGCTAGCAAAATTGATGTATAGATATGTAGGGTATCTCTTAAGCCAGCTCAAATCATTGGGATCAAAATCGTCAACAGATTTCTTAACTTCTGATAGGGGTCATCATTGTTGTTATTATTGTCCGAATCCATATGACAATCTGTATAAAAATGTGCAAATGCAAAATTTTTCTAATTATATCTTTTCCACATATTCTTGTACTTATGGCTGTATGTATGCATGTGTACCGTCGAACAAAAAAGTATTTCACCAGAGATCAAAATAATGCCGTTTATTATAAATTATTATTTTTTATTTCACAAATTATAAAACATTCTTTAATTTATCGTAATAATATTTAAGCAAGCTAAATCTTTTTAAATAAGTATTTTCAAACATATAATTCGAGTAGTTAAAGATTCACTTATCAAAATACTTTTTTTATACACAGTAGACGCGTTTGCAAAGAATTTCACAATATCAACAAAGAGTGAGAGCGAGCGAGACATAAAGCATTTTATGCGCTCTGTGCTCATACACATGCATACATATGTACATACATTGTACGTTTGTTTGTGTTTTTTTAATGACACTGCACTAAACATAACACAAAATACTTACCTGTTTTTATGCACTACATCTTTATTAATTTAATTGCCTTTATTCATTATTTAAATTATGTGTTATATTAATTTTAAAACACTTTTTACTTTTCTGCACTCTTTACACGACCAGCTCGGCCAACAATCAATTCGCACTAAACCTTCTAAGCGTTTCTGTCGCTGCTCTGCGTCAGAGATGAAGAAAAGTTGCGATTACCGTTATGTTTTGCAGCTGCGTGTGAAGCAAAGAACGCGATCTCTGCCTTTGGCACAGTGTGTCAAAAATGAACTAAACACAGTAAAATATTACTTTTTGTGTGTCGGCTTTTCATATTGGTTTTAATACAAAAATATAAATCAAATAAAAATAACGGGGCACTAAAATTAATGATTTTACTATTTAATAATATACTATATAAATTATTTTATTTACATTTATTATGTTATGCATATACAATATCTACATTGACTACCATATACTGTATATATTACTACCAGCTTCAAATACATCATTATTCGTTCTAGTAACTATATATTTTATGACCATAGTAATATGTTATGATCTGCAATAATGTATTTTACATTTTTGAAATACATTGAGAACCACTGTGCACCGAAAAAAAGGAATAGACAATTTTTGTTATTAGCGTGGCACGCTTCTTATGCGCACACACATGTATACAACCTAGCGTGTATGTGCGCTTACGTATGCAAGTTTGTGTCGAATGCTTTTGCAATTTGTTGTTGTTTCTTGTCCTTATTTCTACATGAAAGTATGAAAATTTTACATGCACAAATAAATACATGTACGTAAGTATATACATACATACATACATAATTGTACATATGTAATTTGTGTTTTTTTATGGGCATCCTCGTAAGAAAATACATTTTTTAAATGCGTATGTGTGATCATACACACACGCACATGTCCGTACATACATATGTACATCCCGCACTTCTTTAAATCCCACCAAGATCAAGTTTGTATTAATTTCTATCCATGCCCCCTTATACCCCTGCAACAGAATCTACATCAGTGGTCGGCACGGCCTATACGCCGCGTATAGGCATTTGCTCTGCCGCAGCGCTGCCTGCTCACGTACAGCGTAAACGTTCGTGTGGCGTCGCTGCTACGACATTTTGCTGTTAAGTCGCTGTCGTGTCGCTGTTATAGGGCTATTACGCTGTAACGCGGCTGTAGAGACGAGGCAAAATGAATCGGCAGCAAACGTCAGATGCTTGATGTCTGTTAACGTTCTGTTAATTCGCACACTAGCGTCATGAAACATATGAATGTGTTGGTGCCGACCACTGATCTACATGTACATACATGCATACATACATAGCTACAGTGAACATATTTTCTTCTTACAATGCGTTTAAAAATATTTAATTTAAATATGAAATATATTGAATTTAAATATGCATACGATATATTGGAAACAAATAAAAAAAAATTTATTTTAAGTAGTATAAAGTATTAAAATTTATTACAAATTATATTCAAATTAATATTGATTTTTTTAAATATGCACATATTATAAAACAACTTAAAAACTAATATGAATATATTTAAATCAATTGATTTATTCATTGATCTAAATATTTTTCATGTTCACTACAATAAGTTTACATGTTTTTAGTTAAATCTAAGTGTTTTATATTTAATTCAAATATGAATGTGGTTATTTCGAAAGTAAATATGAAAATATTTAATTTTACAACGCAACTTTTTTATCAGTGTACATATTTAAAATTAACGCATATCCCAAAAAAACATGACAATCGTTTTAAATCAAAGAAACAATAAAATTGATTGAAATACTTTTAGCACGCAAGCTGCAGACTCAGTGTATGTGTTTGTATGTATGTAAATATACACAGAGAAAAAATGCGGGCACTTCGAAATTATTTCTCACTTATATGAAATTACTAATGACGAGGAGTTTCATCTTATTTTAAATACGATACTTTAAGCTCCGTCAAGCTTACTTCAAATAAACCGTTACTGTTTTCTTTTAATTAGAGTACAAATTAAATTTAAATATTTAAATACAGACTTATGTTCGTTTCTCTTATATCAATATTCTTAGTAGCCTTACTGACTTTTAAGTCTGAATTTTAAGAACCACAAATACTTTATATATTATGAGCATAATCTGATTACGCTTTTTTTCTCACTGTGTACGTCTGCTGGCTCAAGCGATGCTTTTAAGAAGCTGCACAAAACTGGAACTTTACACATTTGCATGCGTACATTTCTCGCATACCTACGCATCCAGCGTGTCAGAAGGGAGGGGAAATGCGGTAGGCGACATGCGGGAGCCTAGCGCGGAGGGGGAATGGAAAGGGGAAGCAACACCAATGGTTGCCTGCCAACGCCAAGAGGAAGGCAGGAAAGCAGGAAAGCAGGAAAGCAAACGGCGAGTGTCGGCCTGGCATGGAATCAACATTGTGAGGGGCATAACAAGACGTCGGAGCCGTCGAGTCGTCGTGTCGACTAAAGGGCCAGAATACGTGTGTGCGTGTGTGCGTGTGTGTGTGTATGCAACGGCCAGAAAACCCAAAGATGTTTACTGTTGTGAGTTCTTTAACTTTTTGCTTTTATTCATTCGTCTGGAAACAGGTCGAAGATTTTGCAGTTGTTGGCCATAGAACTCGGCGACTGCGACTGTGATATGCGCTGCAGTCGCAGCTTCTGGCGGATTGTAGGGATCGCAAAGCGAAATACCTCTTAGGAAGCCTTGTAGGGTATTACCCCATAATTAAAGGCAACTGCCAATGAAACAACTTATATATTATAATTTTATCCCTGCGGCCTATTTATGCAGCTCTTTTGGTTGCCAAGTATTTTGGCTTTTGGCTGCTACAGGTATGATTGCCTTCAATGTTTCTCTCCGCAGAGCGCCGTATTCATTGAGTAGAAAATACATGGAAAACGGCCCATGTTGCGTTGTCTGATGATTTGCATTTTAAGTTCAACACACGTACATACTTATAAATGTATACATATTTTTATGTATATACACATATATATATATTCATGTGCTCTTTGGCTGACTGCATCTTGAAAGCTCTCTGCTTTGCGTACAATCAACATTTCATATCTGCAGCAGACATTAAAAGCGCATTAGTGCGGTCTCAACTCATACTGATAAGCCCTTAAAAGAGACCCAATAATGTCAGACCCAACAACAGCCACATTCACATGCACAGTTTCAGGAACATCCACGTCCAAAGTGGACAAAAGTAGGTTTCACTGCCACATTATATACAAGAAAAAAAGGGTTAAAGTACGCACGCCGAATATCTGATACCCTTGTAATGGAAAAGGCTATGATTGACTATTAAATATTCGTTGCATGTTTTGAGGAGCTAGTATTTCTCCTATACTTAAAACTGTTTAAATTGTCCTACTATTTGTCCAAATTTGTTGCTGTTAAATAGCATAATAAATAAATAATAGATAATTTTAATTGTTAAAAATTACGTCATATCTTTTAAAGTGTGGATGTGGGTAATTTTTTATAAATAGATGATTCTACTCTCTGCTGACTGGCGATTATGAATTTAAAGGATTCACTCCTTCTTCTCAACCAGTGTTGCTGCAATACCTTTAAGAGAAATGGAATTTCAAAGAACTTACCTTAGTGTGAGCGGTTCTTGGCTTTCCGCCCAGTGTGATGGCATAGACGTCTACTTCGTAGGTTGGGGGACCAGCTTCACGGTCCAATTCCACAGCCGTCGACAAAATGCCCAGTTTGGCATCAATATCGAACAGGCGATCAACTTGCACACGCATCTCACTGTTGCCAAATCCGAATCCTGTCAAGCCTGCGGGCGCAGTGACATTTGTCACATAGTATTCGATCTCAGCGCCCGCGAGTTGTGCGTTTACTGTTAAGATACTCGTACCGATCGGCTCGTTCTCGAAAACCGAACCGAATAAGACATTATGTTTCTCGAAAACCGGCTCATCACCCCGTCCATCTTCTGGTCCCGGCGTTATAATCGTTATATACGTCTCTGTGCTCTTGCGTTCACCACTTGCCTCGTCCGTTGCCTTTAAGGTCAGCTGATAGCGATTATCCTGAACTTGAATAGCCTGTCCCAGTGTAATTATTCCCGTATTGCGTTGCAGTTGAAACAGTTCCTGATGGCCGCCAACAATCTCATATGTGACCAGGCCGTTACTCGATGAATCCGCATCGCGTGCCAAAACTTGCATCACATGACCTCCGATACCATTTGTAGATTTTGGTAGAATGGCAGCATTCATGGAGACAAAGATGGGAGCATTGTCGTTGATATCTTCGACAATGACCGTGATCAACTTTTCGGTGGACAACTGACGATCTGAGGGCTGTGCCTGATCTGTGGCCACAACAGTCAGTCGAAAATTGTCTATGGACTCGCGATCAATTTCACGCAGTGTATATATCACTCCCGTCTGGGTGTTGATACCAAAGTGTCTGCCACCTGTCAACTCTGGCTCTTGCTTGCTAATCATGTATGTAACCTTACCATTCAGACCCGAGTCCGGATCATCAGCAATTACTGTGACAATTGGCGTTTTTAGTGGTATACCTTCTTTGATCTGTCGCACGATTGCCGTGCTTGGGAATATCGGTGGATTATCATTGTCGTCCACAACTATAACATTGTATAGTACTGTAGTGGAAAGTGGGGGAGTACCGCAGTCTGAGGCAGTTATGTTGAGCGTGTAGTTTGTGATATCCTCGTAGTCCAGAGGTTTATGTAGATATAAACTGCCGGTGGTACTGTCAATATGAAATGTATCTCTTCGATTTCCCGCTGTTATACTGAAGACAACCTGACTATTGACTCCCTGATCTGCATCGCTGGCTCGGAAACGCATTAGTTCAGTTCCAGTGAGACTAGTTTCCAATACCGAAATTTCACTGCTAGATTGGGTAAACTCCGGAGCGTTATCATTGTCGTCCAGCACAGTAATGGTGATATTTGCCGTCGAGCTTAGAGGATGTTTTAATGCAGCATCCCGTGCTACTACGGTTAGATGATGGATTTCCTGAGATTCCCGGTCCAATTTACGTGATAGGGTTAGCTGCCCTGTGGCGCTATCCAAACTGAAATGATTGCCTTCGTTTCCCAACGACAATGTATAGTACACATCACCATTGAGACCTTCATCCGCATCCTGCGTAAAGACGTGCATAATGTGTGTACCCTCGGGGGCTTCTTCAGAGATTGTCACTTGATAAGGAGCTCGCAAGAATTCTGGCGCATTATCATTAACATCCGTGACAATTACCTTGATCTTGACCTTATCGTGCAGTGGCGGGATGCCATTATCCGAAACCATGGCCTCCAGCAAGAGATAGTTGGAACCACCGCTATTTATATTGCGTTCCTCATCCTCGCTATTATCGACACCACTTCGAGCACTTCGCACCAGAGCCTCGCGATCGAAGGGTCGCAGCGTTTTGATGAATCCATTATGTTTATCTATTTTAAAATCCTGTGACGGTGCGAGTACACTGAAACTCAATTCTGCATTCCTTCCGATATCGCGATCGACGGCAGTCAGTTTGCCCACAAAAGTATCCGGTGGTGCGTTCTCCGGAATATGAAAAGTAAACGTACTATTTGTGAACTGCGGTGCATTGTCGTTCTCATCGATGACATGGATGACGACTGGAACCACTGACGATCGTGTAGGAACTCCAGCATCATTGCAGGAGACTGTAAGTGCATAGTAATCGCGTTCCTCGCGATCTAGCGGAGCACGAACAAACAAATAGCCATCGGGAAATACACCAAATTTACGATCGGAGTTGCCTTCAATGATCTCATATGAAATGCGTCCATTTGCACCCAAATCGTTGTCAGATGCAGCCAAGGCAAAGAAACGTGTGTTGACCTTTGTGGTCTCCAACAGTGAAGTCTCGTAGGATGTATGATCAAATACGGGAGTGTGGTCATTCACATCGGTTACGTACACGGGAAGCCGAAGTCTACTGCTGAGCGAGGGGGAGCCACCGTCAGTGGCCATTATCTCCACATGTAAAACGGTTCCTGGCTCTACCCTAACGGGCTTTTGCAGGTAGAGCACACCTGTGGCAGTATTAATGCGGAACTGTTGATCCGGATTATATGTCAAGTTGTAGCTAATGCGGCTGTTTACACCCGCATCTCGATCTCGTGCACGTGATAAGTAGATCTCCTGACCCACAGCCGTGTTCTCTGGCAACTGAATTGAAGTCTCTAAATCTCGATCAAGAACGAAGCTCGGCGCATTATCATTCAAGTCAAGAATCGTGATGTGTACTTTGCACTTTCCGTAGGCCAAACCCGATCGTGAATTGGATCCCTCCGTACTCCGGGCCACGACAATCAGTTGATATTGTGCCTGGACTTCTCGATCAATTGGACGTACGGTTGTAATGCGGCCACTGCGTTGATCAATTGCAAAGTTCTCAGCTCTGTCGCCGTAAATAATTAAATACTCGACGGCTGTTTGCCTTTTTACCTGCACACGTCCCACCTCCTGACCGATCTTTGTTCCCTTCTGATCTGGATCCTCGACAAGTTGAAATTCATAGCCATTGTGGGTGCTAAAGTCGAGTAGCTCTGTTTTCGATTCCAATACAATTTCCACAACAGCATCCTGAACGCTACGTCTTTCGCCCGAATCTCGAGCCGAAACGCGAAGGTTGTAATATGATTTTTTCATCGGTTTGCCATGCAACATAAATATGACAGCGCCAGTTTTGGGATCGATGGTGAAAACGTCCTCGCCACCAGATTCCAGGCTGTATGTAATTAAGGCATTATCACCCTCGTCGCGATCAGTAGCCGTGACATTCAACAGAGTTCGCATACTATTTTCCCCCTTTTCCCCGGCTGTGTCTTTCAATGTGTAGATGTAGTGCTTTGGATAGAACTCTGGATTATTATCGTTTACATCGGCCACGCTGAGGTGCACAGTAGCTGTTGCCGATTGTGGTGACGGTGCACCCTGATCGCGTGCGATCACAAAAATTTCATAATTCGCCATTGTCTCACGATCGAGAGTTTTGCGCGTCATTAATTGGCCCGTTATGGCGTCGATCGCAAATTGTTGTGGATACAGTCTATCCACACTGGGCGCCAACGAATATGTAACCGATCCATTCGTGCCCTGGTCATTGTCTGTGGCAGATAACAGCGCGATCAGCGACTGTGGGGCAACATCCTCGCTTAGGATAATGTTCAGTTCCTGCTGACTAAACTGTGGTGCCTCATCGTTCTCATCCAGTATGGTGACCTTTAGTTGAGTGTACGCAAACTTGGGATTGGGTCCGCCATCCCGTGCCGATATACTGAGCTCCACACTCCCTTGGACTTCCCTGTCTAATGCTCCTGCGGTCACAATGAGTCCTGTTGTGGTATCAATATTAAACCATTTGAGCTCGTTTCCAGATAGAATCTCATAGTAGACTTGGGCATTGACACCGGTATCTTCATCCGTGGCTGCAATTGAGGCGACAAAACTGCCCCTTGGCGCCAGTTCGCTAAGCACAGCCGAGTATTCGGACTTTTCGAACACTGGCTCATGATCGTTCACATCGTTGACGTCTATGATAAGATAGGCAATTGCTGTACGCTCCGGCGTTCCTTTATCCGTAGCCACAACTGTCAAATTGTATTTGCTGATCTCCTCCCGATCGAGTACTCCATTTACTCGAACAATATGGAAAAGTGGCGTCTTCTCCAATCGGAAATGATGTAGCTCATTGCCTGATATAATACGAGTGGTTGTCTCCCCATTCAGACCATCGTCCGAATCAATCACCGATACGGCAGCAACAACAGTTCCATTAATTGCATTCTCATCGACGGTAGCTACGCTTCCCGTGGGTGGAAAGTACTGGAATCGTATGATCGGATCATGATCGTTGGTGTCCAATAGATTCACCGTCACATAGGTGCGTCCATCTTGACGAGGAGATCCGTGATCGCGAGCAAATACTGTAAATACGCAACTCTTTTGGGCGTGACCCTTTCCCATCGGTTCCCTTGTTTGCTGGGGACAATTGAGGCGCTCTGTGGTGGATATCACACCTGTCTCGGGATTAACCGTAAACTGATGTTCCGTTTCAGCCAAGTAATAGGTGAGTTTGCTATTGTCACCCAAATCGTTATCCGATGCCATCACCTGAAGAACTGGCGAGCCCGGCATAACTGTTTCATTTAAAGTCACACTGTAATCGCTGTGATCAAAAATCGGCGGATTATCGTTAACATCCAGTATGGTAACGTTAACCTGAAGGAAACCCAGTCGAGGTGGCGTTCCACCATCGCTTGCCGATATATTTAGTTGATAGCTTCCACGTGATTCGCGATCCAAATTACCAGTTGTCTCCAAGTGCAAGTAGGAGGTGTCTCCGCTCGGATTCGTTGTGGTAACCAAACGAAATTTACTATCCACATTGCCATCGACGATCTCGTAATGATCAGTCACACCGTTCTCGCCAACATCCGCATCTGTGGCCGCATCGAGAAGCAGACGAGTTCCCGACACTGCGCTCTCCGAGAATGACACTGCAATGCTCGGCTCCGGAAACTCGGGTGAATTGTCGTTGATGTCGAGCACCTTAATGCGTACTTCGATGGGATAAGTTGGCTGTGAGGAGAGCACAACAAGATCGTAGTGGCTGCGCATTCCCTCACGATCGAGCACAGCATTTGTCTTCACTTCCCCGGTAATTTGATCCAAGGTGAATTCCCGCGGTGGTTCATTGAATCGGTAAGTGAATTTGGGCTTTGTTGGAATGAAACCCACGAGAGTGCCGCGAGGTTGTCCCTCAAATACTTCAAAATCGGCACTAGTATCAACGGCACGGGATTGCATTTCTCCGGCCGGAGAGGAGCTGCGTCTTCTCGGAAAGGCAGCATATTGTTCATATGTAGTGGCATAACTGCGTCCGCGAGGAGCGGCTAATTCGAGTGTTGATCTTCCGTCTGACGCTTGGCATGACACATGGCAGGTGGCTAGCACGATCAGCTGCAAAAGGATCCCCCATCTTTTTTTGCGGATCGAGAGAAGCGAGTGCATCTTCTCGGAGAACCTTAAAGGTCTTGGCGCGATTCGCATATTTTCTATCATTCACTTAATTTCTTACTTTGTAATGTTTTCATTAGCAACGAGCTTTTGTTCTTGTATTGTTTGACTATTGGCGTATATCTTCAAACACGTCATGTTTTTCTTTTTTTAATTTTCGATCTTCACAATCACCTGAAAAGAAAAAAAGATGATGGGGAAAATGAGCAATTTTTCAATAAAATAAAATTAAAAAAGCGAGAAATCGAAAATATTTTATTTGAACCAAATTTGATTTTACATAACGTATTAAAATAATTTAATGAGACGGACATATATTATATTATACAGAGTGTAATGCACGATAATTTAACAAGATTTATGTATAATTTGGTTTAATCAACACCTCATTTCATTCAATTGGTAATTGCTCTGCTAACACTTTCAATTAACAATATCTGTTCCCCCACATTCACTGAGCATATAAACTCTTTCATACTTCGTCGGGCATAAAATTACAAAAGTTTTCAGCTACGGTCTTATGGTTATACGATGGTGGAATTTGTATCTACGTGCAACACTTGAGTGTCGATATAAATAATGATAAGCACTGGTGTGGACTAAGGCCAACACATGGATGCATTCTGTAAATTCTAGTGGAGATTTGATTGAAAGCTATTTGGCTGATCAGCGATCTCTGGAATTGGAATGATCTCTTGATGCCCTTAAGTAAGAGACATCCGAGTGTTAAGAGCCATTTCGAAATGGGATTCCAAACAGAATATCAAATAAATAACTAATTATAAAGGCAAAACGTCTGTTAATAACATGCGTGTCAGTATTTGACTAAATTAATGGCTCTGTGTCTATAAATCTTCAAACACCACAAAAAGACAATGATCACAGATCGAGCTTAGTAAACTCGCAAATGTGTGTATATACAGGTGTATATTCGTATATGTATAATCGTTTATGTGTGTGTAGATATTTGAATACTTTAAGCCTTCAAAATAAAACACACCTTAAACTATGCATTTACTATAAGAATTCGGGATTCCAAAGAAAGTTTTGATCTAGCATTTTGTTCTTTGTATTATTCAATCAACTGGTAAGTACTTATTTGAGTATATCCAAGGTATCTTCTAGTTGATTCATTGGGATTATAAAATTCTAATTTGCTTTATATGCGGGCTGAGCAGCATACAATGATATTCAAATACCTTTACACAATATATAGGAATTTATCGTAAATTTGTTACCCTAGATATGTTGTAGTTGTCTAAAGCTTTTGAAGCCGAACCCGTTCATTAATCTTTAAAATCTACCTGTTCTTAAGGTATTGTTAGTTGCTTTTTTTCTATCCCTGTCTTTGTATTCATTTCGTCTTTTGGTTTCTATCAAAGTTATAGTAGTGTTTGGAATTTATTTTATATATATGCATACGAGCATACATTCACACATATGTGAATGAAGATAGATACGCAAGCAGGAAAGATATAAATATACATATATATTTTTCTTTTTATTTTACTTTGGTTGCCTGTCAGTCCGCAAGTTTCTCAGTGTGAATTATCGATTGAATGCCGCTTGCATGACTAATATGATTACAGACTTTGATCTCTATTATGTTTCATGTTTCAAATCTTTACGAATTATGTTTTAATCAGTTTTATAAGAGAGATCAAGATTATTTAACCAGGAACCGAAACAGTTATTAGTTGTAAAAAATAACGATATAATTAAATTTCAATTATATTTGAATTGTCTAAAATTAATCCATTTTAAATTTCTCTTTAAAATTGCATATGTATGTAATAAAAATAATGTTTTCGGAACCTGATAAGAAATTCTCTGCGCTGAATTGAATTAAATATTACATAATGGGACTTGTATATTTTGTCTTAATTTATTAGAGAACGCTCTAGATATCAATATTGATGTACGAGTATTTATCTACATAAAGTATTATCTCTCTTCCTCCCTATTAATATGCATACGTTTGTAGATGGTTTGGCGAACTATTTTTAAGAGCTCATAAATACCATATCTGTAAGAGATTCAACTATACATTTGCAATGCAAATTTGAACCAAAAGCTCAAAGTATAAGCAGAACTTGGTCGAAGCCGTCTGATTTGCTTCGGGCCATATGGCCAAGTTAAGATTTGTAGGGAATAATGGTAATATCAACAATAACCAACTGGAATTAATGCGCGTTGCTAAGAGGCGCCTACAAGATTGGGTGTACACACACACACACACGACACACACACACACACACACACACAACATTAACATACACATACATCAATACGTGATCTCTATTATTATGACTATTTTCTTTATTTGTGCTTTTCACTTTATTATACCAAGGAAAAGCTGGAAAACGATTGAAAGAAAACGTGTTTTCATATTTCCATAGTCATTTACATTTCGCTTTTGAGCAGTGTAGGGAACTAAATATTTTCTTCTTGTTGCACATAGACACAGAGAAAAGTTATAAAATTATTTAGTTATAAGAAAAGATATTTATCATTTTTTCCCCGATGCTGCCTTCTTGTATTTATTATAAAAACCAACAACATAATTTTAAGTCAAAGTTAGACTTCGACAACAATACAGGAAAATAACAAAAGACGCCAACGAACAAAAAAAAAAAAAAAAAACAACTCTGCCTACGTTACCGTTGCTTTATAATATTTTTCTTAAACAATTAATCTTGTTTGAGTTTCAAAGTTCGTTTTGTCGTTGTTTTATTATTTCTTTTAGTTTAGCTTTTTACCTCACAAGCTGGTTTACCATACATACCACACATACGCCATTTTCTAGATTGACTTATAAGTTTTTTTTTACTTTTACCCGTATAAAGAGAGGCGCAAGCAGAGAGAGATAGAAAGAGAAAGAGAAAGAGAGTGAGAAAGAAGTAAAGAGAGGGAGAAAGATACAAGAAATTCCTTAAGTAAGCACTTGCAAGGTTAATTGATTCTTGACAAATTTATTAATTCCCTTTTGGGCAATGATTGGTTTTTCATTCTTCTATCTCTTTTGTTGGTGTTTGAATTTATTGAAGACAATTTGATTACTACCTATAAAATAGTCTTGTAAATTATTGCATTTAATAAATTTATTTTAGTAACAAGAGCATAAATACCTACCATTTAAGTTCACATTTTAAAATGGGTGTTGTGATAGTCTCGCTAGTATTGGTTGAGCTGGTATACATATAGTATAAATACGACACGCGCACACACCAAAAAAACACAAATGCAACATCGTCAGAAGCCACAGACGCAGCATATTTTTTTTTAACAAAACGTGTTTTGCTTCATTTCTGCTCTTTTATTGTGCTGCAACGTTGTTGGAATTTTTTCACTTATAAAAATACAACGACGACAGAGACACACTCACAACCACAAGACACAAGATTGCACATACGCAGTGTTGACCGCAACTTAATTTAGCAAATGCAATCGATCAGATATTTTGGAATGTGTACATATATGTATCTATATATATAATTATATATTTATTTATGTATTTCTAATTAAAAAGAATTGCTTAAATACATATGTAGCACACTCACACTCACACACACACACACATATACACATTAACACTTTGGCTTGAGTGTGGGTAACCGTATTTATGTGATCGAACGAAATTTGAGCATCCGACGCACCTTCACTTTTGTCAAGAGTGTTTTTTTGTGATTCGTTTCGCGGACACGTTCCCAACGTTAACTCAGCCAACTGCCACTCGCTCTGTGGTCGCAACGTAACTGATTGCCAAGAGCTGCGAGAAGAACTTGCAACTCAGGCAACAGGCAGCAGGCAGCACAAAATTATGATCATAGTGGCAGCCTGAGCTACGAAAAGTGGCTTGACAGGTTTAAGCCGAGAGATAGAAGGACAGACAGAGAGACAGACAGATTGAGACTGCGACTGCGACTGAGAAAAGGAGAAACAAAAAGAAGAGAGAACGACTCTCTTGCTCTTGTCATAAACGTACCAAATGTGGTAGGTTGTTTTGTTGTTGTTGCTGTTGTTTGCTGTTGCGCCTCCTGCTTGCCCCTAACTCAGTCTTCTACCTGTTGTATCGCATGCTAGCATTGAGCAGTGAGCAGTAAGCACTGAGCATTGAACAGTAAGCAGTGAACAGTGAGCAGCCGCAACATTGCCGTCGCCCGCAACATATTTTTCACTTGTTGCAGTTTCGTTTTTCATTTTCTTGTTCGGAAACTCTGTTGGCTGCAGCTCTCTTGTTTTTCACCGACTCCCTAGCCATACATACACGCTGAGAAATAATCCATAGTATATACAAACATTATTCTTCTTTAATTTAACCACATAACATTTCATTAGGAAACTTACTACAATTGAATTAAACACTTTGACTAACATAAACAAATATCTAAATAGTAAATCCAAATAGTAATAGTAAATATTAAATTTATGTTTCACAATGTATTTTTTTTTAATTTACATATAATTTACAAAAAAACAATTTAGTTAATTAAGGATTCTTTAAATATTCGCTAAAAAATATTATTCACATGTTGTTTTTTGTATCTTTTATCTATAATCTTTTATAAATAAATTTTGACTTATGTATAAATAAACATTTTTAACTATTAAGACATAGGAGAAATTAATTAAATCAATTTTTAAAATAATAAAAAGTGTAAATATTAAAAGTTCAAAGCATTTTTCTCTAGGTGTACTAATATTTATACTCCTAGCTGACATTTTTTCCTCTATGAACCAGCATTCGACTTGCTCTCGCCACAATGTCGACTCAGGCCTTACGAGAGCTGCGCTCCGCATTTGTTGTGTGATAGCCAACCCAACAAGATTCAATAGCCACCGGCAACACTCACACACACACACATAAACATATACATACAACAAGAATAAGAATAAGAATTACTTGGCTGCTGCTCCCATGGCCACTTCACTTGCTGCTGACTATTGCTGTGATCGCACTCGTATTCACTCGGTTTCATTCGCTGTGGTTGCTGTTGCTGTTGCTGTTGCCGTGACTCAGTGTCTCCTGACTCTCGGGGCCTTTAAGAAAACAAGAAATTCTTTAGCCTCGGCCAAGCTCTAGTTCTGTGACTGTTTTGTTCTGGTCTCTCTCTGTCTCTCTCTCTCTCTCTCTCTTTCTGTGTCTCCAACGTTTACTCTCTTCGCAGAGTTTGTCTCTTATTGATAATTTTTGTTTAGTCTGCCACTTCTTCTGATTCCTTGGATCGGCGCAGTTTTCGGTCTTCGGCAGCGCCGCTGAATTTTCGTTTAGCATAGAAACTGGTTTCAAATTAAAATTATCGCTGGTCATTTTTCTTATGGTTAGTTGTCGTTTACTTTACCGCTGTGGTTGTAGATGCCTCTTTTTATATTTTTTTTTTTTAAGGTTTTTGGTGTTTCGACCTGCGTTTACTTCCCTTCGGTCTTAGTGTGAACTAATGCACGAGTATGCCAGCATGCGTGTTTGACAGACACTGGGATCCGCACACTGCTCTGAGAGTAAAGCAATGGGTTAGATTTCGTAGAGTCTGCTGCCATCATCGTCATCGTCGCTGTCTCAAATATACTTAATTCCTAGAATTCCTTTTACCATAATATACATATGTATATTATAATTTCTAAAATTTGATTTTTCGTTATTTTGTGGGTCAGTTGGTTTTCTTATTATTTGATAATTACATGAAATTAAAAACAAAATATATAGATGAAAATATAGACACTTTAATATAATAAAAACAATTCTTGTTCTATCTACTTAAGACACTGAAACAGCCAAGTTCGTTGCCTAAGTCATTTGTTATTTATTCAGCGTCAATGTAAAAAACGAACAGTTGTTTTTGTTGTTGCCGAGAAACCATGGCTAATGCTACAGTCAAGCAAATATAGCCCGAAACTAAGAAACAGTGACTGCGTCGTAAAACTGTCACTTAAAATGGTAAAAAGCGCATAAAAAAGAGTTTTGCCCGATTTTATTTGTTTATGAGCCGAAAATGCCAGAGCCAGTCGTTCGGCATGCATTCGGGTCTAGTCGCATTCTTATCTTTTGAGAAATATTACAATAACACGCAAAGGCCTGTTGCTGCCGCTCCCGCTGCTGCTGCTATTACGATTGGTGGCCAAAATGTGTTGCCTATAAGAGCGAGTAAGACCGCTGTACTCGAGAGCCCGCCTACAAGATACCTAGTATAGAATTGTAATATTTGTGTATTGGTGGTATCAATGCATTTTTAACTTAAACAATGTAAAATGCTCACCATAGTATGAGGTGCTCGAATCTAAAAACATTCCTAACTCTATTTCTATTTATCCGATCTTGATGCTATTAAGTTAAATATCTGATACTGACATAAATATTTTAAAAAAACTGGATTTCTAAGAACTTAGCTAATTTGCGAAGGCAGGAGATGCGAGCGTGGCAAATCTAGCCTAAGCTTGTGGAGGTCGTGTCGGCTGTAGATTCTGATCAAGAATATATATACTTTACAAGGTCTGGTATTCATTCTTCTTCCTGATGCCAACGAATACAATCTACCCATTTACTCAGCAAGCACGGGGTATAAAAATTGCTGCAGCTTGCAGTCGAGGCCAGCTTCTACAAGTTGTAGTTGTTGGGTTATTTTAGTACGGAATTTGTGCTTTCTGTTAATGCTTTAATCGCGACTGCATAGTATGTGGGCGCTGTGGCAAATGCAGCTACCTGGTGTGTTGGAAATAGGTGTGATTTTATAGTTACAATTGAGAGTACAAGAAAACGTGTTTGTATATGTTTTTGTGCTTTTGAGAATCTAACTTTATTAGTTTATTTAAGCTTAATACATTTAGATGTAATACTAAAATTAGTAAATACGTACTTGGCAAATAGCGGGCCATATTCTTGACGCCGCCAAAACCAGTGAGATAACTTAAGCTATTGTTATTGCATTCGAGTTAAATGGAGCGTTGGAACAAATGCGCCAGTAGCTCTGCCTCACTCAGATCCATTTTGTATTTTTGGACTATGTCCTGCACCTTCAGGCGACGACGCACATGGGGCGGTTGGTAACTGAAAATGGATAAAAAAAAAAGTGACATTATGACTATTAAAAATGCAAAGTCAAGCTTACCTTTCGTTGTCTAAACGTCTGCGTCGGGATATGTTTAGAGCCGTTTGACGAACCAAATTACCCACAACACGTCGACTAAGCACCATGCCATCGACTAGTGGAGTCGCAAAGCTCATGCGACCAGGTGGTCCCAGTAGTTTCACCCTCAGCAAACCGGACTGAAGAGAATGCACGAAGATCACATGGCAGTCGGCCGCCCTCGGCATTTGCATCGAGTGCATCTCTTCTCCGGTACGTGCATAGGCCAAAAGATCCTCGACGGGAAAGTTCAAATAATCCTCGAAGCTTTCGAGCCACACTAGGAATATCTTGGCTGGCGCTTGGGCGAGCAACGCTGGCTTGGAAACAGTTCCCTTGCGTCGTGTGGGAGGTATGGGTTCCTTGTTTCGGTTGCCAGTATCAAGCTCCAAGCTGAGATTTCGTGGCTTGGACTTCATAGGTCCAGTATCCTCCGCGCGTGTCCAGACATTACTCGCTGTGCTCTGCTCGCTGCTATTGCTGGACAGGCTACAGCTGTCCATTTCGCTGTTATAGCGCATATTCCAAGTATTTGGAACCACAAAGGCAATCTCAGATGAGACATCCGCCCAGTAGAGCACGCGTTGAGCGCCGTTGTAATTTATTTCATTGGACACATTCGATTGTTGGGTACGTTCCGTCTGTTCCGACGTTCCTTTTAACGACCAGGAGTTATGCACGAATCCCGTCCATCCAGAATGATCCGACACTTGAACCGGCCATCCCAAGGTCTGTAGCATGTTGGCAAAGTGCGAGTCATAGGATTGATCCTCTGCCATGTTACCAATGATCTGCTGTGCGCTTGTTTGACCAGCCTAAGATGATAAGAAAGATTTCAATCTTTTATTTACTTGAACTATTTTATTTTTAACTTGATCTTACCTTCACGTAGAAGACGTAAACTGTATCATGTGTTCGGGCACTAAGCTTATCCAGTTTATCCAAATCAGCGGCAAATGCGCTGGTTTTCGTATCAAGTACGATAAGTGGTCTCTGCGGCGGTGTGCCTAAGGATTCTACGGGATTATTCGGATTGCGTATCTCGAAATTCAGAAAACCAAAGTGAGAGAGAAACAGACGAGCGGCGTGAAACTCGTGACAGACTGTGGGAGGCACACATTCCTGGGCATGGGACAGGCTATCAACACTATTGTCGGACTCTGCCCAAGCCAGCTTCTCATGTATACTTTGATTTTCGAGCATGGCTTCTATTTCACTAATAATACTGGATCCATACTGTTCACGAATTTGCTCAATCGATGGTATTGAGTAATCGGCCACACAGGGCTGCACTTTATCGACACCTTCGGGAAAATTCTTTTGCTCACATTCGGGACGTTGCGTTATGTCATTCAGGGGTATAGGCCTTCCGGGATTAACGGCATGGTATTTGATACCAGACTTGCTGCGGGAAAGATGTCGCAGCTGCATGGTCCAAGCATGTCGGCCAAAAGGACCACGAATAAGAACTAGGAATAAATGGGAAGAAGTTAGATATGAATAAGAAAAACATTTTAGCTTATTTGCTACTTACGAGTGACAGTTGGCTGCGGGTCCTGATCATTTCCCAAAGGTTCTTCCAGCAGGGCCAATATGGTCGAGTTTTCCGTGACGAAATACTTAAATTTGGAGATGGCTTGCTCAGCATTGCACACACCAACTGACCCATCTCCACTTGGAGCAGTGCAATGTTTCATTAGAGCCAGTTCGTCCAGCAGCGATGATATCGACTCCGGGCCACATTCGCTTGGGAAATAGCCCACCTGCTCCAGTATGATAGTCAGCAGATTTTCAGCTGCATCGCGTACTCGCATCGAAGCCGGCTTAAGTTCTTTTTCATCTTTAAACTTGGGCAGATCTCCATTTTTGCTTTGGCTTTTCGTGCCCGATATTCCCAACTCAACCACCTCGAGAACCGTTTGCAGACAGTCTTTGTCCTGCAGTAGATACGGATGCTGCATAAGCCATGCAGCCGTACACTGAAATGCGGCAACTATAGTGCTGTGCAGATCCTTGCTGTGAGCTGGAGGAGGTCGTGAGCACTGATAGCAAATATAGTCACAAATCCACTTGACTGCCCGCTTGCACTCTAGAGCGTCTGTGGAGATTATCGTTAGATTTTGGCTTGGTTCGACTATTTTCACTAAAGAATCTAAGATGTATGTGGGTTGTTCGGGTGGATTGATTGGGTTATTTACATGGTGGTGTCCCGTCGAAATTAAAACACAAAACATATAAATATATGTATATATGTAGTAATCAATTAAAACAATAATCGCCGTATGATAGTGATAAAAATGGTGTTTATGCGTGTTAAATTGGAGTGGTCGATAAGGAGGATCGATAAGTTAAGGATGTTAGGAAAAGAAACACATAAAAGAAAAGAAAAAACCAAAATTATGCAAATTGTTAGTAGAGTTAGTAAATTACCATTTGCTAATTTCCTCGCTGCAATGTTATTTTTTTTAATGTTTATTCAAATTAACAGATCGAAATTAATAATAAATAGTGTAGTATATGTGATGGGATTTGTACATGACAAGTGGGGATTAGAAAAATTTACACATATATTGTATATATTGTATAAAAGAACAATACCTGTTTCCCGTATATGCAATCGCGCCAGACCAGAAAGTAATTCCAATGCAGCCAGCGATACATTTAGATCGGTTTTCCACGACGAAATCAGACGATGACACACCAAATAAGTGGCGCGTACAAATAATGCATGTGCGTTGTCTGCAAAAATAGGAATAATTGTCAATTAAGTAATGGGTTAATCACACTTTTAATACATGTAACTTTATATGATAAAAAGCAGACATATGTATAAAAAATAAATAATAAATAATCAGAGGTCGCAAATTTTGTTCAACAATTAGAATAATTTTGTATTCTGTTTTTACACTTAAAATTACTTATGCATTGACTGCAATTTGCGATCTCTGTCATAAACAAAAAGATGTGACAGGTACTTTACCATATGATGCTATGCTCTCAAAATCGTGTGTAAAATCCACAGATATATCGTCGGATATTGTCAGACTCGGATATTCGTGGGCCGAGGCGGTGTCACGCGAGCTCATTGCTGTGGTTTGTCCGCCAAAGCTGACGGTGCCGCTGACTAACGAAGCGGAACGCTCCGAGCAA
This sequence comes from Drosophila phalerata, assembly GCA_951394115.2. Lineage (NCBI taxonomy): Eukaryota > Metazoa > Arthropoda > Insecta > Diptera > Drosophilidae > Drosophila > Drosophila phalerata. The sequence continues at coordinate 24,870,738 of OX596008.2, read as the reverse complement.
GCTGATGACACAGCCACCAAACCAGAATCGACAAAAACAAAATGTAAAGTGCAAAATAAATTAAAATAAATTAAATGAAAATGCACAAAATCAAATAGTGAAATCAAAATAGTCACTGAGAGTTCGCTTACCAGAGCTTAGCAAATTATCTTCCTGATTCTGACCACCTGCGCCAGTCAAATGCTCATTGCCGCTTAACTCGCACTCCTCGAAGGTAACCGCATCCTGGACACAGAGCAACAATCCGCCAAGAAGCATGTGTGTGTTTTGGGCATCAGTCTCAACTTGCAGCGCATTCATTAGAATATTCATTAGCCGCGATTTCAGTTGAATAAAGGTCATTTGTCTACGAAAAATCGAGAAATAATAGAGTATAGCATATTAAAAATATTAAAAGCACTTACTTTTCGCTCGTGTCCGACGTCAGGTTGCGAATGGGAAGAGCGTGATAATGAAGGGGAAGCACCATGATCGACAACAAAATGTTTATGGCTGAGCGACGCAGTTCAGTTCGATTAATTGCGGTAGCCTGCGTCTTCAGCTTCAAATCCTTATCGGGTAGCACAATTTCCAAAGCGGCTATGTAGCCAGGTAATAGCACATTGATACCATCAAGATCCAAGCGAAATAAATCAGCCGAATGAAGCAGAATGCTAGCCAAGGTCTCATCGCATTCTTTGGATTCGGTAATCTTAAGACACTGTTGCAATGCCATATAAAAGCGGGCCAAATAGACTGGCAGGATTTCCTCGCCGGTTTTCTTAGCACAGAAGATCTTGCACAGGGTTCCAATAGCCTCAGCACGTCCGGATTCATATTTGTCAATGGTCAAAGTGGGCGGCAGCGATGACGGATCATTAAGTGAATTTGGCTGTGATAGCGATATGGATCCCTTACGATTCTCCATTATCATTGACGAGGGTCGTTTGCTAGCTTCGCATGCTTGTTCTGCAAAAAATATTATTAAAAAATAGAATTAAAAAAATAATTTGTCAATTTTCAAATTCGTGGAGAGTTTCAACTAGGTAATCTATATGATGTACTCACTCTTACGGTTCTGTAGCCAAGTATCGCCGCCTATGTGCGCTGCCTCGAACAACCACTCGCCGAATAAATGCAGAATGCTGTTGCACTTCGGACGAGCTACAGACAATGTCGGTCGCAGTTCGGCACCGATGGATGGTAGCGCTATATAGAGAAAAGAATGAGGGAATAGAAATGCCGGGCATTGTGAGAGCGTGAGTAATTAGCTACATATTAGAGAGAAAAAGAACCACCGACATGTAATGAACTATTATTCACAACACTCACAGTTGATGCTGCTCGATGAGGGCGGACCCGAGGTTGGCGTTGTGGGGGCGGCGGAGGCGGCGGCGTTCGCTGAACTGCGTGTTAGACTGATAAGCGCTGTTTTGCTTAAGCCTGCAAAGCGTGTGTGGGAAGGGAAAGCGTGTGAGAAATTAGTACACAGAGTAGCCAAAGAGACGAAAGAGATCGTCAAATATTTAGACATGCAGCGGCATGCGAAGCTTGAATTGTGGGCGTACAATAGATAAATTAAATTGTATTATGCATGGGAGAGCAGTGTATAGTATATATCAGTTTTGCAGTACATAAAAAGTATATACCAGGGTTCGAAACAATTGTTGCTTTAACTTGTCGAATTAAGTTCAAATTTATAAAATTCTATAATTCTTAAATTTTTTTAAAGAAGCATTATTTTGACTGATATTTTAATTATATTTTAAATTTTAATTGAGAAATAAAACATCGTTTAATCAACGAAATAAATTGGAGAAAAATATCCTAGTTCCTATTCATTTTTGAAATTTCTTCAAGTTTGATTATTTCACATCTTAAAACTCTTATTTGCGATCCCTGATATATACCATACATATTTTCGTTGTTGTGAGTAAAAAATAAATCCAAAATTAGGCAGTGAACAAATTATTAATTTGACGACCACAGCTAGTAAAATCATGCGGGCTTTAAAACAATTGCAATTCAAATAAAAACATGGACGTAGTGCGTCAGAGTGTTTAAAAAAAACTTAAGAAATGCGACATAACATTTGGAACTTTAACAGAAATCACAATCGCACCCTTCTGCTGTGTTAACGATGGCGCTACGCTGAAACTTTTGGCAAGTCGACGCTGAAGAGGCGGAGTGGGCGTGACACAGGTGCTGCTATTGGAGTAAGCCAATGGCAACGGTGGCTCAGCTGAGCTAAATGAGATGCAGCCAACAACGCCAGCTGAATGGCTGCCACCAGCGCTGACGCTGCCCACGGGAGCTGGAACGTGGCTAAGATTGGTCGGAGAAGCGCTAAAGTTGCTGCCGTAACCCTGAGATTGCGCTGTTGTTGCTGTTGCTGTCAGCTGCTGCGGATGATGACCCATGATGGCATTCAAGGCAGAGCTTGCCGAGCTGCTTACAAAGTTATCTCGAAGGAAGCTACCAGCTCCATGTAAATGCAAATGGGGATAGTGATGGTGATGATGATGATGATGTTGATGATGCTGCTGATGCTGATGGGATACAGTTGCCGCAGCTTGTTGCGTGCTAATGTTTGAAACGCTGCTCGAGTGTATAAACTGCTGAAGCGTTGACGAGGTTGCCTCGTTTAGAGAGTGACGTATCTCAAGCAGATTCGTGACGTTGTTGTCCTGCTGATTAGATGGTGGCTGATAAACGCCTGCACAGCGAGAGCGACGAAATATATATTTGGATTCAAGTTATGAAATCGACACAATAAGAAGGATAGTACTAAGCCCACCTAGCTAAGCGAAACGATATGCCTGCGCTTTATCTTACCCAAAAATGCGTCTACTTGACTGGAGATTCCCCTGATAGCATTGAGAAAGATTTGTGGCAACATTTGCAGACACGGATGCTGATGCGTCTCGGCGCCCTTCTCATGTGTCAGAGCCCATTGCACAAAATGCGAAGATTTGCTTATTATATGCGGTGAACAGAGAGCTGTGGGATTGCCAATCATGCGCAGGAATCGATACCAAGTCTGTGCTACACAATCGTTGGACATTCCGGCTGGTATAAGCTGACTGTCCTCGTCGGCTGCAAAAAGTAATAAGAGAAAATTATTAGCATATTTAATTCATCGGAGAAATCCTCAAAAAAATTACTTCAGAAAAATTAGTTCATTGAAAAATAGCAAATCTAAATTAGAAATACTTAATTAGAAAGTACATTATTAGGAAACCAACATTGAAATCAACAATATTTTATGAAATGTAGATGTTTTCTAATTTTTTAAGTCCGAATATTTTTCATTTCATAATATTCTAATTTCATTTTTTATAATTAAATTTGTTAATTGCTTCCTTTCTTTAATCTTTCAATCTATAGATTGCTAAAATTGGTATTCATAGCTATCAATTTTTTTATTTTTACTGCCTACCAATTTTGAGCTGTGTGAAATCCGGACCATAGCTAAACTCGAGCAGACGGGCAGTCAATGCCAGATTAACGCGGTTCCACTGATCCACAAGTGCGATGCGATGACGCCACATGGCGCATGACTCCTGCAATGTCTTCCACAAGGAGGGAGAGGGAAAGCAGCGGACGCAGGCCAATAGCCAAACCTCGAAGAGCACAGAGAGCACGCGCTCACACAACTGATCGCCGACGTCATCCTTGACAGTTGGCGGTGCCAGCAAAATCTCATTGATGGCCAAGAGGAAGAGCAAGAGAGTATCCCACGTCTGACGATCCATATGCTGTGATATTTGAGCTGTTTGCTGCAGAGTGCGCAGTACACGATGACAAAGTACCGCCTGACGTTTGATGGTATCACTGCCTGCAAGAATTTAAAATGCATATTAGAGCTATAAGAAGAATCATTCCAATAATGCAATAGCAGCACCTACCAAGCTTCGTTTGGTATAGAAATGGTAAGACTTGAAATTCAAAATGGAAAAATTACAATTTGCAGTTAATAGACTCATATGTGTGCTAATCAGGGACCGATAATCATAATAGTTATGAAACCAAAGCATAAGAAAATATATTAATGAACGTGGATTTCAGAAAAAAAAACTTAATTTCTTAATATGAAATTCATTTTAATTTGTTATGATTTGCAAAATAATATTATCTCTTCAATAGTTATTACTAGGAATTGAAAAACTGTAACTAGGTATCATCTTATTTTGTTAAGTAATATATAATTACATTTGTAAGCTTATAACAATTAAGGTCCCTGGTGTTAATGCATCTCAAAGCTTTAAACTGTTTAGATATATAAATAATTGATGTGCCAACTTAACTTACTTTCACCCTGTCGCGGCACAAAGAGATTGTGAAAGTGATTGATTATCTGCCTTGCATAGAGATTCGCATCTTCACAAATTGGCTTGGGAACACTGATTCTGGGCTGTGGATGCAGAGCAGTCAACCATTCGCAGTAGACATTGACGCAATCCTTGATGGTTTCATGCTCCTGCAGCGGTAAGGACAGTCCAAAACAAATGACATCCATGCACCATTTGACCTGTTGTAGTGGATAAATAGATACAGATAGATACAGATACAGATACAAATCGTAACCACACCCACATACCTCCTCATCCTTGACCAGGTGACTGGGCTCCGCATTCTGTGTTATGCCCAAATTGGTTCCCAGCTGTTTCACCACCGAGATGACGACTTCCCGTCCAGCGGATGCTGGAAACTTGTTGAGCACACTAAAGCATTGCGCACCACAGCTATTTGCACTAATCTGTGCTGAGAGCGATGCCCACTCAGAATACATGTTTATATTTATTATTTTTTCGTGGTTTCTCTTCACACGCGCAACTTTCTATCGGTTTTCTATGCCACCAATTGGTGATTATCAATGCAGTTGGATTATGTTTTCTCAGAGTGACGCATTACTAGTTGGAAAAAAGTCTCTGTGCTTGAATTATTGTTTAAAAACAATTAAATACGTATTTAATAAATGTTGTTGACCAATCACAACACCAACACTCACACACACTAATCGATATATCGATAGATATTTTTTGGGCGATATTTTGTTCTGGCGATAATGTCAATATCGATATTAATTATATCATCGATATTTCATCATGGTTCAGTGTTGCAAAATATCAAACTAGTAATCGATAATTCGAACAATAATGCGGGACTTTCAAAATGAATATTTTTATGAAATTCGTTAACTAAATTTTCAAAAGTACAATATAAATATTAAACATAAATGAGTATTAGTATTCATTTGCATACTTGTAGTATCCATTTTTAATTGTGGAAACTGTACACCTGTTGCATCCCAAGATAAAAAACGACTTCATAGTTTGATTGATAAGATAAGATTAAAGAGATATACTTCTCACACTGAATTTATTTCAATGGCCAATGCTATGGACCATTTTGTAGGCCCTAAAACAAACAAAATACACATACAAATTACCACTAAAATATATATGTAGGCTCGCTATTAAACGGCTGCTTTACCGTTTCTATTATGTATACTGAAAGTGATTATTTTGTTTAGCATATACATAAGATACATACACACAAATGGAGTATATGATTATAACATTATACTTGATTTCTTTAGGTTTCTTTGTTTAAATTGTTCTAATGCATATTCTAAGGATGCACGCGGCTATCTAATCCTTCTTCTTTTGTGCAGCTGTCTTTTTGGTCGGCGTCGCATTTGGCGTTGCCTTGTTGTTGGTGGAGGAAGATGAAGCTGATGCTGTGGAGCTGTTCTCCTTGGGCACATCTTCAATGGCGCGTTCAATGGCGTTCTTCTTGTCAGCGGCTTGCTCCTCCATCTCTCCAGAGAAGCCAAACTCGTTGACGCGCTTGAGATCAACGCGATATTGCCAGCGTTGATAGAGGAACACGAAGAATATGATGTCATCGCGGAAGCAGCCAATTCTGTACATGGTCGGCATTTTGATGACGAAGGCGAAGATGTCGTCAATGAATGTGTTCAGGAATTTGTAGGTCATCATGCGCCATGGCAGATGGGCAACTGACTTCAGCTTGTAGTTGATGAACAGCTGAGGGGTCATCAGAATGAATCCAAAGGTCAGCAGGTAGCTGTACAGCATATTCAGAGCAAAGGAATACCAGCCCTTGTGCTCATTGTAGATCAAGGAATAGATGAAGTATCCAATGAGCAGTGGGAAACAAGCCCAGCCCAGATATTTGAATGCCAGCTTGTCATACTCCTTGGTGGAGCTCTCCGAATACGATCCCTTGTCATTGAAGCTGATGCGTGGAAAGATTCCCAAAACCTTGTCCTGATTGTTGTAGTTGACATCCACCACCTTGTGGATCTTCCACACCTCAATGCCGAGTCCCACAAAGCATGAAATGCGTATCATAAAGTTCGTCTCATTGTCCAGCACATACAGCAGGATGATAAGTGACTGGAAGACACCAAAGAACACGGATCGCACGGAGAGACCTTCGAGAGACTGACGATTGTTCCAAAACTGTATGTCATTCTTAAAGGCGAGCAGCTCGAATACCGAATGCAATATGGAAACGGCCACCGTGATGCCGAGCAGATAGATGTTTGTGTCCAGCAGAGTCTCCTTCAGTGAGTCCTGATCCTCGTCGGATTCCTCTGGAGCACCAGCTGCCATTATTTCACCCAGGACATTGCCAGCCCATTTACTCTTCATTTGCTTGGCGGCATACAGCTGCCACTTGAACATGCCCAAGGGTTGGAAGGTCAAGTGCAGATCCAGCTCAGGTGTGGTTTGGTTAATGGGTTGATACTCCCGCTGCAGGTTCCAGTAATCGTTGACAAACACAATGGGCAAATACGTCTTGCCGCCGTCCACAAACTTAACATACTCATCCAAGGGAGCCGGGACACTGCCCTGTGCCCAGTTCGTCTGATCAACGACCAGGTTGACCGTCAGGTTGGGATGCCAGTGCGATACAATCTGATCCTTAAGATTAGCATGCTTGAGTTCATGCTCCAGTTTCTCCTTTTCGCTGGCCAATAAATTGTAATTGCGATTGACGCGCAACTTCTTAAACTTATTCAGCTGATGCTGCTGATGACCCATGTGGCCATTTCGTGAGTATTTCGGGGACTGAGGATCGGGACTCTCTCCAGCACGCGTTACAAAGGCGTGCAGATAAATGCTGCCATTATTCATTAAATGCGGACTCGCTTTGATCTTGAGGTTGTGTGTGTAAATGCCATTGCCCGTGGGACCAGCGATCCAATCTCCATAGGTGAGATCCTCTTGCAGCCACAACAGATTCGCCTTATGTTGGAAATTAACCACATCCGGCTGCTCCGACAGCCACACATGCAAATCGAAGTCTGTCCCGTTCTCAAAATAATTCCATGCGGTTATTTTCGGACCCGCATTGGCCACAGCACTGTCCTGGCCAGCGTTTGGCTGCGGTTTCCGAAAGAATGAACTTACAAAATATATAATTAGCGCCCGCAGAATCAGAGATTTGGTCATTGCAAAAAAAGATTCCATGCGCGTTGGTTGCTGTTGTTGTTGCTGCTGCTGTTGACCCTCGGCACCAACCACCTACATTTTATGGGGAGGAAGGGGAAATGTGCAATAAATAGGCAAATGCCACAATTATAATTAATTTTATTAACATACCGGCGCTTCTTCTGCCGCCGGCACGGCGACATCATTGTTCGACATGCTGTGTACGTGTACTTTAAATTAATACACGTTTCTTTTACACAACTTTTCTTTTGGGTTGCCTAGATTTTAGAGTTGTGTTTTCTCATTCAGAACAAGTTCAAATAGTGGTTCGCGCAAGTGAACAGCTGATTGTTGAACGAAATGTTAGGGTAAATAAATCAAATAAAAACACAAACTGAATTGTCCCTTTAATATGAATGATTTTTATAATTGTTAAAATTCAATTCGATTTTAAATGTCTTTTTTATTCACCATTATTTCGACACTATACATTCTTATGTATATAACATTTACAGGAAATGTTAAATTGTTATGGAACCAGTCTTTAAAGAATTGTTCTACGAATCAAATGAGCTGATTTCATTAAGAGAAAATGTTATTTAACATAACAGTGCGACAATTATCTCCTTGTTCAAGTTAAATTAGAATTTAAATATAGTGAATATAGTTAAACCAATAAATTTGACTATTTATTTCTGTATTTTTCGCAAAACATGATTGTTCAAGAAAGATTGTAAATATTATCGATATACTGTGTGACAGTCATTTAAAAGCTAGTTGATACGATATCGTTCAGTGTTGCTCCACGAATGTTAAACATCCGTTGTTGGTTGCGTACACACTCTTTTCTTTTGTGAATTAGCATTTGGTTGCACGTTTCTCCTGGTAAGTTGCGGAAAATAACGAAAAATAAATAATAAAAAGTGAATGCATTGAATTGCTTGTATTTTCCAAGCTCAATAATGGCGATTGTGCAACGTTGTGCTATGTTTTCACTCCCGATTGTCAATAAATAGTGCTCCCAAACACTCGGCACCTATTCAATGGCCGTACCTAACCTCCAAACGAGCATGGGACAACGTCGCCAATTCACACTGGCTCCCATTAAAAATGGGACGCTTTCGAATAGTATTGTAATTTAATTGAAATCAAACAAATCCATTGCAGAAACACAGCGAAAATGCAGATCTTTGTGAAAACCCTTACGGGCAAGACCATCACCTTGGAGGTGGAGCCTTCGGACACCATCGAGAATGTCAAGGCCAAGATCCAGGATAAGGAGGGAATTCCCCCAGATCAACAGCGTCTGATCTTCGCCGGCAAGCAGCTGGAGGATGGCCGCACCCTGTCGGACTACAACATCCAGAAGGAGTCGACTCTGCACTTGGTGCTCCGTCTGCGTGGTGGCATCATTGAGCCATCTCTGCGTATTCTCGCCCAGAAGTACAACTGCGACAAGATGATCTGCCGCAAGTGCTACGCTCGTCTGCATCCACGTGCCACCAACTGCCGCAAGAAGAAGTGTGGACACACAAACAATCTGCGTCCCAAGAAGAAGTTGAAGTAGACGACGACGACCACGACGTTGTTGTTGTTGTTTCTATTTGGATTTGCATTTGACAACTGTGCGGTAACCCAAATCCATCGGGTTACTTTCTTTAAAATCCATCGTCTAATCAATTAAGTAAATATAAATTTGTAAAACTATCAATTTGATTAAGAGCGAAATGTATTTACTTGCTGAAAGGCGCTTCGTACAATGTTTTTGTTGTGTTGTGTGTTTTGTTGTGGTCTCCACGATCACGAATGCAGTCTCTTCTCTGGGATGAGGATATAACCAAAGCCGACTTTCATAATACACACGTTGATAGCTGAATGGTGATTGTAGCACCGTTTTTAAAGCCTGCGACTAATTAAATACTCAATAGCAAAGTCTAAAGTCCCCAAAATTGATCATAGGTGATCATAGGATTTTCAGTAGCCAGTTTCTAATGGGTGGATTAGAAATATTGGCCAGCAATAGCTCATATTTGTAAAAAGGAATTAGTTTTTGATTCTTTGGAAATATAGAATCATAGCAAAGATATTAAAAAAAAATAGCCGATTTTTTATAGCTTGGAGAAACAAAGGCGGAGACACAGCTTCCGGTCAATTTCACGGATAGTAACTAACGTTTCAAATGATTTAAGTTATTGTCCAGTTGCATTGCCAATTGGCCCACTGTGCCCAGCCTTTGTATTCGTATTTTAGTCTTATAAAATATACATAAATAGGTATTTTGCACGGCGCTCGACAACAACCTGAAGTGAAATATTTAAAAAATTAACAAAGTGCATTTTTTTACTTTCGGGTTTCGCTGGATTTTCCCGCTGGCTATTGGCGGAGGGACCCGGAAAAAAAGAGCTTGAAAAGGTACCCTTCAAATACGAGTATATTCACATTTTGGACGGCCTTTTTAACGCGTTTTTCGTAACTTTTTAATTCTTTTGGCGTCCGTTTTCAAGTGCTCCGTATTTCAGTTGTTGTTGTTGTCGTTGTCCTTGCTCTTTTTTTTTTATTCTTGGGACGTAGTTTACATAACAGATGTGACCAGAATAATTAACAATGGTCGTCGCCGAGTGACCCAAAAATTATCACTCCCAAGAGCAAGACGCCGCGATTCCAACAATGCTCCTATTTTCCCTTTTGGCCACTTTCAGTTCCTTTTCTTCTTGGCGTTAACTTTGTGGGCGGCTCAGCCGCATTAATATTGCAGAGCGTGTGCCGCTGACCAGGGGAAGGGGGTATCTTCCACTTTGTCACCATTACATACGTAGCTACATCTATACATACAGTTGGTCAAGTAATTGTTTTAACAATCAAGGAAAATCACATGTTACTTGGTAAAACTAAATATATTTGCTAGCTAAAAAATAAATTAATATTCAGATCCATTTAACTTCTAAAATTGACAAATAGAAACAATAATTCAGGTATTATTTCTGTAATTTTAATATTCTGAATATACAGTCGAAATTCCCTGACTCGTATTTCCACTAGCTCAAACAAATTACAAACAATTCTGCTTCCGTAACTTGAACAAAAATATTGACAACTGCTTCTGTAAGTCGAATTTTTCGGGAAAATCACCAATAAACCGCCATATTTGTAAAAAATAAAATACAAAAATAATTATCAGATCCTATTTTTCGATTTTTTAAGATCTGTTTCGCTTGAAGAATAAGGAAAATTGTAAAGCTTGAGTAATAGTAAAGTAAGAGTAAAGTGTATGAATTTTAGTAGCAAATTACTGATTTTTGAAGTTTTGTTTAACTTTAACGATAAAAAAATTTAGCTGCTCACAATTTGAATGTATGAGATCGTAGTCACTAGTTTCTGATTTCGTATTTTTTAAGTAAGCTTGTAAAATCATACAATTTAACAAGAAAGAATTTGTAGTTTTTTAAAATAGAAATTCTATAGCTCGAAATCTCTATAAGTCGAACTTTTTTTGGATAATGGTGATTCGTGTTAGGAAAGTTCGACTGTATATTTTATATTTTTTTTTATTCTTTTATTATTGACATATTTTCTTACATTTAAATTTTTGTACTTCATGTGTAATTAATTATTTTAAGTCTAGCTTATTTTAACGGTTTAATTTGTGGCTACTGTCCTGTTTTTTATTAGCAGTGGAAGAAGAAGGAAAAAGTAGGAGTCAGCTAACTAAAAAACCAATTGTCATGCTCAAATTGTGGGCACAAGATTCGGTTCAATAAAGTTGAGGGCACCGCGAAATAGGCAGACTTGAATACCAGAAGACAATCCAGACCACGCCCCCTTCCGCAGCATGTGCCACCAGCTGCTAACATTAAGTTTTATCAGATATACTTACATATACATACAAACATACTAACAATACACACATGTGGGCAAAAAAGAAGTGAACATGGACACACCAAATGGGGCGTTAGCTGAGTTGCCAGCAAAAAAAAAAAAATAAAAGAGAAAAAAGCGAGAGACGTAGTAGATGAAGAAGAACTGACAGAGATAAGCCGAAAAGCGAAACGTTTATAAATTGGTCGCTAGTGTGAGAACTCAATGGTAATAATGTGAGCAGAGGTGGGTGGTGAGTGCTGTGGGTGACTGTAGGCGGTAATCAGCGTAGCCGCCAATTGAGATGTCAGGCGGCAAATAAGAAATGTGTATAAATATTCTTTGTGAAAGGAGCTGAAAGTGTAAAGCTTTCTATTGGATACAAATGTGTATTACTTATAAGGCAGCGCGTGTAATTTAATATGCATAAATCGATACTTTTGCTACTAACCACCCCTCCCCCATCACACAGTTGCCTCCCTTTATGCAGATATACTTATATACACACTCACACTCGCACTCACACTCACACTCACACATCCGCGCATTGGCATGCTTCAGACGCATTGTGCTTATTGTATTCTATTTTGAGCGCAAAATTGTTATTTGTTTTTTATATATTCCTGCATATGTGTGAGTAGACTAGAGTTCGCCTTCATATCCTTTACAGACACATATTCGCATGGGTGTAGCCTAGAGCCCCCCAAAATGCTCGATTAAATTATAAATGCTATCCACATTAGAGATTGATTTTTCAACTAGTTTCCAAAATAACTGAACAAAATGCTATTTTTCTGATATGCCAGACATATCCTTTTTTTGAACCTATCACAGTTCTATTCATTTAGTAGTTTTCAAATTAAAAAGTGTCGTAATTATGTTTAGTCTTTTCCAATTTTGATGCTGAACTTCAATTTGATCATTATTTGCTTTCGAAATCGATGTTGCATCAATATTTTATTTATTAAAAAAATTTAAGTTTTTTCAACACCACTTTTTTGGATGCCTTTTGTAAAAATTTTAACTCTCATAATTTTGTCAAAACTTAACGTTTATAATTTATTTCCATCACTGTCCATTTTTTTGACACTTATCTTGATAGCTTTTTAAGTTCTCAGTTTGGATTTACATTACAAATATATTTAGTCGTTAATTCAATTATTTAAATTTTGTTTTGGAGCAGCCAAAGCTGATTTTTAAGGAAAATTAGCAGGTTTGCTTAATTAATTTATATTTATAGTTAAATAAAAAAATGCCCCCTTGGTTCAAAGCTGTCTACGCCCTTGCACATTTAGTTATCCATGAGTGTAATACAATTGTGTATGCTTATGACTTCTGTGTGCGTGTGTGTGTGTATGTGTGTGTATGCTCCTTCGGTTTTGCATATCTACAATTTATGTTTTGTCATACAGTTAACATTTTCCGCAGATAAGCACTTCTGCCACATGTCGCTTTGTTGTATCGCAAATAATTTGAAAAGTCATTTTATTCAATTTCAATCGTACTTGGGGAGCATTGACTAAGAGCGGAAGTAGAAGAACAGGGTATGGGACATTTATTTGTTTGTTTGTTTGTTTGTGGGACTCTTCTAAGCAACCCAATGAACAAGTGAGCTTTCTCTGCAATAAGCTCAAGCCAAGCGGAAGCACTGAAACTCGACCGACCGTCAAGCAGACAGACAGACGCACAAATATGTACAATCAACCGGTTAGATGACATATTGATTTCCTTGATAAATACTTAATAAAAATCCACTTAAGTGCCGGGGCTTAAGTGGTGCGTTTGACTCAAATCGACAGACGGTTCAACTATCCGTTTTAGGCCCATACAAAAGAGATTTGTGGCGAGTTTTTCAACTGTCTTTACAAATTCTTGAGGAAGAATAATGAGCTAAAACGAAATTTGTTACCTCTACAGAGCTCTGATGAACGTTTGTTCATCTTACAAATAATAAATACTCCTTGACCATTGACGTTGCAATTCTGTTACTGGTTGTCCTTATTTTTTACAAACATGTAATTTAATCTTATTTTTATAGACAAGAATTCTTTGATTGAAAATAAAAGGAATGTCTTAAGAATTTTTGTGTTATTTATATTTTACTATAATATATAGAAATAACTGATACTATCCTCATTTAAATCAAACCTTTTCAATAATGTAATTTTTTTAAATTTTTTTATAAATTGAAATCCAATTCAGGCACTTAGCCCAATTCTGAATCATTAACGACTTATTGATCGGCCCGAGTTTTGTGGTTGCATCCGAAACTTTCGCTTCTTACTTCCCGGCACTTAAAAGAGTTCTTGAGCTGTCGTTGCATATCTTGTAGTATACTTACACATACACAGAAATTGTATCTCTGTGTGTGGGTTTGTGTGTATGCAAAGTTAGGCTAACTTTGGAGATTTTTCTTTTTTTTTTTTGAAAAATATTGACACGCAAAGTTTGTGCAATCAGCAAACAAATTACTTCATCAATTTTACAAAACAACAGAAATTTAAGATCTTTTAAAAAGTTTTCAACCAGCCAAGCGCATTCCCATTTCCATTTTGATACCCGCACTCTCACTCGCACTCGCACTCGCACCCATTCCCGTTCACGGCAGTCACGAAAATACGGAAGTAAGCGGGGCGAACAAATGGCGCCCGTTTCCAGACTTACGCCCATGGCCGGACACAAGCGGATGTTGGCCCAAGGGCGGCTGAGACTCCGGCTGTGGCTGAAGCCATTGTTGCTCACTCGACACACGCATCAGAGTCCAAAGTTCTGCGGGCTGGCTCACTGACACACACAACGACACAACGACACACCGAGACACACACACACACACACACTCTGAGCTGGGGCCTAACAAAAGCCAGCTGTACGAAAGTTTGCAACAAATTGCTTATGTTGTGACATACATATACGCATACACACAGAGACACACACGTACACGTACACTGATAAAAAGAAACGTCTTAAATTTAATAAATTGTGTATTCACAACGAACACAATATACCCTTTAACTTATTTTTATAAGTAACGGGTATCAAAATTCCTCGGCAGTGAATAACTAAAGCTATAAATAGCAAAGTCTAAAGTGTAAATTGTGAAATGCAAATGGGTTGTTTTTCTCTGTGTACGCGGAGGAGACTCGTAGGCACTTCGAATCCAGGCATGCGCTGGAACTTGTTAATTTTGACCAGCTGTCCCAGCAGTAAACCAACGATGGTGACCGTTCACAGCGACTCCGCAGACTCCGGACTCCGGACAAGGACTTGTGGGAGGACGAAGTTGTTTGTCGGTCGAACGGTTGGCTGCTCGTTTGCCTGTCTTACAAATGGGCCATGGGCCTGTCAGGCAGATGGCTCCCTCCTTCCTCCTCCCTCTTCCCTCCCCTACACACCCCTGACCTCAGCTGATTCGAAGGATGCTGCTCGAACTTTAAATTGGGACCTTGCAAGAAAAAATGCTACTTTTGCATAAATAAAATGCCACAGATAGACAGATTGGCTGCCAGCTAGAGCACTTGACTAGAGACGTTTGGTTTTTGCAGGACAACAACATTTCGAATGAACGAACAGCACTTGATTTTAGATTACAAGTGCTCTCTGCAGCGATCTTATGGTTGACTGGCCAAGACATGCCCTTTTTGGCCCACAGTGCCTTTGGTTAACCAAAGCGGTGCCGGCCTGGCCAACTCAAGCTAAGCCATGCCAAGCCAAGCGTTAGTAAGGCCGTTGACATGGCTGCCATCAATACAAAAGCACTTGAATGTTAAAATATATCTACACACTTTTAACTCATTTTCATCTTACATCTTACATCTATACCTGCATAATATATATATACAATTCTACATACGCATATGTGCATATATTATTTATTTTGTTCGGCCTTGATCCACTACCAGTTAAGTGCTTAAATCTCCTGTGTTGGCATTTAAGCTCTACACAAATAGAATCAATATAATCTTCAATTTAAAAATTTGTAAATTTAGCATGTCATTAAATTTTCCGAAGATGATTGTTAAACTAAGACAAAAATATATTATATTTCTTGTACTTCTCTGTGTAGTGGCTACTTATAAAAAGTATTCGTTCATATAAAACCTCAATTAATTGTTTTTTTAGGATGCTGTCTTCTTTAAAAAAGCACAAACGATATTTGCGAACTTTATCCCATTAGCACGGTTCAAATAACAGCTGGGATTAATGGGGTTCTTCAGCACGTATGGCTGGCTTATCTTGGTGAAAAGAGGAATGTGCTGCTCTATCGCAAACTTACATTCATTGTTACCAGAGATGCCAACTAATCGCCACAAGAATAGGACAAAGAAACAAAAAAAAAATAAAACAGCTAATTTTTCCTTGAAAGTTTTGTGTGTGAATCTTTTTTTTAAATATTTATTTTATATATTATATAAACACAGAATGTGAAATTAGAATATGACATTAAACAGATTGATCGAACTCAAATATTATTTAATTTTTTTTTAAAGAACAGTAAAGGTTATAAAAGACATATCTATCTGGAAAAAGTCTGAAATTGCAGCACTGATTGGCAAAGCGTATGTTTCCAAAGCTTCAACGTAAAATCTCGCAAGCGATGGTTTTCTTTTCGTTCATTAAAAGTGCATAGCAAATTTCCGATATGTTATCCTCCTTCTCAGTTCTCTAAGTCTAAACAAATTTAAGCCCCTGAATAAAATAACGCAAGAGTGAAATGGAAGCGAACTCCCTTCTCATTCCTATCCCCATTTCCAACTACCCAGCTGAGTGGCGCCCCCTTAAAATTTGCTCGGCCTTTCTGCAAATGAAATGTTCATTTAATGTTTTGTTTTGGGTTCCTCGGGTCGGGTTGCTCGGGTTGGTCGGGTGGGCACTTTTGACAGTACATTTTGTAAGTTGTAACATGCGCTGCATGTTCAATTGTGTTGCCAGCAGTCGACTTTAGTGTACAAACATGCGATACACATATGCATATCTGTCTGTCTCTTTCTCCCTCCCTCTCTCTCTCTCTCTCTCTCACTCTGTGTATGCTGATTTAATTTTGAACTGGCTGACAGCACTTATTTGTAAATTACTTGTGTTCGATTTGGCCAACACTTCGTATGCGTAACGTTTCACTTGTACTTATACTCATCATGCTTGTTTGCAAGTATTGTAATTTATTTCGTGATTTCTGTGCTTGCTTGGCATTATTTACTCTTCTGACTGATAGTTAACTCTTTGTTTAAATCAGAAGTCCCAAATAAGTAATTACCTATGTTGAAGTCAATAAAATAATATTGTTATATTGGAATATCTAAAATATATTATATTTTTAAATGGTGTATCCTAAAAATGTATCTATATTAAAAAATTTGATTTCAGCCTTTAAACCGATTAAGATTGAGACTGAAAATAAAAGATGCTCTTAAATTATTAAAATTAATTTTTTTAAAGCACACAAAATATCAAAATATACAAAAAATAATATTATTATTATTTACAATTGACTAAGAAATTTAGTTTTAAAAATTATTATCCTTAGCGTTCCTGCATTAAATAGATTCAAAGTAATTGACTCTGAATTCCTCGCGAATGAGAACGATATCGAAAACGGACATCAAGCGTCAAATACCGTGTGGAGATTTCTGCATTATTCATGCAATTATTCGCGGATGTGAAGAGCCTTCATATTCCCCTTTCTACCCGGATGCAGATGCTGTTAAACAGGCACCGATTGGATGAGAATTTGTGTGTACAAGCTAAAACAAGCATGTAACGCGTGTGTAAATTGCACTTGGGAATTGTTGGGAGCATGTTGCCACCTCTGGCATTTGGCCAGCAAAACTAAGAACTGTTTGGTCCTTTGCTATTAATATATCAATAAGCTAGAAACCAGAAGCAAGACATTGAAAAGTACAAGTTATTCTCTGGTGCCTGGTTTATGCTTCAGTGTCCAAAACCCACACAAATCTCTCGATTGGAAGTTTGACTTGAACAATGTAATACGAATACCACATACTAGTATAGCTACAACTGCACTTCGGGGCGTGTGCCTTGAACGTCCGGAAACTTTAGCAATTTCATGCATTTCTGATTAATGTCCACAGTGGAAATGCAAACATTTGTGTAAAGTTTCGTCCAACACAAAAATGTCATTTCCCTCTTCTGTAGTTTTCTATAGAAGTAGGAAGTCAATTGACAGAACCAAATCCATTTTGTGTCATTTCTTCTTGGCGATATTTAAGCAAATTCTGTTTAATTATATTGAATCGAAAATGTTTGAATTTAATTGATAAACTATTTGAGAAATTATTTGACTTTATTATTCATATTTATTACTTAACATTGGATTTTTTTGTGTCAAACTCATTAATGTGCATTTTGGTTGCCTACAAAAATTAATTTAATACTGAATAGGTTATACAGATTTTATCCCTTTGCGCAATCCAGCAAGTATAATTTAATTGCATATATTTAAAAGTAAAGATTCGTTTTAAAGATAAGTTGAACTTTTCGCCTAATCGCATTTGCTTGTAATTTTATGTATAATTTAACAAACATTTACGCCAGCTCGATGAGCCAAATAGAGACTTTGTTTTCTCACCCTTTCCGCTCGCTCATCCTCCGTTCCTTTCTAATAGCTTCAATTAGCCAATTTAATGAGTGCGACTATGTTGAACGTAAAGGACAAAGTTTCTAGTTGCGCTTTTTTCTCTTTTTTTTTATTATTATTTTTTCATAGATACGCCGACAACGGGGCGGATGCTTTAACTAGGCGTGAATTTTTACACAATAAATATTGGCTGAAAGTTTGGTGAGCCTGTGGTCTGTTAAATTTTCTGCAGTGTAACTGTTTAAGGAATGCTGAAAATTCTGGGACCAATGACTAAGGTTCTATTTAAATCTGTTTAATAAAAAATACAAAAATTTCATTCTATTTTATAATTTACTGACTATAGTTGTATTCAAGGAATAATACTATTCGGTACTGGAACCAAAACCGAAACTAATCTTTTTTAAATAAAATGCCATTTCAATCATTTAACTTTGTGCAAAAGGTCTTACGTTGTTTTTTTCGAACATTTTAAATATTAAATCTCAATTTAATATTTTTAAAAATTGATTTATATGTAGATATATATTTAAAATACATATATATATATATGGTATATATATATAATTGTTGCCAGTAACAATAACTGCGGACAAACTGTAAAAACTTGTCAAATTTCCGCCAACTTTTGTTATTGTTGTTGTGGCAAGCGAAAAAATTGTATAAAACTAATTTACAGCAATGTCACTTTGTTGCCAAAAGCAACTCGCTGAGAGCAGAAAAAAACTTTTCAATTACCACGCAATGGCAATTTCCGGACTCGATTCGGTTTGATTCTGAGCTGCTTTAGAAGTTTTGCCTAGGTCCTATCTGAGAGGTGGACAACAGTTTGTATAGTATAAACGAGCTCGTAAAAACTCATTTAATGTGTTTTTGATGACATGTCAAGATGCCCAGGCAGTCTCACGACCCACATCCGCATCCACATCCACATCCACCTTTACCTATACCTTTAACTTTACCTCTACTTGAACGGCATCCCGCATCCGTAGCCATAACGATGTGGTTCAAGTGGTTTCGGTTTTGACAGGACAACAGCCGTACCTAAAATAGCTCAAAAGCAACAAGAGCAACCACAGAGCCCAAAACACAAGGATCGGGCAACGTTTTTTTTTTTGTACTGTTCAAATTTGTATTTTTTCTTCACAAGAACTCAACAACTGCCAATAGCTTCCTTGTTGTTAACAATGCTTGTTTGTTTGCCTACAACAATGGGCTTCAAAACTGCAAGCCTCCATCACACACACACACACACACACACGCACACACACACATCTCATGCGCGGAAGTGCGTGCATAACATGTCGTAGCACTTTCGAGTATAGTTTACACTCCTGTTCCGCCCATATGTATGCTACAGTTTTTTTTTTATCACATATTCGGTCCCACTTGGAGAGTTGTCGTACACTTAAAACATTTATTCTCTATACTTATGAAAATCTCCATTACATTTTAGTTGTCAATTCTTAAAACATACTATTTTTTTCAGTGCATTATCCTTACATCTCCTAAGAATTAGGAAAAAATCTTCATTCTTTCAATTAAATTACTCTAAGTCTATCGTAAATATTTTTTATATTCAGGGTGAATTGAGAAAAACCTTCCTTAACTTGAGTAAACTCCTACAGAATTTTTTTTAGTTATTAGAAATATATATCCAAAATATCTTATACCTTTTAGAGCAACTTTATGGGTAGTTTTTTTGGAGTGTAATTGCGAATATGAAAACAAGAAGGACTACGAGTATGAGTCTGAGTACGGATACTGGCCAGAGTTTGGCATCAGGAAAAATAATCGTAGACTGACTTGGCTGCAAACATGTGAAAAATTCAAATCTCGAAAGGTCCTTTAAGTGCAGATTGGGTACGTGGGCTGAAATTTTAATGAGCGCCTCCAATGCGCTTGTCGGTTGTCCTAGAGGCTTGGCTTGGCTTGACTTGGCCGGGCTGGGCTGGGATGCCATTGCCAAGCACTTAGGCCCATGCACGTACACTGGCCCGTATCCATATGTGTGTACTTGTTGTGTGTATTTGTATGCGACTTGTCGTGGGTGTTGCTGAATAAGTTCGTTAGAATGCTAAATAGGTATAGCTCCTTTTTCGACACTTTACGCAGAGGGACACACGCACATTTTTGTGATATACTCGCCCACATACACAGAGACAGACACAAGTGCGTATATGTGCTAGTAAGTGATTTGTAACTTATGTCAATCCTTGTGTTATGCCGGGACCATAGAGGGAAGTTTTCCCTCAAAATAATGTTAGATTCCCCGAAATTTGGTAACTTTGTATGCCCAGTCTCACAATTCGCATGAAAATAGAATATAATACATATAAAAGGAATAAGCTAATACGACTATATAACAAGAAAAATAGACTATCTGAGGCACACTGCATATTTGATACCCTAACAGAGCCCTGACTCAAAGATATATATAGATTACAATTTGTGAGAATGGTTGAGTTATTTAAAAAACCAACTAAGTTTTTTATACGTAATGCATTATAATTTGTTTGCCACAATAAGAGTATCCGCGGTAAGGGTATGAATAATAGAGCAGAGCCACCTCTGCTGCGTTAACAAGCTCGATTAGAGGAAAGTTTTTCTATACCTTGAGAATAATGGCAATGGCAACCCCAGCCAATGGTCAGGTGGCCGGGTGTCAGGGACTTGTGCTTTGCGCAGAAGACTGACTGTCAAAAAACTAAAGCAAAGTTTCTTCAACCGGAAATTAATTGTCCTGACCGCAATTTCCAATGTCATTAAAGACAAGTCAACAAACTTCAAAGCCGCAGAAGCAGAGCACGAAACGACTTAACAAAAGAAATAACTAAAACAAAAGCGTACAAGAAAATGCCTAAAAGAAGCAACCAAAGAAAGAAGGACGAAGGACGAAAAACAAGCAATAGCACAAGAGTTATAAGTTTTAGCTTTTAAAGCAACAACAGCGTGCGATAGTCGAGCTACCGAAATTTTGACAAGTACAACTAGATAAGAGCCGAGAGAACTTTTGGTGTGAAGGAGTAGAAGGAGGTAGCAGAAGGTCTCTGTATTAGCCATGGTGAGGCGATGTCGTTTTCAAGGACGACAGCAAAATGTACTGCTTAGTACGAGTATATCAACTCAAAAATGCACAAGAGCTAAACATAAAGTAGCTCGCCATCTGGACGGGTCGAGTAAGACGGAAGAAGTTAGGCTGACATGGACTCTGGAGAAGTTGATGCCCAGACAGCAGAAGCTACAAGATAAAATACTGAAGCGAATGAAACATGTAAATGACTGCAAAGATGTACAGTGGGATTGACGGTAAAGATAGCTTGTAATATTAAAATGAATATCGGATATATGTTTTCCAAGTAAATCAGAGAATTCATAAAGCATTACATTTTTATTATATTGTACATTTTTTAAATACCATATATTTTATTTATTTTTCTTTTCTTCCACTGTGCGACGCTCTTTCAAATGCAGTCATGAGGCAACGTTAAGGCGCTGTAAAACAAAAGGTAATGGGAAGGACATTGTGGTATAATAATGGCCACGACTATAACGGTGAAAGCGACAGTCTTGGATGTCCTGGCTGTCCTGTCGCCAGTAGAGTTTCAACATGCTGCGCTGGCATTTACACAGCCGAGCAATAAAAACCAAAGCTATGCAAACATTATTATGCTCGGTTCGGTCTCAGAGCTATCATGTTGAAAAAAGAACGGACACGGTCCAGTCGGAGTCGGGTGAACAGTTTCAAAAGACGGTCACGTGGAGTCATTGACCGCATCTGGTCGGGAGTAAGTAAAGTAAAATATTTCACTCCTCGCTATTTATATTTGAGGGTAATACAAATATTTTTTATACAATTTTTATTAGATGTACACTCACAACAGGATGTAGTAATTATAATAATTAATATAGCGACTACAAAAGCTCTGTCCCACTTCAACACATACTCGTACTAAACATACAATATTTGAAGTGCCTAATACTTACATAGGTACATTTTCAACTTTGTGTTAATGGTTTGCTGAAACTCAGTAAAGGAAATACCAGTTAGTCAGCTCATCGAACTCAATTTTATTAACAACAACCCATCGAGCTTTACATGCAGATTGGATGAATAAATATTTTAGCAAGCACATTTCCCTGCTGTGTACTAAAGTTGCTCTGCATTTAACTTAAGTATCTAATTAATAACGCATAAACTGTTCTATCTTCTATCCAGCTATAGAAACTTAATGCTGTTACAGTTCGCTTCAAGTGATTGCAAAATATGATTTCAAGTACTGTAATTTCAAATTAAAATTAAACTGATGCTCGCTACACATTTGATATATTAGTATCATATTTATAAAATTATAATTTAAATAAAATATAAACCAGCCCCTAGAATATCATACAATTTGTGCTCATTCAAATATACAATACGATTTTTAAATGGTGAGCATTGGTAAAATAATCATAAGGAGACTGACTTAAGTCTTATTCCAAACTGGGATAAAACACGTTTAGAGCAATGGTTTATTTTTATTGTCTTGTTAATATTTAGCGTAATTTCTCACTCTATTGCTCAACTTGAAGAAGATTCGCTGTTTGCAGTCGCTCGGTTGTTTCTTCCATCGACTAGCTTGGTTGCAATCATGCAATTTCAACTTCAATTGAATTGAAACAATATTTTTCTTTTCCGTTTCCGCTCTGCCACTTGCGATATTTCCAAGAGCCCGCTCGTTTCTACTCATCTTGGTCGAGTTCACAGCTCACAGCTCCAAACTCACACCATGTGTCCCAACAAACTATTTCGCTGGCAACTGTCAGCGCCGACATTGTGAGGCTGTCAGACCCTCGCGTGCCTTTAGCTGCATTGCATCTCTTTTCCTCTTTCTCCCTATCTCTCTCTTATGATACCCACTGTTTAAAAATAAGTAAAAGGGTATATTGCTATGGGTAAAATGTATGTGTTAGGTAAAGCATCTCCAGCACAATACATTGTATAGAGCGTCAAAAATAGAAATAGTTATATGTCAGTTTACCCAGACTAGATCCTAGCGACTTTAAGAGCTAGAGCAACCAGTTTTGGCAAACAGACTTGCATGAATTAGAGCAACGTTGCCTTACTTATTGGTGATTCAAGTTTTTATTAACGAAACGCAGGCGATTAAAAGTGTTCAGTATTTTTAATATCTTAGATTTTTTATTTATTTATTTTTTAATTGTTTATTAAATTATTATTAAGGATTTTCTCAAAAATTGTAATTTTTCATTAAGTTTAAGCTTATAAAAGCTATTGCTTTCCCCTTATCGGCAAATCAGCAATATTTTATCGGAATGAAATTAGAACAGGACAGAATAAAAATGCATAATCTTGCGGAATTGAAAACCGAAACAGGCGTGATAGGGTATCGCATAGTCGGTATATCGACTCTAGGGTTTCTCGCTTGGTTTGTCTGAGACACACGTACACTCTACTTACATATTACACACCCACTAGGTCGGCAAAGGCACATGCATGACTTACCCTGTCCTTTACCTTTCAATTGTATATGCACACACACACACACACACACACATGCAGAAAGGCACATATATATGAATTAAGTGCAAGTGCATGGAATGCACAAGCAAAAACAGACCACAAACAAGACAACGAACAAACGAACGAAGGAACGAAAAGGAAAAATTCTATAAAATTCGAAAATAAAACTGGTTTAGTATATTTCTCTTGGATATGACTTGCCAGCCGGATGATTCTCCCCTCTTCTCTTCCTGTCACTATATTTTTTTTGGTTTCGCAACCTTTTTCGGTAAATGAATTTGATGCTGAGAAGAGTAAAGTAGAGCGGAGAGCAAAACAGATATGACGTATTCGCACTCGTATATATTGAGGATTCCAATTGCCGCAATTCAATGAAAGCACAGCCCAGAAGCGACCGCTCGACCAACATATTTGCCCGCATGAGCGACCAAATCATAGACCCTCTAGCTTTATAGCCATGTCTATGGGCTGTCTGACAAACTGTGTTAAGTCTATAGAAAATGCGTTTTTGTTCTTGCCCACCTCTCTCTCTCTCTCTCTCTGTCTCCCTCTCTCCTTTTTGAAAAGCACCGATGCTCTTCCTGAGTTGGCAAACCAAAGAATTTGTGATTTGGAAAATTAAATTTTTCGGTGAAAGCACATTGATGTCTTGTAATGAAATTAGGTATTTTGAATTGGTTTTTTTGAAGAGTGAAACACAGATAAATTTCCTTGTCTGTAGCATTTCAGTATTGAAAAATTTAAGTTGATAAATATAAAAATTTAATTTTTTAAATAAATTCGCATTCATATTATTTTCTTAAACTATTTTAAAAAATAAAACACTTTAATTTATGCCTAAGTATGGCTGAGACATTTTTTGACAACATTTAAAAAATAATATATATAAATAAGAAATATAAATAATTAAAATCATAAAGGAAATGACTTTAAATTGACTTAAAGTATGACTGTAACTATTAAAGTAGCATATCTATTTGGAACACAGCTTAATAATTGCATTAGAATTTAATAGAAGCAGATAGTAAAAGTGTGGTGAAAGTTGTACGAGCAGATTACTTAAAGCTCACATTCATGGTAGAGTCTCTTACATATATTACAATATTCCTTGCATACAATATTACTTGGACTTTCTCTGTCATACTATTATATTTACTTGTATATAGCTGGAAAATTGTATCATTTTTGCAAGTCGCGATCATATGGCCATGTTGCCATCAGCTATCCATCAATAAGCACATCACGTTTTTGTTATAAATTTCTTTTATATATTTCTGCGAAGCCAAAAACTTGCCATGGACAAGTCGTACCGTACGGTGGCTGCTGTGTAATGCGACTCATGGTAAGCTTAATGTATACATTTTTATGAGCGTTCGTGCATGGATGTGTGCTTTTCGGTGTGTATGTATATGTATGCACATCATACGCATAGGTAAAAATCATTCCACGAATCCCTTGAATATCTGTATAACGCTTTATTTGTATAATTCCTCGTGATGCTTCGGCACTTTGCAGACAAGCTGTAACCATGTCAAGATATTTTCGGTGAAATTCGTAAGTTAATTTTGCAAAGTTGCGCAAGTCGACAAATTAAGTAGAAAGTTTAAAAATGAATTAGCTTGATTGCTTTCTTTCTTTATGCAACTGGTGTCAGTGTTATCCTCGAGGTCGTAAGGAAACTGGAACAATTTTGATAAAAAAAAAGAAACCCAAATATGCGGACAGCATGTGGAATGGCATTTTTATTAGTTTTTATGTGAGCGCAAGCAGGAAAACTGAAAATACAGGCTGCCCTTAAACTGCACTTATGAAACTTGATGGAGTCTTGTGAAACTTGAACTGCATTTTCCTAAGCAGTAAGTTAAGCGAAAAGTAATAGCGTCCTAAAAAAAAAAAAAAAGGCTTCTGCTCGACATCACATTTTAACCATCCACCCATTCAACACTCTCTAAAACTCAAGCAACGTAGCATACTTTTTTGCGTACATCACAATGTAAAAACAAAATTATTTTAAAATATGGAAACAAAATTTAAGAAACCCAAATTTGGATCTATTTAATTTTAAATAAAAAATAGGAAATTAACAATAGAAATTACAATTATCAATTAGAAATAGTAGGGACAAAAATAATAATTTAAAATTAAATTTGAAATTAAAAGCATTTTAAAACGTAGTATTCATTTTGTGGGTAATGATATTTTTGCTAAACCCTTTTCGAAATATAAATATCGTATAATGAGTGCTTGACTATCGCCACAGGAAATTGTTCTTGCAGTCGCAGTAAGAAATAAATAAACTGCAGCCAAATAGCTTTGTGAGTAAAATGAACAAAACATTTCCTGTTTACATTCTTAAAATTACAAAGTTGCAATTTATGGCGCGGCTTGTTTATTTTTTGTTTCTTTTTTTCAAATACAAACGACCACCACCAAACAAACATCCACAACCATACAACACCCAACACACAAAACACATAGATACACACACACACAAGTTAGAATTCGAAACTGTGCCAGATACATTATATAAATCTACGTACATGTTTGCTGCTCTTCTCTTGCTGTTGTTGTTGTTGTTAGTGTTTGGTGTTCTGCAGATGCATTTGCTATATATTTAAGAGTTTTGTGTGCTGAAAACTTGCCTGCAGGACATCAGTCGCCATTCACAGTGAGTGCACGGCGTGCACGCCCTCCAACCAGTCGACCAGTTGCTTGGCAGGAGCGTGGAGATTGTGGAGAGCGTGAACTGAGAGCGGCAAGGGAAATGGACAGTCTCTGGGCTGTCTGTCAACATATTGAGCGGAAGAATGCAATAACATCGAACAACAATACAAAATAAAAGAACCGACCATTCACCGCAACATACTAAGTTTTAAACATTCATTTCACTCACGATAAAAATTCAGACAATGTGTTGATGAATGTGGTTTTAAATTTTGACGGAATGATGCCATTATTTATTTTATTTGTCTTATCGAAAAAAAAGATAGAAATATAATAGATTGAATTATTTACGGGATCTACGCGGTACTAATATGAGTTTATGCCAGGGACCGTAACAATTATAATTTTGAACTAATTAACTAAAATATACTAGTTATTTGTGGATTTTTATTAGAAAACTATCTTGAATTTAACCTAATAACAAATAAATAATACAAATCATATTCAAATCGTTATAAACTTTTAGCGCATAATATAAAAACCATTATTTTTTAAAATTAAAATATCTTAGGTTTTTCATTTTATCGAGATCACTTTTGTTTAGGCTTGATATTTTAAATCTCATAACTTGTATATGTTTTCTCTGATCGAAACATTAACATAATTAGTTGAAAACTTATTATAATTAGTAAGCTTGTATTTGTCATAAGAAAACACTAAATTATGTATACGCACTGTCACTCATTACGTCACGTTGGCCTCATTCATGACTTCGTCTTGTGCACCGCTTCATTTCTCCCATTTACACTCATTTTCTACGCCATTCAAACATTTTCATGGTTTTTGTTCTAAATTCTATATAAAAATTGCATGTTGTGCAAAAGTGTAATGAATTTTTCCGCTTTCGGTGCACATAAAAGAAGTGGACACAACAACACAATAAGGAATGAAAGCAGGAGCAAGAGTAGAGCTGGATGTAAAAGCATTTTGAGGAAGGAGAAGACAAACCATTGCTGCATTTTGCTTTTTGTTCTACAATCACAAAGGGCGGCTAATTAATGTCATTGTTTTTGGACAGCGCAGTGTTCGTTGCATTATTAAAAATGCATTTGGGCGGAGCAAACAATGAAACGGTCAGACCACTTGTAAAATTCAACACAAACTCAAGAGTTGATAGCGTTGTCCTGCTCAACTGGCATTGACTTAGGGAACAAGGATCCAATGTGGAACAGCCGAGACCATTCTGACAATATTTTTGTTTTTGTGTGTGTGTGTTTTTATACAAGTGCCAAGGGTGAAGCAATAACTTTGTATCTAGGTGACGCCCCCCAACATAACATATATTTAAATTTTTTAAGCTCGCTTAAGCTCGCCAATTACGAAAACATAACCCATAGACTAATTTGAAATGGTTTATAAAAATATTTGTATAATTTTTTCTACAAAATTTAAAAAATTAAAATGAGTACAGAGTCTTACACAGTCGAGTTCTTCTCACAATCTCCTTGTTAGTTTGATGTGTCTATGTGTATGCTTGTTTGTATGCTTTCGTATGGAAGTGGAAGTGCGAGTGAGGCTTTGGTTTTTCTTTGCTTTTACTTTCTTGAACAAATAAGCGCAGACCCGCATACAAAAGGCTGTTTGCATACCAATTTCTATTGATTGTTTTTGTTTGTACTGTATACAGAAAAGCGCCATTCCCAACCCACAGAAGAATGCCTATGTCTATGTCTATGCCGATGTCGATGCCAATGCCGAACAATGCAGCAAAGTATGCTAGGAATTTTCATTATATTTGTCTTGCACAAAACAAAAGACAAAGTTTCAATAAAACTCATCATACCGTACGTTGCCATATTAACTGTTAATGCACAAAGCGGAGAGGTGTTCGTGCGCGTGTGTGTGTGTGTGTGTGTCTGTGTTTTGTGTATTTAAATACATATGTAATTAAGAAATAATTGAAGCTTCTCTGCTTTGTTAACTCTTTGGGAATGCATCTCTCAATCAGTTTTTTGGCTAAAATTCTCCATAACAAAAATGTCAACAATTTCAATTAAAGTGAATTAGTTGAACAAATGCTTGACAAACTTATGGAAAGTCCCCAAGCCTTAAAGTAACTACCTCAGAAGCCCGCTCAATTATTTACCTCCTTCATCTACCCGACTGACTCCTTACTCCTTTTCAGCTCCATTTTCATTTCTGGGTAGCTGGGTCAGAGCTCGCAACAAATTCAGTTTGTGTCTTGGCGCCTTGTGTCTTCTGGCATTGTCTTCAACTCGGCGCTTGACTGCTGGTAATTATAATAAATAACAACTGTGTCCTGTTTACTTCATCATAATTAACATAATGGGACTTGAAGTACAAAGATGTTGACAGTAAACAAGAAAAATATGACAAGATTTTCATGTTGCCAACACCGTTTTACGACGCTGCAGGAGGCCAACAGCAACAACAACAACAAGGACAACAACAACAATTACAACAATGACGACGAAGCGAATTCATGCCTTCAAACTCTTTGGTTGCAACTCCTGTTGCTCTTCCTCTTCTTAGCGCCATTTAGCCATTTCTGCCTGTAACTAAATGTTTGTATTGTCATTGGCAATGCTGTGATGCGGTGAGAGCGTGTGTCTGAGTGTGCGTGTGTATACATGTGTTACATGCCTCTGTATGTGTATGTGTATGTGTATGTGTGTTTGCCTTTTTGGCCTCTTGCTCGAAATTCTTGTCCCGTTTCATCCCATCCTTTCACTGTACAGTATAGCACTGCTATGGCGGTCCTTGCTGTTGTTGTTCTTGTATAATGCACTCAAATTAATGCGACTTCATTAACACTGTTTACTCGTAAAATGTTTCGTAGTGAATGAAAGAAAAGCTGCAAATGGAACTCCAACAATGGAACAGACCAACAAAAATGATTTCACTTTAATATGTATGTAAATATATTGTACGAAATTTGTGTCGTGTGTTTGAAATCTTCTCAAGTGTCAAGGCAAAAGAGCAGTAACGAACGCAACCAAATAACCGCAAAGCACTTTAAAATAATTTAACTCCCCCCTCCACCCTCCCCCCTCCCGCTTACCGCATCCCGCATCCCGTTTGCCACATTCCCCTCCGCTTTTGACAATGTCGACTTTGACGCTGACGCTGACGTTGACGCTGACGATGTCACAACGGAAAGGCGACTTTAATATGCGACATTTCATTTCTTACTTTTCAGCATTTGCCAAACTCCCGTCCCAATCCCCACTTTCCCAACCCCCATCCCATTCCGAATCAGCTTGAAACGCAACGGTATTTTTGTTGAGAGAACACTGAACTCCTGAGGGAGTAATTTCGCCTTTCGCCTTTTTGTATTTTGTGGTTTTTCGGTTTTTCACTGTGTACTGTGTGCAAATTTTGTTGCTACTCCTTCGTGTTGTGTGTTTAACGACGTTTTGCTTATGTTTTTGTCGTTTTTATTAAAATGCGTGTTGGCTTGTTTTACAATTTCACAAATTTGTTCAGCTCCACATGTCTACATATATTAACACATCCACATACATGACTTAAATGTTATGTACACTGTACATATACCTTGACAATAACCTCAACATGTCATTTTCAATATCATATGTGAAATTTATTAATCCCTTTGCAGATATGTGTATGATGAGGATTCCCTATCGACACCTTCAAGTTTAGCGCTTATCAAACTTAAACTTTATGCAGGTCTCAACTTAGAACAAAGTCACAATCAAATACACAAACAAATTGTTACCATAAAATGAAAGGCATGATAACTCCATCTACCACACAGACATACCCATACCCATATGCATGTTTATGGGTATTACAAATACACACAGATGCCATACATGTTAGCCCAGCAATCAAAGGGTATATAGGCTCTTTTGGTTTGTGAAAAGGTCTGTCTATTTAAATACCTAATTCTTGTCTGTTCTAGAATTCTTTTCACCCACGCATATTGAAAGAATGATTGAATAAGTACAAAATGCATTTTATATTCTTAAACTTTTATTGAAAATTATAATTAAATTGGTTAAAAAAACAGAAATTTGAATTTGTTTTAAGGTAATTGAATTGAAAGGTTGCAACTATACTGGGTAATTATGAGTCGAGCAAGTCGACTGTAACGTTCCTTACTTGTTTTAAGATGAGTTAGAAATATTTGTGCTTGGTTTGTTTTATGGCATCATAAATGCCTGTTTCATTGCAAAGTCGCACATTTATTTCCTTTTGGCGCTTGCGGTTACAGTTACTGCCAGGCGTACACACACACTGGCACAAATAACATACACATACAAATATAAATGTATATATATATGTTTGAAGGCAAATTAAAGTTTAAGTATATTGCTTTAAAGCTTTATATGCTCAAAATCGGATAACTTTGCTTGATGTTCAATACGAATCGTATATACACATTTATATATATATTGTATACATATATAAAACATTACATATACATATGTATGCAACTTTATGACTGCGACGTTGATGAGTGGGTGGGTGGGTGAGTGGGTGGTTGGGTGGTAGGTTGACGAGGACGTTTACCAGTCGCTTCCAGAACGCCTTGTGATAATAAACGCAAATGATTGCTACGGGAATATTCTGGTGAGCAGGCAAACGCCTGCCTCCGGCTAGAGGCCGTGGAGTTTTGGCCAGGATTGGGACCGCAGCTCCACACCAAGCTAAATAGTACACGCATATATATACTATATATACATATATACATATTTACATACATAAATACACACACCGAGTCATACAAATTTTGAGCGTGAACTGAAATTATTTTTAAATTACAAAACAAGAATAAAGTTGAACCTCGAGCACAGGCTCATTACGGATGCCAGCGTTTTGGGAATATGGAAATGGAACATGGCGTCTACACCATTTGTAATCGCGAAACAAAAATCGTGAAGAAGTTAAAAGGAAGCAGGAAGCAGGAAAACAGAACAGAGAGAGAGAGAGAGCAACGGCAAAAGGACAAGTTATACCAAATGGGCATTGCTCTGAGGCGTTGTCTGCTCCTTAGACGATGCGATGCGATGCGGTAGCCAGTTGTCAAAGCCATTGCCTTATAATGAGCTAGAAAATATGTTGCCTAGGACCAGTATCCAGTCTCCAGTCTCCAGACTCCAGACACTAACAGAGAGATCAGGACTAGGACGCAGCACAGACACTTCATGTAAGATGCTTGTTGATGTCTGTGCATGGTTTATGCATTAGCCTCTCGGCAAAGTAAACCTCAATCAAGCACGAAGCCAGAAGTGTGGAAGAAGTGGGGAAGAACCATAGCCAAAGCCAAATCCAAAGCCAAATCCAGAGTCAGAGACAGGACAAAAACATAAGCTAAAGGAAAACAACTAAGATACAGTCGGCATGCTCGACTGTCAGTTGCCCAATTCCTTTGACTTCGCAAATATATATATACAATTTGTTTAAGGTAACCAGAAAACAATGCTTCTAACATTTTATATAATAGTCAATGTACTCTGAGGACGGTAAGAAACAGGTAAAAATGCCGATATTTTGAAGTTTAATTGTCAAATTGTATATTTCTTATAAATTGTATATTAAATTTGTAATTAATTGAGTATAACGGATCCATCATGTATGTCCGACGACTAGTTGAATTCATAATTTAATTGATGAGGAATTGACGGTTTAGAAGGAATATTTAAAATATTAACTGGCCTTTTTTTGTGGTGATTAATCGATTTTAAATCAATTTTGTCTCAGTTTAACAAGACTATAAAATTCTTAATTTTAGCAACATTTTTATTAAGCATGTGTTTAAACAATAAATCTGACTTGAATCAAGTTTTTATAATTGGTTTGACAAGATCCAGAATTGGATTGTATATTATCTCAGTTGTCTTCTTTTGTTAATCAATCGATTGCGATACTATTTTAAAAAGAAAACATTTGAAAAATGTCTGCTATAACGTTCGAAGATATATATGGGAGACAAACGGACATTGGCACAAATCCAAAATCTTGTATACTCTTTGGAGACTGGGCTAAGCACCAGTGGCTGCGGCAATGACAGTTTCATCCCTTTGCCTTGACGAGCGCCATTAACGTCTTCAACTTTCTGTTAGTGAATATTTCAATTATTAATGCCGCCCACGCAGTAGTAGCGAAGTGCCTTCTTCGTTGTTGTCTTTTATTATGGCTCGTTCCCGTTGCTTCCCAACTTGGTAACTACCCAGTTTCTTGTATAGCAAGACATAAAAATGTAAAGCTGAGTTGACTACCTTACTTGAGTGAGGTTGTTTAACTGTTGCCTAGAAACTTTAAGCTGATGACGCCGACAGACAAGGACAGAGTCTGAAACAGAGCCAGAGACAGGGACAGGGACAAAGACAGAGACAAGGGGACAACGAACAGGCGGATTAATGTGTCGTTCCAACGTGTGTTGATGGGACATTGTGCATTTTTTATAATATGCCGGCAATTGTAGGTGGAAAGTTAGCATATTAAGTTGCCACATAAACTTCCACATGTCCTGTTTTGCTATAAAAAAAAAATACAGAAAATTGTATAAGCAGAAATATTGCTTCATTTACATATATACATACATGATGATAATATTAGAAGCTAAAAACAATTATTAATATTTATATTGTACTTTGATAGAGAGGCTTAAGTCTATGCAACTAGGAAAATTATTATTTTAACATTTTCTGAATTATGATTAAAGAAAATATAGAATGACCATGAAAGTAGCTCATTTATTTAAAGGGTAAGATCTAAATATGAAATTACAAAATAAGTTTAAAGTTTAAAGAATAGTTGTTAACAGTATAACAGTAGTTGTATTTTGTCTTATCATTCTCAAACTGACGTGTCGAGCTGATGCATTGAAATTTCATGATAAATGCCAGAGTTTTTCAAAAGCATTTTAAGGCATATGCGATACCAGGATTCACCTCCACGTGCTCTACTCGCACTCGTTTATCAGGCAGCCATAAGCAATTGATATGCCACGTAATCGTAATCATCGACAGCGAAAACTGTCGTGTCGTGTCCTGTCGTGTCGTGACGGCATCTTCATCGTTATTTCAAGCCTAACTAGAGCTCCATGAGAGTCATTAGAGAGCTCGGCGAATTCATTTAGATTGGTCCTCAGGTTAATTTTGATAAATGTCTTCGATCTCCCTAATGTATTAGAGTAATTTAACAATATTAATGCCCTAATTAATCAGACAGCTTCCGCTTTAGCTATGGGTCAGCCGGGATCTGGCTCTTCTTCTTTCTCTTTCTCTTTCTCTTCCTTTTCCTCTTCCTCTACTCCTGACTGCTGCTCCGTCTTGTTTTAAAGGCAATCTACTGGCTCTCTGTACTTTATCGATGATTATGTGTTTTGTCAGCTGTCTTTTAAGAAATCAGTTGCAAAGTAGAGCAGAGAAGTGTATATACATACTTAATTGAGAGTGTATTTTATGAAAAAAGGTAAGGTTTCTTTTCGTTACACAAAATACGAGAGCACATCAGGGAGTAAGAGCTTTCTCTTGTATTTGGAATATTCGGATGAGTATGTTGAAGGTGAGATGTATACAGATGGTTGTTTATTTCATTGATTGCTGTCCGCAGTGACCATCTAACCAAAATGTAATACGCTACATTCTCTTTATAAATAAGTAAATAGCTCGTACTCCAAAATATTCTAATTATACTCATAAATTGTGGCGAAATCGAAAACGAAACGTTCAAATCATTAAATCAACATTTGTTTATGCGATAGGATGATATGGCCAAGCATATAATTGCATAATTATGTCGTTAATAATACAATCATAAATGCCAACGCAGCTCTAATGTCAGGCCAAAAAATAAAGAGAAACTCAATTGGCAACAAAAATATTTAGCAATTTCCGGAAGCTGTACAGAATCTTTTATGCTACGTTGATAAATTCACTTGAAAATAATTTAATTTTGTAATTTTGTTGTTACTCCGTGGTAACGACAGCAACAACAACAACAACAACAGCAACAACGACAATGATGCCGCTGTCTTCCGAACCACATTATTTTCCACTTTGCCTATCGAGTCCTCACGAGGAGCACTGAGTTGTCGGCGTGCCAAAATGAAAATGGGCATAAATGTTCTTTAGCATTGACAAAATGTTTTGGCATGAACATGAAGTCATATCGGTATCCTTGATCTAAATTGTGCACAACCGCAAGCGATCAATAAAAACAAATATACTTGAACAAGAACAAGTTCATTTCGCATCCAGTCTCTGGCCTAGACTAGACTAGGTTTTGCTGCCGAATCAGCTAACAGTTAACAGTTAACAGCTATCATCTATCGGCTATCGGCTATAAGCGACCTGGCTTGACAATGTGCTTGTCATAATAATGAAAGTCTATTATGAAATTAACAAGTTGTAAAAGTAATTTTAATAAACATTTGTGTAAATAATTGCTATAGTCCCTTGAAAGTGTCGGTTTTCTTGTCTTGTCCTATGCTCTGAAAACTTTTAGCTGCAACTGCACATTTGGTGGCCATGTGCCATGTCAGGACATTTTGCGCACAGTTGGCATATTCTTTTAATTTCACTATTAAATATTTAATGAGCTGCGCTACTAAAAAACGACAGAGTCGGCACAATTTGTGCACTGCTTTTTGGTGCGGCATTGCGACACACTCATTACGCAAAAGTTGTGAATAATTATGGTGAGTAGTCAGTAGTGAGTGTCAGTTGAAAAGTTGCTATTGCAGTGGCAGTCTCAGTGGCAACAAGAAGTGGACTCTATGAATTGTCCAATGAGTAGAGCTGTAGAGGAGAAGGACAGCAAGTGTATGCAATTCATCTGCCAGCAAAAGTTAGTCACCGTGCTCATTCTATTATTTCAACACTAAATTGTGTCTTGTCAGTTCTTAACACTTGAAAACTGGCACTGCCTAACACTGAGTTCAACAATTAATTTTGCATTAACTCAAACTAGGACAAGTGACTTATCATAGAGCATTTGTACAACATCTTTTTCAAATGTTTCACTAAAAAAATATTTGTATTTTGTTTATTATGTGCTTTTTCCCTACATTTTCTTTTTACATAAATTTAATTATTACTGTTTAATGCCAATGTAAATAAAAATATGAATATTCTGGGGGGTATCTCAAATGAAAAGAAAACCATTGGTCCAACATTTATCGCAAGGATTGTGGAAAGCCCAGAAAAACCCAATCAGACTCGGATAAAATTAGAGATTAGTTAGAAATAATAATATAGGGGCTTTAATACTAAGTGAAATAAATAGATTTAATATGATTAATACAATTATTTTTGGAATTATTCTTTCTGTATTAAGCCACACGGTAATTTTTGCAATCACACTCCCTTTTGTTGAAAGTTTCACAAAACTCGAAACTTATTTTAATTGTCCTCAATTGCTAGAGTAATGCAGAGCACGCATACATATATATATATATACATATGGCTATGAAAATTATTGCTAGGTTGATTGGCATTATTAATGTGCCATTTACATGCAAGTGCAAAATTGATTGCCAGCTCTTAGGCAAGTTAACTAACTGCAATCGCAGGCAACGTTTTTAAAGAAGTGCTTGAAACAATTTGTGGCAAAAAAAGAGAAACAAAAAAATAGAAAGAAGTAGATTACCTTTACTCGGGACAGTCGAATGCAGCCCAGCTTTACCTGCACAATGTGCAATGGTCTCGAAAATCGAATGCCAATTTTCGACTCATTTCACGGAACACTTGAATTAGTTAGCTGGAAATCAACCAGGTGGGAGGAGGAGGCAAACTGGCGAAAAACTGCTGTTGAAATGGCGGCCAGTTATTTGTCCTCTGTTCGTGTGGCTTAATCGCAGAGCTAGAATTTCGTGACGGTGACGGTGACGACAAGCCGCGGTCCAGAGGAGCCTCGGCAGCCAACGACAGGCCTTGAACAAAACGAGTATATAGTATACGAGTAGTAGTATATATGTATATAGTACCTCAGCGTGCCTCTTGCCGGTTTTTCAGTTTTTGCGAAATGTGTATGTGTAAATGTGAGTAAATGCAGCAACGTTACATTGGTACATTTCTTCCAAAATCGTGTTTCCTAAATATATATAGTGTTGTACAAAGACCCTTTTGAGTATTCAAATACCCGTTTAAAGTAAATGGACGCCACAATTTCGTATG
Organism: Drosophila phalerata; assembly: GCA_951394115.2. NCBI lineage: Eukaryota > Metazoa > Arthropoda > Insecta > Diptera > Drosophilidae > Drosophila > Drosophila phalerata. Next base: position 24,834,486 of record OX596008.2, on the reverse strand, counting down.
CCATCTGCAGACTGTGGTTAAGCCTACTAATTGCGTGTCGTGTGGCACCGCAATGCGCTATACTTAATGCAAGGATCTCCTCGAACTGGGCATGTGCGTGTGAAATGGTTCTAGCAGTGATCCAGCTGCTGCCCCAGGAGGACCTCTGTTGTCCCAGTACCCAAAGGGTATACAGGCTTATTATTTACTTGACGACAAATCAAGCTATTACAAGTCTACCCCTCTTCAACTGCCAAGAGTTCATAAGTTGTTTCAAATCTGTCTGTTGTATAAATTGTTTCCAAAGACCAACAAAAGCGAAGAAATAATTTTAATAAACTAAAGAACAGATAGAGTTTAATTCCATTATAAGTTGCTAGTACTCCCTTTTTGGAGTTTATATTTCATTTAATATCTAATTTAATAAAATATAATAAAAATTTTGATTTATATAAAACTCATAAAAAATGATAGAAATTGTAAATTAATTGACATCATTTATATTATTAAAAAAATATTTAAAAATAATTTTCTTTAATCTTTGTACTGGGCATCTAACAGTCGAGTATGTCCACTGTAGCATTCGTATTTGTCTCCTTCTGTCGATTGGTTAGTATACGTACACGTATGTTTCCATTTCTGAATCACTCAAGTTGTTACTGTTTTTGCGGTCGATTTTCCATTAAATCGAATCGTCCGGCTCTCGAATTGGCTTTGCGGTTATGTTGGCGGTTGATGGCAGTTGACGTACAGGCACTTTACATTGTACAGAGCTCTTAATGCCCTTGCTTTTGGCATTCCATGGACATCTACGGGTCTTTTGGATTGTCGATTACAGTTTCCACTTCAAGGTTCACTTTAAATGGGAGGACAATTTCCAGGCAAATACTTAGACACCTTGGCATCGATGGCAATCTATAGTTATTCAGTCAATTATTGTTAACTAATAATCGATTAGTTGCAATTAAGTAATGCAGGTGTTTTCCACAGTTATGCAGAGATTTCTATGTATGTCAACATGCAAACAATTCGCTATAAAAAAAGCTAAACATGTCATCTAGATATAATATATAGGTCATGTATGTGTTTATATAACATCTGAGACATAATGGAGCTGTGTTTTTTACATTTTTATCAAAATGCAAAGTAGTCAGGTCGAAGGTACCTGAACTATAAGCAGAAAGCCAACAGTAAGATTGACATTGGAAGTGTTCAGAGATCAGGTAGGTTGTGATTTGAATTTGTCTTTAAGTTCCATCGTCCTTGTTCAGTGCACGTGCTCTTGGCAATGGCTACAACGCGTGCTGAATGCTAAAAAATTGCCTGATAAATTATACAGGATGGTGTCATGTGTCGCATTCAATGCCGTTGGGACGAGAAAATGCGTGAAGAGTCAAAATGTAATTCGGCTGACCTGAGAGTAAGGTCAGGCAGTGCTCAAAACTAGGCTATGAATCCTCAACAGCAAAACAGTATTCAGATTTGTCAATTTTCTATATTAAAATAGCTCAATTAAAATTAACTGAAAGTTGTAATGTCAAGTTGTAATGGTTCTCTACCTGTAATGATCAATCAGATTACAAGATTACTCGACAATATATTTTTTAACTCCTTTTTAACTCGAGAGGGCTACGCTTACTCACAAAGGAAAGTGAAAGGGAGGATATTTTTCAGACTTATTTATTAAATATAAGACCACGTTATATTTTCATTATTGTTGCTGTTTGTTACCATTGTTGTTTGCCATCGCTCTGGGAGCGAGCTACTAGCGTTTTGTGGCAACATGTAAAATCCATTTATTTTGACATGAAGCACATAAATCTATATTTGATCCATTTCTTTCTCTCGTTCAACACAAGAGGAAAAAAGGTGTGAAGTCATTTCCTTGGCTTCAGAAAATTCTTGAACTTTTTTTTTTCACACGTCTTGTTTGGTAAATAAGTTATAGTCTTTGTTCGAAAGTAACCGACTTGAAAATACCCTTACTGTGTCTTTAATATAGTCATAAATATTATAAATGTACATCTATTTGGCGATTTATATTTGATGTTAGTAGTTTGCTAGTACAAACATAGATATAGTATATATTTCTCAACACCTGACTAAACAGATTTTCCATGAAAATTAAAATAAACATGCCATAATTAAATCGAAACAGGGTCTTTAGTAAATAAAATGACAACAAACAACACGGTCCCCCTCTCTGATTCATTATATGTATAAGTATTCGTATGTTGCTGTTGCAACAATATTTGCACTCCAACTCAATAGGAATCGGTGCTACTGTTGCCACATCATGGGGATTCAGTTTGGCATGCTATTTTATGATTAATTATATTGCTTTTGTCTTGCTGTTTCTGCTGTGTCTCTTGCAGCGCATGCTAGTATCTGTGTGTGTCTGTTTGGGCGTGTGTGTGTGTGTGTGTGTGTGTATGGGTATAAGTGCTCTCGTTGCGTATCTCAAGCTGCATCACAACAGACCAACGCTTACTTACATCAAATGCATGTAATGGCAATTACTATAGTTCCTTCCAATACAATAATGCGCTTACACAGACACAGATACAAACACAGATACAAACATACACATCCACGCATTTATATATATATGTGTGTTTAAGTAAGTGGAGTTGTATGTGCGGTTAGATTTGTGCTCATTTGTATTGGTGTCACTTGCAATAATAACTAATGCGACCGTCCATTAAAGTTGACATTGTTTCAAAAGTTAAGTTGAATGTGACCACATCATCACATTAGTCGTACTTGTTGTGTGTGTGTCCTTAGCGAATTGCAATTATATAAGTCTGACATTGCACTTGCTATTATCTTATATACTATACTATGTGCAAAATTAAGAAATACCATCATACAATTGCAATTGCTAATATGTTGCTCAGTTGTGAATCATATTTGCACTGAAATCAACAACAATCTATCAATGTCTCACATTTCATATTAAAAAAATTTATAGAAAAAAAAACATTTCGAGTTAAATAAAAAATTCAAAGTATTTAAATATGGAATTTAAGAAACTTAAAAGGGCCAACAAAAATTTGGAGTCTCCAGCTAAAATTGAACTAGCGTATAATGTTCTGTATCCAAAAGAGAACAAGCCCCATATTAAGAAGAGAAAGCAAAGGAGTCAAGAACAATGTCCTCAACGAATGCCCAGAAGTACGATAAGCCGTCAACCTCAAGCTTCTGGTCAGCGCGTTTGGCGGAAGACAATCGTGTTTACGAAGACTAAGCCGAAGATGAAGTTGCCAAGATTGTTTCGTGCAGATCGTTTGACCGGATTGCCCGTAGACTACGAGCGTACTGTGTCAAAGATCATGCACTATGTAAATCCGCATCTATCAAGCAGCCCAACTCCTGATCAGCTGATGGAGGAACTGTTGACACGTACGCTGGTGGGCTATGTGGGTAACTGGAACTGCTGCAATCCATCTCCACAATCCCTTAAGCACCATATGCGCATGATTCTACGAAATCAGGTTCCACAGTCTGTACAGGATGACATCCGAAATGACGCGAATTTGTCCCAATTTCACTGTGCCTGGTAAGTGTGTCATTACTACTTAATTTTACCTTTTCAATGTAGATTTTTTTTAGCAAACGTAAGCCCGTTCCACCGGAGACTCCAATTCCTACCTATAAAAGTAAATTCAATTACAATAATCTCAAGATAAAGAGCAAGTAGAAAGTATTATTTATCGGCTATATTTAGTAAACACTGTGGCTGTTCAACTTTTGTATAGTCCCTACAGTTCAAGTTATATATTTTATTTTTCATAGCTATATACTTATACATTTACAACAATGTCAACATAGTGTAATTCACCGATTTAATGACATTATACTAGACTAATGTTACTGTCGCCATGAGATGCACAATTAATAAATTCCAAATAATTTAATAACTTGAATTATTTTTACTATGGAGCAACCCTTTCTCATATTTCAAAATAAACCAAAGGCCTTAAGAGTAATGAAATAATAAAGTATTATATAGTATTTATTATATTAGTCAATAAAAGTATAAGAATTGTTTTTTTATGGACGTCAGGCAAATGTTTTCATCACTCCTTTGCTCCTATGTGTTTCGTTACTTATGTAATATAATGCAGTGCCATATATTCTGTCCTAATTCTATATCAATTTCTGGTTATGCCTGCCAAAGGGGGGCCAATAACCCGAACCATGGCTAGTAATAATCCACTTCACTTTATCGGAAAGTATTTGGGCGACCTCACTCCTTACTCTTTACTCCAGTGCTGCTATCAGCAGCTAAAAAGCCAGCTTCGACGCATTGATGTCAATGATTGTGACAAGTGCACTTGCTATGCTTTGGAGCAGTTACAGGCTGGGAGACGAGGGCGTTGAACGTGGGGCGTGGGGCGTAGGGGCGTGGCAGGGGCCACTTGAGCCGAGTTGACAGACAGTGGCAAAGAGCGCGCATTTAACATTGTCTGAACAAGTACTATTGTAGAGCACTCGAAAGATACCGCACTGCCAATATATCTGCCACTAACTACACTATACAGATCGCCTCTCGATCTGGATTGGGTGTTGTGCGTGTGCCAACTCGGTTAAGCATCTGGCAAATATGCCAAGTGGCGCCAGGCAACATTTTTCCGTTCATTAATTTGAAAAGCAGCCGGAAGCATCTTTCAACGAAAGTCTCATTCCGAACAGCGATTATCACTCTGTTTAATGAAATGTGCTCCGTAAAATACAAACAGCTAAATCTACGGCGGTACACAAATTAACTGGCTTTAACAGGCGCCCTCGCAATCATCATCAACAAGGCCAACAAAGCCAGGCATATTAAAGTGGCTAATTACGAGGCTACAGCTGGAAAATTTAGTCGCAAAATATTTAAAATACACGCGACTTAATATTAATAGCTAATTTATAAGTGACCAAGCCTTAATGCCTCCAAGAGTCAGCTTTTGTCGTCAGTTTTAATTAATATTAACAAGTACCTTGTCAGCGAGCTGGGAGAGTAAGTCCCAATGTTATTAACAAATCAGAAGACAGAACAGTTAATTTCGGAATGCTGAAAGTGTAACACCCTTAAGAATTTCATGGTTATAGGTTTGCATAAACATTCTTTATATAGTAAGTGCCGAATCAGAGTTTTTGTATAAATAAATTTACTTGCTCTTTTTATAACCGATGTACAACAGGTCGAGATTTTAAAGAAAGTTTCGTTTTGATTATTTTATGGGAATGCTGACCAACTCATTTCTTTCCACTGTTATCGCTTGACATATTTACTCGGCCTTTGTTGTCTATTGAAGTACACATACAGCCCACAGACAATAGTCACTCGAAAAGAAATTGTTTTGCATTTTTAGTTAACGTCGTTCGCTTGTTTTTGGCCCGTTCTTTCTGTAGAACAGGGTTCCAGTAAAGCAAACAAAGCAGCAGTGATTCACGGTACCGACAAAGGCCACAACAACATCGCATCGCTGGTAATCGCATCAGAATTCAGCATCAACTCCTCATCACGGTCAGCATTGTCCTGTTGCCATTGACGCTCTACTCATACCCCAAGAGCAGAATGCACAGTGGACCTTTTTGTCATTTTAGCTGGAATTAAAAACTAATTGATTACTCCGACAGCATATATATTAAAATTGTATATTATTTTTTATTATATTTGTAAAAATAATTTTTATAAAATTCTCCCAGTGGCATTTTTTTATTTTAAAATTTAAGATTGGTCATTATAAAAATATAAATAATTTAAATTAATCCGAGCTAAATATCCCAAATGCACCACTGTCATTGTTGGTGTTATAAATGCTGCTTTTGACATGCGACAATATTGAGATATCGTCTCAAGTGTAAATTGTTATTGACACTTTGCGTATCGTGTGCTTTAGGCATCCATCCCACCCAACACCAGTATCATCAACGTCAATGCCATACAATTTCAGTTCCCTTTGCCTTCCATCAACCTTGTTCCCAATTTGGCTCTCTATTGTTGCCCCTGTTGCTTGTTTGTTTGTGCATTTGATCGGCAACTGCCCAGACCCTTATCCATGACCTTAGTATTTCACTTCCATCGTACATACTGCCGTTGTAAAACAATGATTTTTGTTTACATTGAGATTTTGGGAGATATTTATGTTTATAACCTGTCCCAATAGGTACAAGGTTATTAAAAGTTGTTGCATTTCAAAAATTTATGCAATGAACTGAAGCAAAAACTTTCGGACCTAATAGAGATTTCTTTACAAGTCCTTATTGTTGACTAAATAAACCTTAAATCATGTCACATTTGATTCATTGTAAAAAATTATGCCAAACTGCACAAAAGGTTTGACCAACTTTAAAATTTCATAACTTTTTCAAAACTGGATTGATTTTTAAGCGGAAAGTAATTTCTATCATAAATTTTTAAATTTCATCGTTTAAAAATTATTTTAATGCGTACTTAATTTTGAAAAACCTAGGGTTTTTTTTTTAAATTTATTTTTTGACGAAAGCTTTTGTCATTGCCCAGATGCAAATATTAATTTTCTCTTAAACTGTAAATGTCTTTAAGTTGGTTGTAGCCTGGGGTCTCTCTGGAGGAGGTCAGACCGCGGTCACCTCGCTGAACCAGTCAAGTGTAGAGATGAACATTGGTTTCGGGCCTTGGGCGAGACACCCAAACCGAAAGCCAAACTCAAACCGAAACTCAAACTCAAACCGTGGTGTCGTTCATTTGGTTCGTTGTGCTTCATTCATTAGCTTGGTTTCCGTTTCCGCTTCATTCAATTCTCTTGATGCCTTTGCTGCGACTGACTTAATGCTATTGACTTGGCTCTTGCGCTGAATGTTGTGCTCCCTTTTTGTTGCCCTTTGTGCTGCCCTTTCTTGCTAACTGACTGTTGTTTATGTATTTGTATGAGCCAGGCGGCAAAATACAGTTTTCGCTCAAGCTCTTCCCATTCCTTCGTCTCACTCTATTTCGCAATTCATTTTCAATTTATCTAGCCTAATATCGACATGCTTTTAGGTTTTGCCTTGCCTTCTTCTGCCATTGCCTGTTACCTCGTAACTGGCTTAACTGACTGACTGACAGAATGAACGGACTGACAGACTGTAACTGAATTGGCAAGGATGTTAGTTACCCCGCTTCTGGATGATACTGTGCCAGTGTTGGTTTCCATCGGGCGTTGACTTACGCACACAAAGACATTCGGTAGTTATGTGCTGGAAATGTGTGATGTGCTCCTTGGCCCTGTTATTCAGTGTTGAAAAGCTAATATTTCCATTGTTAACTTATCAACTGTTTCAGGCGATCTACTTTATGAATAGAGGAAAGCTTTCTTGAAATCAAAATATTCATTTTATAAATAAAATTCGAATAATATATTATGAATTTGTAGGTGAAAGTATTCTTTGTACTAGAATTAATATTTATGTTTACCACATTCAATTCTGAGAGCAATGGCAAAATATTTTTATATTGATATGGGTACGTTCTCATAATAATTTAAAGCCAAGTTCACAATCCTCTATTTCAAAATTTAAAAAACAGCTAAAAATGCAACAAAACAACTTTACCTTTCGACGACCGGTCATCGTTTGAATGTAGAAATTTAGGATTTAAATGAAATGTTGAAAATATTTAGATAAATACTCATTCATCTCTAACGCGGATATAAATACACAGTTTTTATTTTAGTATTTCCATAGCAATTTGTATAGAATATGTTACGTTTTTTAATCCTTAAAGTTTGTTTATCCTTGGATATGAACGAATGAACTGCAAGGAGAGAATAGGTCAGTTCTCAATTATTAACATGCGAACTAAGAAAAGTATCTGCCATCAGACTGTCAGGCTGTTGGTTTTTCATATTTTGTTTTTTTTTTGGCTCTTTAAGCATTTTCACTGCTTCTAGTTCACAGACTAACAGTCCCCCCTTCCCCCCCCCCCACTGATACAGCACAACTTTAGCCTGGCAAGTGCAAAGTGCTTACATTTTTCTGGCAACGGAAATTCATATTGCTTCCGGCCTTTTTGTGCATTTCCCTTTTGCTTTGGCTGTGTCTGTAGCTCGCGATTCCAAATGTTTTCAATTTTTTTTTACTGGAAGATCATGCCAAAAGTGCAACGCCAATACTTTCTCCTGTATATACATTTATACACATACACATACACATAAATTTTGTGTTTGTCTATCGTCTGGTGTCAGTCGCACGTATTTCACAAAATTCAAGTAAAAAAAACTAGGGATTATTATTCCTGTCGGAGCCTGCGTTCAACAGCTACAAAACAATGCCAAAATTTACACATTTATTTAATTTCTTTTAATATTATCTTGTTTATTTTTTGTATCTTTAGTTATATCCATGTATCTACTTAATAATTTGTCGTTCATCCCTTTTTAGGTATAAAGTTAGTTGCTGTATTTAAATAACTTAATAAATTTATAAATCAGGAATTTCACAACAGAGTTTAACTAACAGACTGTTAGCTGTTAACGGTGTGAGACATTGTTAATAAGAATAAGAGATGTGGGTAAGCAAATGTAATTCCCATTCCAATAGTATTATTACTGTCACACTCGGCATTCACGTTTGCTACTTGATTTGATATAATTTATTGAACATCTTTATAAATTTGTGCTTGTCTTTGCACATCACGGCCTTGACCAGCAAGAATCATTTGGTCGGATACTTCTCACACAGACTTTACATTCTCAACTTCGTTTTGCAAACATGGTTGAGTTGTATATGTGGGTCACGTAGTCATCTGACTTATACAAAATGCAAATAAACTATTGCCGGACATTCAAAGCATGTTGGTGTGATAGTTTTTCATGGCGACTCTGGACAATATAGGAAAGTCATGGGCGTCAGAAATAATTCACGTATTTGCAATAGAATGGGGTCCATATACATATGGATGGCAACTTACAAAATTTCCCATGGACACAAACTACAAGTGATAGAACAGGTACAAACTGCTTATGCACATTTAGTGAAGTAATTGTTGTGACGAAATTTAAAATTCACATATATAATATTGCAAAAAAGTCCGAATTTAGGTTTTTTATTGATTTTTTTAAAGTAAAGCTGCAAAAAATTGACATGGGAATACAATTATTCGACTAGCTGTATATCATATTATTCCCGGTCGGTCTTAAATTCAAACAATAAACAACATACATTGGATGAAGTTGAGATTGTGCTGTCCTGCTTCTAGTTGTTCATATTTTTGGTATTCACACTTTGACAGCATCCTCACCTCCTACGACGTCTTGCCTAGTTTTTGATTAAGGTTTGCTGATTTGCTATTGTTGTTGTTGTTGTTGTGCCTTGGACTTTGTTAAGCTCAACTTGGCTGACCATCTGCAACTTTGTTGATTTCTTTCGTTGCCTTTAGTATATTTTATTATATTTTTCTTGTATTCCCTTTCAATTTTGTTAAGTTTTCGGCTCTCGACTTTCCTTTTAGAGTGATTGTGTGTGTGTGTTTGTGTGTGTGTGTGCTTGCGAGTAGGTGTGAGTGGTTCTTCTCTCGTATCTATGTGTGGACACTTGGCATAGCTTGCTTCATCCATAATAGTATTATTTGTATTAAATTGTGGCAACCAATAAATGAAATTGGAGCAGATCTGCCAACATCATTATGACTGCGTAAGCTTATAGCAGGAACAACACTAACACAATTGAAAATTTACAGAATGTCGCTTTTATTCGCCTATTCTTGAAAGTGCTCCAAATTGAATTAAAAGTTGAGTTTGCTAGTAAGAAATTTATACCTCTTGCTCGCTCACTTCATAAGCTTTCTCTCTCTCTCTTTCTGTCTCTCTGTCACCATCGTTCTTCTTTCATTTGCTTTTAATGCAGTGTTGTCAACTACTCGCCACTGAAACACGACAAAACGACCAGATAGAAAAGACAAAAAAAAAATTATATATTTGAAATTATTATTTTATATGTAAGTTATTTCTAATATTTTTTGATATATATTCAATGATAGATACCGGAAGTACCTTCGTTTTAATTGGTTTAGTCTGTTGAATTAGTTGTTCTTAATTAATTGTCCTATTCAATGTGTTGATTGCAGAAAAAAGACAGATCTATCCGGAAAAGGATAAATCGACAGCACTCTTTTGCTGTAGCATTTTTTTCTTGGAGTTTTTCCTACCTCGTTGTACTTTGATGTTGCCAATGTTGTTCTTGGATTGGATTGGATCGGATTGGATTGGGTTAAACGTGCTTATCTGGACCGCAAACAGTTTTGCTTTTGTTCAGGCTTCTGTCTGAGCTCGAACAAATATACAGTAAAACCCTTGCTTTTCAAGCGTCAGGAGTTTTTGTATATGTAATTGATTTTCATTTTTCAAAATGGCCTGCAGTGTTTCGTGATAAATATGTGTTTAAGTGCAGGTACTATATAATTTGTCACAGTTTTTCCACACGCTCCACAGATTCTCACACAAGCAGCGCAGACATTTGACGCCAGACGTGGTACAAAAATCATTTTAAACTGCCATTCGGTGTAACTATAGAGCTGAGAAGGTTTTGCACTTGCCGACTGATGACTGCTGAGTAGTGACTGGTGACTAGTGACTGCTGACTGGTGACAAAGATAGATGGGCGCGACTCAAACGCAATCAGCGGCTGCATTATCAAAAATAAAATAAGCTTTGCATACTTGTGTGCATTCCTTTTACTCTATTTTAGTTTTCAACTTTCAGTGTTCAGCGTTCAGCTATTCAAAAATACTTGCCGCCGTCACAGATATATACGTACATTGCTTCTTTTCGAGCTTTAATCATTGCTTCTTTACGTTTTCTCTTTAGTTTGAATATAAATTTGACTCTGCTTTTCAATGCAGATGATGGGTATCTGGCAGTCGAGCGCGCTCGTCTGCAGCGTTTTCCCTTGTTTCAATTTATTTATTGAGCGACTACCGTCAAGTATTGGACCTTCTATCTAGGGATTTTCGATGTTGCATATTAGAACGGAAAAATTCACTCATACTTACAATGCTAACTAAATATTTACTCTTTTCAGAGTTACTTAGAGTGAGTTTAAAGTTATACATTTGTTTCAATTATAAACGAAATTTAAGTGCTTAAATTACTACACAATTTCAGTGCCTCTGGAAGCGTCTTATTTATTGTAACATAGTTTCTAGTAAACTTTGTTGTTTTGAGTTGTCTGCAGTCGGTAGTAAATACAAAATGAGCTTCGAGAAATAACTTCGAATTTCAGGCTCTTACTCGCGGTTGTCGGTTTTTGGGCTACGCGGTTTTTGTGTACTCGAAGCAAGCTCTCTCTAAAGTGCACTTTGACGCCTTATTTCCTTGAATTCGACAGCCTGAAGCGTCGACATTACCGCATTTTTGGTGTAGGGTTCAACGCGCTAAACTCAATACACTCAGTTGAATATTGGAAGCAACTTTGATAGTCAATAAAAGATAAGAAATATAGAGCACTTACCCTAAGAATCCGATTTTACATAACGGGAAAGTGTCAGGGGATAAAGCAAAAACACGACCACAAAGAAACTTGAAAGTAGATTAAATACTTCCCCTAATTAAGTATCGAGTACACAACACTACTGTACGACTGTATTGACCACAGCAACCGCATTAACATACTCTTGAGTATTGTTTCAAAAACTGAGGGCTGGGCAGTCTTATTGCTAAATTTCCATATACTTTGTGCGTGGGAAATGAAGTGGAAAGGTTGATTTGAATATTGTATCCAAGATCTGGACAAAAACAAAAAAAAATTTAAGGCTTTAAGATTTTAAGACGTCACAACGAGCTCCTTTTCCCAACTAGTCTGTTGTGACCTCGACATCGTCTAAAGTTGCAGGCAACCACAGCGTCTGACTGCTCAGGGAACCTGAAAAACTTGGCAAGGGCGTTGGTCAGATTTGGCACCGCAAAACGGCGACAATAACAGCAATAAGCTGAATTTGCCGAAAGTCCGCCATGTCAATGGCAAAAGTAGACCAAAGATAAAGCGAAGTACAACTAAATCGGAACCACAAACAGCAAACAGAATAAGAAAAGCCATCATCGCTAAATAGGCCAAGATGTCGTCGCAGCTGTCAATCTATACTATATTCCTTAAGAGGACAACCCAATTCGTAGACTTTACAAAATAATAAACTGCCACATCGTGGTGGTAGGAGAGATATTTAAAACACTTCGAGCCTTATAATGAGTGTCACTTTGGCATGTAGATATAGATAAATATGTAAAGATATAGACGAAGAGGTGAAAACCTCTATCCTGAAGTTTTTACCTTTTATTTGCTCTATCCGATTTGGCGGTGTCATTATATCACTAGTCAGTTGCCACTGCAAATACTACGAAAAAAAACATACGTTTGATCAATTAAAACAGAAAAGTTATTTGAGCATAAATAAATGCTGCTGACTTGATTTTCAGCTGCCTTTTGTAGCATTTCTACTGAGAGGAGAACATAATGAAAGCATAAAAGTTACCATATGCAATTTTAACGAGCTACCTTTGTGGTTTTAATGCGAAACTTACATTTTTCTATCGGTAAGAGTAGATGTAGTTCACATACAAATATACCTTTTCATCTTTGTTTTATTACAAAGAGATAGACAAAGTAATTCTGTGGAGTATTTTCACAGCCAAGAGTTTGTGGAGCACATATAGATTACAGAACTTTTACTTGGCTGTTACTTTTTTATTTGTCGAGTTACATTTTCGGCCCCTGGCGATGACAATCGAACAATGGTCATATGTACATACAAAAGGTTCACTCAACTTCCACAGAGAAAATCCGTTAAGATGTTTAGTGTTTAAAGTCACTGTTGCCTTGAGCTATGTGTTGAATTGTTTAATGTATTTACTCTATGTCTCTGCAAGTAAGTGGTCTTAAACTGATAAAGTGCTTACCACTTAAGAAACATTTAGGAAAACGATTTATTAATAACACTTATACTTTAAGAGAAGCTAAAAACCATTTTAAACTTGAATAGTTTTACCAACATAAGCTTGACCTCAAATAAATTTGTACGAAAATTTGTTAAAATTGAAAAAAGAAAATAAATACAGTTCTCGAATAATGTGAGCACAGGTTATGGCTGCTCGTTGAAAATTGCAGCACTGCAGTAACACTGTCATAGTGACCTACAAAAACCAAAAAAAAATAGGAAAATAAAACTAGAAATAAGAAAAAAAAAAAAACAAAGTACAAAACGGCAACCAAGATAAATTTAATTTATGATAGGCTAACGACAATATGAGTTTAATGCGAGAGTGTTGTCAAGGTTGTAATATGAGTCTACGAAAATGGAAGACAATTTAAATTCTTATTGAATTACTGATAGTGGAAACCTAATTGGTTTCCAACACTTGAGTTAATTCACAAAGAAGAAATTAATTTTATACACACGTTTCAAGACTTTTGAGTTAAACTGATATCTTAAACAGGAAATCAGTATGCACATTCTGAAGCGCAAAGCAAAGACTTCAAAACGGATATTGTGAGATACAAAGCTCAGGGTAAACGAAGCAATTTTCCTGATGACTGCATTTCCACAAAACTGTTAGATATAAACAAGGCATTTTCCAATTACAGTGAGATAGAGAGATGTAGAGAAAGTGAAACCAAAATTGGGATATCCCACAAATAGTGCTGCAATATGCCGTCAAACGAAATGAACAGGAGCACAGACATACCACATACACATACATATATATATATACATATATATATATATATATATATACACACACATACTCGCACATAAAGTTAAATTAATCTGAAATTAGACTGAGCTCAAAATAAGATGAAATCAACTGTGAGAATTATGCATTTCCTGTTGGCAGTCTGTCTACTCGTAAACCATTTGAGCATCATTAGCCCATTTTGGCTTCCGAAAGTAAAAGTTAAATAACGCTCAGATTGCACAAAATGTGAGTTTGACAATGCAAAGTCAGTTTAGTCTGAAGAATTTAAATCTATGGTGCGAGGATCCAAGAACGATAAGTGAAGATGGAGTAGTGAAAAACATTGCCAAAATATTTAAAATGCAATTCTAAAGCGATTTGTTTTATGGCCAGTGCTGCAAGCCAGAAAATGGAAATGGAAAATGGCTGCAGAGAAATGAATGAAGAAAGGGGGAATTTTGGGGGGGGGGGGGGGGGTAAAGGGAGAATTGTTTCGTTGGCACCACCATTTTTAGATCTCTTTATATCCGTTTCCGGCATACGGCCCACTGCATCCGACAGAAACTGCGCACAGTGGGAAAAATGGCATTTAAAATTTCTATGTTACATGTTATTTTGAATTACCCAATAAATTACTAGTACCTTAAGCAACTTATCGATAACCGATACATAGCTATTTAATTCGTTTAAAATTTAAACTTTAAATAAGTTGCTTTATTCAAAATAATCCAATTTTTTATATTTATAATATTTATATCTAATTAGTAATAATAGATATTTTGCTTAATTTTAAAATTTTCAAAAATAATTTAGAAGTTAATTGAAATTCTAAATATATTCTATGATTTCACATAATGCACTGGAAATCCAAGTAGACGATATCTTTGGTACTATCGAAGCTATTAATTATTATAAGCTTTTCTCAGCCCACTGTGCTGCGGTGCGGAAAACTTAACTCGGATTTGATGTTGCCAAGCAGCTGTTAATGCTTCATGATTTATATCAAGAACTGCCAACGTCAGACCCCAGCGGTCAGCCATCTAGGCAGCTCATTATATAGCACTTCATATATCTTTGTGTATGTGTGTATGTGTGTGGTTTCATCAACTTTTACAGAATGAGCATCACGACTCGTCAGTTGGGGGGTATATATAAATTTTGGCAATGCAAAAGACCACAGGTCACAGTCGATGTCGTTGTCGTTGTCGTTGTCAGTGTCGTTGTCGCTTCTTCAACATTTGGTGGTGAATGCACTTCCGTTTCCGTTGCTTCCGTAAATTCAACGTCCAACCGAATTTGCATCATGTTATCCCGGCTCCCGACGCTCAGTTTATTATTTTATCGGGTCAGTCTATGCGGTTCTCCCTCTTGCATTCGGTGGAAAGGGGATTTGACTTCAATGGACGCTTTCGATGTCCTTTTGGCTTTTGTCTGCCTGGATTGGATATCATCTTGCCATGCGGTTCGCTTGTGTCGTGTCGTGTCGTTTCGTGCCTTGCCCTGATTTGTTGCATAGTATACTCTGTAAAATGATTTGTGTGGCCGCATTCAGTGTGGTTTTTTGTTGTTTTGTTTTTTTTTTTTTTTTTGCGCAACGACCACGACTGCTCACGCCCTGGGGAACATAAATCAGCACTCAACTCACACACATACATACACACACACACACGCACACCGACACACTGGAACTCAGTTAAAATTAATACATAAAGCTAATGTGCATATGCAAAAGTTTGCAGACTCAACTGCTGATCGCAACTTAAAAAATACATTAATAACAATCATGAATTTCATGTCTATTAAACACTATTAATAAATACTTTATTGTTACAAAATAAAATGTTTCGAGGGATTTGGGAAATAAATACGAAATACGAGTATAATAGAGTTCAGTTGAGTTGAGTATCTTTAAGGCGTAAAAGTATTTGTAAGATACATTAGACCAAGGTATTGAAAAGTATCTTAAAACTAGAAAAGTATCTGTTACATTTAAAAATCTTTAATCTATCTGAAACGTATCTGAACCACTTTACGAAATTGTTTTCCGAGGGAAATAATTCGAACATAAATTCGTTTGACCCCATTCGAGTTTTAGCTGCATTGAAGCAGCTACCCAATGCAGCACCCTTCATTACCTGAACCTGCTAGCTTTCAGCGGGCAAACGAATATTTGCGGCAGTTGCAGTAAATCTCTTAAAGCAGAATAAAAACTGTGTCAACAGCAGGACCCTGACTAAGCCAGTGCAATTTGCAAGGAGGGTAGCAGGAAATCAGGAGCGAATCGGCAGTGAAGGATACGAAGACGTTGCCCCAACAATGAACGACTGAGTAAAATGAAATTGTAAAATGCTCAAGGCATTTATAGTTATTGTACTTTTATGCCGCCGATGCACTCGCCAGTTGACTGACAGTATTTTATTGTTATACTCTTACCATGCTTTTATTGTTGTTGTTGTTGTTGACTCAATGCAAACATTTAAATATGACTAGCATTTTAGCCGTATGCCATCTTGGATACGGCAACAGAGAGAGAGAGAAGTGGAGACTACACCCAGAAGAAACGAATAGAAACAAAAGAAAATTCTTTAACACTAACGTTAATAGTATTAATATAAATAATATATTATAAAATGTTTTACAAGTTGGGATTAAACTAAAATACTTGAAAGCAACTGACTCTGTTACATATATACAAGGATCAATATTTAGTCTCTTGGTCGGATCATCATTTCGGCCCTTTTTAGAGAGTAGTACGGACCGCGAAAAGTATTCCAATTGACGCCTACACCAAACTTGCTGTTGTTGTATACTCCAGCCAAGTGACTGTAAGAATTGAAGTTTATAGGAAACTGTAAGAAAAAACAACCATTCCGACATACCTATCGTGACAATCCTCGTACCACCAGAAACCAGGAAACTGTACGGCGCAGTTTTTGTTTTCATTAATATCATTATCTTGGTCAAAGGTGGTAAATCTCATGCCCATTTGTCTTCGGAGTGAATCTCCAGCAGTTCCACTTGCTGACCCGAGAGTGTGTAATATATATTTTTCGTTCTCGTCGCCGATTGCAAATTTCTCATATAACTCATATTTTTCATTTCCATCAAAGTCTTCGACAACTACAAGTAATTGTTGACTCCTGACCGTCAATGCACTTATTTTATCCAATCCCAAGAAGAATTCTCCATCCATTTCCCCAAATCCGTTTTTGCAATCATTCCAGTTGCGATCAAAATTTTCATTTCCGTCCATCCGCCTCAATATGACAGTCCAACCACCTCCATGAACCTCAGAATTGCATGACACTTTAAAGGGATATTGACTGTAGCTGGGAATTAAAATTTCGTAGATCCCACTACGCCGGGAATTGGCTGTTGTTTCAGCACAGTTACGGCCGTAAGGTAACGAACGACGTACAATAGTTTTGTTACAATCTGCACTCAGGATGAACCAAGAAAGTGTTATGTATGAATTTATTATTAAAACTCTACAACTTATTTTACACCACATTTGAACAACTTTAACTGAGTGAGAACTAAACTGGGAGAATGCTTTTATACCCAGAGCCAGTTTAAAATAAACTAAATGGTGTAATTGATTTCGGAATAAGTTAAAAATAATTCAAAGTTTACAAATTCTTAAACAGTATTAAAAGCCGGGTCGATATTGTTATGCTTGTCTATATGTAAGAACATGTAAATCTAAGATCTTATATGGTAAGTTAGGTATGTTTAATTAAGACAAAGCATTTAAATTAAACTAGATTAACTTTTTTCTAGAATAAGTACAGAGTCTCTCACAGTCGACCTTGATTTTCTTCTACTTAAATTTGCTATGGCTCAACAAAAACAAATTTGCTATGGGTTTTTTATATGAATGATGTTATTTGTTATACCAAGACGGTCCGACGGTTATTAAATTATAAGTTATATATATTACAAAAAAACAATTTATACTTCACGATTTTTTTGAAGTCTGTAAAATTAAAATTATAAGTAAATAAATATTTAATTTATAACTATAATTTTAAAATATTTGCCAAGTAAAAAAAGAAGATAAATAATTTTTCTGTGAGTATAGGGATGGTAATAGCAATAGTTCAAGTTTTACCAAGGACTCGCCCAGCGACACATACATGCCTCAGACCCTTTCACACACATGCGAAACAATTAGAAAATGTCGCACAAAGGCGACAATTCCCCTTCTCTTCCCACACTTCCCACTCTACAGTCACAGATGGGTTTAGCTGTGGAATGGCTGGATGTCAAAATGCGCCCCACGCCGTGGGATTTAAAAATTTGAAAAGTGTTTATCACACAACGGGGGGTGGTTAGGATTTTTATCCGCCTTTTTTGTTGAGCGTATGCAAAATATGTGAGCTCTGTTTTGTTTGTGTTTGTGTAAATCATTTAAAGCGACAATAAAAATAATTTATCAATTGTTTGTTCTCGTATTTAAAAAGAATTTTAAGCAATCACTTATTGTGTTATATTTTGGCTTTAGTTGACCGAAATAAATAAACAAAATACATTGCAGCAAAAAAATTGAAATTAATACATGTATGTGTAAAAAAGCAATGCGCATAAATTACATTTTTAATAATATGCAAATGATTTTTGAGCTTTTGCCGCATCGAGCAACCAGAATTGGTAAAACACACAAAAACACATATATTTGTACATAATTGTAATATTTTATATTATTTTAAATAATTAAATAGCATTCTCGTGAGTCTCATGCTGTGACTACTATAACTAGGAATTTTATAAGGTATGCTTGACTATCTGATTTCCATAGAAAGCCGGTTTAAATGCTAGTACATCCAGTTTTTATATTGAGTATATCGTTTAATTGTTAGTATGCATTTCTCGTTGTGTTACCCATTGCCCTACAGGGTATACAGCAAATATTAAAAGGCAGTCCGAGCAACACAAACTACATTGTGCTTTCTGTGTGCTATATTTGGTACACTGAAATAAAAAACGACAAATATACTCTTCTTCCTATAAGTAATGCTCCAAAATATACGTTGAGTTTTTTACTTTCAACTGATGATGAGCTACATTTTGTGAGCTGCCTTAGTATCTACAGACAATGCATTTTCTTAAAGTATCTTTTGCTATACCTCGCACACATTTTGTCACAGTGTACGCACAGTTTTCGCTGCAGGTGCGAATACAAATTATGTGAACTGGCAAAACAGCACGCACATACTCGTGCGACGACCCTCGGGCATTTTCTCGGACACGCCCAACTGAATACAACATTTCTTTTGAGAATGGCGCCATCAGTTTTTCGCAGCATACTTTACAGAGCAGACCTTTATTAATCAGTTGTGCTGATATACTATATACTTGAATATGGTACAGTTGCCTCTCTTAAGTTGACTTTTCACTGAATTCAAAGACTGTATGAAATAATGAGAAATAAATCATATTTTGGCATCAGAAAATATGATTAAATAGCCCGACGCTTTCTTACAGCGTGAAAACATCGTAAAATATAAGAAATTATATTTTTACTTACCATATACGCAGGCAGACTGGATGAAGGAGCTCGAAAGAAGTGAAGAAGAGGGGAAAACTGAGAAACAGGGGGACGGGATGGACAGACGGGCTGAATACCTACATCGCGACTTTTAGCTGTTCTGTAAGCTGAGCTGAATGAAATATCACATCCTGCAAAGAAATAAAAATCAGCGTCAGTAAAAATACACATAAGAAATAAGCAGGAAGCAGGCAGAGATGAAACAGGAAGTAAAACGCACACACACACACAAACACACATAAATACAGGCAAGAAACGCTCGCAGCGTCAAAAGACAATGACGATGCAGGTTCCTGAAGTCCGGAGTAAGGTGCGGGATGTGGACTGTGGTGTCAGCATCGGAATACAGGAGCTGAGCAAATATAAAATACAAACAGAAAATAAGAAAGACATCTACAATTGAGGATGCTCGACAGTTTGATGCCCAGTATCCGTAAAAATTCAAATAAATATTATAAATAAATTACGTATAAAACCAATTTATATGAAATAAAATGATTTAAAATTTGTTCAGTGATAAACTGTACAACATAGGAGAGTAATTCTTATAGCCTCTAAGTCACAAATCCAATAGCTTGTATACACTTTTAGCAATGGGTTGCAAATATATATAAAACGATGGGCTGCTGTCTGGTCGACATCAAACGTGACGAAAAAAATGTTAAAATAAAATATAATAGCTATGCAGTAGACGCTGCGTATAGCCGTTCTGGACTTGAGCGATAATTTTTTATTTGTATGCTTGCCCGTAAGCCAAAAGTAAGCGCGTCAAAGTGCCCAAAACAAAGCATACTGAACTGCCAAAGGGGTGAGAGGGTGGGTGTGGTGCAGGGAGTAGGTGCACACACACACACACACACACATATATACACACTTGGCCCCCACAAAACACTTTGCAGCCACGGTCGCCGTCAAGCTGCGCGTTATCCTTTGTGTAATTTCTGGTTTAATGAGGCGACATTGGCAAGAACTTGCCTACCTCCTACCTCTTACCACCTATTCCTTACATCCTCCTTCTCCTCCTCCTCTTTCTGCTGCCTTCTTCTTTCTTCGTCGAAGGTGGAACCGTACCAAACAGGCACACGTTTAACGATGCCACACAGTAGGCTGCCATTTTTTCTCTCATACATTTTTACGACTGGAGCATTAAGTTAAAATTTGTGTTAAATATTTTATTGTTTTTATGGTCACATGAACACCTTAATTTTTACGCGTGCCAAGCGACACAGGTCCTGCAAATTATGAATATGTTTAAGGCTTCCTCTGTCAGATAAATGTTTGAAAAGCAATGTGCAAGCTATGTCATAATTTAAGAGTTTTACTCCTTCTTGGCCTGGCGTCGTAAGGAATCTAATTTTTAAAATATAAAATATCTTAAATAATTGTTTATATAATTGTGGGTCATTTATTTTAAATAACAATTATGATACAAATTAAAAATAAAGTATATTTTTTCCGTTTTTAAATTTACAAACAATTTAATAATCTAATTTATAAAGACAAAAGGTAAGAGTTAAGTTCCAACTTCTAAAATTAGATATATAAAATTTTTCCTATTCATCTAGTTTATTTTTAAGATTTGATTTTATCACACTTATAACTATTGGAATTCCTGATTGAACCAATTACGAGTACTCGATTTTTAACGCACATGTTGTCCTTCCCAACATTTGGACTTTGAGTGCGTGAGGTCATTAAGTAATATAGTAGTTTCGAACCACTCTCAAACTGCTGCTCGTTGAGCTTTAATGCGATACACGTTTGTTGTACCACCTTTCCGATTAGTGGTGGCAAGGCGTGTTTCGATTAGTGGTTTGATTTCCCAGCTATATGAAGGTGGGAATGGCTGATGGGACTGACTATTAATTACTTATGGCTAGATGTTAGCTTCGTTGTTGTGTCCAATTAAAAGGACAAGGTAAAATCACGAACTAACAACAACAGCTTGCAAACTTGAGAGCTTCGTTCGAAATTCCAAGAAGTTGTAGTTTCCGGAGTAGAAAGCATGATAATTAGAATTTGCAATTTAATATGTTCCAAATAAGTACACGTAATCTTAGAGCAAGAGACATTGAATCCATTTCACTCTAAATTCAATGTATAAATTTAATTAATTGCTTGAAGAGTGTGAACGGATCATAAATAATGGGACATACGAGTTCACTGTTTACTGCAATACAGAATAGTCAATAGAATATTTGTAGCTTATGACCAATATATATACTCGTATTTGGATTAGGTAGACATGCACTTGCAGACTAATAACAGCTAAAGTAAATTATTTTTAGCATGCATAGGTTTATGGCACGTAACGGCAACGAATTTTGCAGATTTATTGCAGCTAAAATCCACGCTAATATAATGCATAAATCAGGCTGCTTAAGTCAACATATATTCACTTGAATCGAGCATAAATAAGTACGTATGGCCGAGTTCAGCTCTACCAACTGCCATCAAAGCCAACTACATGTGAGCCAAGTGAAATTCAGCGAAAACGAATCATTTTGGCCAACTGACGCTTCGACTACAATCGACGGTTTGGGGTTGGGAGATGAGGGTTGAGGGCTGAGGTTGGAGTTCACGTTCGTGTTCGTGTTCGTGTTGACTACCCTAAATTCGACGGCTATATTAGGGGCGGCTGCATGTTTTTGGTAGAGCGGCAAAAAGCAAAGAGAGAGAGAGAGAGAGTGAGCGTAAAATAGAGAGAGAGAAAGAGAGGCGCAGACGCAGTTAAATCATTTCCAGTGGCTCTGATAAATATTTTGTCTCAGTGAATTTAGCAAGGGAAATAATTGACAAGGAATAAAACTGGGTTTTCAGATTTAGCAGCTGCCTTCGACGGCGGCTTAGCGGCTGAAATGCTTCGCTAATTGAAATATTGCAGTGTAGGTCAGTTTGAGGAAACTCGTGAGAATTTTATGACTTGGCAGAAATTTATGCAGACAATTAACAACAACAACAACAGCGACGACACCGACAGAGCTAATTCACATATGGGAAAACGGGATGTATTTCTGTGAACAGGTAGCAATCGATGTTGAGTGTTGAACTTGCCACAACAAAGAGAGGCACAACGCGATCTGCAACGATCACACTTGGACTCTACAAACCTGTCGGACAATAATTAAAAAGACATTTATCAATAACAAAGCTAAATGCTGTCATCTGAGCATAATTTTGTATAGTCGACCCTTCGCATTTATTGTCAGTTTAGCGGCATTCAAATATTTTCGAGTGTGATGCTTTAACACATTTCCACAACACAAACCAACTGTCTGTCTGTCTGTCCGTCTGTCTGTCTGTCTGTCTGTCTGTCCGTCTATCTGTCGATGCGTTGAATTTTCTGCGGGTTGCGATACGCCTACGATAGACAATGTACGAGTATTTCTGTGTTTCTGTGCGCCCGAACTCGAAAAAACAAACTTCAATACGAGTACATGAGTGGGAAACGAGTTGGTGCAGAACCAAACATAAATAGTAGGCAAGGCAGCAGTCGAGTGAGCCCCACTATGAGAGACCCTGTACTTTTTATTTTTTTAGGTCTTTGGTCTGAACATCCGTAGAATTTAGTTTATTATAATAATTTATTATAATAATAATTATAATAATCGGATAATTATCCGATCGCGTTAAAATTATTAGGATGCATCGCTTATAAGATACTTAACATGAGTATTAACAGTAAAGACTATAATATTTTTTTAAGATTTTTTTTTCGAATTGCAGAAATTTGTAAAACAAATTGGATAAGCTAGGAATCTACATCAAAAATCTATATTGTAACAAGAATCTATACGTGTGCTTGATGGTCCAGCAGATAGAGCCTTCGTCTTTTAATATAACATTTTTTTTTACTTGTTTTGCTTTTATTTATTTAATGATTGACTCCAAGGACTGTGAAGATATTGGTGTTGGGTATTTAATAGACTTGTAGCTCGACTGCGGAGTTCTTTGCTGTCTTTATTGTTGACAAAATTAATGGACCCGTTGTGGATGTCAAGTGCCGGGCACAAAAACTGGTTTTTTGGGTCAAAAGCAAAGGGCCAATCCGCTACTGAGGCCAGACAACGGCGAACTGGCAAACTTGAGATAATTATTCAATGAAGCCGAGACCTGTGAGCGTCGATCTGAGTCGACAAGCTGTCGCACCAGAAAGGGTTACACGCTAAAGGGTTATCGAGTGGCCAACACACACGCACACACACACACACACACACAGACTCACATACAAAGTCGACTGGACAGGTTAGCTAACGAGCAGAGCAAAAGGTGAGTCCACGTTGCCTGCCGAGAAGTGAGATTCATCAACAGCAGCATTCGAATATAAGAGAAAAGACAAAAAAGTCTATGTCGATTCCCGCGCAGGTTCTCTCGCTATCAGTTCGCTCTCTCTCTCTTTCTCTCTCTTCTTGTTGTCCGCTCTCTATTTCTGGCGCTCTCTATGTGTTGCTCTCCGGAAGTTGTGGTGGCTGCAATCATCGGGTCTCGGGTAGTGCTTTATTCCTGACGCTGAGCTCGGCGCAGATTTAGTACTCAATTGTTGTGCTGTTACGGCGTACGTGAACGCGGACTGTGAAAATACATCGTCAGTTAGTTGTCTCTGAAGTTGTAAGTGTCTGCTTTCAGTGGCTGTGTTCATATGTGTATGTGTGTGTGCGTGTGTGCGTGTGTGTGTGTGTGTTTATGCCTTTGTGTATGTATTGACAGCGGAAAATATGCTGAAAAATTGTTGAAGTTTTTAAATGCAAACTCAAGCGGAATCAACAATCACCAAAATAGTAAATGCTTTAATTTAAATTTGTGTGAGTGAAAAAATAATATCGAAAATGTAACGATAAATGGAATACAATACGCTCGCATAATATATTTGCTTGCAAGCATGCTTCGAAAACTGCGAGTAATGCTCAAAATTCGAATGAAGTTCGTGATTTTCACGCTCATTGCCAGAGGACCACACCCGCGCGAGTTGCACAGGTTACACTAAAAAAAAAAAAAAAAAAAAAAAAAAAACAATAAAGAAAAACCAACGGCTGTCGAGCCAGAGAAAATCAGAAAAGCAGAGTAGAGCACGAGCACGAGCAAGAGCACAAGCAAGAGCAGAGCATAAGAAATCATTTCCAGTTTTACGCCTGCAAGCCAAAAGGATCACACGGAGAGCAAGTGAGCCAAAGTGAGCAGGTCGTCGTTGTCAATGGCTCGAATGGCTGGAACGCGTTCTAACCATTATGACAACGGGGAGGGATTAAGGGGTGAAGTAGTTGTTCTCGTGGTTGTAGTTGTCATGCAGGATGTTTGCTAAAGTTGCGCAAGTGAATATTTCCCGCTATTTTTTTGTGCTTACTCAAGTGTTGCAAATTGCAAAGTCGTTAGGAAGCAACATCAGCTGTTTAGCTTCAAATGTTAGCAAATGGAATCCATGGAACACTCAAATATTTATTAGTTTTATCTACCCTTATTTGATCGCGTACAAAATTAACATCTGAATATTTGGATTTAAAAATAATGCAAATATATTTTAACAAATTTATTTGCAACTTATTTAGTGTTTTCTTTTCTTTTCTTCTAATTTCATTTAATTTCCTATTTAATTTGGAATTTTGTTATTCAACTACCAGTTTCAACCAATAATTTAAAATTTGTTGGCAGCCCAAAGCGCTACAACAACAACTGCCAAAAATTGGTGCCCAATATTTTGTTGCTTTTCGCTCTGTTGCGGAAAAAAAGCTGAAACATTGTTGGGAGTGTGTGCCTGGAAAAGTTGTGCAGTCGACAGCTCAAATTTTCCAGAAGAGAGCCAAAAACTGAACTGAAACTTGAAACCGAAACAGAAACCGAAACAGAGGCAGAAGTTGAAGCTGAAGCAGAGGCAGAAACAGAAACAGAAACATGAGACAGGCTGTTCAGGTTGTTGTCGCACAACGTTTGAGGTATTGCCTTTAAATTGGCAACGGAGTAGCCGCCACATTCAGCTCTCTGGACTCTTGGCTTTTCGTGGCAGTCCGCAAGGCATAGGTTAGGCCAACAAATAAATACATCATAATAAACGTGAGACAGTGAAAAATTGTGAAAGTTGTCGCAAATTTTGGATGCAGTTCGTGACGGTTCGTGATAATTCTAACAATACATTACACAGTGGGTTAATTATATAATGTGTCGCACCGTATGACAATGGCTAACGATTCTGTGTGTGTGTGTGTGTGTGTGTCCTGGCCAAATGAGTCACGTGCTTGGCAAAGAAAACTCCGGTGTGCGATTATGTGCATAGTGCGAGTGTCAGTGCGTGTTTAACACTCACTGTGCATTGTGTTATGTGTGGATGTGTATGTGTGTGTGTGTGTGTGTGTGTGTGTGTGTGTGTGTGTGTGTATGGCTAACAAACAGGGCGTGGAAATGCAAAAAATGGCAAGCCAATCGAGCAATCGGATTTTATATGAAACGACTTCCTTTGACCATTTTGTGATTACAACATCAAAATCGAACATAATTTTCTTATTTTTACGCCATATTGATTTTATTTGTTGTGCATAAAACCCTAGCGTGTGTGTGCGTGTGTTTGTGTGTGTTTGTGTGTGTTTGTGTGTGTTTGTGTGTGTTTGTGTGTGTGTTTATTCTTGGCCCTCGCATTTATTTTACGTCTTATGTATTCTTTTTGTTCTCGTCTTCTCTGGAATGTACCCTTATTGTGCAGCCCCCACGTAAAAGTCAACGGCAACGGTTTCAAAGGCAACGCGAAAGAATCCGTCGGCTAAAGTCCTTCATCAAAACGCACACATACATACATACACACACAAGCGTAAATATGTATATGTATATGTATATGAAAAGAAAGTGTCATAAATCAAGCGATTATCCTGTAAACAAAGTGTAAAACGCGCTCACAGCAACAACAGAAACAACATCAAAATACACAAAATAAAAAAGAGAAGAAAATCAACCCAACAAGGAGTTTGCGACTCCCAATAAAACGCCATTTTTACTACGTTAAAAGCCAAGGCGTAAAGCAAGAACAACAACAACAACAACTACAGCATACCAGCTACAACAACGTCCTTTTTATTACTTGAGCATTTAATTTTGCTGAGTTGGAATTGGGCTGGTTGTTGGTGTTGGTCAACAACTTGGCTACTTGGCAGGACAATTCAGAAGGAGCAAACAACGACTACATTGGATTGGCTTTGAATATATTGTATGATGCTTGCGCCAGTGAGGTGAGTGTATTTTGTAGTCTTTCTTATAATACCAACACCGCATTAACAAAGAATATAACCAAATCAAATGATCCAAACCGATTCATTACTCAAATTTCAAAAAATAATGATGTATAATTTTAAAAACATAACTGGGAAAACTTATGTAGACCGTATGAAATTCGAAAATACAAATAAAAAATTCCTAAAGTAATTTATATCATTAGATAAGTTAAATTAGGAACAAAAATTGTGAAGAGAAGTATGGAAAAGCCAAAATCAAAAATTTATTATTACTTTTTATTAAATGAAGCATTTTTTGATTGGAGTTTTCATTTTTTTCTACTCATGTTTAACATTTTGGTGAAGTTCTTGAAATGTCCTTCTTCATATTCTTACAAAAATATACCGAATTCCTATGAGGTAGTATACCAAGACCCCAATAACAAATGATATGCCCAAAGCAAAACTTATATGACAATTCCATATAAATTGAATGAACTTTATGGGCAAATTTGATTACAAATTCATGTTATATGTAAGCAATCAGTTAAATAAAATACGATGGCTAATTCCCATTTTAAGGTCCAGAGGCAAGAATGTAATTATGTTTTTGTGTCAATTTCAATTACAAATCGTTTTGTGGCTTAATAAAAAGCAAAGAAACAAAGCACATCAGACATAACAACAAACAAACTGCTCAACTTGGATAGAAAACAGTCAGAAAATGTGTGCGAATGTATTATTGGCAATTGTTTTAAGCCGTAGACATTAGAAAAAACGATAGGTGATGAGAAGGGAAAAGTTTCTGTTTGATTGCTTTTATGGTTTGGTTTGAGGTTTTTCTTCGTCTTTATTCTCTGTCGGACGCTGAAACCGACGGCCAATGTTACTAAAGATTCTTAGTGAACGAAAAGTTGGTGGAGAGGAAAATTCTATAGTTTAAATTTTACTCTTTTACACTAAAAGAAATGGGATATTATAATTTTAATAATTGGATAGTAATATAAAAATTATATATATTATTTTGAAACTTAAGACTGATAAACGATTCAGACTTACATTTCAAAATAATATATATTCTTTGTTATTATTATCCAAGTTTGGCTTTGGGGTAATTTGGTGTTACAATCTTTTTTTCAATGCTTTCCTTCTGTACTTGTATGAAAAAGTAAAGGATGATTTTATTTTATGAGTGGATTTTTTTGAGTGTAAAGTTGCAACTGCAGACATTGCAATTGAAAGTAGGAAATTACAATTTCCATATTCAGATTGGTTGCCACATTTGCGTTGTGCTTGACTTAACTTTACGCCAATCTTTATTTTTGTAAACATTTATTTTTCGATATGTCTTGGTTCTTAATTCAGCATTGATTACACACAGACAGGAATTTATTATTGTAAATCTTTGAGACAGTCTTTTTGTGCGTTTCTCTCTCCCTCCCTCTCTTTCTGACAATACCCAAGAGCAATTGTTACAAATTGTTAATAATGATAAATGTTTGCGTTTATCTTTGTTTCAACACTGTTTGTGTTGTGATTCTCTTGGCTTTTGTTCTCGAGTGCACACTGTCCGTCCGATTTCTAAAAAAAGGATTATTTCCACAGATACAGTTACATATATCATTCATTCCTTCATTCATTCACTACTCACAACAAATGGGCAGCAATCCAAATCTCTTATGGGGTAGGGGGGTTTTTTGAATTTCCTTGTGTTGTTGTGGCTGTCTGTTTGCTGTCGTTTGTTGTCGTTGTTTTAAGATTTATGTGTGTTCCCTTAAATAGTTCACATTTGGAGAGTTTTGTTGCCTTTAGTGAAACTGTGACCATGCTGTCTAGTCATGACGCATGCCACTAACAAATAGTTCTATTCTGAAGGCCAAATGCACAGCTCGAATCGATGCCCATTTTATATATCGATTGAATTTCGATTCTAGCATGATTGTACACCTAACTCGTAGTCTTATGGGTTTACTTGCGTGTTGGAAAATTAAGGTCAAACGCAAACTATAGTCGATTAAGTGTTTTGCGTCACAAACTCAGTTATTTACTTGTGTGCATATAAACAAAGTATATATTTATATATAGTAGTATAATCACTAAACGATAGATAAGCAAAAATAAAGAAAAAGTAAAGAAAAATGTATCTGAACGATATACAAATACAGATGCGCAATAATTGTAAACAAAAAGTAGTAACAACACAATGAAAATATCATCGAAAAGCACACAGAACTGAAAGCACCTAAATACTAGGAAGAGGAGCGGGTGGAGAGTTAAGGGGCAACATGTTGTGAGGCATAAAAACATCAGAAACGAGTGAACAGAGAGCAAAGAGGAAACGGCTGGTCAAGCGTCTCGTAGTTCATTGGAATTTGTGTTGAATGTGAGACCAAATGGGAATCAACTGGAGGAAGCTGCATGTGGAGGCAGCGAACGAAGGGAGGCAGGGAGGGATCAAGAAGCTGAAAAACTTGGAGAGTACTTGTTATACTTAACTAGAGAGCCAGACGTGTTGTTATACGAATATATGGTATGAACAAAGCAAGACGAATATTATTAAATTGTTTGTACTCACAAATTGTACGAAAGGGATTAGAATTACTTATTTTGGGGTCATATTACAAGTGTTTTAATGTTTCAAGCAATAAATTTCAAACGTTTTAAGAAAATAAAGAAACAGAATTTTTATGTTTAATATCAAAAAAGTTAAAATCCAATTTCCTTTCAATAATGAAGTTTACTGAGTTTGTGCGCTGGACCTGTTTATGTTTGGATACCTCTCTCTCTCTCACACACACACACACACACACACGCACACAGACTCTAATGAGCAGTTCTATGGCTGCATGGCGCCCAAAAACTGGCGCGCATAATGACGCGAAACTTGAACACAAAACATAAGACCAGAGAAGCCTAAGAGCATACTTGTATATACTAACATATATATATATATATAGTATGTACAAATGTGTCTACGAGTTTTGGAGTGTGGAGTTATTCACCACAACGACGATCAACTTGAAACGAAGTTATACGTTTTGTATAAGAGATGTGAACTAACTTGTTTTCCGACCCATTCCCATCGCCGTACCTGAAACCGAACCCGAAAACGAACACAGATACAGTTACAAACACTGATACAGATACAGATACAAATACAGATACCGACAGACAGATACATAGAATTTCCTGCATCAGCAGCTGTGCCGATTTAATGACGTCAGGGAAGGTTTCTGTCGTCGGCAAGAAATGTAGAATGTAGAATGCAGAATGCAGAATGCAATTTGCTGCATCAACTGACGACTTGCAACCATAGATCTGCACACTTCGCACTTCCCACTTGCCACTTGGCTCTTGACAGGTAGTCGATGCTGCCACACAGCAAAAGGTGCACAATACAAGTCTTTTTTATTTATTGTTTTTGTTTTTTTATTGAATTTCACTCATGGCTTCATGTTCTTTTACTCATACACACACTCGAAACTAAGCACGGTGCATTGTTGTTTTTTTTTTTGTACACTTCATTGCCACTGGAGCGTTAAAATTGACCTAGTTGTTGATTTATTTTCACAGCAATATAAAACTCGAACCTCCTACGCTGCGAGGGATGCAATGACAGGGAACCAAGCTAACAATGCAGTTTCCACCAGACGGGTTTTAAATATTTGTTATATACAAACCCAAAGGTTTTCCATCCTCTGATTTAAACTGATTTCACAAACATATAATTTAAATTTAAAGATTCACATTTCAGATAAATGACAGATATTTAAATGCAAGGCAAAGTGGAATTATTTTGATTTTAAAGTTTCACATTTCCCACAAACAAAGTATTATAATATTAATAAATTTTGTGTATCTTATATTTAGCTTTTAATAAGCTCATATTAAAAGCGAAACTAATAGATTTTCATAAAATAAGATTAATTCATGCACTAAATTTTTAAATTTGAAGCACTTTGCAGGCTTCCACTTTTCACATGAAGTTGAAAAATGTTTGTTGCAGGCTGTAATTACATGAGTTGTGAAACCTTACAGTTTTAGGAACTTTGTATTTTGATAAACCAAGTTTTTCATCGGAATAGGGGGGTAAAAAGGAAACAAACGGAAAGTCAAAGTATTCACATGATTAATATTCGTAGCATGGGGGAAATGATTCCCACATTTAATAGACCTTTTAACGACATCCCTTAGCCACAATGGTTTACCAATAGAAGCAACCACAGAAGTGGAGCACTCACGCCAATCTACACCATCATAATTTGCACTCGACTCTCTTTCCATATTTACTTCTATTGTGCCCTCTGTGGCGATTGTCGAGTTCTATTTTAAGGCCGGACAGGCGAGCTCGATTTCTTGGTTTCTTTGTGAACTGGACTGCCGTGCTGTAAAGTGTTCGATGTTCATTATTTCGCAGTACCCATTAAAGTAATTTGCCACATTTGTCGCCGGCCATTAGGCGCTATTAAAGCGCCATCAGAAACGTTCTAGCTGCTTGTGGGCCCTTTCAATACTTGAGAATCAATTTATAGAACGAAAAAGTTATCAAAGTTTTTGGTGCACGAACCCTTTTTATTAGTTTTTAGATATCGACACGACGCCACAGTGAAACTCTGAAAAGGCTTTCATTTCATAAGGACC
Organism: Drosophila phalerata; assembly: GCA_951394115.2. Lineage (NCBI taxonomy): Eukaryota > Metazoa > Arthropoda > Insecta > Diptera > Drosophilidae > Drosophila > Drosophila phalerata. The sequence continues at coordinate 24,803,452 of OX596008.2, read as the reverse complement.
ACATTCATTCAGGCCACAGCAACGACATCATGTCGCGACGTATGTATAAATACGAGCAGTGTAGTTACACTATATGTACGGTGTACATACGGTTCAATACATACCATAGTTCAATGGACTTTTCCACAGCAGGCGCCGATTTTATGAGAATGGCACAAAACTCTGCCGTTATTACACTGTGTGAGTTTGAGAATGTGTGTGTGTGTGTGTGTGTGTGTGCATGTTTTGATGTGTGTATAAGATGCTTAGTCCTGGCGTGCTGAAAAATCAATATCTTGAAAAAGTAATAGGTCTGCGAATCATATTTCTTAAAATTATTAGACTCATAGAAATATATTAAAAATACTCGGGAAAAAATATAGATGTATTATTTTCAGATGTCAGCAATTTCAATTAAATAATTGAGACATGTGTTGTATGAACCAAATGTTTGCTCTATAACAGATTCGGTTCTAGATCTTCTAAATGTTTTTGTAATAATGAGAACGTAGTGCGAGCTGAGTTCAAATAGAATTTAATCTGGATTCCAGCGCTCAACAGCTATGAGCACTTTAAGGAATGGAAATTTATTTTTTGCATAATGGGAAAAGTTTTGCACTTCAGTCATGATTTGCCTTTCTTCTGCTCGCAGCATTTCATTTAATGCAGCGGCAAAAGACGTGCCTGATATAAGGGGTGGGAATAAGTACAAGTCGGTACGAAAGGAAACAAGGAGAAGGACTAAAGGACTGAAGGACTTCACGTCGGGTCGAGTGCAAAACTTTGTGCCAGTGGCTCGTTCGGGAATTCTGCTTGGAGAATTCAACTTTGCCCGAGTCTTAAATCAACCAAGTTATGGATATGTTCGCTGTGCAAAGATATTTTATATATATTTATTTATTTATTTAGTAATTCAATTTTCATAACAACAATGTTAAAATAATAAATAGATTTTAATTTTTATTAAATTAGTTTCTTAACAAAAAAAACTTGCATATTTATCTAGATAATTTATTTTAAATTTGATATTATTAAACGTATCACACTTATTTGCGATAAATAAAATCCCTGTGCATTGAATGAAAACTAATTCAATCCACAGTAATAGTATTATTAATGTAACACAGTATTAAATAAAAAATGTTGCGATTTTCAGTAAAACTCAATTATGCAAAACTGGATTTCCATCCATAATTAGACTTTGGCTTACTATCTAACGATTTTGCCTTCACTGATTAATAAATGAAATTAATCAAGATTGAAAAGTTTATCTATGGTTGCTAGTAGATTTCGACACGGCAAGGTTCAGACTAGATGTTCGCCAAGTCTTCACTTCCTTTTTCCTCGTAGAGTACCTTTTCCTTCCCTTTTATGCTTATAATAAATTTTCGTTTGTTCGTTTTGACATAACAAATAATAACAAAACTTTTATTATTAATTTTTCTTAATCGAAATGCCGCAATTAAGCATGAAACATAAAACTTTTTACTTCCTCTTTGATGGCGCCTGCTCGTCTTTGGGTTTGCTTTTCTTTGCATTTCGTTTGCGTTTTCTTGTGCCACTTCTGAGCTAACGCCCAGACGTCTGTTGTGGCCTTCCCCACAATCCCCACAATTCCCACAATCCCCACTCACCATCCAAGGATCTAAGGACCAACCACAAGACCACCAGCTCCTAGCGAATGCTTTGTTGCTTTTCGAAATAATTTTGCACTTTCACAGTTTGAGCGAAATATATGCTAAGAAAAACTCAAAGATGAGGACACCGAAAATTTGAAAAAAAAAAAGGAACGATGCGAACTTTGCAATGTTTGCGAAATAATATTAAGAATTTAATTGCTTCAAAAGAAAGTTTTTTCCTCAAAAATTTTAAGATGGATAAATGAGAAGAGTCGTACGATATTGTGAAATACTCGTACAATAAAATTTCATTTTTGCAGTGTCATTGATGTCATTGAATGGTCACATCAGATAGCAATGCAATAATGACCAATAAAGAAAATAAATGCCAGTAAAATTAAACAATTCATTATGGAATCACCAGTCCCATATGTCGGCAATGGCAACGACCTACAAAGACGGCCAACAAAAGTGACGTTGACTCTGTTCCGAGTTTCAATGAAAATTTGTTGCGTAATGGCTTTTGAATGGCCAATGGTAAAAGTGAAAACTAAATGAGAAGCAAAAATTTATTGTAAATAATAGAAGCAAGCAACAACAACCAGCAGTAGCTGTTGCCATTGCTTTTTCTCATGATGAGGATACATGTTCGTATTGTAGAAGTTTTGCCTTTAGACGCTTTACAAAAGCCATATCACTTCCTGGCCAGCCCGACCGTTTGCCCCGTCCACTTTTTGGCTATTTATGCACAAGCCAATAGGTATCTCCCTCCCTCTCTCTCTCTCTCTCCCTCTCCATCTTCATCTCCTTCGTCTTCTTCTCGGCCTCCATGCCGACCAAATTGAATTTCAAAGCGTAGGGCGGTTCTCAGCCATTAGACCATTATGGCCTGTGTCTGGTCCTACACAGGAACCCGCAAACATCCTGTTGATGTCAGCAAATTTTATTTATTTGTGGTTCGTGTTGTATTACAACATTTTAAAGCAATTAAAATTGTACAATGGCCCATGCTCGTCCTATTTTCGTCCTATTTTCATCCCATTTTTTTTGGGCCCCTATCCCAATCGCAATGCTGACAAAAATGGTTGCTGTGTTTTAGATGACCTAGCAGCAGTTTATGGCAGTTTATTTGCGAGCATTTTTAGATCATTTAGCGTTAAGTGTCTGTTTAATGATATATTGACTTTGGCTGTCCTTTGATGTTCCCTTAAACATTTTTGCATGTTATGTTTCTCCTAATGGCCGTATACAAATTACCTGGTATTTTTAAATAGCCGTGAATTTCTATTAGATTAGGTGACAGAACGAATTTGTAATACCCCTAATACTCTTTGTTTTCACTAAATTACTACTTTATCAGTTAAGAGATTCTTGTAAAAATACACAGTAATGAATGAATTTATAAGGGTAAAAGATGTCGAGTCTTGAAGAATATAATTGAAGTGAAAATGCGTCAACAATGGGAGTCAACAAGATAATTTAACGTCCGACATGGAGAAAAGACGGCAAATACGATGGGGATGATTTCATATGTTTCACAAGTGGCCTACATCCATGGTGACGGTTCTTATTGTTATCCCTATTGTTATTTTCCTGATGCGCTAACAAGCTTACATGCCCATCTCTTTGCACACTTTTTCCAACTGAAATGCAAATGCAACGAGAACCGAGCACCAAGAAACGAGAAAACGGACGACCCATTTCATTAAAGTTGCAAGTCGCACAATGCGGCGTATGAGCGATATTAAAAACGAAAACAGTACAATGCTGGGTATAAGCTTTGGCACTAGTAATGGTGCTGGTCTTAATACTTTTACTGGTACTATGCACTTCTGTTCATTCTCTGCTTCTGCTTCTTCTCGGGCTTCTTGATATTTTTTGGGGCATGCACAAGTATTTATATGGCCTTCCCTTAGTGGAATCACAATAAGCAAAAGTTGTAAAATTTGTGTGTTTGTATGCTTAAGAGCGCTTAAGAACACCCTAACCACAGATTCCCACATTCTCAAAGTGTCTCAAGGCGTTGCAAGACAACTGAGAAAACAGGCACTCGCATTTATTAGGGTACAATTCGCTGTTGAAAATCTTTTCCTTGTGTTCATAATTTCAAGGAGCTGCTTGCAAGCGTATTGTGTACAACACATTTAATTAGTTTTTAGTGCTAAGGACAATGGATGACATAAGCGTTGAGACATTTAAACAAAGCCAGCTACATACTTGAAGTCCTCAACTAAATTCGACACGAATTCCGGCCACGGTCATGTGTGTCGTTAAATAATACAAAATGTGGATGACAATTTGGCACAGCGCATTAGTAGTATACTCTTTAAAAGGGTATCATAATTTTGTCACGATATGTGTTTCGTATGAAAGGAGGCACCGTAGACTTAATTAAGTTTTATATATTATTATATATATTATTTTAATGAGCCGATTATCTTATTTTTAAATATTGAAAACACTATGGGAACTATCGGTCGAAAATTAACATTTTATAAAAACTATTTTAGTTTTCAAGATTACTCACAAAATATTCATTTAGTGTTGTCCAATACATTTTCGTCAATCTCTCTACTATATCATCAAGAAACGAGTGTTCGACTATTAATATATAATATAGGAAATATTCTTGTTTCAAAAGATATGTATGTAAATAGCCTCTGAAAGGTATACAATTTTTGGTGCGCCTAAAATCACCTTTCTCTCAATCTATTTTTTTTTTTTTTCGGGAACGGGAATTTTTAATGAAAAGTGCTTTCAAACAGGAGGTAGCTCTAATGTAAATGAGCGGCAAGTAGCTGCCCGGGACAGATCATGTGGATGGGCTCTTAATACGACGATTTACTAATCGACAGCTGCCCATTTTGACTTCAGTGTGCAGTCAACCAAAAGCTTTTACTCGCCACAGCATCCGCATCCGCTTCTCAGTCAAAAACAGAAGCAGAAGCAGCAGCAGCAGCAGCAGCAAAAGCAGCGGAAACGGATGCTATAAAGTGCTGCCACCACGTAGGACAAATATAAAATGGCGGCTCGTCAATGTCGAATGTCAAAATGACACACTGGCATGCGTTCCATGTCCTTAGTTCGAACACATTTCTGGTTTTCCAACTCTGTACACAAACATTTTAATGACAACCATGTTCCTGAAAATTTCGTTATGTTTGTCAAGATGCACGTCAACTGTGTAATAATCATATATGCGGTAGCAAAGATACTGTTATGTAAGCCGAATCAATCAACTAATTTATTATACACGTCCTGGATACATCTCTGGTCACGTTCCACTGTACTTCATTCGATGATTGCCACACACAAAACACATTTGGGTTTGGTTTTGCATTTGGTTACGTGTAGCTAGCAGTAAATGCAATTCGTTTGCTGATTTGTCATTGTTAGCTGCCTCCATCCCTGCAGCATCGCCTGTCCATGCCTCAATTCCTGTCCCGTCCATTGTCAGACATCCGGTGTCCATTATGCCCTGTTCGAGCTCAAGTTGAGCTGATTTACAAATGAAATCATACGCCATGGCGGGTTTTTCGGTAATGAAAATTCAGCCATAAGGGAAATCATTTTTCCGGCTTTTGTTCTATTTTAGTTGACGTTCTGCCGTACACTGCATCGTTGGTATTGGAGTCCGCTCCTGTGCCTTTGTGACCAGCAGGGGTATGGGAATGGAAATGAGAACGGAGTGGAAATCGGTGGTAAGCCTAATGCGATTTTTGGTGCTTGCTGTCTGTCCTACAGATGCTGTTGGTGTTGCTAAATTTTGGCAGCTTAGCTAAGTTAAAGCTAGACATAGCTATTTTGTTACAACAAATCCAAGAAAATTTACTGAAATTATACTATCTAGAAATCTGAAGATTGTAAATGATTACTCGCTTGAGCATCAGATAGCTCCATAATATATTTTAATAAATGAAATATAGATAGGATTATAATTAAATAATTATCTATATAATAATTATATATCAAAACTCAATTTATCAATTGGGAGATACGGAAATTTTGTAAATTTTAAAGATGTACACTTGATAAAACTAGAAAAATTTTACAAATATTTTGTGAGCTTGAAAATGTATTTTCTGGCAACACTGATGGGTTTAATGTGGTTGTATGGTCTTGAGGGGAACCAAAATAAAGGGCTGGGTAATGAACACTTGTTTCAGAGCGTGCACGCTCTATAAATAAATTTCGTTTTAATAAACTTGTCATAATGCCAACGCGCAAAAAGTTTTCATAATACTTCACAAACCTTGACGTTATTAAAATTTTACATGTCATGGTAAAAGGATTAAAGCCATGAACGCATGAGCCTCACAGGAGCATCGCAGCCCTGGTAGTCGTACAGTTTTCTCTTTTCTCTTTCTGTGTTGCTGTTGTTGTCGCTGTCTCTGTTGCTTCTATTGCTTCTGTTGATGTTGGTGTTGTTGTTGTTTATTGTTTGTCGTCTGTTTAGCACTCTCTCTGGGGGTATTAAGTTATGCATTAAAACATCACTAATGACGTTTATACACTGCCGTCAAAAGAGACGCACATAAGCAACCACAAAACCCCTTTTGCCGCACTCCAACAAAATTGAAATTTAAACGTAACGAGTTGTCTTCCCGCCCTACCTTCATTTTCAGCCATTATCGTACCACAGTATTATATTTGCGTTTAAACATGTACGAGGGCGGCATGATTAGTAATTGGCTTTCCAAAAAAAAAAACTTGATCCCCAATAAATTATCCCGAAATCAAACATATCGACCGAACTTTATTACATTTTTGCAGATATCTGTTGAGAAATTACAATAATCAACAAAATAATATTTTGATTAAGAAAGTTTTGGCGAATAACTTATCGGTCCACCCTCGTATAAAGTCGAGTTGCTTAATTGCACTGACAACGTTTATTATAGCAAAGGTAAACGCAAAGCTCCACCTTGCTCCTGTTTTTTGCATCATTGTGCTACTTGAGACCAGATCAGGGAGTGTGTAAATGTGTGTGTGTGTGTGCGTGTGTGTGCGGCATTTTAATGTTCATGGTGATGCTTACAGTCGCAGTTGTGCATAGATATGTTGTGGGGAGAATAAAATTCCAGAAGCTGTCTTTGTGTGTCGTTGCCTTTTTACAAATTAAGCGAATTCCGTTTAAAGCATTTCAAATAATTTAATTAAAAATACATTTTTGGCACACACAAACACACACACACACACATTTTGTTGCATACTTGTGGGAGCAAATGGATGACAATCGAAAAAGATTGCTAATTGTGGGCACAATCCCTTTTAATTAACTACTCAGCAAACAGGGCTTACATATACATTTAACACATCTAACACCTAGCTGTAGATCCCCAGATACAGCCCGACTATACAACAAAGGCCAATGATGACAATCAACATGAGTTTTACATTAAAACGTAAAAGTTTTATCGTAAAGAAAGGAAAAGTTTTGTGCTATTTGTATAGGCACATGGCAAGTTTCTGGGTCTGCCTTTGTCTTTAGTTCCAATTTCCCAAGTGTTAAGCTCTTCCTCACATCCCTTTTCTTTGCCTTTACCGTGTCGCTACAACATATTAGCTGCTTAATTTTATGTGTGTGTGTGCACAAAGGTGTTTTGTCTCATTCAACGCGCGTTCTGGAAAACTTTTGTTTATTAATTTGTCATTTATACTTTGAAACCTGTTTAAGATTTTGGTCCTCTGATAAGTATATACCTACATCAACTAGTTTTCGTCATTAATAATGAAATCAATTGCTTTGTGGCTGCAAATGCACACCACATGCAGTAAGACCACTGAGAGCTAGACACTCCAGAAACGATGATTGGCATGCTCGAGATGCCTTGACATGTCGCTTGGCAGGTGACGTTGATGACTTTCGGCGTGACAGTTTCATCAAGTGCAGCCAGGTGAACACTATACAACAGTCAGTCATTTCACATCATTCGCAAATAAGTGTAATGGCTTTTAAAAAATCAAACTCGAAAAAAATGTATTGTTGAATGAGAAAGTTTCGGATATGATGGGTTATCCTAATATATAGTAATTTTTATAATTATTATGACATACATTTTTATAAATTTCTCGCCTTTTTTTATAGATGACGCCACTGCAAGTGAGAACGATACGTTAGGCGGCATTGACTATGGGAGCAGAGGCATGGGCGTGTGTGCGGACCTTGGGTCTTATCGATGGTGTCAGGCATTGAGCCGGTCGCGTTGGTCGTACGCCACCAACCAACCACCAAGTCAGCCAACCTTAAGCAAGCAATCTCAGTCGCAGCAACAATCAGACACAATCAGCGAAAGTACTACAGTGGAGTCAACAACAATCGTACGACCATCAAAAACAACAACAGCAACAACGATTCAGGACACAACAACGCTGACGCTGACGTTGAAAACGCCTGCGTTCACAGTGAAAACAACGAAAAGAAGACACAACCACGAGGAAGACGACGTCGACGAGGACGTCGACGGTTGCTCTAGCCCCAAAACCAAAACCAAAACAAAAACCTGCCACGTCAGCAGCGGATCAATACAGGCCCTAAAATTTGTACTGATTTGGCTGCTTGCCTTGTTGGCAAAAAATGCACAAGCTCACAATATACCAGGTAAGTGATTGCCAATGTTTCAAGTGGATGATGTGAAGTGGGTTACGTGGGTCGGTACAGAGGTATTTACTATAGAGGTATTTACAAGTGGTACCTTCACATCTGCAGATTAATTACATTTTCAACAAATCGCATAAAAGCTTCTGAAATACGGGTAAAAATTACAACAAACTTGTTGGAAAGTCGAGCAAACTCGACGATGAGAGACCCTTTACTTATGCTTTGTATTTTAATAAACTCTTACATTATTTTACTGGATTTCGAGGCCTCGACCACTTCGGAAAGTGTTGGGCGCTTCATTTATGAAGTATTCAGCTAATGTTTTTTCGAAATCTCTATATCATCTATATCATCAATGAACCACAATAGCTCTTGATAGAATTCTTAAAGTCCCTGAGATCTGAAAATTATTTTGATTTTTTCTCAAAATTAATAGACCCTATGTACTTTGCAAGCACAGGTTGGAAAAGGCAAGGTATATTTATATATTCGAGTACTTTGAAAAACCTTTTGGTGAATCCGCTAACAATTTTTATTGATTGCCGTCGATCTCAAACAATTTCTCCCGCATTTCTGTTTCTGTAACTTCTTCAATTTCTCTGTCTGGTTCACAATTTTTGGCATATGTGTGGCTATTACTCGTATTGGCTGTGCTTTTTGACGTTACATTTCGATTCGATTCGATTCGTTTCGTTTCATTTTGTTTAGATTCATTTTTATTTGGTATTCACGAAAATTTAATGGTGCACACTAAGCGGCTTACGTGCGGGAAAAGCTGATTACATTTGGCAATTAGTTGACAGTTAGTTGAAGTGCGATGGTACGAGGCAACTCGGCCTATTTGGCAGCCAAAGCTGACAGAGACCGAATGGTAGAGTTGACTACACTGTATATATATGAATATTAAAATCATCAGCAGCGGAAAGGTAAAATATCGAAAGACGTTGCAAAGAGAGACAGGGATCGAGATTTAATTTCCAATATTCGAGCTAGAAAAGTCCCAGCTGAATGCCTGCTTTAATGTACTGTAATGTTCTTCAAATGAATTGAATTAATTTAGCCGAAAATTGAAAATCCGCTTGGGATTTTCTATTGGCCACTTCGTGCGCGGTCGAAAGGTCAATTGCAAAGTACCCTGAGGGCGGAGAAGTAAGTAGGGAGAAGGGAGGAGGATGGAGGATGGAGGTGGAGTAAGGCTAAGGAGTATTAGGCTGGTAAGGTGCCGAAAATGGGAAAATTGAATGGTACTGCCAGTCGCCAACTTCAACTTCAAAATCATGAAAACAAAGTGCGCTGCTGAATAACTCAAGGCAAGTCCTAAGGACATCAAGTGACTGCCAGAAACGACTGCTCTGGCTGAAGGACATTTTAAATGGAATAATGAGACCACTTTTGCATGTTAACGCAATCAAAAGGAGCTACAAAAACATCACCCAACACCCAACATCCAACACTAACGGAAAGAGCCTAGAGAATAGCGTGACGATTTACCCTCTACCCTCTTATATGTATCTGCTTCCTCTTCCTGCTTGGCTCGAGTGGCTGCCAACATGTCTGCAACATTATCAGAGGGCAATAGACGCTTAAGAGAGCTGACTGTACAGTGTACACATTTGTTGTTGTTTATGCCGTTGATGTTTCATGTTTGCTTTTTGTGCAACATCTGGGCTAAAGCTCTACTTCTATACCTTCATACGTGTACAATGTACATACATATGTGCATACATTCCATCTTTCATTCTGCTGTACTTTCAATGTGAAAAATGAAAAAATGTTGCCTAAGCTGGCCAAGTTAACAGAAATTTATGCAAATGCCAAAGTCAACAAGCGTTCATCGCATAAACTGGAGAAGACAAAGGGACATCAAGCCAGTGACTAGTGACTGACTGATTAAGTGTCTAGTCTACGGGGCGACTAGTTGACAGCCAAAGCTAACCAAACAGACGAGGTGTAGAGAGAAGGCAAATAGGCCGCCTGCAGTTGAGGTCCTTCACAGCCGGACAGAGGGACAGTCTCAGACGATTGTTTTTACCAGCGCACAGTGGAACACTCTGATATATTTTTGATTTATCGATAACACTTGATTATACCATCAATATTTTAATGTAGTTCTGCGTATATAGTTATATATTTAAACAAAGTAAAGCAACAAATTACAATAAAAAATGTATTCTATTTATTTCCCCTTCACAAAATAATTTGATTGAATTATATATTGCCAAAGTTATTGGTTAATTTGATGTGAAATGTGCAAAATCACCACTGTGCAGTGACTATTTGCAATTTCATTTTACTGTTCCTATGCGCATGTCCTTGTTTATGTGTACATTCGTTCGAAGTATTACTGTACTTATGGACTTATGCAGCTGACCACGTTGGAGAATGTAAACTATGCAAAATATGTTAATTTGTTTTCTTGCTGTTGCCATTACAATTTGAATATATTGACAGCTATGTCTAATTCTACTATATTTGACTTTGGTTATAGTTCGCATTCGAGTCGAGTGAACATTTTGAATTTTTCTCACGTTCAAGTATTTCAAAAATTTCAACAATATAACGCCCAACTTTTGTGTCAATAACAATCGCCAGGCAATTTGGATAGAGGTCAAAAGTGTCTTGTTAACAAGGCTAGTACATGTCATGGCCAAAACTGTTTCATCTACAAGTGTCTTTGTGCCTGTTCTCTGTGCATGTATGTATTATACACTGATAAAAAAATGAGATTCTGATATGAAAAATATTTTTTAATTTACAAATTTCAGAGAAAAAATTAAAAAAAATAAGTAAATTCACAGTCATTATGTTTTTTCTTGATTTAAGAATTTTCCAAGAATTTTTTTGTTAATGTACAAGTAAAAGGATGCACTATAGAATTGCAACGACTCATTTTTATCGCCATTTTCCATGGTTGTTGTTGTTGCTGCTTCCGACGATTCATTTGTATTTCCGTCATAGCTCATTGACAACAGTTTGGCCTACAGTTACAATTCAGATGACTGCCAGGGTCAGAACTGGGCCAAAGAATATAATTTGGAAATTAAAGTTCTGCACGTTTGGCATTGTTAATAAGTAATGGTGTTAGGACTGCTTTTCTGCAGCTTATTCTGTGGGTTTTAGTTGACAGCTCCGTTTTTAGTACAACACATTAGCAAATCCTCAGGGAACAAAAACAAAATCAAAGGCTGTCACAGTAAGGGATAGTCAGGGAAATCAACAGCAGACACAATTCTGAAGTGTTGAGAACTACAGTCGACAGTCACCTCATGGACAGCCAACTGACAGACGCTAATCAAATGTCACGTTTCGCACAATGGATAGATAAAATTGGAATGATACAAAACAAAGAAACATATCTACTTCTTTGTGCCCTCTGGGAGGTTGGTGATCAACCAGATGGCCATTTGTTCACTTGACAGTGAGATGTGCATCTATCTTAATCAAGATAAATCATTGATTCGAAGCACTCGATGGTATAAAGCGATTAGATTCAGCGCAATGGATAACATATGCTTTTTGTGAAATATAACGTATACCCAGAAAGAATTGCACTTAAGAAGCAAATGCAGTCATCTTCGATTTTAACAATTATAACATTTTATTACATTAGTTTAATATTTTGATTTAATTAAGTGAAACTATTTTCGAGAGGAATGTCATTTGAATCATTGTATGGCCTAATGATTTATTCTGTGTTTATATGTATGATTTTCGAAAATTCAAAATTCTTAATCTCAAATTCCAACTTTTTATCAATTTAATATATCTTAATTAGTATAAAACAACACTAAACCCTTCTATAATAACGGAATTAATTAAGAAACCGAAAGGACAAAACCGAAACATATTTTCAGAACGTACCGAAATCGAATTCGCAGCCGATATTAGTTTAAGTTTGCTTTCCTGTGTGGAATGTGCGTTAAAGTAACAACTTGGTCCTTGTGGCTTGAAATATGCTTAAAAAAAAACTAAATCCTATCAACAAACCTCAAAGTTCCGCAGAAGCATCAGCCACTGACCAGCACTTGACATGTGACCGATGTGGCTATCAACGAATCCATTTAAAAGTAACCCGCTTTGTCCTCATTCCGTTTGTCTGTCAGAATCCAGCTAGAAAAAAGAACTAGAAAAACGTCAGCGGCATGCCAATGCATATCCTTGGGAGCTCTCTACGCTCTACATACTCGTATAAGGCCGGCCATTACACACAGCAACTGACCTGGGATCGAGGAGCGGACAAATGTCAGAGCAACATAGTAAATCGTGCCGAATGTCACGTAAACATAGAAGCACGGACACAAAGAGGATGACATCGGCAGCATCGTGGCTTACGGATTGGCAGTATTATAGGTGCAACACGAGTGGGAATCTTCAATAAAAGAGGGATTGAATAGTCACCGATAAGGGTCGCATAACAGGTCAGCGAAACTTTTGAGACAGCCTTCAATCAATGGACGTCAACTGGCAATCGCCAAAAGCTTTCAACCTGCCTGTCCAGTAACAGAGTGAATTGGCCAAGGACTTTCAGTAGTTGTGCTTTGTCTTTGTTCTAGAATCCAGATAATACAATTAATTTTTGTGTGATGTATCAAATAAGTTACAACTTTTTTCTACTGTTTACTCAATATTCGTGAAGCAAGCTTGTAAGCAATAGACCTAAAGATAGTAATTATTACAATGTGTTATTATTCCTTTGTTTCAAAATAGAGCTAAATAAAATTGTGAATTAAGACATCAACCAGCATTTAATCTTTTCTAAATCCTTTTGTCTTTTTACAGAAGATGCTGTGCACATCACAGCCATACTGGGAGAGGGTGTCGTCTTCAACTGCCACGTTGAATTCCCCAACGATCATCCAGTGCCGTATGTCCTGCAGTGGGACAAGAAGGTGAGCGAAACGGTACGATATCACAGATAAAATTTCTTCTCTAAACTCTCTTTTTTATATTGTTGTTTGATACGCAAAAAGCTAAAGAAAGTAAGAAACAGTCAGACAAAGACAATGTCAATGAAACCGCGACAAATGTAACACAGTAATCGAAATATACTTACATATAAAGCTATTCAACGTTTTCTGAACTCTAATACCTTAATACCCACTTACATACTTAATATATGAGCATCCCCTTAACTAATCATTTTTAGTTAGTTATTTTCTATTCAATATTCTATTTAGTTTCATTTGAGTTTAATTATTAAACTAGTTTGGCTACATAAATACTCAAATGTAACTATTGCTACAGCCAAATAGGCCAAGAGTTTTAAAATAGCTTTGGCTCTACAGTGCGTATGCGTAATAACTGGAAGCTTGTTTATATTAGGCGGCATTTATGGTTTACCGTCGACGTTTGATTTAAGGAACATTAATAATAAAATTGTAATCCGTATACAGCTTTTACTAGTGCAATTTGTATACATTGTTAATGCTCATGTTGTTGTCTATACGATATACGAACAATTACAATTAGCTTGAGAAGAAAATTTCCATATTAATGATGCTCGTATGTGTTTTATGTGTTGCTCGATTGGCAATTTGCATATCATTTTCAGTATTATTTCTCTTCAGTTTTGCTAACAGCTAATTTGAACTCATGATTTTTCAAAACCAAATAAATATACTTGATTTTAAAATATTTAAATTTTCAACTATTCTTAGGCAAGCAACAATCAGCTTGTTGGGCGACAGCAATTTTACGGCCGTTTTAAAAGCGCATCGCTTTAGATAATCCACAAACTGAGATACACACACACACATACACACTCAAACACTGACAAGAGTATTTTTGCGGCATTAAGTAATAAACAATAAAATCAAATGCTATTCAAAAATCAAAATCAGACCAAAGAGAGCGAAAGAGAAGAAAAATGCACATACGTTCATTTCGTTCAATTCAATCTCGTTCGCAAATCGCTAAATCGATATACTAATTATATACAAATCTGTAGCTATTCACTGCTAACAAAACAATTAGCCGCAATAATTCATAGAAAAGCAAAAAAAACAAAAAAAAAACATCTAATAGTAGCCACAATTCCAAGATATTAGTGCAATTTATACAACCCCTTGCACCTTCCCATGGTTGTCGGAAATATGATAATGTTTCCTCAAGCTATAGTAGTTCTCAGTGCAACTCAGTGAAAAAGTATCTGGGATTTCTCGAAATTATGTTGAGAATAAAGGACAACTTTCAAGGTGTTTATCTTTTGAGATTGTTTGGTCATGAACTTAAAGAGTTCCATGAAAAATTTGGTGTTTAATTAACAAGGAATCATTACATATTTCCTACAACTCTGTCTGACTAAAAGTAAATATACGTGCATATTAAAATTTCACTAGAAATACCAATTCCTCAACTCCAACTCCATCACCAAGCAGCACTGCAAATCCTTTGAAGTGTAGCTAGCCGTAAGCTACAATTTATTTCTATTACTTTTTCAAGCAAAGAGAACAAATGAAATGCGCAGCAATTCGCCACATTCCCATAAAATGGCTGCAATTTCATTATGCAAATATTTTTCTAGAGCACAAAAATATATATACAATTTTTTACATTTTTCATTTAAATTCTTAGTTTCGTTTCGTTTGGAATTATGTAATATACCGTCAAGCTAAAATATGATTTATTAATACGTAATCTGTTATCTGTAACAATTTATATACATATGATGTCTATTAAATGTTGTAATGTCTGCATGAATTGTATAACTATTTTCGTTGAGACCAAAGGCTCAGTTCATAGATACTCATGGCAACACGTAGATGAGCTCATCGGATCTCAGAAAATGCAACTGGCAAAAGAGCAGCAAGGTCTTTGTGCTTAACTTTCATAATTTGAAGCACGCCTAAGCCGCTGCAAGCCGATAAACTTACTTTATTGTTGCTGCTTGATAGCAAAGTTGAACCGAGCAAAAACTAAGAAAAACCACAAGGATAATAAAGTAAAAATGTAGACGCTGTACTCTGCATTGCTTTGCTCTGCTCTAAGGTCGACGTAGACGTCGACGTCGGCGTCTCCGACTCCGTCTCCGCCGTCTCCGTCAACGCTTTACGCTTTATACTAAGAGTCGGGCGTCGAAATAATGCAGCTAGAGTTCTTGCCGTGAAACTGACTGTGTGTGTGTATCTGTATCTTCAAGTATATCTGTATTTGTATCTGGGTGAGTGCTTGTTCGCGTGTCTGAGTGTATGTGTGGGAATCTGGGGGACTGTTCGTGACCGTACACGTGTTCGTCTTTGTGTTTGTGCATTTGGACAGATAACGTCACTGCTTTTTGTGCCAAGTTAAAAGTTTTACAAGCATTTTTAATGCCACACAAAGTTAAAAGTACTGCAAAAAGTAAGTTTATGTTTTGCTGCGATAAAAATACACACGCATACGTTGACTCGGATAGTCACATAGTCGCATAGTCACTCTGTCGTATTAAGAATATGACGGCAAATTGTGGCAGTGCAAGAGAGCGGCAGTAAATGAATGAATTAAAGGGATTAACATGGCTTTAGCTTTTAATTTATACAGCTGACTTTCTGCTATACTCACTTCCCCCCACCTCTGTTTCATTTTGTTTGTTTGTGTGTAATTATATAAGTTACATTCCTGCACATTAAAAAGGCAAGTTGCTGCGTTCCTTATTGCGACTATACATTAAAGTGCGCCACGCACACACACACACATATTTTATGTTGCCTACTTTTGTGCGTTCCTCTGTTTCGCAGCTCCGTTTAAGACGCCAGACAGTTTGCGACTAGGGACTAGGGACAAGGGACTCTGAGTCCAACTACGAGGAGGAGGCTTCGTTCGTTGCCTTAGTTGCAATCTAAATTAATTGCTACTGAATAAATTAGGCGGAAAAATGTTTACTGAGCCAACTTATGACGCTTCTGCGAGTGCGAATATTAATTTTGGCGCTCGCTCGACTGCCTGCCAACCAGTGTTGTCAGAATGTCAATGTCTAAATTAGCTAAGAAAAAAAAATAATAATTATTATTAAAAGTGTATTATTTGTTATACGAAAATTTAGATTATAGGCTCGTATTTAAAATATTAAATATTTTTATATGATATTTTTACGGTAGTATTTTTCCAATTGACAAAATGGATCGTTTATAAAATAGAATTTTCATAAAAATATTCTAATTCTTTAATTATAAAATTTTTAGTGATTCGTTTTACCAACATATTTGGATGTTCTTCTTCTGGAAAAGTAGTCAAAACATGTTTAAAAATAGTTA
Organism: Drosophila phalerata; assembly: GCA_951394115.2. Lineage (NCBI taxonomy): Eukaryota > Metazoa > Arthropoda > Insecta > Diptera > Drosophilidae > Drosophila > Drosophila phalerata. The sequence continues at coordinate 24,787,022 of OX596008.2, read as the reverse complement.
GTTTGCTGTCTAATAGTATATCTCTGAGTCTTCTTAATTTTTAATTTTCAAAAAAAAAAATCTAACTTCAGCTGCAAAACAGCTAAATTGCCAACAATGCTGCTAACAATGTCGAGCTTGCTCTAATAAATATAATATGTGAGAGCTCCAGAATGCCATCCGCACAGACACAAGCAACTTTGGGGCTTCTTCTATCTCTATGTGAGTCCCCTGATGTCTACTCTCTGTTATACTCGTATACTTAAACGTCCTATGTCCTCTGCGTGCTGCTGCCAAAGCAAATTATTTCATATGTCAGCCGGAAAAATTATTAAAACGTATACAAGTACGAGTAGACCCATTTAATAAACGAGTCAAAACGCCTCTCGACAGCTCATGTTATAATTACAAAAATAAATCGATTAACTCTGATGCTCCCATAATCGGGTGTATGTTAGGAGTAATTTGCCTACCAATTACTTAAGCAAAATCAATTACTTCGTCTCTCTATCTCAAATTTTGCAGCAACACACAATTGCGAACAGCATTAAACTGAACGTAAAGGACGATTGTGGTTTCAAGTGTCAAGTCGTGTGCAAAAAATTGCATGACTTCATCTAAATCCACACTCGGTTTCTGTCCGTGATACATTCAATACATTTTACATTTTGTGCTGGCAACTGTCAACAACAACAAATAAATAAACAACAAACAGAAAAAGTTGGAGTGCTAGAGCAGAGTTGCTCGACTCGAGTTGCACAGTGTAAAAAATCGAATACATAGAAGAATGTTCCCCAAATCACTGAAAGTGTTAATACGGACTTTGGCACAAACCCAATAGCCTCCGTATCCTATGGATACTGGGCTAAAAATATGACAGGGTATGTAAAGTGCGGGTGGTTGACTGAAGGTTGACCCCAATTGTTGTAGTTTGCCCCAAAATATTTTACATGCACATTTTTTATCAGCTCAAGCTAGAATTTCAAATGTTTCAGTCCCTCTCCTTCTCCTTCTCCTTCTCCTTCTCATTCTGTCACTGTTTCTGTTTCTGTTTGTGTTTCTGTTTCTGGGCCTTGTTGTTTTAGTTGCTCGCACATGATTTATTGTTGCCAGGATATACTGGCTCTCTGGCTGTTGATGGCCATGCAAACGGAGCTGTGAAGCCCATGGAGGAGTGTGGAACGGAACAGAATGGAACGAAACGAAACGGAACGGGAAAAGGAAGAGGAGGGGAGGAGAGGATAGCTGCAGGCTGGTGCCAAGCAGTTTGGCCTTGTTGATAGTGAAAATGTGAAAATGTGTCCGTGTGCGTCTCCCTGCATAAAAATAAATGTATCTTTCAGTTTCTCTTTCTCTTCGTCGGTCTGCGTCTATTTTGTTGGCAGTATTTTAGCCCTGTGGCATCGCAATTTCTACACGTTAACATGATGAGTTTTTGTTTCCCTGATGTTGATTTCATTTTTTCCCTTTTAACTGACGACGATTTGGACAATTTCTCCCGTGTGTATGTCTGTGTGCATTTCGCAACTCAATTTATTTTTGACAGTTGTCAGAGGTTTTAACATGTCGGCGATGAATTCGACATAAACCTGATTAGCATTGATCTACCTTGCGTATACACAATATTTTTTTAAATTAATATTTATTAGTATTTGTTTAAGCAAGATTTATAATATTTACTTAACTCTTTGGCCCAAATCAATAATAATTATTTTGTATCGCAATGAATGGACATTAAATACAAATTTTAAGTCATGTTATGATTTGATTTCTACCATGCGTATACACAATATATTTCTTATAATTGCACAAGCACGCAGCTGAAACAAATGCTATACATATAATGCATGTTTCATAATATTTACTTAAACCTTCGGCTCAAATAATCAATAATTTTGTTGTATCGTTATGCATGGGAAAATAATACAACCTTTAAGTCTTGTTTTATTTTTAAAGCAACATTATGCATTAAATAATGTATAATATACATTGTATATGTTGATTTTGGTTTTTAAATTATTTAAATAATAATTATATTTGTTTATGGTTCTTAGAACAAATTTAAAATATAAATAAAGATATCGAATTAGAGATGCATAATTATATAAATTTTGTTTAAACAATCACCTGCCTATATGTATATTTGCTGAATATTTTGCAACATTTACTTTGATTTAGAATATGTAAAAACGTTTTAGCTCGCATAAGTTAATTTAATGCCATTTACATCAGTATTTAAATCGAATCAATCAATATATCAATATCGTAAGCCAAATTAAAGTTTTGTTCATTGCTGAAACATTTGAATTTTATGCGTTACACAACACAGGGCTCCGATCTGCCCATTTACATCTGGTATGAGAGCTATCCGGAACACATTGAAGAGGGCTACAAGGGACGTGTGTCACGTGTGTCACAGGACTCGCCATTCGGCTCCGCTTCACTCAACCTGACCAGCATCAGAGAATCGGATCAGGGATGGTACGAGTGCAAGGTCGTATTCCTGAATCGCGATCCCAAGCAGCATAAGAATGGTACATGGTTCCACTTAGATGTACATGCACCGCCGCGCTTTAGTGTTACACCAGAGGATATTATATATGTAAATTTAGGTGAGTATCAACGATAAATTTCCAATCATAAATAATCACAACTACAGCCAGAGAAGATTGTCAAAGTTTTGACAAGTCAAACCGATTCGAGGCGACTCATATTTTGTCAAGTAAATGACGTTTCTCAGATTAAGTGAAGCAGATTCCCAAGATGCTGCCTCGTTCCGACAAACGTAACCACTTTTGACTGTGTCAAATGGCCGGCAATTTGTTGCAGTGCCCGAAAGAGTCTGTCACCTTGAAATGAGCTACGACGAGTCTATTGATGTGCACGACCCCGGGGCTCGGCAAACGGTGAACGGTGAACGGGGTCCATCAGTGCCCAGAGTTCACTCATGCGTCACGTCATAATGGTGCACAGTCGTAAAAAGTGTGGCATACTTTCTTTAACAGCAAGTGGGCCGCAGAGAATACGGAATACGTGTGTTTGAGTTACTGTTGCTTATGTGCACTCATTTGTCATCTTTCGAATATGTACTCAAGACTTGGTATTCCATGCTCAAACGAAAATCGATAAGCCTTTATGGGTGTTCAATCGCAGACCAAATCGAATTTCCGTCGCTTAATCAAAGTTAAAATGTTTACGTGGTAGCCACTCAACAATCAAGACACACACACACACACACATACAAACACAACACCCAGCACGAATTGAAAAGCCAAACAAAAGACAACGATTGCGCCGGAAATGCGTCAAGAGAAAATGGCGCTGCAGCGCATAAATCAGACAACCCTGACTGACGGTTTGTCAGCCAACTCAGGCGTCACAAAGCGCAACAACAATAACGACGACGATGAACAAACGATGGAACGAATGAAGTAATAACTAGTAAAAGGAAATTCTACAGTCGATAGAGCCCAACTGAAAGAGACCCTGTACTTATTTAAAAAAAAATATCAGTGTTCAAGGATACCTATCATGTATAAACATACTTAGTCAACTTTCTCCGTTGATTTGATTTTCGTCAGTTACTTTTTGTTTACATTTCCGAACGTAATACATTTTTAAGAACTCACTGTAATATGGAATCTTAAAACTCCACCTATAAATTTCCCTTGAGCTGATTAGAATGTACCAGTATCAATATGCCAAGATTGGTGTCTCTAGCTCCGTAAGTCTCTGAGATCTACCTTTTTTGAGAAACTTAGCCAACTCTTTGCACTATTTAAGTACAGGGTCATACAATGCAGGGTCTTATTGTGCTCTATTGTCTGCTACAACTGTTGCCAGTAAGTGCGAGTAGTTAGCCAACAAAGAACAGTGGGTCTGACATGCAACTACAATAAAAAAAAGGCATAGGGAAGCAACCAGGCGACTAGGCGACTACCGTTAACCGGAAGAAACCGGGCATGCAATTTTCTTTTTCTCCCTATCTATTATATATCTAAAGTATTTAAGCCTATGAGCAAAGAGCGTAACAATTGCCAGCACTTACCTTATTAATTTGCCGTTCTCTTTGTCGTTCGCTTCGGTGCGTTATTTGTTTTCATTGCAGGTGATTCAATTATACTCAATTGCCAAGCCGATGGCACGCCGACTCCAGAGATACTTTGGTATAAGGATGCGAATCCCGTTGATCCCTCGCCCACGGTGGGCATCTTCAATGATGGCACCGAGTTACGGATATCAACCATACGCCACGAGGACATTGGAGAATACACTTGCATTGCACGCAATGGTGAGGGGCAAGTCTCCCATACGGCCCGTGTTATAATTGCGGGTGGCGCTGTAATAATGGTAAAAACCTATAACCAAATGACTTAATTATCAGATAAATAACTAAAAGATATTACAAACTAGTTAGTAAATCAAATTAAATTGAATTAAAAAATTATTGAAATATAAATTAAATCTAAGCCAATTAAATCAATAACTCTAAATTATATAAATTGCCTTCTATGGAGGTTTAATTAGTTACTTTACAAATAGATGCGATGGGTTTTATGCGAGTGGGCAACTGATACCGACTTATAATTACAAGAAAAACTCTTAACACTAACTTTCCTATTTCTAATTCAACAAAATGACACTTAAACAATATAAAAAGGATAAAGCGACGCATAATAAAAATACGCCAACAAAATCCAAAATGAATGGCATCTTTGAAAAATTTACTATAAGAGTAAGTTTTCAATTATCTTCATATACACTTTGTGCATTTTCTGCATTCTCCTTGTCTTATAATCTCTTAAGCGCTTTTACATTAAACAAATCAAACAAATCGCTTTGCTTAACGCCCAGCAGTCCCACCAACTCTAAGTAAACTAATCATCCAAAATGTTCTCTCTGTTTTTGACTGGATTGTGAAAGCAAACTACACCAATAACCAACATCAGAATCCATCAGACCAGATTAAACCAAACCATTCTCAGGCACGCCATTTTCGCACGTGAAAACACCACCATCCGACCATTGAGACCATCACCAAGGAAACGTCATCAACTTGGCCAACGAAAAAATCCAACCCAAAACTCGGCCTCACACATTTGCGCTTTACCATATAGTAGAAACCCCCAGATACGAAAACAGGGGAAAAAACGTTACAAGTGTGCAACTTTTTATGTGCTCCCTCTGCAGTAGAGTTGTCGACTGTGTTGCCACAATTTGGCAAGGGCTAAAAACAAAATTTAGCTACAATTATCAACAAAGACAAAATAGTCAAAACTAATATTCAAAACTATATCAATATTTTAATTCTATCGTATTCCAAATTCATTATTATACATTTTAAGCTTTTCTTTATTTTATATCTATAAATTTTACAAGATTTGAAGAGCTTTGATGATTGACTTTCTAATTTTTATTACGTTTCCTTCCTTACAAATTTTCAATACCTCAAAAGGATATTGAAAAATTTTTATTTTCAATATTATTATGTAGATTTTCTTTAGTACGACAAAGTATAGTCTAATCATTTTATTGAAAGTCAGATTTTTAGGTAGTAGCAGTTTTAGAATATTGTAGTTTTGAAAATACGTCTAGCTATAAATTGGATAAACTGGCAACACTGGTTGTTGAGCTATCGGTCGGTGGTATGCGAACTTTTCCGCCTTTATGCTGGGCGTGCCCGCATCCGGGCTTCACCTCGCTTAGCCTCGCTGTACAAGCGAAAAAATGCCAACGGAGGCAAAAACCCATTGAAAAGGGGTCTGCCCGAGCACACACTTGACATGGTCATTCGTCCAGTCTTAGTCAGACTCCCCGATTCCCTGCCATAGCCCAAAATACAAGCGTTTACTATTTACAACATGCATACAAATAGTTGCACATGTTGCCTGACTTACATACATATCTGTATGTCTGTATTTACCCCCTTCTACATATGCTACATACACATACTTGTATGTTACATACAATGTCTACCTTCTAATGTGAATAGCATACTTTTGTGCGCGTTGCCAACTAATGTATTTGCATTTCGGGTATTTACATTTGGTCAGAGAAAAGGCCACGCCACATGCACAAGCCATAAAATATGGACATTAAAGCCATTAAGGTTTAAATTTGTACCTTTTCTGCGGTAGTAAAACTACTCTAATAATTGAAACAGGCACTTTTAATAATATTTCTTAAGTCTTCTCAGTTTTCAAAAATATAAGACTATATGTAGTCCTTAAGTAAGCCATAGACGATTATTGAAATATTCTTGTACTTGAAAAATGAATTTAAATACGAATTAAATTCACAATCAATTTATTTCGAATATGCGTTTAGCTGTATCCTTTTTGTCAACCCTCATCACTCCAGTCATAACTATAACTAACGAAAAGCAAAATTATTTCAAACGAATTGCCTCAAAGCAATGTAAATGTTGAATAAAACGAGGAGAAGGTACAAAATGCAATCATGCATTTAGCAAAGGCAGTTGGAGTGAAGAACGGGTTAGAATGTTGTCGGTTTGACGTTTGACTGACAAGTTGTCAATGACAGTAGTAAAGCCAGAATCGAAAGATGGAATAAACATTTTGTTGCTGTAGATGTCACTACAGCAATGTTATTTCTAAAGGGGTTGAAAGACCATACATGAGTTGGTATGGGGGAAATAAAATTAACTGTCAAGCAAGAAAAATGCAGGTGCAACGGGAAGCTAGTTTTTCATCATGATGATCAACGCATACAAAACGTCAAAGTCTCATGATATAAATTAACAAGGCTGCAAACAGAAGTGTAATAATATTCGAGTACTATATACAAATTTACATAAAACTTCCAGCCATCGAACCGAAACTTGTTCAAAATTTTGGAGGATTGCAGCCTTGTAAATTAGTCAAAAGCCAACAGTCAACGCGTCCTTAGTTAGCATATGTCAGAAACTCAACTTGGTCATTGACAAAAGTAATCCTTAAACGATGCTTCTCTCTCTCTCTCTCTCGTTGTCCCCGGCGACAGGTGCCGCCCACCAATCAAACGAAACTCGAGGGCGAAAAGGTGATATTCTCATGCGAGGCTAAGGCCATGCCGGGTAATGTCACGGTGCGCTGGTTCCGAGAGGGCTCTCCAGTCCGTGAGGTGGCCTCGTTGGAGACACGTGTCACCATACGAAAGGACGGCTCGCTTATCATCAATCCAATCAGTGCCGACGACTCGGGCCAGTATTTGTGTGAAGTTACCAATGGCATTGGAGATCCGCAGAGTGCTTCGGCCTACCTAAGTGTTGAATGTGAGTTTGTGTTATGACTATTTAACCATTTGTTTACTTATTTTATTTTTATTTTTTTAATATTGTTAATTAATTTTTTCGTCATTCTTTGCAGATCCTGCCAAAGTAACCTTCACGCCAACCGTTCAGTATCTTCCCTTTCGATTGGCCGGCGTCGTGCAGTGTTATATCAAATCGAATCCACAATTGCAGTACGTTACTTGGACTAAGGACAAGCGCCTGCTGGAGCCCTACCAAATGAAGGACATCGTGGTAATGGCCAACGGCTCGCTGCTTTTCACGCGGGTCAACGAGGACCATCAGGGACGGTACACGTGCACTCCCTACAACGCACAGGGCACGCAAGGCGACTCGGGCGTTATGGAAGTGCTGGTACGCAAACCGCCGGCATTTACCGTCGAACCGGAAACGCTTTACCAGCGCAAGGTCGGTGATAGCGTCGAAATGCACTGTGACGCTGTCGAAGCGGAGGGAACCGAGCGTCCCACCATCAAGTGGCAACGCCAGGAGGGCGAACAACTCTCCGACTCTCAGCGTAATCGGGTGAAAATCTCTGGTGGCAACATAACCATTGAGAATTTACGTCGCGAGGACTTTGGGTATTACCAGTGTGTGGTCTCCAACGAGGTGGCCACCTTAATGGCCGTCACGCAACTGGTCATTGAGGGCACCCAGCCCCATGCGCCCTACAATATCACCGGTAAGGCCACCGAGTCCTCCATCACGCTACAATGGCTGCCCGGCTACAGCGGGGGATCCGAGTACAAGCAGGACTACACCATTTGGTACCGCGAGGCGGGCGTCAACGACTGGCAGACCATTTCTGTAACGCCGTCCGGCAGTACGCAGGTAACTAGTGTTCTTGATCCAAAACTGAATTTTATTATTCGTATAGAAATTTCACATAGACTTATTAATTTCAACCATTATATAATATTGGAACATTTTTCTTGATTCTGGAATTAATTAATGGATGTTAATTATATGCATTTTTTAGACTGAATTTCTTAATACTATGAATCGAAATAACTTTTAAATTAAGCTCAAAAATACGAATTTCATACAAAAATCTCAATTTAACTTTTATGGAGAAATAAGAAATACAATTTAACAATTATTCATACTGTAATTGTATTTAATCTATTGATCTACATAGAGCAAACCATAATTATAATAGTATACTCATTCGATGATATGTTCTTACATAACTACAGGTGACCATCAATGGTTTAGCCTCGGGAACCAGCTATGAGTTCCAAGTTGTGGGTCGCAATGTTCTCGGCGATGGAATGATGAGTAAAGTGATGACTGTGCGGACACTCGGTGAGTGTTTTTCCTACATCCTATAGTTTTTAATGTTTATCTTGTTTTCGCTTTGGTTTTCTTATGATTTTTCCTATTTTAATGCTGCAGTTGCTTAAATTGCAAGTTGCTCAGTGTTTTGCACATACTCATGAAAAATAAAACTCTTTGCACTGTTGAGACACAGTCTCTCGTTAATCTGGATTGGCTCTAACATAACGCTCTTGTTTTTTCTCTCGTTTTTTCTTCTCTTTTCTCACGATCTCCATCGAACCAAACCAAACCAAACCAAAACCAAAACGCTACTCGTTTATTAACTTTCTCATACTAATCATGCGTACTATCAATTGCCAAAACTCGCGCATTGAATTTTGAATTTTTCTCGCTGCTGGTGACCCACCCCCTCCACAAGGCAAAAATTCAAATTCAATAGAAGACGCTCCGGCAGCGCCACGTAATGTCAAGGCTGCAACACAACCGCCCGATCACTTATTTCAGCCAATGCCAGATGAAGCTGGTAAGAGAACTAACTAAAAAAAAAAACACAAACTAATACTTAGTCAAGTATCTATAGTTATACCATATGTAAAATATACGGATCGGTAACGAGAACATCATAATATAATATTCGTCAAGTACAACCATCGCCATGGATAGAAATGTTAAATATTCTCTGTTAGCGAAAAAAATGTATGCGCATGATGTATTTATTTGCAACTCAGAAACAAGTCAAAAACAAGGCAGGAATCAAGGAAGATGCCAGCAAAAAGGGCTCTTGCATCAAGCTTATTTAATTTTCCAGGCTAGCGAATTTCTTACCTCGACTTTTCTCTGGCTTTCGTTTATTCCACACCCCAAAAAAATTACTGGTCCACAGTGAAAAATGTTGGGGAGCTCACTGAAAAAAGTTGCGAACGAAAAACAACAATTAAATATTCGTCGCAATTATATACAGCGAGCAGAAGAAGAACTCAACTTTTCCGTATGCCAAGCATCGTTTTCGTCTCCCGCCCCCTTGCCTGTCCCACATTATTGGCTGCCAACAATGCCCGCCCTAAATTCGCACCAAGTCCCTCGGGCATAACTTGGCACATGTGCCCAAGTCCTGGGCAGAATGTGAATATTACATTTTCGTGCTGTGCACACACACACACAGACTCATATCTGAGGTATTCAGGTGTGTGCCAGAGTGTGTGTGGGTGTGAATGTGGGTGAATGTGGATGAATGTGGGTGAATGTCGTGTGTATAAGGAGACAGCTCGTTGTTCCGCTTTTCGTAACGCAACGCAACGTAATTAAAACAGTTTGTCCCACATTTAATTATTTAAATTAATTGAACTGTTTTTACAATTGTACAACACACACACACACATACACTCTCTCACACACATACTCATACACGAAAAGTAACACCGCGTGTTTCCATTGCTGTCGTGTGGCAAAGGTCGTGCGGTCGATATGACAACGCCCACAATAACAACAACAACAACAACAATGAAAACAACACGCTACGGAACAGAACAACAGCCAGTGGAAATGGCTGCAGTCGAGCCAACTCGACAGTCAGAGACTCTGCTCTAAATCTGAAAAAAAAACACACTTAAAATTAAAGTGATAAAAGTATTATTTAAAAAAGAAAACCAAATTTACACAAATTTAAATTTTTTGTGTTTTTTTTTCCAAAATAGTAAGCAGAATTTAAAGTTTGTAAAATTTAAACTCTGCAATAATTCGAAATTCCAAACAAAATCTGTCTAAAATAAAGTTTCTGTTGTCATACTTAATACCCTCTCATACAGCACTCTTATAACAAACTGTGGCTATGTGGCTTAATTTAAACAAGCATATTACCAAATGCCGAGCCACATTTAACACAGGGAACCCAACCCAACACAAAACAAACTTGCAGGCCAGCTCCCTTCTGTTCGCTTCTCCCTGTCACCTTATTCAATTCCCTTTCCCCACTGCCTTTGGGGAGTGGATTGTAGGTGAGGCAATTTAAATACACTGATAAAACAGAACGCATACTAAAATCAAGAATATTCGTTTATAATATTTAATTTCTTAAATACATAAGTCAATTTTAAGAGTGAAACAAAACGGTTAATAAACATAAAATAAGTGTTCTGCTAATTAAGAACTTATCTTGGACTTTTAGATTTGACGCAAAAATTTACATTGTTGAGCAGTGTAGCCGTGTGTTTTTCCAACCGTTTTGCGATAATAGTTAATTTTTCACCTTACTCTGTTCGCGTCTCTTGCTCTACCTTTCTTTCTCTCTCTCTCTCTCGCTCTCTCTCTCTCGCTCTTGCTCTAATACTGACATGTAAAATACTAGCAAATACGGCCCCCTTCCCTCTCCCCAACCTCCCCAACTGTATACACTTTTACTTTATACTGTAGTACACGCACTCAAACGCATGCACACCCATACAACCACACATACACACACACACACACACATACATATGTTGGTGTTTATCCCCATTTAGCGTATTTATTATACTCGTATTAGTGTTCCTTTATATGCCTGTGTTTGTGTCTGAGTCTGTATCTGTATCTGTGTCTGTGTCTGTGTATGTGTCTGCATCTGTATCTGTATCTGTGTCTGTCTTTGCGTGTAGTTATGTATCTCGGTGCGTTTGGCGCACGCGTGTGTTAAGCAACAACAAAAACAACCAAATGTATGGCAATGGCAACAGTAACATTAACGGCAACAAGAACAACAACAATATAAACAACAGCAACAACAACAACAGCGTCAACTAACAACCAAATGTGTTGTGTGTTGTGTAATGCAACCCTGGATTTCGTGTACGTGTACCTTTGGCGCTTGTAGCGAAATATCTACAGACCATCCAAACATCCAAACATCCATCCATGCTTCCATACATCCATACATCCATACATCCATTTATCCATTTAGCAAACTCACTCACACACACTCACACACACACAAACAGCCTAACACCCTTTCGCCTCATATGACCCAGAGTGTGGAGACGCTACCACAACAACAGCAACAACCAAGAACAACAATCGACCAGAACAACAACAGCAACAGCAACAACAACAACAACTGTCATTAACATTGCCGCAGAAACAACAAAAGAGTAATAATAATTTTTTAGCTTCTTTTTCTCTGCTCTTTTAGTGGTTTTTTTTTTAATTTTTATTAATCTGCCGGTTTTTTTCTTTTTTTTTCATTTTGTAAATCCTGCATAAAAACCATATTTCAACCTCGCGCGTTAAGCAATTTATGTTTGTTTGCGTGTGTGTGTTTGTGTGTGCCCGTGTGAGTGTGTGTGTGTGTGAGTAAGCATTTCCCATGCGTCACGTCTTGTTGTTGTTTTTTGCTTGCGCGTCGTAACGCTTAAAAATTAATAACAACGTCAACGGGTAACAACAACAGCAACAACTTCAAGTCAAAAATTTACTATAGAAAAAAAAAATCTTTTTATATAGTTAATTTTTTGTAAAAGGAACTAGTAAACAAATAATACAAAAAAAAATTAATTTAAATTTAAATTTACATCAATAAATGGCCTTAAGCTCACGATCTTAAATTAGGGTCTTAAAATCAAGATATCTAAATATTTTCAAGAATTTTTGGTTCTTTTCAGTTCAGGACTAAAGTTTTTTAAATTAAATTAAACCCATCATCGTTATATATTTCTTCTTTTCGAAATATTATATCTATTATTTAGAAAAATTGGAACAAAGCTTATCTATTTATTATTGAACGGTTAAAATACAACAACAGCAACTACATGATATTGTGGTCCGAATCCAACTTACAGTTTTAATTTAAATATATTTTTATAATAATTTTATTCGTTCGAGACCTATTCATTAATTTAAACAAAGGAATGGGCGTTTGTTCCATAGTGCAATGGCGACGCGGCACTTGAATAGTTGCAAATTTCCTTTCTGACATTCAACAAAAAAGTAAAACTAAAAACAACAACAAATAAAGAAAAAGAAGCAAAAACAACAACAACTACAGCAGGAAATACATGTCAAGGCTGATTACGTTTAATACATACACACACACACACACACACACACGAACGGACACACACATACACTCACTACCGTGTATCCGCAGATGCAATTTATGAATATTCAATGCATTCCACTGTCATAATTGCAGAGCACCAGCTTTTTGCTGTTGTTTTTGATCCATGTTCTGTTCAAACACGTTGCCAACATTATTCGCACATACACATACACATACTTATACATATAAAATAATATATATAGTACATTTGCGTATTTTTGATTTAAAGTACAACTTATAACTCACACGGCATATGTTAAATGCTCTATGGTTTGAATTATATTTCACCTGCTATCAAGGTAAACTAATCGATTAATTTTTGTCATTCAAGTGAGTTAGTTTTACAGTGGTTTCAAGGAAGAAGATGATCCCTATTACCTATGACTTGGCAGCCAATTCTATTTCTTATATGTATTCTTGATTATGTTGTAGCTTCTATATGTTTAAGTATTTTATATGTAGAAATCTTTTCTTTTTGGTTTATTGGGCCTTGCACTCTTTTATTTTCCAACCTGCACTTAATTTTCAACTTTTTTGTAAATTCTTCAAGTGTGCACAGCAATCATTTAATTTGGCAATGGCATTTACTATGATTTTCATAATGATTTGAATTTTCCATTATTGTATTTTGTTTGTTTTGTTGCAATATTTGTTCTTTGTTTTATTTGCAGACCTTTTAGCCTATTTTGACATTTACTTTCATACCGATTCGAGAGGCATGATAGTTTATTCGCCACCCAAGTTGAGATTGAAAGGTACTCGTATTATTATCAATTTATTCAAATATTTTTTCCAGTGTTTTTCAGTTAAAGCCACGGTTCCCATTTTAAAATATCTGAATGCCTCAAGAAAAATCAAATATATTTTATAATAATAGAACAAAACAAAAATATTTATTTTCAAATTGAAAATCATATTGTAATAATGGAGAATATTGTTTACTAACGAGCACGCTCGACAGGATGATACCCTGTGCCCAGTTACTGAATTTACTGAATGTTGATATTCGACCGATTGTTCCTAGGGCATCTATACGATATAGGAAACCGATCTGTACCAAATAACACCAACTTAAATGCATATTCTATGAGTTTGGTTAAGATATCTGATAAAACAAAAATCTTTTTCATACTAAAACTGGATTTTTAACTGAGCGTCTCTATGATAGCTATATGATATAGTGATCCGATTTGAAACAAATTTGGCTTGAAGAAAACAATTAAATTTGAAATTGCTCGACCATTGTTGCTTGCCTGCTAACTTATTGTATTGCCATTGCTGCCACCAAGTGTTGCAACTGCAACTGCAACAGTTGCAGATTCCGACGAACAGTTCAAAGCTCTTAGCTCTGTTCGTAAGGTTAAAGAGCGCACTCATTGTACTCTTGCATTGTTTACAATGACATTTTACGGCTGTTGCAAGTCGCTGTTGTGTGTATGTGTGTATGTATGTATGTGCGTACCTTTTAATGCGCTTAAGTAATGCCTTTACGAGTATTTCCTTGCAGACTGCAGATTTACAGCCTCTAACTCACCCGCACTTTTTGGGTCGCTTCTGATGCCGGATAAGCTTCTGATGCTGCAGCCATAAATAACATTTACTTACCCCTGGTGTGTGTGTGTGTGTGTGTGTGGGGCTGTGTGTGTGTCTGCCTGCTTACCCTATGTACCCTGTCTACCCTTGACATTTTTACAGTCTCCCATTCCCCAGTCAACCCATCTCATTTCGCCTATGGCCTATGGCGTGGCACTTTTCCTGGTTCCTTTTCTTTTTATTTTATTCTCTGGTCTCCTCCTATTTTTTTTTTCGTTTATATGTTTGTCACTTGTCTCGTTTATATTATGTCAAATCTGTGGGTATTTTTCATGATACCAGACCAAGATGGTGAACGAGGGGGCGACCGAGGGGGGCAACAACTCTTTGCTCATTTTCTGCAGCCGCATTGCGCATAATCAACTTTTGATATATGCGCTTTCAAATCTCTTGAGTGCTCTTTAAAAGCATTTCTAATTAACATACATGCATAAATAATAAGCGTGGCATTTTTCACTAACGTTTTCGTTAGCAACACCGGTTAAATAAATGGCTTGCACTTATTGCCTGCTCCCGGCTTTTGTTACTGTTGCCTTTTGACCCTACAACAAATTTCAAGTGTATATGTGTATGTGTGTCTACGTGTGTGAACGACCAATTCTAATATTCTCAGACACCATTTCATGTTGTTGAACATCGACATTTTGAATAGCGCCGTTGGGAAATTGCCGACACTTTTAAGGGTGTATTTTTATGTCATACATACAAATGTTGTTTAAAGCTATTTTTATTTATATTCATGTTAGACATTAGCATTTGTTAAACGCAGTTCGATCGAGTGCAACTGTTAAAATAAATAAATATTTAGATTAAACTTTCCAATTGCTGAGAAGCGCTGACAATTCCAATAGGTCTAGCTCTCAAAGCAACTCGATTATTCCAACCAGCTTGTCAAAAATCTCGTGTAAAGAGAAGAAAAATAATTATTCAAATGAATGTATAAAATATATTTATTCTAATTAGAATGTGTCGTATAGTATTTGTGACCCATTTATAATTACACCCAACCCACAAAAATTAGATCAAATGAAATATTTATAATGCTCTTAAGGAAAATATAAACCAAATGTCCAAATTGATGTATACTAAAATAACTGCGAGTTTTTAATAAATATAGGAAAATAATTTGATGAAATGTATAATATATAATACATTCGCATTTTGAGCTAATCGATTGTAGCTTAAAGTTTACTACATATTCTAATTAGAATGTGTCGTATAGTATTTGTGACCCATTTATAATTACACCCAACCCACAAAAATAAGATCAAATAAAATATTTATAATGCTCTTAAGGAAAATATAAACCAAAAGTCCAAATTGATGTATACTAAAATAACTGCGAGATTTTAATAAATATAGGAAAATAATTTATCGAAATGTATAATATATAATATATTCGCATTTTGAGCTAATCGATTGTAGCTTAAAGTTTACTACACGTATTAACAATTACTTTTAATATTCAATGTGCTAATAATCTGTTATGTTTGACAGGTCCCAAGCCCGGACCTCCGCGGAATGTGTCCGTGACGGAAATCTCGAATGGCTTCCTCATCACCTGGCAGTCACCGTTGGAGCGAGCACACATCGTCAAGTTCTATACCATTAAATATCGCACGGATGCGGAGTGGAAGACGCTGAATCGTGGCCAGATACGGCCCGAGGAGACACAGTATCTGGTGAAGAATTTGGTAGGCGGACGTACCTACTATTTCCGTGTGCTGGCCAACTCGGAGAAATCGTACGAGTCCAGCGATGAGGTGAAATTCCCAGTGCCGGCGCGTGTCAAACATAAAGCTATAACAGCCGGCGTCGTTGGGGGCATCCTGTTTTTTATTGTTGCGATCATTTTATCGGTTTGTGCCGTAAAAATTTGCAATAAACGTAAACGACGAAATCAGGAAAAAGGTAACACTGAGGCGAAAAGCTATACACACACTTGAAATGGTTTTTAATGACAATAATGATGATGATGATGATCATAACGAGAATAACGAAAAAAAAATCATAATAACAAATAACAAATGATGATGATAATGACAACCCTATTGTTGTTGTTGTCATTATTCGTATTGTTGTTGTTGACGATGACGATGATTGTGACACATTTGGCAATTATGCTCAGCTATAACTAACAAACTAACTAACCGTATTACTACTTATTACTTAATACCAACTACTTACTACTAACTTTTACTATTTACAATCAATAATACTACATAAGTACTAACTACTATTGGTTGCGATTTGTGCCTCAAATCGGGGCAACAACAACAACAAACGTTACGAACTATTGGCAATAACCATTCAACAGGTCAAGGCCATATAATTTACCATTTTCAATTAACTTGTAGTTAATACTCGTAATTTTCGACGTGCTTTTATGATTTTTGCTTGGGCCAAGCAATGGCCATTTCTGTTTGCGCATATTTAATTATCGAACTGAATGTTTAAGGCAATACAATCTTAATTAAATGTGTACTTTAATTTAGTACTTTAAGAACCAATTCGTAATTGAAGTCTTTGCAAGTTTAAACAAGTTTGTTTAGTTCCTCGGCTTACACCTCTCATTGGCTATTTCGACAACAACAATGCAGTGAAATTGAAATTGAAATTGATTTTGAAATTTATATATACATACATACTCGTATTAAACAATTGTTTGCTTACTAAAAACAAAAAGCTAATTGTAAAGCCATAAATCGAATGGCATCTAATACTAAATTAACCAATTTATGCTTGACGAATAGTTTTTTAATTTTACGTTGTAGTTGTGCAAGTCAAATTTAAATTTTCAATTAACAGAAATTTCTGTATATACAATTACCTTGATTTTGTAACTAAATATTATCAAGTCCATAAGGTTTGTGTTATTATTTATTTATTATATTTATTTTCTATTACATTTAATCCCGTCCGTCCTGTTGAATTCTTACTTTCCTTGTAATCCGACAGGCGAATAAGCAAACTATACAAAATTTAATTTCAGTTTCAAATTTGGTCATATTAAACTTTAATATGTGGTTTTATGTTGTAAGTTACAAGTTTATATTATTTGTTCGCATTGACTTGGTTATTTATTGTTTTAAATACAAATGAGAAT
Source organism: Drosophila phalerata (assembly GCA_951394115.2). Lineage (NCBI taxonomy): Eukaryota > Metazoa > Arthropoda > Insecta > Diptera > Drosophilidae > Drosophila > Drosophila phalerata. Next base: position 24,769,709 of record OX596008.2, on the reverse strand, counting down.
TAATCAGTAATCTTCAGATAAAATCCCCTCCAGTGCATTCTGTTATGAATCCATAATTTAGTTAAATTCCAAATCTAAAGCATGTACAAATACATATACAAAAATAGTTGTTGCAAAATTAGTTAAAACTAAAGACAATGTGGGAATATGCAAGCTGATATTAAAGTGGTTCCTTTATGTTGGATAGGAAGTTTCAAATTTAAATGCTGTCAAATTGCTTAACGGAAATTTAAAAGGTCGGGGATTCTATTGTTAAAGTTGTCTGCTTTATATTTCCTTTTTATCTTAGAGTTTTTATGTTTTAATTTTACAATATATACTGTTAATTCATATTTAATTAATTCTGCGTTGTTTAAATGAATTATTTTTGTATATTTTGTAAAGCCTCCACATTTACACAACACAAACAACAAGTCAAAAGAAAAAAAGACTCGTAAAAGGATAATTGTGCATTGCAAAATCAATGTAGCGTATAAACAATGAAATATAAATTTAAATTATTATAATTTATTTATGTATTTTTTTTTTAAGAGCTCTACACACATACAGATAATAATGAAAGAGTAGTTGCTGATGATTAACGTAACAGAAGAAAACCTCAAACAATATCAAAACCACAGACAAAAATCAAACACCTTTATCTCTTAAAAATTAATAAGCATGTTCTTAGCCAAGTCGTCGTTGTTTCTGCCCAGGGCTGAGTTCATGTCAGATAAAGGTGTTTACCAAGAGAATATCAATTCGAAAACTATATATATCTGTATACAAATACAAATAAAGTTGACAATATATATAGTGAAATACTGGGCAGACGTTTTTTGTAAACAATTCACGCACAAAGTTGGTAAAATAAGGCCCACAATCGATGTCCATAAGGTACTCGTAAAATCGCATCTCAAGTCTAAGAAATGCCTTATTCAAAGCATAAAATGATCGCGCCACAAAAAGTAGTCAAAGTGCTTAATGCACTGAGAGAAAGAAGCCTGTCCTGCAATTGTATTCACAAATTGTTAGATTTTGAGTCAATTTCCATAATTGACATCCTGAATTGCATACAATATCTCATTTGTGAATGCAACTTGCAATTTTTCCACTGAGAACGAAGTCATCGAATAATAATAATAATAAAAATAATAATAAAAAGCTACCCAACTATGCCCCCTGCAACGTCAAGCAAAGCAACTGGGTAAGTTTTTTGATAATCATAATAAATCGATGTCGTGTGCAACAGATTCGAACTATACCAACAAAAAAATATAAATAAAAACAAACAACTACTAAAAGGTTATTTTCAGACGACAACTGCTCAATACCAAGTACCGAGTACCAAGTATCAAGTTCCTTTCTCTCGAAAAACACACATACTCACACACACACACACTCACACACACATACAACTTAATATCACACAATCGCATTTAGCACGCGCGCATTTCATAATTAACAATTTAACAGGTTCATGAATCGAACGCATGCGAATCTATCGTTCTCAGTGAATATACTCGAATTCGTACTCGTTATGCATTCCATACTCAAAGCGTACTAAGCACACTTTCCTAAATATCTGAAGCACTCACAAAAAGGCAGCAAAGTCATTTCACGGTTTTCATAATTACTCGATACTCAAATTGAATATCGAATATCAAATAATAAAAAAAAGAACTCACAACCAAAAACTTGTACACATAACACTCGTTGTTTATCTAAACTACTTTTAATTTGGTTCTCCATCCGCAGTTGTTGGTCAGATTTTGGTCAGCAACTTGCCAGCATTACTTTCGTCATCAATTTTTGTTTATGTTTGCATAAGTCGACCATAATCAGCTCTATTTTGGTTTCGATTTTGCATTTGACTTTGACTAGTCGGTTTTTAGTTATCCGTTTTCGTTTTCGTTTACTTTCTAACTTCTTTCTGTTGGCACAATTTTCAACTGACCATTCAAAAGCCATTTCATGTGTCATTGTTTTTTTTTCCAACATTTCGAAGCCCGATCCTAAATAAAATACTGCGAAGAGCACATGCTATGCGTTTATACATATGTATACTCGTATAGTCGTATATATGTGTGTCAACTATTGTGTGTACGAAGAGAAAGAGTTTATGATGATTTCCAATTCAAATATAGTCCTTCTCGAATGCATCGTGTTAGTTCAATGTAGTTCGCTCAATGACTCTGAATTACTCCCCCTTTAAACCTAACCTACCAGCTAAATTAGTTTGTCTAGCTTGTCTTTTAATTGGTTACCTCTTGTACTATACATATGTAATTGCAACCCTAATTAACTCAACTAAATTAATACCAAAAAATAAAAATAAAACTAACAATTGCATAACATAGTCTAGCATAGTTATAGCCTAAATGGTGTGTGGGTGTATTGCCTGTATTCTGTACTCTGTCTGTACTTTGTACTCTTAGTAATTATCTAGTAAACTGCTAAATTTTTAACAATGTTAACACAACTACAATGGCAATGACAATGACAAAGACAACAACAACAACGACAATGTTGTTCTAATGTTGTTGTCAATGATGATGCTCTCTGACTAGCATGCAAATTGGCATAATGTCCGTGTTCCGCGTCCTGCTGTACAGTGTATACACGAGTGCACATGACTAGACTACTTCTACACTCAAAAAAAAAAATATTCTAAAATCGCCATAAAAATCTTTTTCAACCTACAACTTAGATCGACCTAAAAAAGTTCTATTTGTTCAATTTTTAAAGCGAATTTCGCTATTGCAAAAAATTGATACAATTTTAAATTATAGATAATTCTCAATTTATAAAAGTATTTCTCAATTTTAGGGCAATTCGAGATTTATGACAATTTTCTAAAATATCGAAAATAAATTTTCCGAGTGTACTAGTACATAATTTCGACTTATTTGGTTTATAATCATATCGGAATCGAATGACTTTCAGCTGGGTCACGTTATGCCAGTTTGTGTTAGTTCAAAGCAGTCTCATAACAATGGAACATAACAGAATGGAAGAGTACTCGTATTTGCTATATAGCATATATGTGTAGTATATACGCCATATATATATATATACATGTATATGGGGGCAGCAAATGTGTAAATGGTAGTGAATATGTATGTCGTACGTTGCTTAATCGCAATCGTATAGTGCAGACATACTCGTATATAGTGTGTGCTTGCTAGCTGCTATATGTATTTTATTTATCGGATAGGATGGCTCACACTGCACGCCAAATTAATTGTAGAAATTATACGTTTACAGAGTTCAACATGGTAGCTTGCAGGATAACGGACGCTCGTAACATTGCTGCCAATAATCATCATCATTTGCACAATCGCAGTACGGGCTCAATTTCCTCTGGTCAAGTGCCTTTAAAAAAGTGAGTATCCCCTGTCGCCAAATCAGCTCGAATTGTAGAATGTTCTGGGACATAATTCCCAATATGCGCACCGACAATTAAATTTATCTAAATTTCCCAACTGTCTCTTATGCCCATTCATCCGTCCACTCAAACACTTTGATTGGTATTCGTCATGCACCTACTACTACTTCTACTACTACTACTACTACTACTTCTACTGCTATCTCTAAACATAGCAATACTGAACATTATCGTGATTATGAAAGCGTTTTTATAGTTCCAGGTCCATCCTGTCATAATCAAAATCGTAAGCAAACTTTTCAATACTAAACAAATCAATTTTCTTTCGTTTTTTTCTATTATAATATCTTATTATTATGTAAATAATTTTTATGTCTAACATAAATGTGTTGAGTTAATAATATTATATTTATATATATTAAAAAAAAGAAAAGAATTGATGAACCAAAAATTTTGTTAAATTTTACCTCTGTTTCTTTCTGTTGTTCAGTCAATGTGAGTTTATATAAATTTCTTTAGTTTTAGATCAGTTTTTTAAAAAGGCTAAGCGTATTTTTGAAACAATATAGCTATATTTTCTATACTTTATTTTTAATTTTTTGGTTTTATTTTAACTTGTTTTCTTTCTGTTGTTCAGTTATTGCGTGTGCTTTATTTCTTCTGTTTTCTTCAATTATTCTGAAAATGCTTTAGCTTGGAACTAAATTAAAAATCCATACTTTTTTCGTGCACAGGTACAAACAAACCCGAATATCAAGTCTAACTGCCATACTTATCGCCATATTGCACTGGATTTGGCCACCCGATCGCTGCACCAACTGTCACTCCATCTACAGCTCCCCGAATCTGCCGGAAGACTGCGATGCCGACGGCAAGCGTCGTTCCGCCCAAGATGGCAATAAACTTGGCTACGATCCGACCCTTGAGAACAGCATTGATGTGGTGGACGGAGCGCTCTTCGAGCGTCGTAACAGCAACGTATCACAGAGATCCTCTAGCGATGATGGCGGTTTCCTCTCGCGTCGCAATTTCATCACAGCACGCGCCTCTTGGAGACGACCTCTGGTCGCTTCTTCCAGCCAGGTCAGCTTGCAGTCGGCCGCAGATTCGGCGAGGGGTTTTCTTCAGGGTCTGGGTGGTTTGCTCAAAATTGGCGGCGCTGTGAAGCAACAAAACTTTGATGAGGCTGTCACAGGTGCTCGTTATCAGAATGTATTGCGTCCGTACAGCTCAAATACGCACAACATCTATAGGAACTTGCAGCACAACACGACAGTTAATAATGGTCCTTTGCACATAAATACAATCAGCGGTGGTTTGGGACAGCAGCAGCTGTTATCACCGCAACTATACACGCCATCTCGTGTCTCTCGCATCTTCTCCAGCTCTCCGGCCAGCACGCCGGGACAACAGCATCAAGTGTTGTCCTACAGCAGCGCCGTCTATCCCAATCATCATCATACGCATTTTAGCGATCTCAGCACGGTTTATCCCAATTCGGCGGAGCGTTCATTGCCCACATCACATCTGAGTGGCACTGGGAATCTGAGTCGTTATCGTTATCACTCGCAGGAGCTGCCATCGTTGCGTCCCATTCAAGAGGAAACGCGTCAACGGCAACAACCTCAACAACAACAACAACAACATCCGCTGCATCCATTGGAGGATCACTTTGTGCCATTGCAGTTGCCTTCACCGCCATCTTGGAGGAATTACTATCAGACTCAGCTGCCTTATCACAGTTATCGACCGCGCACTCGTTGGTATCCTCGCCATTACTCTCGACTCTTCAGTCGCCAGCAGCACGAGCTGCTCTCTCCGCTGCCTGATCTTAATTTATCGCTGCGAGGCACTGCAAATGGCGCTCGAGTTGGCTTGGAGGCCTCACCCGAGTCGCGTTCCAGCTCAAGTGGATTTGGTTCGAAGAACACATCCAATCATCCGGGCAGCACCAGTGAATGGCGATTGTTACCACCATACAGACCGCCTCCATCACCGCCAAAGCACTCGGCATACTTTGGGGCAGCTTCGGGCAATCAGCAGGCACAAGCACAGACTTTGGTAACGGGTCAGTTGCAACAACAGCCATACCACTATTCCTATCTGCAGCCCAGTCCAACATCGCCCTACACCATGGCCCATTGGCTGGAAATGATCTCAAGACTGAACGCAGCCACGGACAGTAATCTGCCCAAGTCCTCCTGCCCAGTGGATGTGGGCAGCGTCGATGGCCACTATGAATTCGATCCGGCAACACCAACGCCCAGTGCCTCGACTCCCACTGGCATGGGACTGCTACGCGACGATCTCAATCTTCATATAGACACACACCATTATCCACATCCACATCCACATCCACATCAACATCTTCATCATCATCATCATCAGCAACAGGCAGCTTCATTACCCTATCATCATCACACTCTGGGGCCGCTGAGCGGCAGCTTGTTGCATGCCTCCTCTGCAGCCCGCAAATTGCGTAGCCTGCCACGGTATGACAACGTCGAGACGCGTCTCCAAGCCATGCGGCAAGAATTCTATGCATATCGAAAGCGTCAGGCGATGCAACGAGCCGGCGGTCCAGAAATCGAGAGCGTGTGCTGAAAGACCGCAGTGACCGCAATGTAAGCATATATCCAACTGCCGTATATACATGGATATTCATACAGAAAGCAGTACAGAAATCAGTACAGCATGGGAATGCGGCAGCAGTATTCGAGTGCAATCAAAGCCAACCGCAAATACCATATGATTAGATGATATCAATCGCTCTACAGGCACAACAATAACAGCACAGCGCTGGCCCAATGCATAGAACCAGTTAGATGTATGTGAAGCCCTTTAGGCCACCGCAATAACAATTAGTTGTGGTTTATTTACGCTAGAGGATAACTAAAAGTGCACCAACCAAGAAGATAATTTTTGTAAATATAATATAAAAAAAAAGATAATGCATTAATCGGTACACAATATAAGAAGGCACGCAAACAAAGTATAAGCATATTATTTAAAAATAAAAAATAAATTATTAAAAAAACTATAGCAATTATGAAAACATATTACTTACATAAACTTAAAATAACATGTAATTGATATTTGAAGCACAGTACGTGTATGCAAAATGATTATTATAATTTTTAAAATTATATATTAGATATATATTTAAAGAGTAGGCATTAAGATTGACACAGATTGATATGTTAAATATCAATTAAAAACAAATCCACAAACGTAAAAGTACATTATGTTACATTAACACTAACGTAAATTAATTATGAAATTAATTAAAACTCAGAATGCTATGCAAGATATAATGTTTAAGTCTTTAGTTGTTAAACTTGATAAACAACAAAAACGAAATGTTGAAATAAAAGCGATAAAAAATCTCAGTAAAACTAAATATAGACAAATTGTTTCAAATTAAATTTATTAAATGCAAATGCAAAAATGCTAAAAACCAAGTGAAATTATGAAATTAAATCAGTTAATCAGAATAATTACGTGAAATATAACTGCTGCATATACATACATATGTTTACTGTTGAGCTACACAAAACGCAGATAATTAACTCCAATGATATGTACATTTATTGAGAAACAACCCAATTACTTTTTCCAGTACCGAGTATAAGAAACTCATACTAACTAATACGCTCAACACAACAGCAAAAACATAAGAAAAACAAAACAAAAGGGAAATAAAGCAAAAGAAAACAAGACAATTGAGTAAGTCAGTTAAGAATTGCGTTAGTGCTAATTGACATTTATTAAACTTATAATACTAATTGAAACTAAAAATGAATACAAAAAAAATCAAAACAAATAGTAATGAAGACAGAAGCGAAAACGAAAACGAAAACGGAAACGGAAATAGAGAGCGTTACATTTTGGGCGGCTATGAATGGGGTTGATTTAAGTTGATCCCGATGTATAGTATTATTAAATTGAAGGTTTTAAGGGCAATCTATTATATCAGATTTAACAATATGCGATTTCAATACAATACAATATATATATTTATTGTGGCATAGCTGTTAGTCTTTGATCTTCTTCTCTATATCGTGTTCAGTCTGATCCGAAACCCAATTCTTTCAGTTATACTTATGATGGAGAAGTATGATAAATTTCAGTTTCAGTTATTAAGTATATATACTTGTTAATGATAAAACTTGTCTGAACATCAAATTGTACGGAATGGTTTGACACAACTTGACGCCAAAACACTGCCAGAGCGCGAGATGCATGAGGAAGACGATTACCGTGTGTATAACGTATGTAAATTACATCAAAAAAATATATAATATGATAATAATAATTATATACTCAATAATAAATACAAGTTTAAGCAAATCGTTGAGCAGCAAAATAAACAAAAAAAAAATTGAAAAAAACACTTAAACTAAATGCAAAAATCTTCAAAACTTGACACAAATGATCTCAATAAATTGTTTAGCGTTTTTTGTATCCCAGTTTCATTTCGAATCTTATTTAAAGTTTAAATGTCTGTGCCAAGCGCAGTACACAAGTATTTTACTATATTCCAGAAGATAACGAGTGTTATAAAGTTTCAGTGCAGTAGACGCTTCTCGAAATGGTTTCTCATTTGATCCAATAGAAATCGCAAGATATTTCAATGTGACTGCACAACATAATGCTGATGGAGCTCGATTAATTGTAAATGCTTACCGAGAATATTAAGGAAAGTTGATTTTTGTATTGAGTAGGACAAAACACACACACACACACACACAGATACACACACACACAACCACACATCTGACACATAATGTTAACTAGAACGCAATTAATTAATTAATTGAGCATTAACGAAAATCCAATTAAGCGATATATAAATTAATAAAACTTTAAAGAGAAACAAAAACTAAGAAAAATGGAATACCAGCAACCAATTACAGTATGCGTATTAATGTACTTATTAAATTTTAATTGAGAATTGAGAAATACATTGAAGATGAAGCAATGGAAGAAATAGTGCAACATAAATACATAAAAAAAAATAACACACACGTTAAGTGAAGGACTTTAAAAGCATATATAATTATATATATAAATAAATATATATATAGTATATACATACAATTATTTATATGAACATAAATTACTATAACTATTGAATTAAATGGCATGTACATTAAGTAAAAGGAATAAATTACAAATTAATTTACTCATAAGTAAATCTAACGCTTTAGTCTGCCACTTTGATTTTTGGACAAGGTGCGCCAGTCAACTTCAACATTTCGACTTCAAATAGAACAAGAAAAGATAGAACAAATTCAATCCAAAGCCCAAAAAAAAAACAAGCACAACTCTCAATATCAACAAATTAAATCTTTCACTTCTTCCTTCCTATCTTCCTATACTTCCATTTGCACCTTCTTCAAGACTTTCGCTTGATTTCCACAACTTTCCATTCCAACAATAAATGTTCCCCAGCATTTCAGTAAATATATATATAAAAAAAGAATAAAATTACGTACAACATAAATCAGTTTAGAACGAAATATATTGTAATTAACACAAGACACGATTATAAAATGAAATTAGCAAAATGAACAAAATTTTTAAACAAATAAAATTACAAAAAATAAAATAAAAATACAAAAAAAAACAAAAACAATTTGAAATTGATCAAATAAAGCAACCATCGAAATGGCTTTTTATTGGGCGCAACCAGCTGTAACCCCGTGACCCGGAAGCATAGACCTGCATATAATTGATACACTCGTCAATTAGACATCAACACTTTTCACACACACACACACACTCAAAAACGAGAACGATGAGTACTATGACTTGTATGAATAATTCGTTTAACCCATACGCCTGCGCAACGAATACCGTTGATTGTCCGACTGAGTAATTAAGCGAATAAAATTTAGAAAGATGCAGTGACAATAATAGATGTCTCCCAATTATTTAAGTGGATAAACGTCGATGAAAGTGAATTGTGAGCAAATTTCAAATTGCGAATTCCAACATAAGACTGAAGCTCCAGACACAGTCCCCAGCGATTTGTGGGCGTATGTCAAATGTCAAATTGAGTAAAGCTAAGAGATGAGTTTGTTTCGATGACATGTGAAAGTGGAGTGTGCTAAGGTCTCCACGATCAGATCAAACCGTGCTCGTCATCGTAGAATGCTCGGCATTGAGCGTCCAGCATATCATGCTCATAGAAGTAGGAGACAAGCGAGAAACTAGTAAAAAGAGAGCCCGACAGTGGGAGACCCTGTATATATTCCAAACAAAAATCAGGACTACGGCTTTCAAAACATGTAAGAAAACTGGATTCTAAAGAACTTCATCGATTTCAGTGCGTGAAGTAGCTCAAAAATAAATCTGATTCTTGAATTTGTTTCTGTAGCTCTTATAGTTTCTGCAATCTTGCTATACTTGCAGCCCAGTAAGACGGTAAGTATTTGGATTTGTATCAAATGTTCATGAATGATGTATTTTATTAGCCAAGAGAAGCAATATATTTGAACTCATCACATCATCACAGTGATAGAGGCTTTGTCGTATTTTATTTGGTGGAAGGATTTACTCCTTTGTCTGAATGTGTTAATATATATATACAGAATCACCGGTTGATGCTGATCAAAAGATCTTGTGTATGTAATACATTAACCAACCATTTGCCAAAGTCAATAGACCCATGGTGCTTTTAAGTACTGGGTTTAAATATAACTGGGTATTCTCTCATATATAGTTCTGCTCTAGACAAAATCATCGCTGATGAGCACGGAAAGCGTTCTGCCTCTTGATCGCATATTTTTTGAGGCATTTTTTAGTAACGATTCTGCAGTCGTCGTGTGCAGTTCAATTCACGAGAGCGCGACCTCCATTTCCATTGAACTCGGTCTCCGGTCTATTGCGCAAATTATACAAAGCGTGGATTATATTACGAGTACGAGTTGACATAGCTGACAGTCGTATTATAGCATTTTGTTTATTTAAAGAAAAGAATCGAGATTCTGAGTGCGCACAACTGACCTGGTTTTGTATTGCGATTTGATTTTTTGATTGAAGAAAACAATGCGTAAATACTACTAATAATATATAATATAAAAAAAAGGATCATGCATTCAAAAGCTAAGGCTTATGCTCCCTAAGTGTGAGTGAGAATAAGTGCAAAGTGCGTATAGCTCTAGTCTAGGGAACCCTTTTTTATATCCAACAAAATGCCAAAGTCACGCAAAACAACACACGAGAAACAGCATAAAGAAGAGCACGTAAATAACTGCCATGTTACGACAACTGCCAAAGTCATGTGGAGACAGGAAGGAAAGAGTATTGTGGCACAGCTGCTTTTGCTGATCACACTCTTAATGAACATATCCTGTGTGGCATGTGCGCGCGATCATCGTAAACAAACAAATCTGGAGGCCAAAGTCGGTTCGCATGTCGTCTTCAATTGTTATATAGATTTCCCATATGATTCCCCCATCCCATATGTTGTCCACTGGAGCAAAGATGTAAGTCAAGCGCATTAAATGCAAGCGGGCCAACATTACGCATTCGACACGTTGTCCCGCAACATTTATGTTTAGTTTTACTTTGATTTAAATCAATGCATTAAGAAATTTGAAACAATTAGCAAACTCAACACATAGCAGTGAATATGAAGAGAGAGTCTTTAGAATTGTCAACTGTTACGATCTGAACACTAACAAATCGGAATAATACTTTTGTAACTTAACGAAATACGTAGAATGCATAAGTAGTCAGTGATTTATTTTTTAAATAAATAACAATGACCTCTGCATATTAGTAAGTTTTTCTTTTTATCAAATCATCTAATTAGATTAAATTGATTCCTTTTTTAGGGTTTTATTCCCAGCCACCTTAAAACTAAGTTTATTGAGACAATTGAAGGTGTTGAAACATTTATTATTTACTGACTTGTCCTTAAAACGGCTATGAATGGGAATCAAGCCCAATTATTTTTCAAACTGAAAGTGGCAGGACGGCGACTCTTACCAATTTTATGTTTCAGTTTTTTTTTATCAGTGTACTAACATATTTATAAAATATACTTTTTGTGGTTCTCTGACACACGCCAGTTTACACACGCACCTTTAAATGAAATTTTCGAAATTATTAATTTATCAGGAAATATTTACGAGTGTACATATGAACATATATACATATGGATGTGTGTTTATATGCGTTGGTACGCGACTGACAGACGTGGGATGCCATGCGCTTGGTTAGCCTTAATTGCAGTTACTGCCACGGCTGCAGCAGCAACAGCAGCGGGGGCAGAAAGAGAGAGAGAGAGAACACGATGCAACTGTGCAACGGGGCTCTCACATTCATTAAAAGGGCTCCGGCCATATGGATTTTTATGTGGCAGGGAAGGGAAAGGGTTGCCTTGGTGAGCTTGGCTTGGCCCTGGCCACTAATTAAACCACATGCAGACGACTACCGCTTTTAGGGCGTGTCTGTGTGTTTTAAATTTCATTAAATGCGCTGCACTGCGCTGATTTCAATGTATCACAAACACTTTAAAATATTGCAAAGCCCGATAAGTGTGAATCTGAAGTGTGACATCAAAGAGGTTAAAATAAAAACAAATATAAAGAGATGGAGAGATGGAGAGATGGAGAGAAAAGGAAAAGAGTTCAAATCAATTTCAATTGAATTGAATCGAATTGAATGGCTGGCATTTTGTTGACAACTGTGAGTAATGCAATTAAATTCAATTGCAAATTCATTGCCGGAATTCGCCCAAACGCCCAACGCCCAACGTAAAGCGCTTACCGCCCACTCGGCGCACGTTTGTATTTAAATCAAGTAAATTACTATTCATCGCCAACACTCTCACACGCACATTGCTCCAAAAAATCACATTGAAATTCGCTAGGAATGGGGGAATGGGGATTGGGGAATGGGGCACTGACTGGGAATGTCTGCCATCTGGCTCGCCAATGTTTTTAACTATTTGGTTGGTTGCTTAATTTGCTGGCACTTCTGACATACACACGAATACACACACACACACACACAGAGTTCAGACTTTTTTTTCCGTCTGTCTACTGTCCATTTTATTGTATTGTATTAATGCATAAAAGTCCAGTCGGTCAACGGGTCATGATGTCATTTTGATAGATTCACTTTAATTGCGCATGAAAATATTTTCAGTGCTTTTACACGACACACATTGGCAAGTATCAGATTAACAGTGTTATTTGATCCAAATATTAGGACAAAACTTAATTAAATCAGGGACAGAAGAATAGACGATGATGATAATATAGCTGTGTCTGAGTTTTTGAATTTGGACACCCACTTTAAAGTCACTCTTTAGCATCCTTCAAATCAAAATATTTTATATATTTATGCAAATGCAAAACTCATGTGTGTGCGTGTGTGTGTGTGGGTGTGTGTGCAATCAAAAACTACTTTTCACGGCCGTCGCGAATTTTCGCACACGTTGCCTGGGCGAACGGTAAAAAAAATTACCGGATAAATCAAGTTACGTTTGTAATTTGTTAGATAATGTTGATAAATGTACGACAAGGCAGCAGATGGCAACGCCAGTTGACACACAGTTGGGTGTACTTGGGTGTACTTGGATTCCCTGTCTATCTGTCTGCCTGTCTGACTGTCACCCAGTCTGTCTGTCCGTCTGTCGTATGCTATAAGTTGACAAAAATGATGCAACGCATCGCATCAAGTGAAAAAAAAGAAATACATTTCTCACAGTCAGAAAACCAGCAGATGCTGACATTGATGCTCTTCTAGGCCACATACGGTTCGGTCAAAGCCGGAAAGCAGCACACAGACTTGTCATCTATGACTATTTGCCGATTTTAATTAAAGCAACACTCGACAAATAATGTCAATAGATCAACCAACACTTGTGGCACACAATTAAAAACTATCAAATTGCAACCAGTCTGACACTTTCTGCGGTCGTCAGCTATCAATAACCCAACACTCTCGTGGATGCAACCAAATCCCTAGCATGCGGTTAGTACCGATGTGGCCTATTATCAAAAAGGGAATTGCTGACGAGTTGGCCAACTGACGGCCAAGTGTGTAAATGAAACAAACATCACAAATAGTATCAGCTTTAAAAAACTTTTTTCCAATGCTTCCGAAACAAAAAAAAAGTAATGCAAAATAAATATCAAAACCCATCCCTACTGTGGAGTGAAGTATGAGTTTAAGAGACAGTCGAACTTCCATAGCTCGAATCACCATTATCCAAAGAAAAGGTTCAACTTAAAGAGATTTTTGAGTTTTGGAAGCAGAATTGTTTGCTCAGTAAACGATATTGCCACTTAATTTTGTGCGAGTTAGAGAAAATTCGAGTTTTAGAAGTTCGATTAACGGAAGTTCGACTGTATGTCATTACTTTATTTTAATTACCCCCTCTCAACTTGTTTTAAATCGTACTTTTTAAATGTTACCTGATATATCTTTGTTATAACTCATTATATTTGACCAAAATATACAACTAAACCATCACTTTGAGTTTGTTAATTGTCAAGGTAATTACCTAAAAGAATGGAGACCGCAGCTTAGTGAAGCAGAATCTTAATCATTTAAATTACATGCTGATTTTTTCGAGTACATATTTGCATAGCGTTGTACAAACTGATTCTGTTTGCACTAACGCAATTAATTTCCAACTGTCTATGAAAGTATTATATCCATGAAATATGCTTAATAAATATTGACATATCTATTCAACATTAATTAAAACAATAATAGTTTAGCAAACATTACACGAATGATTCCAATAAAACTAATAAACATTTAAATAAAATAATATGGTAATTGGAAGAGAACTTCAAAAAAAAAAAAAAGGTGTGATAAAACCATTGTGTTGTAAAATCATTTGCAATAGATTTTCCACAAATCGAGAGTAAAAATAATACCTTAATAATATTATACAAATTAAACAAAGTGCTGAATAATGAAAAATCTAACAAAAAAAGTTAGAACAGCGTATATGTTGTAAAAATATTTGCCGATGGCAATTTATATAATTAAAATAAAATATCACAATAAATTCAATAAAACTATATTTACATTAAAAATTTAATTAAATTCTCTATAAATGAGTGCTCTTAAAATGTGAAAAGATATTAATAATATTTGATAGTGTTTGTGCTAAAGTCATTATAAAATGAGATGCATGTTTAAGCGAAGCATTAAATAATACCTTCCAATAAATCCAAAATATTTATAATGTAAATAAAAAAAGAAAAAAGGGCGGAGAAATAAATACTATATAAAAATAGAGTAAAAACTGAATTTTTGTAGTGAAGCGATTATAAAAGGCTTTCCACAAATGAAAAGCAGACCCAATCGAGCGGATAAATAATAACAAAACATGTATTCAGCATGTCAATCGGTTCAGTGTTGACGAAGTTGTGGCATTTCAGCTCCACGTGAGCTCATTTTAATTTGTCAACAATGTTGCGACATGAGGAGCGACACAAAACACGGTCAGTCAACGTCCTCGATTCTATTGCCATTGCTCGAGGAGCTCCCTTTCACGGCCATCAACAGCGACATCGACTGTGTGTGCACATCACAGCGGGTGTTTGCGCAAAATATATTGGGCGTATAGATACCCAGAGAACCAACTTTGTGGGCATTGTCTGTGCCTACACACATACACACACGCACACCCACACACACCTACGCACACGCATGCATAAAGATGTGTGGCGTTTAACTGTTACATTGCCAGGGCTGACGGGGCGTATAATTATTTACTGCATTTGTGTGTTTCCCGAGTCTACCAAATGGGCTTGACTTATGCATGATTTATCGCTAAACGAGAATACAAATTGTAATTATCAAATCCAAATCGTAGCCTAATTTATTTATTTTACGCATATTAAGTATACGCAGCCTTAACTCTCAATTAGGAACATATTTATAAATATTAAACAAATTAAAGTTTATTCTTTTTCCAGTAAACCCCATTAAAATTGCAAGAACCTTAAATTTTCCATTTCATTCTGATTATTATTGCTTTCAAGTTTGATTTCTTTTAACTCAATACTCTTATTTTCGATTTGATATGCGACAGAATAAAAAGATTTTCACATGGTACGAGAACGAAACATCGACAAACGAGCTCTTCAATGGACGCCTGCATCTCGTCAGTCATCATCCGGATTATGGCAAAGCATCGGCCAATCTGACATCAATACGTGAGTCTGATCAGGGCTGGTACCACTGCCAGATCATCTTCCCGAATCGCACACCAAGTGTACGCAACAATGGCACCAGTTACCATCTGGCGGTTCAGGGTGGTTCCCTTATCAAAATACCGCCCATTAACCAAACCATTATGGAAGGCCAAACGGCATTCTTTCATTGCGTGATGAAGTATCCTGACAACTCGCAGGCTTCCTGGTACAAGGATGGTGTGCTGCTGCAGGAGGTACAGGATCTGGTAAGGCGCTCATTCATGGGTCCCGACGGCAGCCTCAGCATCGATCCTACCATGATGAGCGATCTGGGCGAATACGAGTGCAAGGTGCGGAACAACGAAGGTGAACTGCAAACCGCCAAGGCCTTTCTCAATATACAATGTGAGTAAAGGTTAACTCCATGGCCATAATCAAAGCGTCAGAAACGATTTGTAAAAAATCATCCGCACACAAAACAAAAGCACCTGTAGTTAGGAAATATAAACTAAAGCACAACAATTATTCAAAAATCGAATTTAGAATAAAGAAATTTTATAATTAAATATTTTTAGTATTTTTGGCACAATTTCAACGAAAAAATCTTTTTAAAAAAACTATTAATTATGAAAACAAATTGAGATTCAATAAAGAATTTCCTACTACTGTTATTTGTTATTCGAGTTCCAAGATACTTTAAAATGACCCACAACTTTTTTTCGTCCGATTTATAATGCACTTCTCTATGCCTTAAAATTCTCTATTTTAGGAAAAACAATAATAATGTTCTTTACTTTGTATTCAAAAGAACTCAAATAATAGAATACAAAACTGGGTATTTAAAATGCTACCACTTTAGATAACGATTCTCTCCTTAGATAAGGCCAAGGTTATTTATGCACCGCCGGAAGTTTACCTGCCCTATGGCCAACCGGCTGTGCTCGACTGCCATTTCCGGTCAAATCCGCCATTGAAGAACCTGCGATGGGAGAAAGATGGTCTCTTGTTTGACTCGTACAATGTGCCCGGCGTGTTTTACAAGATGAACGGCAGCCTCTTCTTCTCCAAGGTGAATGAGAACTATGCGGGCAGCTATACGTGCACACCCTACAATGACCTCGGCACAGACGGGCCCTCACCTATCATTAGCGTAATTGTACTGCGCCCACCTATATTCAGTGTTACCCCGAAGGCGATTTACATACAGAAACTGGGCGAGACGGCAGAATTGCCATGTGAAGCCATTGACCGGGACGGAAACAATCGACCGTCCATTGTATGGAGTCGGGTAAGTCCGAGTCACATTGTTGTAGACCCATATCCCTAGCCCCTGGCCCTTAAATGCATTCCCTGGCCAAAATGCCAGATGGCCCAGAGCCTACCTTGTTGCAAAACGCTTGATTGCATTTTGAAATATTCATGTGTGTGTGCAGCTTCACCTGCCCCAATGTGAAGCATTTTTGCGTCGATTCGGATTCTGATTTAACTAATTTATACTGCAGAAAGATGGCCAGTCCCTGCCATTGGAGCGGCACAGTTTTAGCGGCGGCAATTTGACCATCTCGAACCTAATTGAAACGGACCGCGGCATGTATGAATGCTCGGCAACCAATGAAGCGGCAACGATAACCGCCGAAGCTGAATTAATGATTGAGAACGTTTCCCCTCGTCCGCCCTACAATCTCACGGCGAACAGTACAGAGACCTGCATCACAATACGTTGGCAACCAGGTGAGAAAAATCAACCTACTCGAAAATTGATAGAAAGAGCAAAGGTGAATAATAAAAAAAAGAAAATATATATATATATATATATATATATATATAAAATATAAGAAATAAAAATAAAATCAAAAGACAAAAAATAAATATATATTATTATAATATTATAGGCTACATTAGGCCCAATCTTGAGTATACCGTGTGGTATCGTCTCAGCGATATATATAAATATATATTATTATAATATTATAGGCTACATTAGGCCCAATCTTGAGTATACCGTGTGGTATCGTCTCAGCGATGCTCCCGAATGGCGAACTCTTCGTGTGCTGGACAAGACTATAATGGAGGCCACAGTGCAGCATCTGCTGCCTGGACGGGAGTATGAGTTCATGGTGCTCAGTCAGGATAAATATGGAGATGGCATGTTTAGCAAGCAGTTTCGATTCCAAACACAAGGTAATAATCTTATATTATATGAAAATTAGTATCAATATTATTTACAATATATTAATATTAAATAAATTATTTAATACTCTTTTAGCATCACCACTGCGAGGAGAAGACTTTGATGCACAACATTTGCCACATCAACAAAATCAAGCACCCAACAGCGGAACTTTAGGTGCACCGTGGAATCTGAGCATTGTAAATAATCCTCAAGGCTGGTTCTTACACTGGGAACATCCGACGCAAGGACTAGAGTCACTGCGCCTTTATACGGTTCGCTGGTGGAAGGAGCCTGAACATTTTCTCATCGGCACCGCCGAAACCTTTGACAATTTCTATCAGCTGCGACACCTAAAGGAAGATGCCACCTTTAAAATTCAGGTGCTTGCCGTTGGCTCTGATTCAAATCAAGTGGCCAGTCCCGAGCTGATACTCGATGTGCCCTCACAACGGAAAACACGGGCTTTAATTATCGGTAGCTCTGTTGCCGTCATCTTTCTACTGTGCGCACTCTGCGCTTTTTTATACGTGAAACGTAGTTGCCTCCGGCATTTGTTTGCCCGGGGCAACGAAGGCACCAGCGGAGACGAGGACACCGCTGAGAGCGGCGATTGCGACAGTGATCAAGAGCGAGACAGCGGCAAGATTCGAGCATCTTCCTGAATTCTACAGATCAGATGGAGCTTCGAGGTGACCGATGAATTTGCACAGCAAGATTGTTCAGTGAACGTTTCTTTAGCGCCAGACTACGGACGAGGGATTCCATAAATTCCAAGATTCAGCAACTAATTTATCTTAATTCATTTGGGAATATATAATTTATTATAATTTTTTGAAAATAAAACTTTAATTTAATATTATAAATACGTTTCTTTCGTAATAGTTAAGTAGCATTCAACCATTTGAATTAACACTTTAAATAGCCCGCCTTATGGGCAGCACTTCACTAGAAAAGCTTTCTATGTATACTCGAATTATTTCAGCATTTTCTTCATCAAAGTTAAATTACGCTTGAATTTATATTATTTTTAAATTGCCCGCCTTATGGGCAGCACTTGACAAGCAAAGCTTTTAGAGTGTACACGTGTTGTCTCTTTCACACACAACTAGCGTAAGCTGAAAAGAGTGTGAAAGAGAGACACATTCTGAGCCAAAGCCAAAGCTCTAACCGTTTCAATCAAACAAGATAAACGGCTTTTTAAATTCATTAAAACATGAATATATAACTATTAGAGTTATTTAAAAATAATAATAGCCAAAATAAGAAATGATAATAGCTAGAATGTTGATAATTTCATAGTGTTTAATATGATTATAGTCCGGGAAATTAATAGAGTGAAATAATACTCGTTCAAAAGGAATTGCACAAGCAGTATTCTTTGTAAATAAAGTAATTTAAAAGTCTAAGGTCGAAAAGTCGGTGAGGGAGAATTAAAATGGATGTATTTAAGACGCGTTTGAGTCCAGTTGTTGCACTGAAAACGAAATGGGCGAGCAATTTAATGATGATTGTATTTCTTGTAAATAAAATTATTAATAAGTCTAAAGTCAGTGAACTTAATCGAGTGTAGTTAGTACACGTCTAAGCCCAGTTGTTGCACTGAAAACGGAAAGCACGAGCACTTTTATATTGATTGCAGCCATAAAGATAGACGTTTTCAGATCACGACACAACGTGAGTTGCGTGACGACAAGTGCAGAGCGAAGGGTGGTGTGATGGGTGATGGGGGTGGGCATAAATAAAGGGGTAAGTTGGTAAAAAAGAAAAAACACCTGAATGCACCGGGAAAACGTCTGTTCGCCTGAGTCGGCTTAATTGCTCTGTCGAACAAATACAATGCACTTAAAAGGCATTTCGGATGCATCCACGAACCACGACAGGTTCAATTGATTTAACCCACACCGCCAAATGTTTTGCACTCGCAAAGCTTTGATGCAGTTGCTCGTCGTCGGTCTCGCAGCTCATCGCCCATCAAGTGCCAGAAAATGTGCAGCTCTGACCCAAATTGTCTCCAAATTGCACCCAAAAGCCATTATCAGTGGAGGTGCATGGAATGGACACTTATTCGTAAGTAGCACGACATCCAATATCATTGTATTGAAATAAATAATTCTGTTCAGGAAGTGACAACAGAGACAGAGCTAATGACACATCAATATCCAACAATATTCCTCCCTGATCAGCTATCAAATTTTATTCCGCTTTTGATCAAATGAAATCTATGCTCAATCATGCATACATTATTTTGGACGGCAGTTTACGCTAGTGACGAAAACAGATCCCAAGAGCACAAACGCAATGAATATGTAAGTAAATATACAGTAAGTCAAGTAATAATTTTGACAACGAACATATATTTTATATATTGTAAAAACAAACTTTTCCTATTTTCTTTTACCTCAGAATCAATTTTAAAGTGTTGTTTTTTTTCTAATTATGATTTAAGGAGTTTATTAAAAGTGAAAACTTGAGATTTAAAATTTTTAATTTTCGATAATCCTAAGAAGGGACCCTTAGTATAGAAATCAATAGATATCTTAAATTTAAATACTAAAAAACAAAACAGCAGATGTGTAAGGTTTTTCTCTGTCAAAATATTTACCTAACTAACTGTATGTAAATTTGCTTCCGCTCTCTTGCAAAATGCTTTGGAAAACATCGACAATTGACTGCTGATATGTAAGCAGAGCTCAAGTTCGTTTAGCTAACAGTCATGTACATATGAGTATGTGCACTTTCAAAACAACGATTAATCGTTTGAATAGAATGGGGTCAATGTTAGAATCCACATGGCACACAGATAGGTCAGAGTTTGAATAAGATATTTTCATAGAAATACATAAATATGTATGTGAATGTATGAGTGTGATCGTGAGTGTACTCACTTGTATTGCTCATACGGTACTCAGTCGCAAATCACAATTGTGTTTTGTTTTTATTATTTATTTTTTTATTCAGGCCATTCGACATTTGCTTTGTTTGCCATCCCGACTCGGGTACAAAGCCAACGTATAGTTCAAAGTTCAGTTTGAAACGACAGACCCGAGGGGGCATTATTAAAGTGCCTTAGTTAACGTGAACAGTTAATTGTGCTAAGTACTGAGTAATGAAATTAGATAAGTTTATTATCTCATTTAAAGAGGCACCAAATTCCAAAGGCTAACAAAGAAATCTGAATATCGAGTGCAGTTGCACTCATTGTTATTATTGTTGCATTGGGCATCGGGTCCGATTATTTTGTGTTTACGATCAGCTGTTTACAGTCAGCTGAAGCAGTACTCACACACACATTCACACACCTGGAAATAGATGACACATGCGCAGAAAAGAGCTTGCCACACACACACACTAATACTCGCACAGTCGTGTAGCAGATAAGGGGAGAGACCGTAAACTGTGTGTGTGGCAACTTTGAGAATCATCCAAACAAAGCAACTAGGAGCAGGGAAGTGAGCGGGAGTGGGAGAGGGAGAGGGACCCTTCTCTCTGCCTAATGCCATTCACGAAACAACAAAGTGGCGTCGTTTCTTGTACACACACACACACACACATATATATAAATGCATACATATATAAATAACGTAGTCAAGGTGCTCGACTAATGGATACCTAAGATCCATAATATGGATTCCATATATTTGATAAAATTTAAACAACAACAAAATAGGTAAATAATTAAAAATAAGAAAAAATAAAAACACTTTTCACAATCTATAAATATATATTTAAAATAAAATTAGTAAATAATTAAAACAAAAGCGACAAAAACATTTTTGATCACAATTTATAAATGAAGTATTCGTTTAAGTTTTCTTTTTAGCCAACAATATATAAAAAATTGTAATTTTTGATTGACGCAGCTAAAGCAATTTAACTAGTCCCTTCATTTTATTAATGTAATAATAATATCTCAATTTTCTTTCCGATCGATATTAATTTTTCAGCAAAAGTCTGCACAAGTTTATTATCTTAAAATTGCTTCTCTGATTAGATATTTTCGAGTTCAATTAATAACATAGAATTATTGTAGTAACCCTTACAGAATCTAAGATCTAACTATTTATATGAACAGTCAAAGATAGTCACAAACCACATAGCCTATAAGAATTTTCGATACTGGGCTTAACAGCTCCCACACGGTCTCACACACACACGCACCCATACATGCAGAGAAGAACAAAGCGAGAGCAGCAGAGAGCATAAGCTGTTGACTGAGAGAGAGATATACTACAGATTGAGTGAGAGAGAGAGAGAGAAAGAGAGAGAAACAAAAACATCGCGTAGCTTAGCAGCAGCATTAAATGTGCTCGCAGTTTCAGTTGTTTTTCGTTCGCGCTGCGCTCAAGTCTCCCGTCTTTGGGGAAAAACTCGTCGCGCGACCCGCCAAAGAAAAAACACGTTTAATTCTTTTTTTCCGTTGTTCTTGAGGTATCTTAAATTAGCCCAAAAAGACAACAGCCAGCTATAAAGCTCTCAATTTTGCTGGAGAAACAGTCGCTGCTGTGCTCAGCTGTTTTCTTTACCAATACCCGTTTTGTTTAATAATATAAAACAATTACGTATTAAAAAATAGTGTGAAAGAGAGGTGAATAGAGATAGACAACAATAAGACGAAAATTTATGTGAAATATTCGGCTATATAAATGGGCCTAAAATAAAGCAAAAGCCACTAGCAACAACACGTTCATCTCTAGCCAAACAGATACGTATCTTGTATCTTTTTCGAGAACGACCACAGCAAAAATAAAAGAAACTATTAAAAAAGAAAATAAGAACAAGTTTTACGCGCTGGCAACTCTTGGATTTCATTTTATGGAATTACGGTGAGCAGCTATAAACAGAAATAATAATGGAAATAATAGTGCTGAGTACACGAGAAATAAAATTAAATTGCGTCGTCCCTTGTGCTCTGTGCTTCTCTCCGCGTGGTGGTTGATGCACGCATTTTTCAACCCCCCCGGGATAAACAAAAAAAAAATAGAATTATAATGCAGCAGCCGAAATGCAGCAGCACCAACTGATTGATGGGTTTTTAGCTATCCATATCATTCCCATATCTAAGCCCCAATAGCGTTCAAATGTGTAAATATTATCAGTATTGTTTGCCTGCGTTTGCTCACATAATATTCACTCACATAGTATGAGTATTCATACTTGTATCCGTACTCGTAATAGAGCTGCCATAGAAACAGCATGCCTATTTTAATTTAAACAAAAAAAAATGTATCTTTAAATGCCTTCCCATTTGTATCTATTGAGCGCGCGTGCGTTCTGTTTAATCTCTCTGTCGCTCTCCCGCTGCGGACGTCTCTCTTTCGCTCGCTCGCGTTCTCTCTCACTATCATTCTGACCAGAATTGGCAAAATATTTTCAATTAATTGTTTACAGTCACAATTTGTTTATGTATATTACGCCAAATATAAATAAATCTGAAATCAAAAAATCTTTGGCGAACTCTTAGAACACATTTATTTGTGGCTCGCAAAAGGTCAGAGATTTGATAATGATGATAACACGCTCCTGCGCCCTGAATGTACCACTAACCCACTTTTAAAGATATTAAGGTAGGACCACGACCAAAGCTAGGTTCCATTCATATGTAAATGATTTGTCTGGCGCCAGGAGCAATCTTTGTCACCGTCACTGCCGTCAATATCGACAGCATGATTAGACAACAGGCAGCTGTGTTGATAAGCCGATAAGTCGGCCAACATAAAACACTTGACGGGCCAAAAAGAGATTAGCAACAAATACAAAGAGAATTTGCAGTTTATTGGTCTTTTACACATCATCGATTAGCAGGAAGAGAAACACAGTCAATTGATTACTCTTATCAGATTCTTTGCTAATCGCCGAGGCAAACAAATCTGTAATAAATTTATATATAGTGTATATAGAGGCACTATTTAGACTGACTATTCGCTGAGTTGCGAATCGCTTCCACACAGCTGCAATCTTATCAGAGAGCCACCTGCGAAAGCATCTAGTCCTCATTCCGATGCATTGAGTGCAGCTAAACTCAGAACTTTCCCCCAAACACGTGTGGACATCTCATCGTAGAAACTGTTTTTCATAGTTTTCCATTTGCAGATTAAGCAATATTCTTGCTGTACTCGTTGCATGTAGGGAAATAACAGTAAATTTGCTAATTTGCTGATAACTCATAGAATATTTAAAATCGACGACATTGAAAATTGTCGTATTCATCAATTTATCAGCGTTTATTCTGGCATTGAATGAAAACTATTGAGTGATTTATATGAATGTATCGATGAGACGTTGTGGCAATCATGAATAAAGATAGACATACAGATAGAAACAATTTAATGTATCTACTGGAGTTAAAAATGTATAGATACATTATATATATACTTAAATTAATTTACTGATATATTAATATTAATTTACGGCTATGTTATTGTCAAGGACTTGACTAAAGTTTTCTTGTTTGTTTATATCCGAGAATAGTATTGCATTTACCGAATCACATTTTTTGTATGATTTAAAATGAAGAGAATGTTGCTTTAATATAAGCAAATAAACGTTTACATCGTCATCTAAACAAATTTTTTTCTTGCAGCTGCTTGGAATAAAGAGGAGAACAGGAACCTGCATAATTCATTGACTTCCAACTACGTAAGAAACAAATATGCCAAGCAATTGTGAAAACGATAAACAATGAATAATTCAATGTACACGTAAATGTACGAGAACCTTACGCAGAAATTCATATGTAAATAGAGAGAAAGCCAAATAAAAAACAAAAAACTAAAGCAAAAACTCTTATGGGAGAATATCCAAGCACTAAATGACTGACACATCCTAATGCCAATTGCAATTGAATAAACTGAATACAGACA
Source organism: Drosophila phalerata (assembly GCA_951394115.2). Taxonomy (NCBI): domain Eukaryota; kingdom Metazoa; phylum Arthropoda; class Insecta; order Diptera; family Drosophilidae; genus Drosophila; species Drosophila phalerata. Next base: position 24,745,133 of record OX596008.2, on the reverse strand, counting down.
TTCACAGTGATTCACAGACTTTCGAGTTGTATGCCATGGATGAGTTGCATGCGTCAAATGTGCCACTTGTGGACAAGGAAAATGGATCCAGCGCCGTCATACTGCCTGCCAAGTCATCATCCACATCCACATCAACATCCACGTCAACATCAACTGCAGCAGCTCTCAATGCAGTTCTCTACAAGAGCTGTAATAATAGCACAACAATAGGAGAAACGAAACCAACAACAGCAACAGGAGTTACACCAAGAGAGGAAGGATCAGGTGCAGGAACAGGGAATTCAAAGCCTGAGCCAGTTCCATTATTAAATCAGCTCCAGGCACTGCCCCTCCAGAAGTCCAACGACCTAAAGCAAAGCAATGCTAACTATGGGTGAGTACAATTCAACAGGCGATTTCATCATATAAATTAGAACGACAGTTAATAGGATTATCATAGATTATGATTGTGTTGGGAATGAACCTGAGAATGGGAACAGAATTGTATATTCAAGAAAAGGCGCCAAATAAGCGTCCCATATTAGTGAACTTATTTTCATGTTGACCCAAAAGAACCCATACAAGAATGTCCACAAATAATACTTACAATACCAAAATTTGAAAGTTATAATTAAAAAAAAAAAGAAAAATCAGGTAAACTTTTCCCTATATGAATAATATATATCCATAATATATAATTTAAAAAAAAAATGATTTCTTCTTCATCTTTACTTTGCTTCCTTTAAAATTAGCATTCGCCTTTCTTCTTTCTATTCAAATTCTTATAAAAATACACAATTTTCGTAAGAGCTACCTTGATTAGGACTCCATTGGAAATAGAAATGGACACGGAAAGCGAAATTAAATACAGTCAAGGATAAGCGCCAGATAAGCGTCCTATATTTGTGAGCTTCATTTCATTTTGACCCAAATAGTCGCTTAAAAGTGGGAAGTTCATGTAGGAAACTTTTGTCATTTAGTCGTATTTTCTATTTAAAGTATCTGGTTAATCAGCCAAATCACGCCAGGACACTTTAACGCTCACTTTGTTCAGTTGCTTCATAAATCAAAAGAACATAGGCAAAATGGGTGTGTTATGAATAGCTAATTGAACTAGGCCAATATTAACTAGGGCAGTCTGCCAGAATGTCATCTTTGGCTAATTTTCAACATTCCAGCGATGCGGACAATACACGCAAAAGGTGCGCCTTCTAAGGAAAAAAATCGATAGACAACACATGCAACAAATGTAGCTTGGCTCCAGGCATCAACCTCCTTGAGTCGAGCTCTCTTGTTTTAAGGAGCAGCACAAATCGCGTGAGAAATGTGCAAGCGTCGTCTTTAAATACAAATCTTTTCATACTTACATATTTTAGTATTCCCAGTTTAATTTGCTAAAATTAAATACAGTGAATTGCATTTTATGTTTAAGTATCACAATGATTTATCAACTATAATTTCTCGGGGATGGGGTAGATACTTGCACTGACAGACAGACAGACTGTCTGTTCAATCTAATCAGCTTAATGTCCTTTAGCTCATGCAATGTGTTAAAAGGTGACTTAAATGGTTTTTCTAGTGGTTTGTAGAGATCCGTAAGCCACACACAAGGAAACTTTTACCTCCATTATGTTATCAGCTGTTCGACCTTGGACAGAAGAGACTGCCCAGAGCACCGTAATTAAAATGCTAATAGAAAATCGAATAGAACAGTGAAACACCCACGCTCAAATCAATGTCACACCGTTGACGCCCCTCAATGTGTGTAATTAAAATGGTCGATGCAACAACTGAATAGCTGGACTTTTCCGTAATATCTTAAAGTCCTCCGGCCAAGCACACTCATAGAAATAGCATTTTAAATGCCATCCATACATTCTTCTTCCCCACTCAAAAAATTTCTGTATTCTGATTCGTTATTGTCGGCACTGTCATAAATAATACACACGCACACACACACGTATTCCCATTGAATGGGCCAACATGTCGTATGAGCAACGCCAAGAACTGCCGACTAACAGTGAAATAAATATGTAACACTGAATAAAACAGCACAAGGCGAAAAGAGCGAAAAGTCCATTGTCAGAAACAATAGAAAAAGTGAAGCGGATAAAGGAAAAACACCCCACTCTTATACTCTTTTCAAAAGTCAATACCATATGTACGGCATTAGGAAATAGTCTTAACTTAAAGGACTTTGCGACAGTCACAATACTCTTGTGAATTTGAAAGGGTATTTGAACTTTTAGACAAGACACGTTGTTAATACACTGAGCAACGAATCAACTACTTCGTACTTGGATTTTTCAAACTTCATTTCTTGTTAATATAAAGATTACTTAAATCGAGAAAACTTTTTTTTCTAAAGTAGGATTTCTGAAGTTAAAAATTTCAGTATTTTACAATCAAGTACCATTTGAGAACTTCTGTACGTAATTCTGGTGAATCTAGGTTCCGTTAAACTAGCCAAGTAAATCTAGAGTTTTAATTGATCAAGACTCCTTTTACGTACACCAAGATTGATTGTAATTTTTTATACATGATTTTTTACGAATCGCAAATACTTAATGTCTGGTGATTTTTAGTGTGGACTTTTTCTCTCTGTGTATAGGCGGCTTCTCGTGGCAACGACGAAGCCGCGGGCTGGGAAAAATCGAACAAGCCGACAAGTTGTCCAAACTTTAGTGTAGTCAGTTTCAGTTTTAGTTTCAGTTGAGTTGAGTTGAATTCAGTTCAGTTCTCTGCGGGCATACGGTCATATTGCGTTGGTGTTTTATATATTCTTTTCAATATTCAGTTTCTTTACGGTGCTTCGATTTGTCTTCAAATATTTATGTGCATATTAGAAGCATGAGAAATTTATATATATTTAAGCGGCTCGCGATGTTGACGCACTTCGGCTTTTAAAGTCGGCAACTTTTCGTGCAAAACGTGCTACGATTACGATTATGCAATTCTAAATTGCGATGACACGGAGAAAGCAACGGTTCAATGCGGGGCCATAAACTCAAGGAAAAAAAAAAAACAAGATACATATAAATAAGAAATATAAAAACCTGACAGACTGTTGGGCGTCGCAGTTGCTAAGTTGCTAATTCCTGTCAGCTTGTGAATCCTCCAAGGGATAAAAGTCAGACACGTTGACCTTTTCCCACACTTCGAGGTCAACTCGTCAATCGAGGAACAAGGTGCAATCGTTCACTCTCCTATTCCCGACTGAATAAACTAATATTAGATAATACTCGTTCTTAGATACTTGTTTATTAACTACGCAGTCTTGTAGCTTTCTTGGTACACGTAGGTTTAACCCCACAATGCTAACTTCATAGGATTTTTCATAGTTAAGTAATTTGAACCTGAAATTTGATAACTGACATAAGAATACGAAAACTAGGAAGCATGTGATATTGAAATAGGAAATAATATAATATATATTAAAATTATGGTAAGCAAATTGGGAAACTTTTAATTTTTTGGATATGTGCTCAAGATACTTTTAGAAAAGAAACAGTAGAAGATCATAACATTTTGTAGTTTAATCTATAACTATTAATTTGAACTTAATTTTTTTTTAATTCTCACAGAAATGATCGGAAATCCTATGAGTTACCACTGCGCAGTCTTTGTGCTTTCTTGGCATAGGTTTAACCCCATCGTGCTATCATGATTCAATGAACTCAACAAAGATATCGGTTTTCGTTGTTTACGTTATCTTTCATTTTATTTGGGGGATTTGCAAAACCACAAACAATTGTCTCCCAAGCTGGAACCGTCCTCTTAATTGAAAAACAACAATGTTTCTAAGTACGACAGTCCCCAGTTATGCCAACAACAAACTCATACGCGTATCTATATGAGTAACAATGAATATGACTTTCGGTTAGATTAGCAAAATCAGCTCAGTTACCCAGCTATGCGCAATAAAATGCTTAATTGTCGCTAAGCCCAGATGATCTAATGCTTTTTTGCACCAGCTGATATTTCCGGTTAGCCTTAATCAGTGCTAATAACAACAATGTAACCAAGTCTGACCCAGCTAGCCAAAGTTCAAGTAATATAGAACCACGAGCAGCTTGAAGTCTTCAAGCAGTAGCAGCTGTTTTATTAGCCGCTAATCAATCAATATAATAATAGTATAATGGCAGTTTAAATTGGCAGCAGCAGAACATGGCAACAATTATAGGGTAAAAAGATTGATAAGCACTTATCGCACCCACTGTTCCCATTAAATAAGTAATGTAGGTTATAAATAAACATAATTTTTAATTTATTTATATTAAAAATAATATCTCAAATTGTTTTATCAGAAACACAGACTGAGTATCTGCTAGTCGAGCACTCCCCACTGCTGGCTAGTTAATTTATTTATTGTCCATAAGTAGTTAATTGATCAGAAAATAATAAATTATTCTTCTTAAATCTAGTTTTTAAAAACAAACTGTTTTCCAAATTAAATTTTAGTATCTCAGAGTTTAGAACTTATTCTAAGAGATGCAATATTAACTCTGAAGTTGTTCATTTAAAACAAAAAAAAAATGAATTCATCCAATTCCAGAAAACTTCAGTAGGCGTATTGGTCGAGGGTTAACCAAATTCATAAATTACTTTATTAAACTTTATTAAACTCACATCCCTAACTTGCGATCATGTCTGTTCTTCAATATCCTACTCTTATCTATAATAAATACTAAGTATTTTTTAGTAGAACAGTCTCGACTACTTGCTCATTGTTTGCTTGCTTTATTGCTGGTTGGCTAATTTGCTGTAATCCACCAACTGAGCAGATACAAAAAAAAAAGAGCACTCGATTCACTCCTGACCCACACAAAGAAAGAATTTCCAATGGTCTCTCTTTCTTTGGACATTTTGCTGTGTGCATTTTGCAAGACGACGGACAAAACACAAAGTGTTGCTGTAATGTTGTTGCTGTTGTTGTTGCTCGACAAGTTCGCTTGAGGCTTCGTTGGGTTCGTTAACATTAACATGCACTGAACGAAGCCAAGGGGCTACTGAGTGCAAAGCGAGTACATGCGCACTTAAAATGTACCCAGTTGGGTGCACGCGCACCGAGAAATTCGCGGGAAACGATTCACGATAGACAGACGGGTCTTACAATGCGGGCCAGCAGATGGCAATCACTCTGTTTCTGTTTCTGTTTCTGTTTCTCTTTCTGGTTCTCGATGTTAAATACTAGGAAAGTCAAGGGGTATTACGGGGAAGGGAGTTACGAGTACTCATAGTCGTACTCGTACTCGTTTTTATCGTATCAAAAGCTAGCGACTCCGCAAAACTAAAAGCAAACTGCAAAATTATAAACACAAATGAGTCAATGACGTTGACGTCGTGTCGTTTGTTTGGATAACAAAATCGAATTTTATTTTTTGTTTTGTTTTGTTTTGTTATTGGTATTGGTACTGGTATTGGTAAGAGTCGGATAGACAACAGCTGACTTGACGGACGTCGCTCTCAGTTGTAAACAAACCGTTCATAGCCACGATCTCTGCCAATTTTATATCATTATTTCCAGCGTTGTTTGCCAGTAATTTGCGATTGCGTATTCGGAAAATTGTTATCCGCAAAAACTAATTGACAAATGTGCGTTTTATATAAAATTAAATTGAATTGAAGTCGGCATAAGGTATTGCAAGTATGCAAGAATTTATATTGCTTCATTACTCTAATGATTATTCTCCGAGAATTTATCTCGTCCAAATTTGACCACCCACTATAGTTATATAAAAAGTCCAACTTCGAGAGTAAAACAATAATCTTTTATTGGCTGGCAATTAACATAAATATATGACATGATATGGTATAACATCTGTGTACGGATGATAAGCTGTAGCAACTAGAATAATATCAAACAAAAACAATAAACAAGGTCGAATAGTTATAGATACAATTGCAATCATATTTTTATTCAGTTAATATAATGATCTGCTTTCACTTACTAACATTTTGAAAAAGAATGTCTCAAAAACCTAGGAAAGGAAAAGATAACATTTTTATTTTTTAATTTTAATTTTAATATATAAATTACATAATATATATGTAAAATCATGATCAAGAAGAGTTTTTAAAAATTCTTCATAGTAATCTACGACGCATCATCAATCAATCTTAAATAGTTTGCACCCGAAATTATATTATATAATTGTCGTAAAGTCGGCATACTTTGGTAATAAATCAATAGTTCAGCATATTAATGAACACGTACGAGTATCATTCATTCTGTCATGACTGAATGACTACGAGTATCACACGGCATTTTATGAATGAAAAGTAAGCCGAACTTTGCCCCTTACAAAAAATTACCGTTGCTGGTTGAGTGGGTCGCAGATAGGGGATGGGGGTGGAAAATGTATGAATCTTGTGGCTCAGCGATGCTGATAGCGGTTGATTGATTGGACTATTGCTCACTTGGCTCTGTCGAAAGCAGCAATTGATAAAACAGAATATGCTTACAAGTTAAACGGAGAGTTAAGCAAAAAAAGATCGCAGTAATAGAGTTCCTGACTATCAGATACCTGTTATATATGAAATATTTCTTCTCAATGCTGCAGCTACAAAAAGACTTATAATTTGAATATTATAATAATTTGTTAGACCATTTAAAATAAGTATAACTATTATTAATATATTAGATCTTGTTGTGATTAAATAGAATGTTCGATAAGAATAAAACTAGAATTTTAAAAGCACTGTGGGGATATACCGCGTCTATATATTTAAATCACATTTTTCTCAACGAATAAAGGCTAATATGAGTCTGTGAGTGAGTGTGTGAAAGGCAAATAGCAATAGAAAAAGGAAAAGGAAAGCAAAGAGTATGCCCAACAGTTTGGAGCTAACATTAATCAGCTGCAGCAGCGTTGACAGCAGCAACAGTTTTATGCAACATCAGCAATCACAACACTCCCCTGGCGTACAGAATTCGTACTTTGAGGCATCCACACACACACACGATGGGCAACGCAGGCGCTCTGCTTACGTGGATGCCTATGGGGACATGTTGCAGGATGTGGCCAAGTGCAACTTGCAACGCACGCAACGTTCGCTGTCCTTTGTCCAAACGAAACTGACCAAAAATGGTTGCGTGAGTGCGTTGCAACGACCTGAAGACTGTGCTCCATGTTGGCTCAAGTAGGCCGCAAATCTATTTACCCGATCCAACAATTATTGATTCATATCTTCGTTTTTTTCGTTGCAGCTCACAGAATAATCTGTGCAATGGCAGACTGAATACAAACAACCATGTGCTGGCACCCAAGGTTCAGAACAACAGCCCCAATGGACAGAAAAAGGGTACGATATCGTTATCACATCTGCCACAACGGCCGCCGGTGGACATTGAGTTCTGTGATATCTCCTACTCTGTTCCGGATGGACATATACGTGGCTTCAAGACCATTTTGAAGAGTGTTTCGGGGAAATTTCGCAATGGACAGATAACAGCCATCATGGGACCCTCTGGAGCCGGCAAGAGCACACTAATGAACATCCTTGCGGGCTACAAGTAAGTTGGATTCTTTATACCAAATAATACCGACAATATCAAAAAAAAACATCTTAATAAATTGACCAAAATATTTAATTAGTTGGAATCATTTAATGATTCCAAAATTATCAATAGTTATTGCTGATTTCGTTTTTTTCAATTTGTTCTACAACTGTTTAATTTTATGGCTTAACTTTGGAAATACTCAACTTAATATTTTGCAGAACCTCCCAATTGAGCGGATCGGTGATGATCAACAGCAAGGAGAGGAATCTGCGACGATTCCGTAAACTCTCCTGTTACATAATGCAGGACGATGTGCTCATAGCGAACCTCACAGTGAAGGAGGCAATGATGGTGGCTGCTAATCTGAAGCTGGGCAAGAACATGATCAATTATGCCAAGTGCGTTGTGGTCGAGGAGATACTGGAGACAATTGGCCTAAAGGAGTCGGTCAATACGCTCACCTGTAATCTGTCGGGAGGTCAGCGAAAGCGTTTGTCGATTGCCCTGGAACTGGTTAACAATCCGCCGGTCATGTTTTTCGATGAACCAACTTCAGGACTGGACAGCTCCACCTGTTTTCAGTTGATTTCACTGCTCAAATCCTTGGCACGCGGCGGTCGCACAATTGTCTGCACAATTCATCAGCCATCGGCTCGTCTGTTTGAGAAATTCGATCATCTTTACCTGTTGGCCCAGGGTCAATGTGTTTACGAGGGTCGAGTGCATGGTCTGGTACCGTATTTGTCATCCCTGGGCTACGAATGTCCCTCGTATCATAATCCCGCTGATTACGTGCTCGAAGTCGCTTCCGGCGAATATGGCGAGGCCGTTCCCAAGCTGGTTGAGGCCGTCAAGAGCGGAATTTGCAAGAAATACATGCACAAAGATTACGGAATCAAGGGCATTGCCAATGACATCATCAAGGGAAACGGAAGCGGAAATGACAATTGCAGTGGCAACAATATCACAGCAACTACAACAGCTGCCGCCACGATCACATTGGAGGATGAGAAACCGCTAAAAACCTTAGAGACAATTGCCGATGATGCGGATGAGCTTAGCGAACTGAAACCACCGAAACTGGAGGCACAACAGTCCCAGAATTCCGATTGTAGCGTCATCAATATGCCCACCACAAATGAGGATAGCTGCAGCTTCAGTTCCTCGAAAGGAGGTCAAAGCCAGAACGCCGTTTCCGGCGGAACAAATGCCGTAGTCGGTTGCATGACCTCGCTTCTCGATTCCCATGAGAGTGTCGTCACGCTGCCAAATAAGACGGGTTTCCCCACCAGCGGCTGGACACAATTCTGGATACTCCTTAAGCGATCATTCCGCACAATCATGCGAGACAAGATGTTGACTCACATGCGTCTGGCCTCTCATATCATTGTCGGCGCCATTATCGGCATGATCTACTACGATGTGGGCAACGAGGCCAGCAAGATCATGAGCAATGCCGGCTGCATCTTCTTTGTCTCCTTATTCACCACTTTTACGGCTATGATGCCCACCATTCTAACATGTAAGTGGCACCTTCGATACCTGAAAAATATCTTACATATAACTCAAAAGTCAATATTTTTATAGTCCAGTTATATTTTAACCGAGATATATATTGTTCAAATCAAAAAAAGAATTCAGTGAATAGGATATAATGATTAAGAAGGAAATATCGGTCTAATTTTTTAAAATTCTCGCTTTATTTAAAAGAAATCTAACAATAATGTAAAATATTAGAAAACTTATAAGCGAGAAATAAATATTTAAAGAACTAAACTGGAAAAAAGTTATCAGGAATTTAAAATAACCTTTCCACGGTTCTAATCTATTGATCTTTCACAGTTCCAACGGAGATGTCGGTGTTTGTGAGGGAGCATCTTAATTATTGGTACTCTCTCAAGGCTTTCTACTTTGCTAAAACCATAGCCGACATTCCCTTTCAGGTGAGTTACTATCATGACTATAGAACGAACCCAAAAGATCTTTAATCATCACATTTTGCAGATTGTCTTTTCGAGTGTTTTTGTCCTGGTTGTTTACTATTTAACCTCTCAGCCCATGGAAATAGAGCGCATCTCAATGTTTGTGCTAATCTGTGTTCTCAACTCTCTGGTGGCTCAATCTTTGGGTCTACTTATCGGTGCTGGAATGAATATCGAGACTGGAGTATTTCTAGGTCCCGTCACGACGATTCCAACAATTCTATTCTCGGGTTTCTTTGTCAATTTCGATACCATACCAGCGTATCTCCAATGGGTCACGTATGTCAGCTACGTACGCTATGGATTCGAGGGTAAGAACTTTACTTTTTCCAACATTTAGTTTAACAGGAAATTAACTTATGTTATATCTTTAAAGGTGCCATGGTATCGATTTACGGCATGGATCGCGCCAAATTACATTGTAATGAAATCTACTGTCATCATCGTGTGCCCAAGAAATTCCTGGAGTGGATGTCAATGGAGGATGCACGTTTCTGGGTCGACGCAGTTGCCCTGATAGGTATCTTCTTTGCCCTCAGGATCATTGCGTACTTTGTGCTCCGGTGGAAGCTGCATATGATACGTTAAGAGGGGAATGGGAGGCTCCCATTCTGTTATGTATACTCCTAAGACTAGACTTAATTCCAATTATCAAGTTCAGGGGTGGACAGCTAGTGACTCACAGAGCTCACCGGACTCTTTTTGTTATTTTTACCAATTGGCGTCAGGATGTCAATTTTATAGCACTAGAAGATTGGTAGAAAAGAAATTACTTCTAAGCGATGACGGCTTTTGATTTGAATTTGATTGCTTTTTATAAACTTCTCACTTTTCTCAGTGTACAAATATTCATGTGTTCATTTGTTGTGTTTTTTAAGATTTCACTTGGAAAATTTTGGTGCCCACCTCTGATCTAATGTACTGTAAATAGAGGACCCGCAATAGGAATTTATGTTCGAGGATTGTAGATAGGCGTAGTTTAAAGGTGCTTTGACTTTCGATTTCCTGAATGGTTTTTTTTAATATCGGGCTCTTAACTTTTGAATCTTGACTATATCTAACAAATAGATCGATGACACAAACCGCAGAGCTCCCATTAATCTGGCCAACACAAATCGGAATTCTTATCTATACGTATAGTTCGTTAAGGTTTTACATTTATATATATACATATATGTAGGTCAGCATGACTATTACGTTTGGAATATGGATTATCGTCAAATAGGCACGTTCACACACAAAATACTCTCACGAAAAATATCACAAAAGCAAAGTGTAACCCATTAAAGTGTAAATCTTGTGACCAAGCAGAAGAGTCTGAACTTAAATAGGTTGAAAACTATAAGAAATTCTAGAGAAGTCATATTAACCCGTAGCTGTAGTTTTGGCCATCTTCTAGATAGCACAATGAAATCAGAGCTGCGAATAGTGATAATAATTTGTAATGAATAATTATTTTCCAAAATTGAATCTTCCAACACTACACTGAATTATTTGATACGGTTAATAAAATATTTCAACAAACACTAAATTCCTTGGAAAGTCGTTTAAATTGTATATACACTATTTATTAAATCAACTAAACTTAGTTAACTTTATATAAACTACAATCAATTGTGTAGTGCTGGAAAAATTCTAGTAAATAAAATAATATTTTTAAGCAAGAGCAGCTGATTAAAAAAATGTAATCATTATTCTCAGCTCTGATAGAAATACTCCAAATACTCGTATTACAAGCAAATCCAGTTTTACCCAACGTTTTATTGATCAGTCCGTCCCTATGTTGACCCAATCGTGACGTATAAATCAATCCACCTTTTTCCAGCGTTGTTATTAGCTACTTATAAAATTCGTGTTCAACCTAATTTGCAAATCGGAAAGTATGGAACGTGCTTTCTATCAAATTGAAAATATACAAATTAAATCAGAACTAGAAACTTGTGATACTCTGATAAATATCAATATGACAAGTAATGCAAACCGAATAAGGGGAATTTTGTTTGTTTCCAGGCAAAACTGGTGATATGAAGCAATTATTACTATTATTACGATTATTATTATAGTTATTCTTACGAAAAGTGTTTGTAATTTACGGCATACATATGTGTGATTATCTTATAATTTAGTGAATGTTTAGTTCTATTATTATGATTGTCAAAATAAATGCAATATTCATTAACAACTTTTGATTTATAATATAACGCAATCCGAAAGGCCAACAAATTAAAGCCAAAGAATGTTAAGTTCGACGGATAAATTAGGGGAAACAACTAAAACACTTTCGATTAATAATTCAACTAATTTGCCCTAATAAGTCTTACATCATTTTGTGATAATTGTAGAAATGATAAAAAAAATCCAAATTGGTAATTTGTATAGCAAATTGTGGCCACATATTCAGCATCCTCTGAGGAGCGATAAACATATAAAAAGTTATAAATGTCTTAATAAGAATCCTTATAAGTATGTACTATATTCTTAGTTGTAGCCTTTAAAATCAGAAACAAACATATTAATAGCGAATGTTCAATTGTATAATAATATAACATTAAAAATAAAAACACGGTCAGCACATGTACACAAACATACAAACACACAATCGAGTAGCATACTTTTAATAAAGAAATTAAATAATATTTAATAAAATCACAAAAGTTTGTTTCATTTCATCATTTCTTGGTTTTTGTCAATGCTCAAGTCCATATTCAAACGCGCGCCACAACTAAATATCATTTATAAAGCACCAACATTTGTCATCTCGCTCGCTCTAGAAGCTTTGATTACACAATGTGTATGAGGGAGACAGCAGTAGTAGGCTTTCAAGTTTGGTTCATGTCACCGCTAATTTCCAAAACATTCAGTTTGCAAACGGAAAATTTCAAATAAAATAAATTTAATTTAAATGCAAAAGTAGACTTGGTGAAAATTATTTGTAAATAAATATTTTAAAAATGCGTGTTTTAATGATTTTTAAATAAACTTAAATTTGTATGCCACAAGTACATGGGCGAAAATTAAATATTAAATAGTAAAACAAATCATGTTTAACTATAAAAAATGTAATTAACTTTTGCATACCCTTATTCCATATTGCTATAAGTAGTATATCAACAAATAAAAGTTATTTTAAAATAAAATCTATAAAATTTTAAAAAAAATTCGTTGGGGGCTGCCTAAATAATATCGATAGCTGCAAATCGATAACACACTGTACACTGTATTGATAAACTTCATATTTTGTAAATTCACAGTGATAAATTAATAAATGTGATTTAAATGTAGCATTTATTTAACAAATATAATATTTTGGCTGTTAAGTTAAGAATATAAAAAAAGAACCATTTCTTTCACTGTACCGCTTTTGAGCAGCTGTTAATTGACTAGATCTGGCAACCCTGCAGCCCATGCTTTGCCGAATTCTGTTGCTTTTTTATTAGCTTTTATTTTCGCTTCAAAGTGAAATACTAAACAATTTGCTGCTGCCCGCACTGCATTTAAAATGAGTGAATTTGAAACGTGGCTAAATAATCAGCTTAGACTGCTCAACACAGATGAGGGTGTATTTGGTGCATACATAATTGGAATCTTGGAAGGCGAGGAGGAAACCAAAGAGGAGAAAATCGAGGCACTTGAGGGCATACTCAGTGAAACAGGCGTAAGCTTTAACAATACTATTCCTGCATATGTATATCCAACAACTCCACGTGATATTCAAATAATACATTAATATTGCAGTCGTCCAACATTGAAGAGCTGGTAGCGAGCATACTGCAAAAATGGCTACAGAGTCATCCCAGTGCCGATGAGCCGCCCAAAAAGGGTCTGGACATTGACGTCAATGCTCAGCTGGCCAAGTTACTGGAGCAACAGAAGCTACAACCCGCCGCCAAAGAGCGTGAATACACCGAAGAGGAGCGTCGCATTAAGCAACAGATACTGGCGCAATATTCACAGGTCTCTCAAATAATAACCTAATTATAAGAAAGGTTATCTTCGGCACGCCGGAGATTGAAACATATATTTCTCTATAGCAGCTATAGATATTTTGTATATACATTTAATATTGTAGTACTATTGTAACCAAATTCAGCTCAGAAAGTAGAAGACAATACCAAGTGCGCCATATATGAGATTGGTGAAGATACCTATAAAAAGCAACTAGGGTTTTCATAGTAAAGGTTTAAATTTTAAACAATTTGTTCCATTACAGTTAAATGCAATTGTATTCCGATTTTATACAATTTTAGTTACGGTGTTTATGACAATACTAGATGGGGTTTCTAAAAGAATAACAAAGCTTTTATATTCTTTATGGTATCTGCCATGCCTCCTTTTAAGCTTTAAGACCAAAAATTATAACCTCTACAAAAGTATAGAAGTGATCCAAATTTGCTAATATTACTCTCTCCATTTACAGACTGCCGTTAGTGAGAAGGAAGACGATGATACGGATGGCGAAAGTGCCGAACCAAGCGGATCTGGCTTTATGGCGCCCAATACCAATAAGACCGATGTGCAGAACCTGGCCAAGGAGAAGCGGGAACAAGCGCGCCAGGAAAGTGCGGCTAAAAAGCAAAAGGACAAGGATGATCGTGAGAAACAGAAGCAATTGCGCGAGGAGAAGAAGGAGAAACGCAAAACGGTGAAAGGCGAGCGTCGTCGGTAACCGACCAAATCAACCGTCCGTCCGGCTTAAACTCGTTGAATTCAGTTAGAATATATACATATATATACCATATACACAGTTTGTATTGCAACAAAGAGAGTAACAAATTATAGTTAATATATTATAAATAATTTATCGTTACTTCCGCTTTGTGTGCAAATACGCGATTTAATTTGATATTTTAAATTGTTTTTACTAATATTAAATTGAAAGTCGTTTCAACTTTAATACTATATAATTGTTAATGCTAATTTACCGCTAGGAATTAATGCTTAAAACTCAAGTAGACGTTATTAGTTAATAGTTTTTCGGTTTATGCACCAACTAGCTCATCATCATCATTTTCTTCCTCATCTTTAAGAATGTTGGGAGATTCTATATTGTCAGTTGAATCTTCTTCCTGCGCCGCCTGCAGCTCAATGGATAATTTTTTAATTGCCTCTAGATCTGTCAATTGTATGCGTCGATTATTGGGATCCAAACAATTGACTTTGATGGCAACGAAATCTCCAATGTCCTGCTCATCCCAGCTGGAGTACTGCAAAGAGCGAAATGTAAACCGGATATTCGATTTTAACTTGATATTCGATTTTTACAGGTACAAACTTTATCAAAACTGCTGAAAAATTGTTTAATAGCAAAAGCAATCGATAAATTCAAGGTATTAAACGATCGACAAATAAGTTTGCAAGAGTTTGTTAAAGCACTGAATTCGGAAACTGAAGTTTATAAAAAAACTACGTTTTTTGGAAAACTAAAAAATAATGCAGAATAGATTGGTAAAGTTTTTAGGCAATAAAATAATTGCGTTGAAAACATAAAAATGAATTAGAAATAGTTCAGTTTTTCTACTTTTTGAACAACCTATCTAACTATCTTACCACCGAGCTGGAAGTGAAAAGCAGTTGCTGCTCCTCTGGCTTGTCCGAATCCTGAGATGTCTTCACGCGCAAATATTTCTGCAAGAGATTCGTCTGCTCATCCTTGCGCCAGAGACAGAGACGACTGTTCTGCAGCCAATCCTTGGTGGACAATTCCCGCTTGTTGATCAACAAATCCAGTTGGGCATGTTGAACAAACTGCTTCTTGGGTGGCTGACTCTGGAGTCGTTTTGATGATGATGTGCTGGCTGCTGGACATTCAATATCCTCATCACTGTGCTCTGTGTCCAGTTCATCATCATCGCCGTCATCATCGTCAGCGGACTCGAAATCATCATCGCTCACTTTGGTGGCAAGTGCACGTCTCTTGCCAGCCTTGGATGCAGTTGATCCAGTTGTCCGGCGCTTGCGTCCGGCAGTTTCGCTACTGCTATTGCCATTGGCACGTGATTGTTTCTGTTGACGCTTTTTGTTGGGCCGCCAATCCTCCTCGGAATCGTCGTCGTCGGGACTATAGTCCTCCTCGTCGGAATCCAAATCGAATGTGGTGGTCACCAGTTCGGTGCGACTACGCATTTTACCACCCACAATTAAAATACTTTAGTCCTTGACTTTTCAATTGCTGAGTGAAAACTTAATTGTTGACTTTTGCAAATCAGCAGGACATCTTCACAACCGTATCCTTTATGGGGGTTGTTTGCTTCTCACTTTGCTCTCAGCTTCTTTGGTAACTTTATTTTATACCTGAAAGCTTTCGACAGTGTTGCATTCGTCAGGGGGTTTTATTTTCCTGCAGCGCAACATCGCAAGCTTTTGCATAACCCAAATTCCTTTTTTGCTCTCAGTGCTGAGCTTTAAGCTCTCTGATTTAACAATAAAACGCAGCATCGAATAGGCTTTTTATTGAAGAAGGGGGTGTCAATGAAATTGTGGACTGGTTTTTTAATATGTTGCATTTGTTAAATTTTATGATTCGCTTGGAGGAATGGAAAACAAATCTTTCAACTAATTTTGTTGTTCATTAACTCGTGAAACTTCAAACTTAATTTAAATTTTTTTCATTAATCAACTATTACTGATATAAAAACAAAGTCAATGTTTTTAGTACTTTGTCGAAGTCTTTACTCAATTTTGTTACTGTTAAAAATATTTACAAATCTTAGTAAATTAAATAAAAATGTTTAGGCTAATAAGTTTTTATTTTTCTGCGTTGTTAAAAATGAAATAATAAATATATTTAAACTAATACCTGTTTCTGTATAGCAAATATGTACACAAGTGTTAAAGATTAGCAATATAACAGTCTTTAATTACGAATATTACAGCTAAATTTATTCTTTACAATTGCTCAGTTTTTTTTTTTTTAATTTTACTTTTCTCGATTTTTTAGATTTTGCTTTGAGCGCTTAATTTTGTGTCTTAGATTTATTTACAGCCTGTGTCTTAGGTTTATTTTTAACCTGTGTTACTTTGAGAGATTGGTCGAGATTCAAGAGACGCTGTCGGAGTTCTCGCATTCTCTTAAAACTTAATTCGGGTGGAGTTGGTGGACGGCAGTTTGTACTTTGGGTGATGTTATCTCTGGTAGATTGACTTGCACTCAGAAGATCTCTACGACGCTGTCGCAGCTCTCGCATGCGTTGGGCACCCGATTTAGGTGGAGTTCTGTGAGACAGGACTGCAGTTCCTTTAGTTTGCGTATTCTTTTTGGATCTCTTGTTATTTGACTTGGCAGGGGTATTCGTAGTCGGATTGATGGAATCATCCAAGTTCATGAGACGCTGTCGCAGCTCACGCATATGTTCGGCATTTGAAATAGATGGAACTGGACAGACATCCTTGTGACGTATCTGCAGAGAACTTGACTTTCTATTGCCCTTATCCTTGGCATTATCTAGACTTATTAGACGATGATGAAGTATTCGCACAACTTCCCGACGATTATTGGATTTCGCTTCCTTTGCAGCATTTACTGCACTAACTATAAGAAAAAAGTAATTAACTATAATTCTGGTTGATATTCGAAATATTTCTGGAAAAGATTTAGATTTAATTTCTGTTTAAACAAATCTAATCCAATTGACAGGCAATTATAAAATCTAAATCTGCTTTAGGACTACCCCTGTAATTTGCCTTAGCGCAGGGTATCTCCTAGTCGTGTTATTATTACCTTGCTCTGATGCCTTCTCCAGTTTTTTCTCCTTGTTTTCCATTTTAATATTATTGTACACATTTTCTTCAATTTTAACGGGTCCAATTTCAATCTCAGTTGACAATTGTTGATTTTCTGTTATTTCCTTGTACTCTACTTTAATGCAATTTGCTATGTTGCTGTTCCACTTCTCCTCTTCAACATCTTCTTCCCCTTCAAGCTCCTCCTTCTTTATGCAGCTCACATCCACAGTGGGTTGCATGTCAGACATTGTTTAGTTATTTTAGGATTTTATTAAACAATTTGTTATTGCTGCTGGGTAACAGCTGTTGTTTGTTGTTCTTTCGCCCTGAACAAGTTCAAGTGAACTGTGCATTGATAAGAGCTACTTAACTAGTTCATTGATCTGTGAACGCAACTGTTGAGTTGTTCCTTTTGGAACTGGTAAGCAATTGAACCAGGTTATAACAGCTCTGTTAAAATTTAATAAAACGACCGTTAAAATGCAATATTAAAAGTAATTGACCTGAAATTTTATTAAAGTATGCTTTGCGATCAACGTGCCTAACGATTATGTGTAGTTTACAGAAAGTGCTTTAGTTTCAATATATAACTCGAACTGTGAGTTCATCTGAACTCTCAAATTTTATTTGGTATTACTTTGGTAAGAATTGAATATTTAAAAGATATACAAGCGTAAATTTATCATATGTTTATTACAGATCACCATGTGCTGTTACAGTCGCTTCTATAGGGACACTCCCTGTGTCCAGTGCTGCCT
Organism: Drosophila phalerata; assembly: GCA_951394115.2. Classification (NCBI taxonomy): domain Eukaryota; kingdom Metazoa; phylum Arthropoda; class Insecta; order Diptera; family Drosophilidae; genus Drosophila; species Drosophila phalerata. Next base: position 24,727,188 of record OX596008.2, on the reverse strand, counting down.
TGTCGATTGCAGCTACTGCTGTTATCGTACCAGCTGTGATGGACCCTGTGGCCCGTGTGCAACTGCGGCTCCCGGTTGCTGTGGCGGTGCTTGCGGAGATTTGAATTACAAATTTTCGTTCTTTGGCCTACATTTACTGTGATTATTCCAATCAATCTGACAAACACCAATGAATTGTAGGAACTTAACAGTTATGTGTGAGCTAGCGCAGCAATATGATGAATTTAAATTGTTTAACAAATTGACAGTTTTCAGAAGTAAATATCTTATAAGAAAAAATCTTTATAAGCTTCATGTGTTTCGCCTTTTAAATTGCACCTACTAATACTTACGACAACCCTGAAAAAAGAATATGTCGACGTGGTAGACAGATAAAGTTTTCCTTAAAAGATCGGGACAAACTTAAGATCTCTTTTCCCATCACTAATACGAAATCCCACTTGTGATCCTTATTTAAACCAAAATTATATTTATTAAAAACAAAATATTTATTTTTTTTTGCTTTTTTTTTGTGATGGAAATAGTAATTCTTACAATAAAATTGTTGTTGTTTCGTCTTTTATTATTACTGTTACACAACATTTTTAATGTTAATACAATATATAATAATAATAATAATAATGTTTTACTTTTCTTTTAATTATTTACTTCGAAAATTGTGGCCCCTAAGCATTAAAAAGACTTACTTTTGCTTCAAGTTCTCTTTGGTTGTTCTTGTTTTTTTTTTTTACGATTTCTGTTAATATTATTATTCAAATTCACACAAATCAGTTTCAGTATCAGTTTCAAACATTTTCATTTTCTTTTGACATTCACGCCCAAAATTTATGAACTTTTATCTCCTTTACTTTTTTCCATTATCGGTGTATAAAAATATTTGCAGATATTTTACGATTTTAGCGAGTTATAATTTTTTTTGTTTTTTTTTTCGCACTTAAACATTAGTATAATAAGTGTCGTTAATATTTTTTTGTTAGGTTTCAATGGGTGAAAAGCCCGTACAATCAGAATCGTAATAATAATAGTTTAATGAGTTAATAACATTCACATTTATTACATTCGGTAATTTACATTAAGATTACTTTATATATTTATATATATGTATGCAAGTATTTTATTGTAATTATTAATTTGTTATTCCCATTGTTGTTGTTGTTGTTTTTGTTGTTGTTCAATAAAAATATTAATACATAAAAATATATATATAAGTCATATGCATGTATGTATATTAAGTAAATGCGTTTCATATGCGTTTAGTTCTTGAGAATTGCCATTTTGCTGTGTGCTTCTTCTTCTTCTTCTTATAGAGGGGGGTATGCAGGGTGTCTACTATGTCTACCAAAAAAATGTTCGTATCAGAGTGTAGAGAGAAGAGTTGGCAGTTTAGTTAGTAAGTCAGTGTTAAATTATATGTAATACTGAATTAAATGTATCTCTGATCTGTGATTTGTATCTGTGTATCTGTAGCTGTGTATCTTGAGATGTGTCACCGTGAATCGTAGTACTCTGACCATTTAGTGAGTCAGTTAAATTATATGTAATACTGAATCAAATGTATCTGTAATTTGTATCTGTGTATCTGTAGCTGTGTATCCTTGAATCTGAGGGATGTTCGTAGTACTCTGACTATATGCATTATATGAGAAACAGTGCGCATATAGTATGCATTGGTGGGCCTTGTGTGTATGTGTTTGTTTTGTTTCATTGTTTTTTTATTTCATCATACTTATTTTTCTTTTTTTTTCATATTCATTAACATAAATTTAACAATTTCATTTATTTTCTCTCAAAAAACAGCCAAGAGTGTGCTAACCTGCATTGTTAACCTTAACCCATTGATATATCATTTACCGTTCAGTCCTTAATCCATTTGTATTTTTTTTATCTTAATCTTTTCTTTAACAAACTTTCATTCTTGTATGAATCAACTAAATTTGAGCGAAAATATTTATGTTTTTGTTTTTGCTTTAACTAAGAGATGGGTTAAACAATTGGGGGTTTTGTATTTTTTTTTTTTTTGAATAAATAACCATATAGAAAAACATGTATGCATTTAATAAGTAAGTAAATATAAATATGAATGTGTATTTAAAAATGTTTTTTTATCCGCGTAGGCCTAGTTTATATGAAATACATAAATGTATACTAACTAGACTTAAGCGAATAAAAAAAAACATTGTATGTGTGTGTGTAAGCATGTGTAAGTAAGTATATAAAGCCATTTAGCAACACCCTGTATACTATGTTCATCTAAAATTCAACTTGCTTTCTTCATTTCGTGATTTAGCAGAAAATCAATTTTTTTTTGTTTTTCATTTTTTTTTTTTAATTGTAGTTTGTTTTAAAACATATCAACTTAATTGTAACGACATTTAACATTTAATTGGTGTTTCATATTAATATTTCTTTTTGTTTTTTTCCTTTTGTTATAAAAAATACATATTTGTATGTATATGCATATAATATATATTTTGTTCTCTTTTATATTTTTTGTGTAATAATTAAAATGACTAGATGATGGTTTCATGATGCACTATAACTAGATGTTGGTATGTATTTGCTTATAAATTAGATGTCAATGCATGAATATGATGTATAATAATGATGTATAAGCTAACAATTATGAATATGTCAATTGGAATTCTAAGCAAATTTTTCCCATATTATTTGTTTGTTTTTTTTCCAAAGGGTGTGTGTGTGTGTGTGCGGTTCGACCGTAGAGACTTTTTGTAAGTCCCAAAATTGATTTAAAACAAAAAAGATAAAAATCAACTTGGAATGTGAAAAAAAAACTTAATAATTCATTTCCTCCAACAATTGTAAATTCAAAGTATTTTTGAATTCTGACTGAATTTTGTCGGCCAAATTGTTGACCATTTTACGCGAGGCTGGAAATAAAAAACAAAGCAAATGAAATAAATCCAAATTATAATAAACGACAATTTGTTTTATTTGTGAACGAATGTTAATACATTAAGCATTAAAGTATAAATGCAAATTGGAAATACTTTAACAATATTATAGTAAAATACTTAATAATTGTATAATGCTTTTGATTTGTCATACTGTAGTTTTCTTAAGATGATCATATGAAGTGTATTTCATGTGTATTTCTTACGATTAAATGCTTGAAAATGATTATACTATATACTATGCTTTAAAATACAAATACAGACTACAAATGCTTGGATATGAATGTGTTGGTAGTCTTCAATAGGAAGTAAAAGCAGCTAACAACAAACAGTTATATGTATACGCACTCTATTATTATTATTATTAATATTATTATTACATTATGTATGTGTATATATATAAATATTTTATTTTCTTTTTTTATTTTAGATTTCATCTTCAATTTTTGCTCAAATACATTTAAAACTTCTTATCAATCATTTGTCTTGCGCGCTAAGTAAAAGATAGAAAGTGATAGAGATACAAAGATACAGATGCAAGTAAAAGCAGAATGTTGAAACAAAAAGCTAAAATCAACTACAAAATTAACTTATAAAATTCCCTAAACGCGTCGCATTCCATTTTTTTTCACTTTCACTTTCGTATTTTTTTTTTATTTTTTTTTTTTTTTGTAATCCTTGTTTCACGTTTACGTTTTCGAAGCAGTCTAAGATTTTGTTGTTCTTGTTTCTAATTGAGTATCATAGAAAGGTGTGTTAAATGTTAAGTTCTCTTCTACTTAATGGCTTAAAGAGAGAAACAAACACACGTATGTTAAGTCAAGACACACATACATAGTTGTATGTATTGCTGGCGTGGGTGTGTGTTTTCACGTGTGTGTATGTATGTATATTCGTATAGTAGCAACATTTTATAATATATATATATATATATGTATGTATATATAGTATATGTATATATCCGTTGAGTAGTATATGCATGTATATACTTATGTGTAAATGTTCCTGTGTAAAAATCAGTCATAGTTAATTGTTCATCAATTATGCATGCACGTTTGTCTGTGTGTGTGTGTTACACCTATTCAAATTACGCCATCTTGCACAAAAGAGAGCAATGAGCTTAAGAGCACGATCATCCTTAAGCTTTGGCATTAATTGAACGCGTTCAAAAGAGCAAATACAACTAGTTCATTTTGCATGTTCAAGTTGCATATAAAAGAGTATCGAAATCACTTCTCTTATTGGAGAGCGCTCAAAAGCACACTCTAATTTTTGCATAATCGCCATCTTGTATTTGCTCAAAAGCAATACACACACACACACACTGACACACACACATGCACATTTACCATATATATGTACTTATGTATGTTTGTGTACATGTAAGTAAGAAATTTTGTTGTTGTTTGTGTTCATACGCATTTTGTTTGTTTTTAAACGGTATGCAAAATTCGTTTCCATATACGAATATCATTTTAATGTTGCTTAAATTGAACTTGTGTTGATATTACATCCTAAGTATTGGCTTAATCTTAGATTAAGAAAAAATTATTGCCGACAAAAATGAGAAATGTTTGCATTTTGGATGTACACTTTGTATGTGAATAGACACTACGCAAGCAAGCATTAAATGTTATTATTAATTTATTTATAAATATGTATGTAGCTAGTTAATTTAAAAAAATATACATACATATGCATAGTTTATTGGGGTCTCTAACATTTAATTTAACATTGCCGTATAGTTGTATTTTATTTCTGATTTCTACAAATAAAAAATAATAATAAATAAAGAGAAGCATTTTTATTTCTTTCCTTTTTTTTATGTATATAATCTAATAATACTTAAAAACACTTCTTCGAAGCCAGTTTGAATTTGTTTATTATTTTATATTATTCGCTGCTGTTGCTTTTCTATTTCGATACCGATAACGATACCGATAAATCTAAATTTCATACATATGCTCAACAACGCGCCAGATACGCTTGATTTTGTTTCCTTATTTGAATTTTTGAGTATGCTTCTTGCTTTTGCTTATCAATTCTCTTGGATACGGTTTTTTTTTTTATTAATATATATATTATTTAATAACATTTATCAAAAATATAAACTACATTAAAATTGATGTCTGCCGGGGCTAATTTTGATCTACATAAGTATTTTTCACTTTTGCTCAACCTTCAACCTTAATCTGAACTACAGCTCCAATTTCGAAACTAAAATCCATCGCCAACATCAAACATCAAACCAAACCGTTTCCCTATATTATATGTAACCAGACTTGGACTTCTAAAGTAAAGTTAGTTTTTGGCTTCCATATTTATAGCCTAACAATGAAAAAGGGTTTTCCTACATTAGCGCATTATACTTAGGTTTATTCATTATTATTATTCATAAATATGATTTAGTTAAATATCTTAATCTTTTGAGTTTATGATGAAACGACTTTTTTTTTGTTGTTGAATGAGGCGGCCCCAAAACTAATCACAAATGGCGGCACATGCAATACCAACTACACATAGTAAATTATTTAAATATACACATACATTCACATAAACATGAGATACATACACATCATTAAATTGTTAGGGTATATATGTATTTATATGACTTAAAATCGCAGTCCTAACCTGAGCATCGTACGCTCTGGCTTTGGTTTCTTTTAAATACTCTTGCAGAAAGTTTTATTATATACTTATAAAATGTGTAATAAGTAATTTCAGAGTCCATTTCGTAAATATATTCTGGATCTTGGATAACCTCGATAATCGCTTTTTACGAAAATCATTTTTCTATGTAGATATATTGATCAAATTCCATATCTGACTATTATTAAAATCCAATATCTTAGAAGGGATGGCAGCATAAAATAACCTTTTTTTTTATGCAGATATCCTAATGAAACTTTCTCTATCTGATTTTTAGTATTTTCTATATATAAAACTGACCACTATAACATAAGCTATAATAAATAAAACCTTGTATTTTCAACAAATACGAAATTAAAATTTCTGCAAGGATATTTAAACGTCGGCTTGCCGAAGTGAGATCTATTCTTCCTTGTCCATATGCATAATGCAAATATATGTATGTATTTGGAGTATATTTAGAGAGCACAGTTAGTTGGCGGTATAAAAAGGTTACATTATATAGATGCTTTTTTTTTTGATTTTGAAAAAAATTCATATATATATCCGTATATATATTTACTTTTAAAAATGTCAATGTATGTATATATGTATATGTGTATATGTATATAGATTTATAGATAGCATAATGTGTTATCGGTTTTACATAAATATGTTTTTTCAAATATATATGTATCGATATATATATTTAAAAAATTGTTACATATTCATTTTTGAACAGTCTATTAGATTCTCAATTCAATCAAAATTGTTATCAACATATATATGATATAATTAAATTTCATACATTTTCCCCCATATGCTATATATTGTGAATGTTCTGTATGGGCGAGAGCGGGACAGACGGAGGGAGAGAGAGAGAGGGAAAGAGGCGCCTGGCAAAGGCCAAATTGCACTCACTGTGTCGTTCGGTCGTAGCGTAAATTGGTTAAACAAATTAATATATAAAAACAAAAGTTAAATGAAAACACAAAGCTACGGTTTTTTTTTCTTTTCTTTCTTTTTTTTCTTTCTTTTTTGTCGGAATATATAAAAAATGGTTTAATTATGTACTTTTAGTTACTATTATTTTCGTGTTGTGGCGGTGTTTGTGTGTTGTATTAGTGATTAATTAATTGTACAACAATTCGCATTTGTATGCTTTTAAAATCAAATGTTGTCTTGCTTGCTTTTGTATGTATTTGTATTTGTTAATAATTAATTAATGTTATTTGTGTCCCATTTTGTAACATTTCGTTTAAAAAGATATAAAAACAAATAAATGTAAAAGCACAAGTCAAATAGTCAGCTGCTTTTTTTTAATGTTTGTTTTGTTGTTGTGCCAAAGATAATATGCTAATGCTATTGAATACTAATAATAAATATATATTTAATTAAATAGTATTATTATATATGTTTTTAAGCCATAATAAATACCATCATTTAGCAGTTTTCACTTTTTTTTTTTGTTTTTTATGTGTTTGATTAACAATTTTATGTATATAAAAAATTTTCAACAGTTTCAGTTTTGGTGTCAAGTAAAAAGTTTCTCACAAGAAATGTACAATACTTTGTTTTACCGTTCCATTACAGGCTACGCACAATTACAGTTACAATTACAGTTACAGTTACATTAAAGTACATTAAATATAGTTTCTGTTTCATATAGTTTACAACAAGCATTAAAATTAAAAAATCGTCTGCATATCCTTTGTCCAATGCAAAGCACATGACAAATTTACAAATATATATGTATATATATTTATAATAATAATAATAGATACAAGATACAATATAAGATACAAGATACATTCCATAAATGTAAAGAACACTACAGTTTAATAATCTCTCACTTAAGTGAAGAATAAAACGATTGAACGAATGTTTAAACAAAAGCGAAAAAAAAATAATATTAAATACAATTGTTGGGCCCAAGCAAAAAACAAACAAACAAACAAATATTTAAATATATATATATAGATATATTTTTAATTATATATTATTAAGTTTTTAATACAAATAAACATTTTGTAAATGCTGTTCCTGTTACTGTTGCGTTTGAAGTCTCAAAAGTTCATAAAGTTGCTTGCGTTTTGTTTTCATTACATTATAATTAATTAGATTGTTATTATATTTTACGCAGTCAAGCAACTTTCGCATGAGTTGGCATAGATTTTGCATAATTAACGTAGGGTGAAAAAAGCGATTGGAACACATGGAAAAATACTTAAATTATTTGCAAAACTAAAAACCAACTCAAACGACGGCAATAATAAGAATTATGAAAAAATATTTTCCAAGTTTTTTTTTTCATTTTATTTTCGAGTTAATGATTGAGATTTTGCTTTGCCCTAAGCTAAGTTCTTTTTATACTTTTATCAATTATGTTTGTAATTGATAAGCATCCATTTAAATATATATATATATGTGTATAGATATATACATATATATTAAGTGGTCATCATGATTAATATTAATTAAATTGTTTAAGTCTTCTGCGCTGATTGCCAACCATTTTTTTTTGTTTTATCAATTTTATTTTTTTATTTTTCTTTAGTTTTTGATTTAAAATGTTTTGCTTTTTCCTCGCTTTGTTTCGCATTGGTTATTAATTAAATTCATAATTTATCAACAAAATTAAATGTAAATGCATTTTGTTTTTAAATTCAATTTTCAATTTGCAATTTTCAAATGTTAACAACAATTCCCTTTGATATCATTCTCTTGAGCGTCAAGTCTTAATAGTTCAAAACTTAAACAAACAAAGAAATTATAAATAAATACATATACGCATACGTATGCATATACACATACATATATAAGTAGATCAACAATTAAGAACAACAATTTCAACTATTTTCAGTGCGTTTTTTTTTTGTTTTGTTTAGGTTTGTTTACAAATAAAGAATCTGCAAATTGTCTCTTTTTTTAATAATTAAATTTTTTAATAATATTTTTTTCAAGTGTAATAATAATAATAATGATAATAGTAATAGTTGTAATAGTTATAATAATAATAAAACAATAAAAACATAAAAACTAAGCGAGTATAAGAAATTAGTTTGCTGTTGGTTTTTTGTTGTTGTTTATCTTTTCTGTTTGTTGATAATATAAAAAAGTAGCAAAAATTTAATAATATTAAAAATACATACAATACGCATATAAATAATCAGTAATCAATAAGTTTTACAATCAATACAAAAATAATATATATATATATAAACATAAAAAACAGTTAAATATATTTCTCATTTTTTCATTCATTTCATATTTTTACTTTTTGTTGTTGTTTATGCAATCAAAAATAATAACAAACAATGCGCATTACTTAATTTAATTACAGTCAATAAAATAGTGTTTTTTTTTTGCCAATAATTGATATAATTGTGTGTAAAGTCGAATTGTTTTAATAGTAAATACATCATTTAATTATCTTTAATTTATTTTTGTGTGTTTATGTTTTATTTTGTTTTTTCTTTATTGTTTGCTTTTGCAACGAGAGTCAAGCAAACATAAAAAAGTGGAGGGATCTTTTGCTGGTTGTTGTTGTTGTTGTTTTTTTTTGTTTTTTTTGTGTATTTTTTTTTATTATAATTAAAAATTATTAAACGACGAGACTTGCAACTGGCTGAGTGGCAGTCTCGAGCTCCATTCGAGACAAGAATACAAAAATAGTACACAAAATGGTTAATAAAAAAAAAAAAATAATAAAGTAAAATTAAAAAAATAAAATAAAAATAAACATCAGATTCTTAACACAGTGTAAAAAACAAAATTCAACAATATTTTTTAAATAGATAATAATCAAATATATAGTAAAATAGAGGCTCGATTCGCATGCCACAATCCACAATTGAAAAGCTGCAACAGTGCTATAGCAACTGATACATGACACATTCCACAGCCGAATGGATTGTGGAATGCGTGTCATAGCGATCAGCTTCTGCAGACTGTGGAGTGTGGAGCACGAACCGAGTCCGCTTCTTGCTATGCTAGCAAATAAGAGTGAGTGAGGGAGAGAGATAGAGACAGGCATAAAGCGAGCAATAGCTAATAGTATTTGAGAGAGTGTAGAGAGCGAGAGCGAGAGAGAGAGAGAGCGCGCGCAAGTTAAGAGAACTGTCGCTATTGTGGACAATATTTTGTTTGTGTGTATATGTGTGTGTGTGTTTTGTGGCAGGCAGCTTACATACCAACTGGAGCGAGCTGAACATATCGATAAATGTAGAGACGATAATCCTTGCTGGCGAGCACAACACTGCCATCATCCATGAGTGCCACATCAAAGCATTGAGCATGCTTCACCTTTGACTCCAATGCGGATATCAATTGGCCATCCTGGGTGAATATGGTCAAATTGAAATTGTTGTGATTGTCGGCAATGAGAATTTCGCCATTTGAATTGATGCCAACACCAATGGGATAATTGGTAATTCCCTCGCCGCCAATTTGCCGTAGATATTGTCCCTCATAATTGAAGACCTTGACACAATGTGCCCGATTGTCGCTAATGAAGATCTCCTGTTTATCGTTGACAACAACGCCATTGGGGAATTCCAGATGCTTGGAGCAACCAAATTTGTGCAACACATTGCCATTTTGATCAAAGATAATGACACGCATCACTTTGCATTCGACAACAATGATGCGACCCTTGTTATCAACTGTCACGCCTCTCGGATGTTGCAAGATGGTTGCACCAAATTTACGCACAAATTGTCCATATTGATTGTAGATCTGAATCTGGTGTGTTGGCGAACGTTCGGTAACAATAATATCGCCGGAATTACGCACAACAGCAACACGATTGGGATACAAAAGTTGCGAGTCTCGCTTGCCGCATTCACCAAACTGGAATTTGAAGCGTCCCTCCTTATCAAAGATCTGGATGCGATGATTGTTTGTATCTGCCACAATGATATCATTTTGGGCATTAACTGCCACACCGCTTGGCTCCGTAAATTGTCCCTCCATAACGCCAAATTCACCAAATTTGCAATGATAAATCATCTTTTGTCGCTTAATCTGCGATTTGGGTGGATATATCGATGCGGATAGCAGTTTATTGGTTAAATCCAATAAGGATTCGCTGCTAACGGTGCTGTTGCTGCTGTTGCCATTCAATGCCACCGATGAGAGTGAGGCAAAGGCATCGACAACACTCGTCGAGTTACTGTTGCCACCAATTGTTGCAGTTGCTGCTGTTGATGTTGTGTTGAAGAGATTATCGCTGCCGCCATTGCTCCATTTCTCATAGGGATTGTAGTGCAAACTTGTGGCACGTTTGGGCAACAATTCACCAAAATGTTGCAAGTCATTGATGCTACGCTCGCGTCCGCCAAGCAACAAGCAACTTGCAGCATTTGTATAGTTGTTGCTGCTGTTGCTGGTGCCATTACTGTTGCTGTTGTTGCTGCTGTTGTCGAGCAAACTGCCAAGGCCAAGACCCGGCAGCAATTGTTGCTGCTGTTGCTGATGTTGCAGCTGCAAATGTTGCTGATGTTGCTGCTGCTGCTGATGGTGACTGCCGGCGCTGCTCGCGCTGCTGTTGCTCGCACTTTGTGTTGGCCTCGCAATTGGCGGCTGTTTGCCGTGACTGTGACCGAGATTGTGACCATGACCGTGAGCGTGATTGTGACCGTGACCGAGATGACTCAATGTAAGACTTGATGACTCCGAGCAATTGTTGCTGCCACCGTTTGTGGCACGTACATAACCAAATGTGTTTCTCACTCCGGCCTGTATCGATTGATAGTTGGACATGAATTCCAATTCAAAGGGTAACTGCATATCCTGCACACCCGTCTGTAACTGTTGCTCCAGTGTCTTGCGCAACAGCAATGCCTCGGTGAGCAATGGTGATTGCACTCCCGTTGCCCCCTGTGAACGTTCCACAGCCTCGCATGCGGCAAGTCCCTTGTCAATCAAATCCTTGGCACGTTGCAGCCACACGGCATTGCTATTGACCTTGGCCGTATATAGTGTCTCCAGTTCCTTCAACAATTCGGTGCGTCTCTCATCCAACATGGAGGCAAAGAACTGATGTGTCTCATTCAATTCATTGTGTGCCTTTTGATATTGCAACTTGACTTTAGTTACACTCTGTTCGGCCCCATTGGCAATTGAAACAATTTCACCAATCTTGCCACGCATATCGGTCAACAATGTTTGCAATGCTGCCTCATTGTGGCCATTTGTTGTTACTGCTGCGGCTGCGAGGGGAGATTGCACATTTTCCAATTCATGCAAGCCCGTTGAATGCTCCAGGACAATGCATTCCTTGCAAACGAGCGTGCAACATGTGCGGCAACTAAATTTCAACAATTCATGTTTGTGTCGAGCACAAAAGAGTTGACGTTGTTGCTGTTGCTGCTGCTGCTGTTGTTGTTGTTGTTGTTGCTGCTGTTGCAAGTGTGTTGCATAGAGCGAATCATGATGTTGCTCCTGTGTGACGGAGTTGTTGCTGCTGTTGTTGGCGGCTGCTGCTGCGGCCAGCACTATTTTTGACAGCTGTGACATGGGTTGTTGTTGCTGCTGTTGTTGTTGTTGGTCTGCCTGTTGCTGCTGTTGTTGTTGCTGCTGTTGCAACATCATGGTCAATGAGCTGGCGTACTTAAAATCGCTTGAGGCTGGATTATTGCTGCTGTTGTTGGAGTTGTTGCTGCTGTTGCTGCCGCTGTTGCATGTTGTTGTCGCCGCTTCAAATCCTTTAATCAAACAGACATTGTGACCGTTGAAGCAATGCATAAATTCATGTGCAGTCACACAATTGGCACACAGATAACTCTGGCAATCAAAGCATTTGGCAACTGCATCGCTGCATTTACTTTTACAGGCCGTGCAACGTGCGGGGGCAAGACTATTGTTGCTGCTGCTGTTGCTAACATTGTTGCTGCCTTTGCCAGCACCAACAACCAAGCTGCTAATGCTGTTGTTGCTGTTATTGTTGCTGCTGTTGCTGTTGAGATTGCTGCCAATGACACCGGGTCCATTGTTGACAACAGTTGTTGCTGCTGCTGTTGCTGTTGCGCCAACAACACCATTGGAATTGCTGATAACACTGCTGCTGGTGCTGCCACAACCACTGAGACCACTGGTCGATGATGACGATGATGATGACGACGACGACGAAGATGATGACGAGGAGGAGGAGGAAGAGGAGCAGGAGGAGGAGCTGGCTGATGAACTGGATGACACCGATGTCGATATCGGATGATGTCCATTGATCACACTCACATCCTGTCGCACCACCTTCACACTCACTTGTCCCCCGGCAATATATTCATCACTGCAAATCGCTGAATCGCTCGCTGGTGGCGATGAACCGCTCAGCGTTAATGGAGAATCCGAAAGATAACCGGCGTGCTCATATGATTCTATCGAATTGGCGCCGCGCATGGAGTCCAGTGATGGAGTCGGCGAAGACGCCATCCTAATCTGTGTGTGTGTATATATTTCTCCAAATGTGTCTCTCAATCCCTATCTCTCTCTCTGTAGCTACGTTGTCTCCAGTTGGGTTCTCTCCAAGTCTCTGTGGAAGAAAAAGATCGTGTAAAAATAAATTAATAAAGTTGAATAATACTATTCTAAATATGTGTAATATTAACTTTACAAATTATAATTAATAATTCTCGAAATGAAAGACAATATTAAATTAAATTGATATTGAAGAACCTTTTTTTTTTTATTTATAAGATTAAACAATATTTTTCCAAATATCAGGATTCTAAAACTCATTCTCTGCTTATTTAGGATTTTCTACGATGTTCCAGAAACTAATAGAAATTTTTCGGATAGGGAGAAAACTAGACATAAAGTCACGCTTCAATCAATGTTCAAACTTATTCAACCAGAACAAAAACAGACTTAAATCCCAATTTGTTTGACATAAGCCTGTATATAGGATGTTAACAGTTTCATAAATTCTAGACGACTTTGTTATGGGTGGAAAACACCATACAACCCTCTCTTTTTCAGGGAATTACAATATTTTCCTGTGACTCAGCAGAACATTTGCATGCTTTTTGTCTGTGTTTTCCCTTGTCAAAATTGTGATTCACCTTTTCTTTTGGTAACATAACATAATTTATATCTAATTGTTCCGCTCTAATCTCAACCCTCCCCCTATTTCTACCCCACCCTCAACTCATACCATCAAGTTGTTTCTTTTATTAAACTAGGTTTCCCATTCTATTTGGCAAATGGAAACAAAGTGCGTTTTAACGCAATTCTAGAAAGTATGGCTTGCAAACGGGGGAGAAGAAAAGGTCTCCCCTCTTTTATTTTGGTCTCTTTGTGGCCGGTTTAACAACCCCCAAAAGAAAAAACTCAAGTTACCTTCAACTTTCAACTTCAACCATCAACAGGAAATGCAATAATCGCACGCACAACACCCCCTCATCCTTGTCTAACCCCTCCCCGGCTCTCAGGTTGATTGAACTACTTGCCGCCGGCAACAACATAGAGAGGGAGAGAGAAAGGGAAAAATAGCGAGGGTGCAAAAACGCCCCCTCATACAAAAAGTAAACAAGGTTCGCATACAGACAGACAAGAAACTTTTCTAGATTTCCATTTTCCCCCCTACAAATACAATTTCTTTGTGCCTTTCCCTTTGCTCCCCATTTCACCCTCTTCTTCACCCAACATCCGTCAACAAATGCGTCTCTAGAAGACCGAAAAACCAAAATCAACCCTCGTAAGAGCGCGCAAGGTGGTAGATCAGAAGGAAGGGGAAGAGTAGAAAGAGGGTTGTGGCGGTGGTGGTGCAACTGTCTAGACTAAATACATATACAAATATCATTCACCCTCTCACTCTCTCTATCTCTGTCACACATTCACACACACGTACACACTGCCTGCAAGAGGCATTGACTTACCGTTTTTATTGTTGTAATTTTATTCGTCTAATTTTTTATATTTTTATTTGTAATTCTTCTTCCCCTTGTTTTTGTTGCATTCACTTTTAATGCTGCCAATTTTGGCGTGTTTTTTTATGGAATTTTTTGCTTCCTCTCGCTGTTGTTGTTGTTGCTCTTGCTGCTTACGTTGTTGTTGTTGTTGTCGTCTGTGTAGCGGTAACAAGTTGAATATTTTTGTAGCATACTTTTAGGCTGCTGTCAATTTTTGTTTCGCGCACAAAATGCTGCAATGAAAAATGCAGAAACACGTAACGTTAGTTTTTGAAAATGTGTAATGGTAAATAATATTCATATATGATTTAAATTTACTTTAATTGTAGAAAGAGACTATGCATTTTTTTCACCAAAAATTTTCAATGGGACAATAACAAAACGTCGACGCGTTTGCAACGCAGCTCCCTGCAAAACTAACTGTGCGCATTATTCAGCGACCCGGGTAAAGCTGCGAGGCAGCGTCAACGTCAGCGTCAACGACGACGTCAGCGTCAGCAGCGCTGCAGAGTGAGCGCAAAAACAAACCAGGAGAGTGCGTGTCCTTACAACTCACTAGGCAGACAAGCAGCGCAGCAAGCAGCGACCGCAGCAGCAACAGCAGCAGCAGAAATGCAACGCTGCTTATTGCAGTACGTCATAAAACAAACCTATTGTCAAATTTCCACTCAAACACACACACACACATTGACGGCAACGAATACAAGACAAAAAGTTGGGAAAAATCAATATTCATATTTACACTAAAAGCACACGGCAACAAGAGCGATCACAAAAATATTATATATATATGTATGTATATAAAGAGAGTGGAAAGAAGAGCGCGGCAGAGTGAGACAGAGCATAAATGCCGAACTGTTGAATGCCGGCTCAATCACCCCAAAGGCATATTTTGCAGCCCCCGCACAGAGCCATAGAGCGTGCAACCCTAAAAACAATATGGCGTCGGCCAGTCACCCAGCCAGCAAATCCAGCCACAGGTTGCGCGCTCAGAGAGTGAAATTATTGTTGCTGTTTTACCAATGTAACAGGAAGCAGTATTAAACGATAAACCGATAACACGTCGTCTCATCTCCCACACTATTGCTAATGCTCTCAACAGGCGCGCTCTCTTGCGCTCTCTTATGCTCTCTGACTTTTACACTCTGCGCATGTTTCACAATTTTGGGCAACGACCGCAGCATTCAACAGCAATAACAACAAAAGTGCTTTCGTAGTTGTTGCTTTTGCTGCTTATGCTGAGTAGGCAAAAGTGTGTAGAATTTTGCCTATGATGACGTCGCTGCCGCTGCCGCTGTCGCTGTCGCTGCCTCTGCCGCCGACACCGGCCAGAACTTTCGAGCAGAGTGTGCTGCTTGAAGTACAACTGCAGACAGAAAGAGAAGGAGAACGATAGAGAGAGGAGGGGAGAGAAATGTTCAATGTTTTTGTGGCTACTGCATGGAAAATACTAGCAATATTGTATGTTCATGTGTACATATGTATGTATGTATGTTTATTTTAAGTTAATAGTAATTTCTGTGGAACATTAATGCACACATATTGACAGACATGCACTCGCATATTAAAACATAATAATTACATTAAAATGCACAAATTATTTACAGTGTGTCAAATAATTGATTGACAATGCATCTGAATAATTTTTGGTATTTAACTTAGAATAAAAGACAAAATTAGAAGAAGAAAAAAAAACAATTGCCGAACTAAATTGTATGATTAATAGTGTTGTCAATGCGTTCCACACACAGACAGAGATCAAAAAGATAGTTAAAATCCAATTCAGCTCAATTTTTAAAGACTATTGCCAAAAAATTACAATTATAATTAAATAATGATGTTCTAGTCAAGTAAGTAAATAAATTAATTTTGCTTTAATATATAGAGTTTAATCTATGATTTTGTTTTTATATTTGAACAGGTTTAAGCCGGTTTAATGGAGAAAGGAACCGTAAGAAGAATAACAGTTAAACGCCGATGACAGCAACATGTCTAAAATAAACGCACCCACTAAATTACTAATTGATATTGTTGAGCAACAACCAGATATTGTAGAGAGTCATCACGACTTGTGATTAGATTAGCAAATTGGGTCTGTACGGGTTTCGTTCAGTTGAGATATGGGCCATATACCATATATTATCTATGGTGACAAGATAAATATCACATTGTCTTCTGCCTTCGAAAGTGTAATGTCGTTTTTGATATCTCTACCATATGTTGCCTCCTCTTTTATATTTATTATTTTTCTTTGCCTTGAGTCGAAAACAATAATAGGAAACATGTGCAACAAATTGCAGCTAATATGGGTACGAAAATAGAAGAGGGGAAGATCGATCCTATAAAGTAAAAATGTATCTACACTACACTCGAGTTTAGATAGTTTTACATAGAACACATCTATCAAATGCTCAGAATAATAAAAACAACTTTTATGACCAGACAGAATGGCAATGAGAGAATTTACCCTGCAGAACTAAATGTCCCTTTGCTTGATTGTCCCTAACAATGCCCATTGTGTTCTTCTCATTTCTTCAGGTTTTGTTGTTGGTTTTGTAATAAAGTTTTGTCAAAGTATCATAAATATAGTTTTAAATTCTAAAATAAAAAATAAAAAAAGCGAAACAATATAAAGTAAAAAGTTTTAAATATTTTGTTTTTCCACTTTATTGCTTAGGGATTTCTTGGCAGAGTTCCACGAGGAGTCCCTAATGTTTTATGTGAGGAAACCCTTAGGGAATACCTAGGGAGGTTTCCTTTGTCCTCGTTCCTAGGAACTCACAATGTTTGAGTCCACAACGTTTTACATACAAAGTCCACAAGGTTTCCCTATCAATTAGGAACAAATCCACATGGATTCCACAACTTTTCCTCGAGGTCTGAAACTGCTGGGTAAGTTCAGGATTCGTATATAAGTATGTGTGTGTATGTGTGTGTGTATGTGTGTGTGTATGTGTGTGTGTATGGCTCCTTCTGTCTGCAACATTTACACAACTTTATTATACCCATCTCCCAAAAGGGTATAAAAAGAACAGCAGCAGCAGCAGCAACAACAACAAAATATCAAGTTCAGCGCAAGCAACAGCAAATGCAGCAAACACAGAAAAAAAAAAGAGAGAGAGAGGGAGAGAGAGAGCTAGTTGTAAACGAGAGAAGTATAAACAGAAAACAGAGCCCAGGAGGCACAGTGGAAAAAGTAGAAAAGTACGAAAATGCATGCACAAAAGTTTTGTGCTTGTTTCATTTTCACATTGTTTTGTCAGTGCATAGAAATAAATGGCTGCAGTCTATGCACGTTTCAATTCCCAACGTTCCCTCCTCTCCTAGACATTTAGGGTTGCAGCAGCAGCAGCAGCGCAGCAGCAGAGTTCAATGGTACCCAGCAGCGGTAACAACAACAACAACAACAAAGCCAAAGAGCATGACACAGACGCGCAAAATATAGAAGGCCAGCACAAAGCGCAATTCGAACAAAAAAAAAAACTGAAAGAAGAAAATGAAGGAAAAGAATAAAGCATGCGAAATTTGCGACGACAACGAAACTGTTTACCTGCGCCATCGTTTCTAAACGGACTGCAGCTGCAGCAACATACAAACACACACACACACACACACACAGATGTACACAGATATGTACATATGTATGTATGTAGTTATATACTCAAAGCTTCTGTTCCTAGAATCATACAAAGTTCGATGCAAATTTGTATTTGCGAAACCAATTTGCTGAATTCAAAGACATTGTCTGGAACTCACTCCCCCGTCCACCACCTCCCCCCACCTTCCACCCTACTTCCCTTTGCAATGCGTCAGCAGTACAGTGACAGAGAGAAAAAGAGAGTGGGAGAAGAGGGAGAGAGAGAGAGAGAGAGTTGTTGCTGTTGAATGAAATTCACTCTCTGGACGACAGACGGCGCCTTTTTATTGAACAAGAAGAAGAAGAAGAACAATAAGAACAATGACTAGTGACCCCCACGCAAGAGTTGTTGTTTTTATTGCTGTATTAGAGGATGGCGACAAAATAAAATGACAACCAAGAATGGCAGACAACAACAACAACAACACTGAGACAACAGCAACAGCATCCAATTTAGCAGACAACGCAGACTCTTTTTATGCACTGCTGCCTCGTCTCTTCTTGTTCGCATTACACACACATACAAACATTCTCCCAGTCTCTTTATTGCTGCTTCTGGATGCAGCTCAAACTCTCTGTCTCTGTCCCTGTCCATCTCCCTTCCTCCCTCTCGCACTCGCGACAGGTCAACGCCGTCGCCATTTGTGCATTTCTTATGCCAAATGTTCCTGAAGGTTCAAAAGAGAAGCAGTCAAACAATATTGTGCAAACATTGCCAACATATCGGGTAGACTCGACTAATATTTGTAATAGGACAACTTTATGATTATTAAAGAGAATAATATACATTCTGTTCAAGTTGGTATTGATGAAATATTCTTTTCAATAAAATGGAATATGTTAAAAGGTAAGGTTATTAATTTTTTAAGCCTGCATTTTAAACTATCAATAAAATTAGATTTTATTTTTTTTTGCTTTTTTGAACTACTTTAAATTAAGTTTATGGATCATTTTAGATTAATACTAATTTAAATTCTGGCGACACTGCTCACATATACAGTTATGCAGTTATAGGGTAATCTCATAGTAGGGCATACCCTCGCTGGATACTCTTGTTTGTTTTGCACTGCGTTTATTCTTCTCTTCCGCACCGAAAATTTGACAGTCATCGATATTAAACTTTGCACAGAGTTGCTTTTTGCTTTTTTACATGCGCAATATTAATGTTTACTCGCGGTTTCACTAGATGGCGCCAGGTAATTCTTGTTTCTTCCGTGTCAATAAATTCAACTGTTCATATGTCCTTTACACTGGCGTACCCAAATATAGCACATGGCTTTACATTAATTGCACAGTGATGCAAACAGAACAATTATGTTTCATTATTGCAACTACAACTACAGCTACAAGTGAACTCAATCCATCTAATCAAATGGTTCGTGTCTTTTTGCTGCTTTCGATAAATATTTACAATCTACTTAAACATTTTCAATTAGACTTGTATCAATTTTTGTGCTGTCTGTGTAGAGTCTACATACACATGTATATATATGTGTCTGTCTGACTGTCTGTCTGTTATATGCACTTTATCTATTACGTGTAGCTCTCGACCAAATACAGAAAGAACCAAGCCAAACAGTAAACAGAGTAATGAAAAACCAAGCGCAACTTTTAAGATAATGAAAAATACAATACAATACATAAGAAGAAGAACTGGTACACAAAGATTGGTACACTGTAAAATAACAAAGCAAAGTGTTGCATCAATTTTAACATATACAGTCGAACTTCCCTAACTCGAACTTCTGTAACTCGAATTTTCTCTAGCTCGAACAAAATATGAAAATTCAATGTAATTTAAGATCCAAAATTGTAGGGCGACACTGTTATCGATCAGACAAATTGTGATATCGAGCGTATCGAGAAACACGATACTTGAGCACAGAAGTGTATAAACATTTTAAACACGTTTTTAGTTTTTTTGCTAAGCGTAAATTAAAAACCACATGTGCTCACAACAACAACAACAACACGGCCAAAAAGCCCGTTGTATTTTTAATGAGACTTGAAAACCAGCGTGGCTCACAGTTCGTCAGTCAGTTTGTCATTCCGTCAGTTTGTCAGTCTGTCGTCAGTTTTGGCGTGTGAGTAAAATTAAAGAACATTGCCGTAATAATATGTTTCTCTTCTTCGTTGTTGTTGTTGTATATTCTCTGCTTTAAAATACATACACAAGAAGAAGAAAAAAAACAACAACATATTACTCTTCCGCATTGGCCAAGAAACAGTGGTGGCCATAAGCAATGGCAGTTAATCTTGATCATTGTTTATACAATTGCTGTCAAGCAAACAGAAACAGATACAGATACAGAAAAAGATACAGATACAAAAACAGGCCGATCACAAGGTCGCGCCCCCGGAAAAGGTTGTCGCACCTTCGCCTTATTATCAAATTAAAAATGAATAAAATATTTGTTATTTATTTATAAATAAACAAAAGCCCACACAATGTTTTTTTGACTGCCTTAATTTTTATCAAAGATCATTTGTTTTCGTGTTTTAATTATCACAAACTGTACACACTGTGCCTTCATTTCCAGATGCGACTGTAGGCAAGGCGTCAAACAGCGGTAAATTCAAATACATGCATGCGAAAGACAACAATAAGAAATGAGATAATAACAACAAAAAAAAGAAATGTAATACAAACATAAACACAAAACGCGCGGAAAAAGAACAAACACAAAACGGACGAAGAAGAAGAAGCAAATAAGGCAAATCGAAACTAAAAAGCAAAGCGTTTAAATATTATTGTTTCTGTTCTTGTAGTCTTTATTATTGTTGTTGCTCTTTTTGTTATTGATGTTGTTGTTGTTGACTGCATTGCGTCGTATCCGTATCCCAACAAACAAATACATGCATGCATATATTGTAGAGCGAGAGAGCAAGTGAAGCGGCACTCGTAGACAAATTAAACGTAAAAGGCGAGAAGGAAGAAAAAAAAAAGGCAACACACACACTGACAATATACATACGAGTGCATATATATATATATATATATATATATATGTATGTATGTATATACGAGACAGCCACGCACTCACGTACCACGTACTCAGCACGACGATTCTAAACAAGTTGATGAACTCTGCGACGCTGACGCCGACGCTGCTGCTGCTATTACAGTTGTTGTTGTTTTTTGCTGCTTGTGTTGGCGTCGTTTGTAGTTTGTAGTGAAACAGGAAAAAGTCTTTATTATTTTTTGTAATACGTAAATATGTACATACGACTGCACTCTTATAAATATGTATATTGATTACAATAATATTAATACTTGATATTGCTTTGATTATATTGCAAACTCACAAAACACTTGTATTAAAATGTAACACAACCGTTGGCCGAAACGCACATTCGCAGATCGCGACGAATGTGGATGAAGATGGACGCGACGACAACGGACACAACGAGGACGACGACACAAGCGTGTACACGTTGTTTATGCAGCGAGCGCAAAGAACTGAATGAGAATGAGTAAACATAGAAGAATTTTACAAGAGACAAGCACAAGCAAGCCACGGACGGTGTGGAACAAACTGAAATGAAATGAAATCAAATGGAATGGAATGGTAATGGAATGGAAATGAATTGAGACGAACGCCAAAAAAAACTCACACAACCAGTTCGGCGCGAACAACAACAGAGACAAAGAACGCAGCAGAGGGGCAGCGCTGCTGCTGCGGCGGTGGCGGCGGTAGGCAGAGAGACATACAGAAAGAAGAGAAGGCATGGTAGCAAAATCTAGTCCCACAGAATGAATGCTCAATGCGGCGCAACAAAATGGCAAGTGGAACATGCATACATATGTATGTACGTATGTATGTATGTATTGCAGTACGTGTGGAATGTATTGTACATGGGCCAACAAGCAAAAGGCTGCCTGCGATGAGACTGACCTCTGACAACCTCCTACACACACACACACACATGTACGTTACGCAGTGACAGAAGTACAAGAGAGTATAAGGCAGCCAGAACAAAATTGCATGCATACTCTCACACACACATACACTCTCACAGATGCATATGAAATTTGCAAAAGGGAGCAGTGCACTCACTGCAGCAGGAAGTCAGTGTGTGAGAGCGAGAGAACGAGATAGACTGCGTGTGGGAGTGAATGAGTTGAGTAGCAGCAGCATAATAAAAAGGAAGTTTGTAAATATCTACATACAGATATATGAATGTACATATTTTTCGATTATTAATTAATAACACATTAATGACCTGTAGACAAGTATCAATCAGATTGACAACATCAAAGAAGACATGCAAATGTGAATGGTAAATTGTTTGTATGTATGTGTGTGTCTGTGTGTATTTCTTTAACGCAACAAGAACAACAGAGACAGAGAGAGAGAAAGAGGAAGAAAATAACGAAGACAGGTAAAACAATTTGCGGTCTGCTGTTTTCAGGTAAATGTTTTATTAGTGTTGTTTCTACGTAAAAGCAGAAACACATACATAAATACATTTATTCCTTTTATGGCTAAAGGTACAACAACAACAACAATAAACGATCCTCACATACAGTGGTTGTCAGCTTATTTGACACACTACACTTAAAAATTACGCATTGTATCTTTTAATAAAAAGAAGACACAAAAAAAATCGAAAATCAGACTAAAATATTAAATATATTTTTTATTTTTTTTATGGAGATTAAATTAAGCAATAACAACAAAACCTTACGACTATATAAATTTTATTAATTATTATAATTAATTTAAAATAAGCTATTAATTATTTTTAAATAAATAAATGGCAAATAAAATAGGTAATGGATCAAATAAGCTGTGCGCCACTGTACATATGTATGTATGTATGAGTGAGTGTACGTTTGTGTGTGTGTGTGTGTGCTCACGCTGATGCAATAGGAAAAATGTAAAAGTCTGCGCAGCAGCAGAGGACGGAACAGAACGCTTGCGTCATGTGCGTTCACAGCGTTCACACACACACAGAGAGCTTAAGAACAGCGCGCAGCGACAGCGCACAATAAACCAGTCTAGAAGCAAACGCGCTTGGCTACAATCCACAAACACACACACACACACATACACACTCGAATGTATATAATTATGCTGCTTATATACAGACACTCTATGTGAGTGTGTTCGTTGGCAACCAAAAGGGCCTTAAACTTTGTTAAAAGTCAAGGTCAGTGATTTCTTGCGTGCTTCGACCAATGTTGCCAACTTTGATTGAGTCTGCGCTGCGTATGTGAGACTGTATGTGTGTGTGCGTGTGACTCACACAGGAGGTGACTTTGCCTGAGAGAGACAGTGGGCACAAAGGCTGCGCTGCTCGTCTGCTTTATTTGCTCCGAGTGTGTCCTCTCTTCTCCCTCACACTCCATCGTCTGTCCCGTGTGGATTCCGAGAATTATGGGTTCATGTGTTGTCTATGTATGTATGTTTGTATGTGTATGCATTGCATGGGAAACAAGTGGAAAATGGCACAGTGGATTTCAACATATTGTTCCATTTTCAGTTTAAGCTTCTGTGATCGATCTTCGCCTATTCTCTGTCTCTGTCTGTTCAACTGCTTGCCTGGCCTGCTTGTCCTTGCAAGCGGTTCATGAACTCCCCCCAATGACGAACGAGACGAGACGTTGAACGTGCCAAAGTAGCAAAAAACGAAAGACAAAAACTATAGAGTCTGAACAAGGTGAGGTGAAGAGAGGGCAACAACAGCATCAGACATGACAGCAAATACAGTCGAACTTCCCTAATTCAAACTTCTATAACCCGAGCTTCCATAAGTCCATAAAAAGTGCATGAATTTTAGTAAATAATTAATAAATTTTTAAAGTTTTGTTTAAAGTTAAAAAAAATGAAACAGCTCAGAATTTAAATGAATGAGTTTGTACTTACTTTTTAATAAACTTAAGAATTAAATTTCTATAATTCGAAGTCTTCAGAAGTCGAACTTTTTCTTTGGATAATGGTGATTCGAGTTGGGAAAGTTCGACTGTATTACTATTGGTAAATGCAAAGTATGCACACATTTATACATGAGTGAATATGTGGTATATATTTGTAATATTGTTTTATTGTCATATTGACAAGAGACAATTCAATTGCGCCCGCGCGCGCGCTCATTGAATGAAGCTGGTAATTAAACGCCGATACGGTTTGGAGAGTGAGAGAGAGAGAGAGAGAGAAAGAGCACGTTGATGAATGCAGTCCCTGCCTCTGTCGCCTCTCTTTACTCGCCCTTTACTTTTAAGCAGCAGCAGCTGTCGTCGTCACAGACCAAGCCAGATGTTTGAGAGTATTTCAACAGCGATAAAACCAACAACACACACTCACACACAAACACGCACACATAAATTCACACTCACATATTGGTAATATTTGGAGGGAAAAAAGGTGACATTTGAAACCGGAAATAAGGCAGCTTGTGCCCTCAAAAGCAATGCAGCTGTCGTTCACTCTCTTTCCTACCCTCTCTTACTCTCTCTCTCTCTCTCTCTCTCTTACTTCCTTGCTCTCCAGCTGTGTAAATGCTCTGAGCGTATATATTGTGCAAGGCGAGTACTTGAGTGAAGAGAGGGAGTGATACCCTTTGTAAATCGCTCTCGCTCTCTGAGCATGAGTGAGAGCTTTTCAAGTGGATCGTAAGAGGGTGGAATGCAGCTTTCGATCGATAAGTCAACTGCAATTCACTATAAAAGCGAGCGTGGATTGTGTTTGGATTCAAATATGGAACATATTACCCTACTTACGGTGGAACTGTATCATTGAAGCGTAATTACCTGCAATGAAAGAACATAAATAATAATGTGAATACTTGAAATGAAATTTGATTGTAGACGTTTTTAAAAATGTGGTAAATTATAGGGGCCCTCAAGGACCCCCATATCCCCTTACTTTAGCGCTAAGACGCAGAAATTTTAAATTGTTTTTTTTTTCTTCACCTTTTTTAACCCTTGCCGAGACCTCGCTCTGACCTCATAATTCGCTTTAAACTTAATTCAACTCTGAGAATCGTCTGGACCGACATGTGCAGGAAATTTCATAATGAAATTTGAGCATTTTTGCGGGTGTATCAGTCTCAATTTCAGACTTAAATTCAGTCTCCGACCTCGTCTCAGTTTTGTTCCCAGTAACAAAATTCAGAGAATGTTGCGAAAATTGTTTTTTTTTTTTTTTAAATAGACCACAAACAACAACAAAAAAAACAAAAAAACAACACTGAAACCAATGTTAAAATGATATTAGCTTGGGACAAACACACCGTTAACAAAACAAAAAGTCAACGAACGGCTAAAAAATTCACGAACTTGAAAAGAAACAAAAAACCAGAGGCAAAAACGACGACAGCGATGTCAATAAACCAACTAACCATCGACCTATGTTGTTGCTTTTGTTAATTCTATTGTTGTTGTGGTTGTTGTTGTTGTTGTAGTGCGTGTGGAGCGCTTACAAGTTGAATAGACAAACGACAAAACAAGAACAAACAACAAATGAACTATTAAAAACCAAATTTATAAACTTGTTGCTCTCGGTGTTTCAATCGCTCAATCAAACAATAAAAGCTTAAACAACAACAACAAAAATTAATGAGTTTTGAAGAGAGCTTTAAAAACTAGCAAGCTTTCAATTTATATTGCTCCTTACGTGTTAAATCAATCATAAAGAAAATAGATAGAAAAAAAAACGAGTTTTAAATTGTCAAAGTTCAGGCTGTAAGCTTAAATTTACTGCTTTACTCTCGAAAGCTATCATGGTTTCACTCCCTTGGTGTACTATTAATTTATTTATCAACTATGGATCAAATTCTAAGCCCATCCTAAAAAAAAAATAGTCAGAAAAGTCAAAGCTTATGTAGTTTGCTTAAAGGCGGAAGTATCAAAAGTTCTCACCATATATTTATGCTTTTGATTGATTTGAAATTGATTAATTGCTTCTGATTCATATTACAAATATAAATCAATTATAAATTATTATTTGACCATGTTTCCCACCCAGTTATTTTTTGTACCTCAAAAGTTGAATGCCCCCCGCATCCTTTCTTTAGCTATTTTTCTACAGATCTTTTGAGTTCGAAGCGCATAAGTATTATACTAAGTTACCATTTTAAGACTCATGACTCTGGCCAAATACAATCGCTTTATTTTACTTTTTTTTGTTTTTGCTCTATTCTCGTGATCCTCACGCGCTTGCCCCGAAGAGAGGGGGTAGAGGGAAGGGGGAGTAAAGAGAGCGGGGGCAGGTTAATGTCTGTTCTTTTGTTTCAAACTCGTTTTGTTGTCGCTGTCTCTAGCATTTCTGTTGCTCTGCGAGTTTCTGAATATTTGTTGGCTGAGTTACCAGCATTTTAAACCAGAAATCATAAGAGATAAATGCGGGCAGTTGAATACCTCCAAATACCCTTGAGGTGGAAAATGTGTTTTTATACAACATAATTTCATCGTTTTTATAAGTATATCGTAAGTATTTTGATAAATAAATTGAGTCATAAGTTCTGTTTCGCCTCTTAAGTTTAATTAATCACGATGAGTTTACTTGTCCCTCCTTTCATTGTTATATTTATTATATCATATTAAAATGACTGTCTATAATCAATAATAAAAACGTATATATTTTTTTTTAATGTATTCAAATTTCTTTAAGAGTCAGTTCTTTCTCCTCAATTGGTACTTAATATTCTAACATGTCCCGTTTTCAAAGCTTATATAACTTCTTTCTTTTTACTTTCTTTATTTATTGGTTGCTATAATTTCTTAAATAGAAAGTTAACAAACAATTCTTAAGAATTAATACTAATTTGCATATAACTGCACATTTATTGGCAAAATTATAAAACTGTCTTCCAACAGTATGCCCCTAAGTATCCCTCCTATTCCTTTCTCCTTATCTACCCCTTTCTGTTTGGTAACTTATGTATTATTTTTTGACAAAAACATTTTTACATTTTTTAGTTTTTTTTTTTTATCTTGTTTATTTGCTTTGAAGTCTTTTGTTCTCGTTCTGCTATTTGATGGCAATCTCTTCTTTCTTTTCGACTCAGCGGCTCTTAGACATGTCCATATACTATTTACTTTACTGTCTTGCCATTTCCACTCTGTTCCACGTTCCACGCTCCACAGTGCACGCTTCACGTTCCACGTTGGGTTCTATTTGCTTCGGTTCATTCTGTTCTTTCACCTTTTGGCCATTCGTTTTATTATGTTTTACAATGGAAAATTTGGCGAAAAAGGTCAACGTTCATAATTGATCCAAGGTTTCTCAACCATTCACATACACATTTGTATTTGTATCCATTATACTATTCAATTCGTCAGATTATTTTCAAAGGAAATGACACTTTTCGGTCGCTTGACGAATTTCAATGAATTTGTCTTCACCTCCCATAAATGTACACATACATTTACATCCACATCTACATATGAGCACATATTTGCTCTGCTGATTTTTCCAGGGAAAAACTTCCGCTTGTGTGGAGTATTTTGCATATGCTTCAATTCCCCTCAATCCACCTGAACAAAATAATTCGGTAGAAGTTTTCCCAGTAGCTTAAATTCTTCGTATCCCTTTCTGAGAATCTGCGCTGGAGCTTAAGTAGATTCAGATAAGAAAATCTCTTTATGCTGTGGTCAAGGCTTAATGAAGTTTTCTGATTGTATCTATCCATCTTTTTTATGGCGTCTTACTATATTTACTTGACAATTCGGTTCCAAAATATTATACTCTCAGCAAGTTTATAAAAAAAAAAAAAGAATGAATGCTGAATTTAAAATACATTTAGCCCTGAAATAATGATAAGTATAAACTTGTTATATATTTTTGTTTATTTCTTTCTGTCGCATATGGGGTCTTCTAACATTACTAATTGTATCCAACTCTTTACATCATACATTCTTAAAATGAAGTAATTATTTCCACTATTTATAGTTTCCAGTCGTATTTATTTTGTCAAAGCCTAAGCTCCGATTATTTTCAATGCCTTCAAAAATTTCGTAGCATATGAAACGGAAACAATTTCGAGGGTGCCGCAAAGCCAAAGCAAATTAAAACAATTAAATTATGTTAGACATAATTATACTTGAGAGGGGATATACATAGAGGTAAGGGGAGGGATAGAGAGGGGGAGAACGACACGCCTGTAGCAACAATAAGCATGAAATATCATTAACAATGTTCTCTTAATGTTGGATTTGGTTTTTGGGTCTTGGTTTTGGGTTCGCCGAGTTTGAGTTCGAGTTTTGACTCTTGATGAACCCGCGACTTACGACTTGTGCGGTGATGATCTGCCAACAGTTTACTATCACAGCAACAGCAACAAGAACAACAAGCACCCAAGCAAATGGAGTAAAAAAAACAAAAAGCTAAAGAAGCAGCAACAATTGCGCCAACAGCGACGTCGGCGTCGTCGTCAACTTCAGCGTCGTCGTTGGCAGACGAACATTGACCTTCATTAAAGAAGAAGCAACAACAGCCAAAGCAGACCACAGGGTGCGGGGGCGACAAAAGAAGGTGGAGACAACGGGGTACATGGCAGCTTTAAAGTTGCCTCTCTTTGCATATACCCTGCACTTTATATTTAATTTATTATAAAATATAATTTGAAAAAACAAAATAATAAAATGGCATTAAATAAAAATAAATAAAATATTTGATGTGTCTTTTTTTTCAATAGCACACACATAAGCTAATCAATAAATAATTACTTAACAGATTAGATTAACATTTTCATTCATGCATTTATTTTTCTTTAAATATTTTTAAGTGATAAACAAGCCAACTCATAATGTTATTTATAGATATTGATTGGCTTTATTGGAATGTTGCAATCAGATCATTAAAGCTTTTATTTACAGGGTATCTCTACAGTTGGCCAACTTATATTGAACTTTTTTTTTGCCTTACTTTTCTACTATGTATGCAAATGTGTTCGGAGCTTCCTTTCTATTATATTTCTCTCTCTTTTTCTATAAATCTTTAACCACTAGAGAGCACGTAATATTTATTATTGGACACCAAACAGAACTTGTCTAGCCAAAAAGCATACATTTTGGGTACATTCACTTTGTCAATTTATTGGAACTCTGTGAATCACACAGGCAAAATAAAAAAAAGTTATCAGTCTAAGGTGACAAGAAGAAGAACATCTAATATGAAATCAGCAACGTTTGAAATAAAAAACGTGTTTCTCTCTCTCACTCTCTCTCTCTCTCTCTGCAGATTCTTTATTCATTATTTTACTTTATTTTGTGTTTTGTTTTTCTTATTTTGATTCTTATTTTGAGTCGCTGTCGGTGGTTACACGTTCTTGCCGCTTGCGGTGACGAGACCAAAGCAAGTTGTGAAATCATTTGTATTTCAACAAGCGACAACAACAAGCGGAAGCAACAATAACAATACACAAGCCATTAAGCTCCGAAGAACTTAAAGAATTATGTACATACATACATACATATTATGTGGATGTACATATTTATTTACTTGCTTTGGCTTCGTCTTTCGAATGTTTCATTATCAGCATTCTTAATATTTTTATACCCTGTATATATAGTTAAAAAAGCAGTTATGATATGATCAAGCTGCGAAAATTATAACTCTATTATTAAAGGGTATACAAAAGAATGTATCAATTTAACAAAATACCTTGTACCCTGTTGTGAGTTACTTCAACATAGAAAAAATGTACAAATTTGTACTACGATGATAACGAAATAAATTCCTGAATGTGCGAATCAAAAATTAAATGATGGAATACATTTATTTTCTTATTTATTACTCTAACACCTACAAATTATTTCAAAAATAGAAATATATAAATGTATGATTTGAGCTTATTTGTTGAAAAACTAATTTATATTTTTGCTTCAGTCAAACCGGCTTTAAGAAAAAAGAATTTCCTTGTATTTAACCCTGTAAACCTCTTACCTGTCGCGTTCTTCCTTGAAATCGCAACCTGTTTTCGTTCTCGCTACCCCTACAAAAAAAAAATGTTGATTACATTTAAAAATTCCCACGATCCCTAAGCATGTAACAACTTTCATGCTTACTCGTATACACATAAATAACTTGTTGGGCATCATTACATATTTATGTCTTAAAGGCAGTCGATCTGTCGCCCTTTCGGACCTTCCCATTTACATATTGTACAATGCAAATAGAGAAAAGCGTAAAATTTGTACATACTGAGTATTCATGAGTTTGGCGAACTCCTTCCATCCCTCCCCTGTTGTTTCCCAAGGATATCGTAACTGTAAACTACCCTTAAGAAAAAGAAATTTACTCTTTCTACCTGATGTCGATTTAAACCAAATGATTGCTATTTTTGTTCTTAGTGTTATTGCAAAAGATACGATTCATTAGGCTGAAGAAGTCTATTCGGAGTCTGAAATGGACATTTTCTTGAGTTTCAAATGGTTTCTCCATGCTAAATTGTATGTATGATTATGAAAGGATTGCAACACGATGTTCCTTAGCATATTTAAAGTTGAGAAATTTTATAATTTAGATATAATAATAAAGATTTTGCACTTAATTATCACAGAAGAGCATTCATCTGTAAACTAATTACCACTTTAGTAGTTAACTGGGAATGCATCTTATTTCGATTAATTTATGATATATAGTATGTGGCAGATACAACTCTAGGAAATATTTTCAAATTTTTCTTATAGTATTTTAGACTCTTTTAATAATTACTTCTTAGCACTACAGAAAGCTGTACACCTCTAGTATTAAGCCTTTCACATCTCAGTTTAAAATATTGATAACTTATAGTGTTGATATAACTCCATCGACTTCTGCTATAGTCTGTTGGACATATTTACTGATTATTTTGCAATCAGTGGCATTTTATATGAAAAACTTCCCCCAATTCCCTCGGTCAACCCCACTCAACGCAGAAATACATATAAAATTGAAATTTGCAAGGGTTGTGGGGAGGTCAAAGAACAAAAATGCGTAGAACGTGACAGGGGGAGGGGGCGAAATAAAGGAAAACTGGTCTTTAGTCTGGGAATGGTCCATCGATTTTCGCGGTGTTTGCAGCTAGAAATGCTGGCTCAAAGGTTTATTGACCCCAGAGATATGTATGTATTTGTGTGTATTTCGGGGGAGGCTGTCGCTGCAGTTGTGTTGTTCTTATTGTTGTCGTCTGGCAAACAGCGCCCCCGAGGGTTGATTAGCAACGCCCAACGCCCGACAACGACCACGACGACGACTACAACGACGACTTTGTTCCGTTTGTCCCCAACGTAAACTTTTGCACCACCTTTGCTTCCGTTACGTTTTGTCCGGGCATTAATATTATGGCTGACATGACTATTTATTTATTTGCAAGACACTTTCCCCCCTAATGCACAATTTCGGGGTGGCCAGACAGACGTCTGAACCGAAAATAAAAGCATAAAATGCGAAAATAATAAAAGCAAAATGAAAACCTAAAAGGATCAAAGCCAGTCACTGAAATGTTATAACTTTTTTTTTTTTTTTGCGGTGCGCCGGCTGCGAAACGTTCGTTTGTCCAGAATTCGTATTCCACCCCATGCCAAAAGCAAACAACACCAAAACAACAACAGCAACAACAACAGCAGCAGCAGTTGAGCATCAGGAATGCATGTGCGTGCGAAAGAGAGGGCAACAGACAAACACACGCACATACACACACACACACAAAAGCCGGCAGCTGTACAAGGTACAAAATTAATATAGGAAGGCGGCATAAAGCGAAACAAAGTGAAGCAAAGATGAAATGAAATGAAACCGCAGGACCAGAGAGACAGGCAGCTGAAATTGCCCATGTACAGTTGAAAATAGTGTTGTAAATTACAAAACATATTTTTGTTGTATCGTTATACATTTACAACGGGTAAACAACTGTTGTAAGTTGTTGAATTTAAATCAAATCGATTTAATAAACACGATAGATCCTCGAAAATTTACTTAAATAATGACGTGAAGGTGCTGGAAACGCGAGTTTTCGATATTTTGATGCATTTTGTACATCGCTTGTTTCAAATATACAGGTGTGTTTTAGAAATCCCTAGAGATTTTAACCGTTCGAAAGGTTGGGGTTCCTGAAAAACATTTTTTTTTTTCGCATTTTTATTAAATTTAAAGGTATTTTAAATTAATTGAATATATATTAAATTTTTGTTATATCACTCAAGTATTTTTAAGACGTTTAAAAGCAATGATATTTTGTTTTCAAGAACAACAATTACTCTTGGGCTTTAGAGCTTTTATTGATTTGTAGTACACACCTGATAGTGAATTTTATTTGATCACTACTAATAAATATTTGCTCTGATGTATTTCTCCCAAAAAATTCATTCTGCATCCCTGCTGTGGATCCTGTGTGGAAGCTAACGCATCTTCGATGAATTACAAATCTATGCATCAGTGTTGCCAGATTAGCTTATTTCAGGCTAGATCTAGCATATTTAAAAACGGAATAGCTTAAAAAATTTGCAAATAGCTTATAGCCATAAATCTAGCATATTTTAAAGTTCATGTAAGATATTCTAACAATAAATGAATTCTTGACATCAACGAGTCAAAAGTTTAAAATGTTATAGGACATTATAATATCGGAGCTGGTTCTTTATTGCCGATTGTTACGTGAATTCATTCATATGATCGTCAATTTATTTTCCTATAACGTTTCACACGTTGATCATTTTAAATTCCAAATTGATAAGATACATCTTATTAAATGAGAGCACATTAATGATACCTCGAAATTTTGGGCAGAGGTGCTCTCCTACAAAGATGCTGCAAATAATCATCCATTTGAGTCCCTGGCCTTGTTTGCACTTCAAATGCTTTCACTACCGTGGTCAAATGCGGAAGTGGAACGCGATTTTAGCCAAATGAACCTGGGTAAAACAAAGTTGCGCAACAAAATGCATTTAAAAACTTTAAATGCAATACTAAGTATAAGGTATGTTTTTTAATAAAATTATTTAATTTTACAGATATGGATTGCGCAGACATGGGGAAGCAAGTTGCCACAAAAATACCTTAGTTTGATTCAATCAAACGAAAAATATTTAAGTCAGGATGAAAATACTGAAATAGATAATTTTTAACAAATTTGTTTTAAATAAAAACCCAATTATTTTGAGTGTTATCTTCCAAATGCATTTAGCTTGTTTTTCGGCATGTTTTTTTATTTTTAGCTTATTTTAACTTATTTTTTCTCCGAATCTAGCTAATGCGGGCGCCCAAAACCTGGCAACACTGCTATGCATGGCCAAACAAGTTCCACACAGTCCACAACTGCTCCAACTCTTATATGCTCTTCCAGCCCTTCTTATACTCACAACAATTCAGCATCCACAAGACCAAAAACGGCAATAAGAAGTCATTACACTTATTGAATGCATGTGTGTATGTGTGTCTGTGTATGTCTGGTTGCTCTGCTAACGTCGCTGTCTGGGCTGATCATTCGCCCAGCAACAGCAGCAGCAACAAAAACAGGATGCGACAGTGTTGCCAGACTGTCTGTTTTTTTTTTTTTTGCTCTTTGTTGTTCTTTATTCGCATTGTCATTGTTGTTGTTGTTGCTGTTGTTACTTGTGTTGAATGTGCCCCCCGTCATTTTGTTTTTATGGTGATTTTGGGAATTCGAAAAATGCCGTCTCCTGTCTGTTTGCAGCACTCTTTCTGTCTGTCGGACTGTCGGTCTATGTCGTCTTCTTCATGCTCACTTCTTAATATAGATACATACTCCTGTACAATATGTATGTAAGTACGTATGTATGTCTCTTTGTGGTCGAAATGACATTGGGTGCAAGCTGTTGTAAAAAGCTCAACTTGTATTATTATACCCTGTACTAGAATTGTATCGAATAGTCCATATAATTCAGTTATATTTTCTTTGTCAGTTCAAAAAGGTGCCAAAGTTTAAAAAAAAATGTGGCAACATTAAGTCCCAGAAAAAGATACATCGAGTCGTGAATGTTTGTAAGAATTTTGTCGAATTTTCTCAATTTTTCATAAACAACTGATTAAAATTAGTTCGATAAGCACAAATTTACTTAACGATAATTAGGAACACCGATAATTTCCTTCATTTAAGCAAGTTATTTGATGGAAAGAATGAACATAAACTTTGAAATTGTAAGCCAACTGACAAAATAAATAAATAGTTTCGATTGTTTTGACAAAAAGTAAAGCGATATATACAAACTAATCAGATACGGAGCTACAGTTATGTATGTATGTAAATAATGCAATGGTATATCTAAAGGTGTAAATATTATAGAAATATTATAAATTGTTTTTAAACATTAACGTAACAGCTTTCAGCCACGATCAGACATACATATGTACATTGTACAATGTACATACAATGTAAATGTACATTTTACATAAAATGCACCCTTTTGCATGTTTGACAGTGCAACAACAACAGTCGAGAGGGGGAAACGAAATGGTCATGAAACGTACAAAGCCCAATTGCAAGTATTGCATAGGAATTGAGTGGAATGAAACAGCGCCAGCAGCAACAACAATCACACAAAAAAAATAATAATAATGAAAAAAAATTCAAATCATTACAACACATGCTTTAAGTGTGGGTGCACCCATGGGTGTGTGTGTGTGTGTGTGTGTGTGGAACTCAGGACGTGGGAAACGTTTTGAGATAACGGAACACGCTTTTGCATTAGTCACCACCAAAGAGGCAGACTTGCTGTATTAACAAACAACAGATGTGAGCGACGTTGACGTCGACGCTGACGCCGACGCCACCACCAAACACAAATGTTCCAAGAGCTTCATGCTAGAACATGTAAAAGAGAGGAAGACAAGACAAATAACGTAAAGGCGGCGTAGGGGGAAGCATAATAAACTGAGCAATACCTAAGTTATAATAGGGATACTCCTAAAACAATTGTGATCAGATTTCGATTATATTTAATCAAATCAAATCAAGGAGGAAAGCCCAAAATGTTTTAGAGAACTATATTGAATAAAAAACGACATAAACAAAATTTTTTATTAATAATCAAGAAATTTAAAAAACTAAAAAGAATTGTTTTTAATTTAAATTTTCTATTTAAAAAAATAACCGTTTAAAAAACGGAGAGCATGTACTACAAAGGGTTTATGTATTTTAGAATCTTCAAAATCTGGCCACAGATCTAGTTATTAGGGTTGCCGGATTTTCTGAGTTATTGCTGGCCACAGAGCTGTGAGCAACGGATTGCCAATAAATCAAAATCGAAATAAATTCTCATCTTCAGGAATACCCTAAATATATGTGCACACAAACACACACGTACGTACATATATGTACACAGTGAAATAAGCAACAACAAAAAGTTTAAAAAAGAACAACAGTTGTGCGCTGACAGCAGCGAACTGGTCTTCTAGCATATGTACACACACACACACATACACACACAGCTGCATACATACATACGCTTCCGCCTTTGCGCACGCTTGGTGTCGGCAACACAACAACTGCTGTGCATGAATTTGCATAATTTGGAATTGTGTTTATACAAATACATACAGACATGCTACAGTCACTGTGTAAGTGTGTATATGGACATCACATTATTATTTTTGTATTCACAACAAATAGTCATCCAATATTGGCAGCTTTTCATTTTAGTTAATAAATTTTTAAATAAAATATGTATATAATTCCACAAAGTTGCTTATATTTCTTAAATTTCTATTTATTTCTGTTTGTGCACAAACCTGTATTCCACTGTATTGGATTGTTGTTGTTTTTGTTGTTGCATCGGCTGCAGTTTATTTTTGCCGTTTCTTTATTCCTGTCTGCATTGACGCACAAAACGAAGTGTTGCAAAAAGAAAAACCAACAACTACAAAAAATAACAGTTTCGTGCTTGTTGTTGTTGTAGTGTCGGTGTGTCGTAAAGTTGTTGTAGTTGTTTGTTTTTTAGAGCAATGCGCCGATGCCGATTCACGTTAAATGCATTGCACAAATTTATTTGTTTGCTGTTGCAATTTTTTCGTCGCCTTCTTTTACATATCGTTCGGCTTTTGTTGCTGTGCTTGTTCTTTGCCGCCTTTTCTGCTGTATAAGACTTTTCGTTGCTTTCAAACACACGCACACACGTGTGTTACATACATACAAACAAAACGCAAACAGAATCGCGGCACTTTTTTTTAACTGTATATAATTATGCTTATGTTGCTGCTTTTCATTTGCTTAGCAACGTTTTAAGCACAGGTATTGAATTTTAACACTATTAAAATTAATGATTGAATTGTTGTGCTCTAAATAACGATTGCACCAATTGTAAATTTAGCCAACAATCAAATTCGGCTCTCAGTTGTTCTTTTCTCGTCTGTTTGTGCAAAGAACTAGAGGTGGGCAGCTGTCGTTGGCCTTATCGATGGTCGTTTTAAAGCCGCAAAAACAGCTATCGATGGCCGTTGTACAAGATTTGAAACATATCGACATTAGCAGCATGTGGGCTTGGGTATCGATATTGGCATATCAATTTTGTTTGATGTTTTTAATGACGATGTCCAAGAAATTTAAAATATTGGCATAATTCATATATTTTATATAATATAATTTCGAAAATAGCCAGTAAATATCGGCAATATCGCATTAAATATCATACCGCTTTCTCCTTATCGTAAACTAATATATCCATTTCTAAACCCATCCCTATTCTGAACTAAATTATTAAACGTAGTTCAATTGAATGATTAAGTTCAGTAGTATTGGGCCCATACTATGGGCATGTGCGTCAAGTTAGCAACGGTTCACTAGCAACGAAAAACGGAACTTGGTTCATGGAGTCGGAACCAGTTATGAATTTCCTCATTTTTTAATGTTTTTCGACAATAATTCAATAAAGTAGAGATGCAGAATTGTAGAAAATTGTTTTCTTTATGGTTTTAAGTAATATTTTGAAAATTTCAGGTTTTGGATTGGGTGGAACAAGTCAAAATAAAAAGTGAAAAAAACCCCAAAAAGAAATTGATGAAAGTTGCAGCAAAATGTTAGTAAAATTAAGTGCTATATTCTGTAATACTGTGCAGCTGGGGCCGCGCACTTATTAAAGTTAGCAACGATTTTTTAAGTGATGCCATATTTTATATGAGAATGTACAAGAGCTGCCACGTTGTTTTATGCATGTGTATTTCGATAAAATGGCAAATATACTAAAATGCGATTTTCTCAAAAACTGTCTGAAAGAAATTAATGAAAGTTGCAGCGAAATGTTAGGTAAATTAAGGATTATATTCCACAATGCCGTGCAACTGGGGCCATGACTTAAATAATTAAAAAAAAGTTATAAGATAGCAGCGAAATCATTTAGCAGTCAGCTTTCTGCTGTAGACATTCGCATGTAAAGCGAGTCATATCATCCAGCTTTCTGTTGCGTAGTAGTTTAGTTCACGGTGGAGCTACTAGTTCGATTGGACTTGCTAATGAACATTTTGAGGTTAATTTACAATTAATTAATTTTCTCAAAAACTGTCTGAAAACTTATCTCAAATTTAATTGAAAAAGCTTCTCCAAGCTTGTAGCTTTTATTTGGTATATGCCACTCCTTAAGCCGTTCTTCCTGAGAAAAGATATTAAGGGTTGAGAACCACGCATCTGTTTTGGCGGTAATTTTGTTTGGGGATTTTACTGAGGTAGCTACGTTCATTCCAAAATATCTAAAAAATGTTCTGAAGACTTTTTTTTTTAAATAGTCCCATTAGAAAGACGAAATTGTAGATTTCAATCGTGTCTTAGCAGTTTTTGGGGCCGTCGCCCCTGCCTAAGATATCTAAAAATTACTGAAAATGTGAAATTTTTCACTTTCTATTTTGACTTGTTCCACTCAATCCCAAGGCTGAAATTGCCAAAATATTACTTAAAACTATAAAGAAAAAAAATTTTCTACAATTCTGCATCATTACTTTATTGATTTACTGTCGAAAAACATTAAAAAATGAGGAAATTCATAACTGGTTCCGACTCCATGAACCAAGTTCCGTTTTTCGTTGCTAACTTGACGCACATTAAAAAATTACATATTTGATATAAACAAATGGCCAAGTGATTTCTTTTCAATCCAAAATTTAAGGCGTCAAATTAGTTTTGAAATGCTTTCAATGTTATTTTTTGCTTCTTGTTTTGTTTCTGAATATTATTGTAAGATTCAAAACTGTTTTCTAAATGTGTGGTGCTTTCTAAAAGAAAGAACCGTTGTGAGCTACAACAGTAATGAACAATTTCAGTGCATTTAATTAAAATTTTATCAATACACAAATGCTATTTATTTATTGTATAAGTGATATCAGCAATTCCCGCCTACGACTTAGTGGAAACGAAGAATACACAAACAAAGCATAGAGAAAAGCGCTGATAAAGCTAAATAAGAAAAAAGAGCTAAATTGCAAATATTCCCCATTCAATATTAATATTCACAAAATATTAAATATTTAATAGATATAAATGTTAACAAATTTTAAAACACTCATTTTTCGCCTTTCCAGCAACAACAACAACAACAATGTTTGTTTTTGTCTATCCTCTAATTTCGATTGCAGCATATAGGCACTTGGAAAAATGGTTATATTTTAAATGATGTAGTTTGTAAAATGAATAAATTACATATTTGATATAATCAAATGGGCAAGTGATTTCTTTTCACTCCAAAATCTAAGACGTCAAATTAGTTTTGAAATGCATCAACTATTCTTTTACTTTTTTTTTTGTTTCTATGTACTATTGTAAGATTCAAAACTGTTTTCTCAATGTGTGGTGTTTTCTAAAAGAAAGAACCGTTGTGAGCTACAACAGTAATGAACAATTTCAGTGCATTTAATTGAAATTTTATCAATACACAAATGCTATTTATTTATTGTATAAGTGATATCAGCAATTCCCGCCTACGACTTAGTGGAAACGAAGAATACACAAACAAAGCATAGAGAAAAGCGCTGATAAAGCTAAATAAGAAAAAAGAGCTAAATTGCAAATATTCCCCATTCAATATTAATATTCACAAAATATTAAATATTTAATAGATATAAATGTTAACAAATTTTAAAACACTCATTTTTCGCCTTTCCAGCAACAACAACAACAACAATGTTTGTTCTTGTCTATCCTCTAATTTCGATTGCAGCATATAGGCACTTGGAAAAATGGTTATATTTTAAATGATGTAGTTTGTAAAATGAATAAATTACATATTTGAGATAATCAAATGGGCAAGTGATTTCTTTTCACTCCAAAATCTAAGACGTCAAATTAGTTTTGAAATGCATCAAATATTCTTTTACTTCTTTTTTTGTTTCTATGTACTATTGTAAGATTCAAAACTGTTTTCTAAATGTGTGGTGTTTTCTAAAAGAAAGAACCGTTGTGAGCTACAACAGTAATGAACAATTTCAATGTATTAAATTGAAATTTTACCAATACACAAATGCTATTTATTTATTGTATAAGTGATATAAGCAATTCCCGCCTACGATTTCGCAGAAACGTAGAATACACAAACAAAGCATAGAGAAAAGCGCTGATAAAGCTAAATAAGAAAAAGAGCTAAATTGCATATATTCCCCATCCAATTAGAACCTTCAAAACTGTTTAAACACATTTTTTATTTAGGACTTCATCTCTGAAGTTTTATTTATTCAACTCAATAAGTTGAGCACTGGTAAGTTACAGTAAAGACTGCTAACGGGCTGATTTTTGGGGTTCACAAGAACTCCTTGCTCCAGTCGTTGAGGTTCTTGTAACAATCGGATGATTGCTTTGAGTTAGCATTGCTAACATCGCTCATCCAACCCTGGAACCTGCCCTGGTCCTGATTAACCACCAAGTACTGCCCGAGCACATTGGAGGCCTGAAACGAAATTGAGCGAAAATATTTCCGTATATTTTAAAAATGTCCACATTTCGTTAGAATATATAGAATAAATATGTATATGTATGTATATGTATATATATATATATATATACCTTATCGTAGCCGGCGTTGGTTAAACGTCCGCCAAGAGTTTCGCCAATACCAGCCAGCTTTGTAACTGGCTTACTTCCCATAGGCTCCATGAAATCCCTATGTTTTTGAGAAGTGCTTGACGATTTGGAGTTTTTAGACATTCTTGTAATTTTTTTTTTTCCGAAAGGATTGCGCTGTTTTTTTTGGACAACTAAGATCTTCAAGCTTTGCGGCAAGACTGAACGAAAACCGCTCAAAGTTCGCATTAAGAAAAATCTTCGGATCAGATATCGATTTATCGACTATTTCCCCAGTGAATACATATTTATCGATATTACACATTGTTGTGTTTTAATTTATTTATCTTATATTTAGCCTTTATATGAAAAAAGTTTTATGTTTTATACAAAATAAAATAATATTGATTTCCAAAAAAATATGGAACTAAAATTATTTTAAAACGATTAGAAATCGTGTTCGGATATACTGTTGCATACTTTCTTTGTCGAATGCAAAATATTGCATAATTTAATGGGCAAAACTTGCAAACAAAAAAAGAAAATAAAAAAATTCAGTTATACAAATAACCTAAAATGTTTTCGTATAAATATGTGAAATCGAGAGAAAATAAATATGTCTGTATGAATGGGAAGATTTCTGATACAGGATACTTTTTTTTTATTTTAGGGTTTTACTTATTTTATAATCTAAATTTAAAGTGAGCTGTATTATATATAACTGATCGGACAGTCGTAGAAAATTATCTAAATTAGCTGTATATATTGCTAGTCGTCTTTCGCACCCTTCGTGCTGCTTTCGTCACCAGCGATGAACTTATATAAGAGTTTAAGTTATTTTTGAATTATTTAATAGAATTTGAGAAAGAATTTTACGATTTACGGCCATTTTTATGATCGTAATATTCGTAGTTAACCGAACTGTTGGTGTGTATGGAAATTTTTTTTAAAATTTCGAAACTTAATTTATAAACCTGTAGTGAAACCCTAATGCAGTTCTTGTATACACAAATGAATTTAATGTTGTCTTCAATTTAGACCCAATTAACTCACGCTGCGCTGATAAGGTGTAAAATGTCAAACTGCCGACAAGCTTTCAAGCCAACTCGACTTTCTGATGGATCCAACAGTCTTGATTGACACCTGGCCCAGTCACAGGTTAACTATAAAAATCTTTGATCGTTGCTTTTGGTTCTTAGTGGAACATTTGCAGGAAATTGACAGAAAGAAACAAAAAGTTCAAAATCAGAGTGGAGAAAATGTTTGAGCTTGCGATTCGTTTGCTCTGCGTGGCAGTTGTTTGGCAAGGTGAGAGTGTCTGACCGACTTTTTAGACATATTGGCCAGGTTAAGTATAATTTAAGTGCTCCCAGCCCAACGGCAGAGCATTAATTACTCATCTTGCCCTGCAAAACGAAACCGGTTTGTCAGGGCAAAAAAAAAAGGATTTCAAATGAATGACACAAGAATTGACTTGAATTGGCAACAAAGAATGGCTAAGAATCTTGGAACCTGAGCTGAGATCAGTCGCAATTTAGCCAGCAACCGCTCAAGATGCCATCGAATGCTCTGGCCTGCATTTGTAATGTCATAAATCCCTGTCGCAATGAGGTGTCCACCACCTTTGTGGTCGTACAATGGCTAATTACAGGATTCGCTGCACTTGCTCAAGTCGTCCGTCCCGTTCTCTTGCTCTGTAAAGTTATTCCAACCTTAGGAAATTTCAAAATTATGCGATTTCTTTGTTTCATATCGTTAACTTTTACAGTTGGCATACGCGGTGAGGTGTCGCTTAATCAGGAGGATTACAACAAGACCTGGATCTATATGCCAAATGGCGAGGGCAAACCCGAGGTGGCCTATCTTGTGGAACCGCCGCCAGAGAATCGCATTAGTTTACCGCAGCTTATACAATTCGAATATTATGGCAGGTGAGTTTCTAAGCTTTTCCATTTCAAGTAGTCCTATCAAATACAAATTTTCTTCTTAATAAAGGGGTTACTCCAGCAGGCCTGGAAATAAAAATTCCTGTCAAACTTCATATAAAAAAACTGCCAGAATTTTTCTTTCGGGTTTCTCATATGAAGTTTGACAGGAATTTTTATTTCCTGGCCTGCTGGAGTAAGGCCTTAAATTTGGTTTATTTTAAAGGAATGTCTTTTATATCTCTAGATTTTATTTAAATGTATATTTTGTCTATTTTAGAAAATTAATTTAAAAAATCTTCGATCATTTCAATTATAACTAAAAACTTTCATAACTTTGCCTAAATTTGACCGATTTTATTGCACTTTGCTAGTGACGCTCCCGATGATATGCGGAGTTCCAGTTTCTGGATCGATGGGAACGATTTTGAGCGTGTACGTCACAAGCGCGACACTTGGCAAGAAATGGCCGAGAAATTTGATCCCAATTTGGATACAAAAATCCTTGTGCACGGCTGGAAATCAAGCACCATGAGCAACTCCATTCAGTCAATACGCGGAGCTTATTTGAAGCGTGGTCAAGTGAATGTATTTGCGATTAACTGGAGGGATCAGGCTGATAATATATATTATCTGACGCCGGCCCGTTATACCGTTCAAGTTGGTCGAGCGGTGGCTAAACTTATCGATCTGCTGGTGGAAGAGAAGGATGCGAATCCGGAGCGAATTCATCTGATTGGACACAGTCTAGGTGCGCATATAATGGGCTATGCCGGCTCCTATACCAAGTACCGTGTCAGTCGTGTTACGGGCCTTGATCCGGCGCGTCCTGCCTTCGAGGATTGTATTGGGCCAGAGAATCACTTGGACGTAACGGATGCCAATTTTGTGGATGTTATACACAGTTGTGCGGGTTATCTTGGCTTTCGCAAACCCATTGGCATGGTGGACTTTTATCCCAATGGCGGGGGACCACCTCAGCCGGGATGCAATGAGCTCTCCCAGATATTCAGTGAGTACATACAGGTTTTTTTTTATTGAGGGTATTATAATTTGTTAAAGATTAACATAAATTTAGTGTCAAAGATACCTTTTCCATTTTTGATTTATAATTAATTCTAAACCTCTTTTTCGCCACAGCCGGTTGCAGTCATGGTCGATCGTATGAGTACTTTGCAGAGTCCATAAATAGCGAGAAGGGATTTTACGGCGTACCTTGCACCACATTGGACCAACTGAAAGGCAAGAACTGCACAGGTGGAAAGATATTAATGGGTGATCAGGTGCCAAGGGACTCTAAAGGCATCTACCTGGTAAAAACAGCTAATAAACCTAGCTACGCACTCGGCATGGACGACATCTGATCCAAGATAACAGCTAATTAATATACATTTCACAATTTTTGATTACAATTTTATTTAAATGCTTAACTTAAAAACAAGCTTAAACTAAATATACAAAAGTTAGAATTGCAATTAATATGTTTAGGGTATAACATCTGTGCGCCTTCGGATAATATTGCTGCTTCTATGATTACCATTGGGTTGCAGCAGATCCTCGGGTCGTGGCTCGATCTCGTAGTGTTTATAGCCATCCACATCGTCAATTTCTTTGGCAACGAACTTGCCCAGCAGCGTGCCACGCCCCGCATAGGGCGGTACATACTTGAAGGTTGCTGCAGCCGTACCTCCTACCGGTATTTCAGCAATCTATAAAGATATGGAATCGTTAAATAGGTTGAAATGAAATGGAAATCTAAACATTTTGGTAACTATAAAGAAATATTTTTTACTACCAAAGATATTTTTAAAAAGTTGGGTTTTTGCAATTTGAAAAAAAATAAAAATAAATATGTGTGCCAAATTTGGTAGGTCTAGTTTTTTAGTTCCAGAGATCTGGAATCTAGATGTTGATCTGGCCGAAGAGACAAAGATAGAGACTATATTAAATTTCTTATGTTATAGGTTTCATATCCAATAACCTTCAATCATTCAAATACCTGCCCACACATAGGTTTTAATATACTTTAAACCTTTGGACCTGGTATTTATAAATCAATTTATAGTGGACGCACCTTAAACTTG
This sequence comes from Drosophila phalerata, assembly GCA_951394115.2. Taxonomy (NCBI): domain Eukaryota; kingdom Metazoa; phylum Arthropoda; class Insecta; order Diptera; family Drosophilidae; genus Drosophila; species Drosophila phalerata. The sequence goes on along the minus strand of OX596008.2, from coordinate 24,683,172 downwards.
AGCGGTTGTGCAATGCCAGGTCCCTCGATGGTGAACAGTCCCTTGTGCAGTGGAATGGGCAGTGGATTCGCCAGTCGAACAATCACATCAATTTCCTTTTGAGCCACAACCTTAACATTCGCTTCTTCTCCGCCAAACTGGAACTTGATGTCGGGTTTGCGCACCCGGAAATCATCCTGGGCATAGTAATCGTAATCCGTGTCCTTGACACGACAGGCGGCGGATATTTGAAAGGCGGCCTGGGATGACAGTTTCTCGAAGTACTCAAAGAACATGACCTCCATGCGAACATATTCCGTTGCCTTTGGCTTCAGATCGAGCTCGAATCCCATGATCTTGACCTCTTGGGCACCGACACCCGTATATAGAACTGCATCACAGTTGAGCTGACCAGTTGCCTGATGAATGCGCTCCTCGCTCTTGTTTGTGACCTTGAGCACAACCGTGAAGTTCTCACCGATCTTGATGTCATCCTTGAGCTCCATGCTGAACTCCACCTCGTTGAAGTTATCATTGAGATAGTATCGACTGAAGGCATGACGTGATTGCTTCAATGCCTTCAACATGGTGCTACGTTCCTCCTCGGTTTTTTCCGCATATTTATAGGTGTCCGTGATGTCTTCTCGTTCCCACTTCAACACCGCTTTGGTGCTAATCAGATGACCAATGGCCAAGGTGTCCTTGCGGAGCAGCTTCAATGGTTGACTGGGCCCATTGTAGCGCCAATAGAGTTTGTCCGCATTTACTTCGGAGTAGACAAATCCACAGTCGAAGGGACGTAAAATCTCTCCATGCTTTACGGCCAAGACTGAGGCGGGACCGACACGGTACATGTTATCGGAGGCTTCCTGCGGCGTGGCATCCACTGCCTGCCAACCGTCATAAGCTCCAAATTGTCCAATTCCCAAATCCGGACGCTGCATCCACAATTCGTTCCACACGTGATAATTCCAAATGGAATCCGTTGTCTCCGCATCCAGCTTCTTATTGTTGGCATCAATGAAGACATCTACGGTGAGGGAGGCTTGGGTGTCATGGGCCGAGGAGTAGCAGGTGATGACTCTAGCTGGGATGCCCAGAGCTCGAGATATGGTAGCGAGAACGCCACTAAAATTCCAACACTGCGCGAACTTGACCGACTTTTGGGTTTTGTAAAATTCCTGAAGAATCTCTGCGGAGCCAGTCCACTTGGTGGGCGCTGTGCCGCCCGAGAAATCTTCAGACCAGTTGCCGAGCAACACGCCATCATCGTCCACGGAGTTGACCAACGCAGAGAGAGCTCTAGCCACACGCACAGGATCACCCCGATAGGCTGGAGGAATGCGTCCGACGGTGCCAAGGAGACGAAGACTACACTCGAGCACCTGACGCTCGAATTGGCCAATCTTCCAGACGGATGGACGCAGGCGGTTGTAGGAGCCACGCCAGATGAGGGTCGTATCATGCATTACATACTCCTTGCGCTGCTCCCGGTTCTCCATGTAAACCTGATCATCCGGACACCAGGGATTAAACAGCACATAGATGGGCAGGGGCAAAGGATAACTGCGCGATCCATCGCCCAACAGCTTGGTATCAATATCCAAGCGCCATTCGGTGACCGGACAAGTGGCTGGCGGCTTGACAAGCACCGTCAACGTTTGACCCTCGTGGGATTCAATGCCAGCACCCCATTCCAGAGCATCACCCAGATAATCGATGCCATCGTGCGGCACAAGTGCCATTAGAGTACCATGTCCTGGACTGGGTTTGCTATCATCGGCCACGCTGAAAATGAAACTGATGGCATCCTTGCTGGGACTGTAGTCCCGACTGAAGTGTATGCGCAGACGGAAAGGCTCACCACGTCGCACAATCAATGCCTGCTTGGCGGACGCGGCATAGAAATGACTCGTGTGGTGCTCGTCGTGATTGTCCTCCAGGCAGAGATCCACACGTTGCACACCCAACACCGCCGAGCTGCCAGAGTCTAAAAAACGTATGTTTAATGATTAAAAATCCAATCAAAATAATGTATGTATACAAATAATTTAAAAAAAAAAATCTAAAAATACTTTCAAAAAAATAATTTAAAATATATAATTAATCAGAAGAAGATTTATAATGCAGCGCTAGATTGAAAGATAATACAACTAGTTGTAAAGAAAACTTTAAGTTGCATTATCTTTTATTTTTCAACCTATACAATTATTAAAATATCTAAAAATAAACTCAGTATATGTTCATGTCCGGCAGATCGAGTTTATTTTAAACTATTTTAACTATATCCCATGTGAGTTTACACCCGTTTTAACAGTTATATTTTATTAAATAATAAATATATTAGCCGACAGCATTGTTCTTATCTCCCATCGATGATTCTATGGGTCAGTTGGATGAATGATCTCATAAAAATAAAGCTGGGCGAGACGATCGCTTGTCATGATTAAATTGTTGCAGCCAAAAAGAAAATGTTGAATAATCGCCTTTGGCCATAAACAAACAAAAATTGTGGCATACTGGTCAAAAAGTTCAATGCCAACACAATTAATTTTCATTGTGGACAATCGGGCGTATGCGTAATGCGCTAATGCTAAAGCGGCTGCTCTTGCCACTTTTGACGCCCACAACAACAAAAACATTAGAGTCAAGAGGTATACAAATTGCCGGAAAGCATCATCATCATTATTATTATTATGTGGGAATATCAACACGTGTTGATGGAAAGCAAATAGATGTTATAAAAGTATTTTTAAAAATTTCTATGCTAACTATATTTGTATATTATCTATTGACTGTGACACTGGCCCATGTCCAACATTAATATTTTTGTTGAGTTATATTCTAAGTTATTCTATTTTGTCTGGCCTATTTCTCAGTTTTAGATATTCATGCAAAATTTGTACATTTAAGAAAATTTCATTGTTTTTAAGTACCTATTTATGAAATGATCGCTTTAGTATAAATTGGTAATGATTTTGAAATAGTGATTTAATTCAGTTTTTAAAACATGTGTAACAGATGTAACATTTATGAATACGTACTTAAAATAAATGACATTTTTTGGAACGTAAAAATTTTGAATGAATATGTAAAACTAAGAAAAAGACCAAGAAGATTCTGAATAATTTATTGACACCAGTCAGTGTTGTGACAAACTAACTAAATAACATATTTTCTTTATATATTTCTAGTCGCCTGTATGCCTGTATAATGCTTTAAGACACATCTCTGAATCCAATAAAATATTTTAGAACTTACTACAAATCACAAATTCTCTTAAATACAATTCAAATATTCACCCCAGTTTAACAGCTGCCAAATTTAAGAAAACTAAATGAATAAACAATTTTGCTTCTAATTTTAATTGATTTGCGGATGAAATATAAAAAAAAAAATTTCTAATAAATAAAATGGAAATTTTTATTTGTTTTCATATCGAATATTCCAAATAGAAATATATATTTTTCTATTAAAATCTCTTTGATCTACTCAAAGCTTTAAGGGCGCTTCTTTCATTTAAAGGTATTTCGGGTCGCCTTTGATATGGAGTCAACTAATGGAATTAAAATACAATTTCCATATGGCTGCACCTTTTGACCTTAGAAATTCAGAAAAATTTATCAATATCAATTAAGGTCTAGCCTTTAAAGTGATTGGGTCTCTGAGTGGGATGCTGAAGTTTGTTTTTAGCGTTTCCATATCGTAAGTTGGATTAATATTAACCATGTTTGCAAACAACAACAGATATTAACGAAATCAAAAGTGTGTAAATATACGAATAAATAAATTTGCGTTAAATTCCGAAAATCCCAAAACGTGTCAAACAACTAACAGACAGAAATATTCAAACAAAGCGAGTGAAGTCATAGACGAAAAAATAAATATATTAAATAGACATAAGAGGAATGCTTTGCGACCAGCAAAATAATTAATTGTGCTGTGAAGCGTATGTCATATAGGGTCAATTACGTAGAATTTAAATATGTATAAAATATATATAAATGCATGTTAATTACTTTCTAGATCTGGATCGGGACGTGTGCTCCGAAAAGGATTAAATGGACGGGCGGGAGGAGGTGGCTGCCAGAAGCGTTGCATCCAGCTGGGCGCATAGCTGCGATACCAATTGGTCATCTTAACGTATTTAACACACACGCACACACACAATGACGCAGAAAAGTTTAACGGAAATTGCGCTTCAGCTGTCTCTTGTATTCTATTCTTCGGAACTAGCGTTACTTTTAATATACCACAAGCAAATTCAAAGCCAAGACCAAAGTTGAAATCGAAACCGTTCACTGCGACGCTTTAAACCGCACTGATCGGAATCTCGTTGAGATAGTTTTGCTTGTCTGTTTGACAGAGCATTTGCCAACTGGCTCTCTAGTTCTCTCTCTTGTGCTCTCTCGCTCTTTCTATGTATGTTTCTTCGTGAGCTGTCAAGGTGCGTGATTGATCAATTTGAGATGGCTTCACATTTGGGCATGTCTGAGAGTTTGATCACTTGTGCACTACCAAGATGTACTTATATTAATTATTATATTATATTATATTATTATTTTAATTCGCCTTGTGCACTACTTCCTTACTTTCCTCTCCCGTAAACTCTCTTTATTTTTTTTTTTTTTTGCTATTTCTTCGTTGGTGCGCTCTCTGTTATTAAGAATTATAGTACGGGAAACAGTCTGTGAGCAATGTCCGTTGGCGTTGCTTCGGTTATGGAAGCCACCACCGCCAGTTTTTGTTGTTAATGTTATGGCTGGGAGCACTACGTCATCGACGCCGCATTCAAAGTCGAATCTTGATTCAGAGCCGTAACGAATGGGGCCAATTTAATTGATTTATCTGTGAGCAAAAAGACCTGGAGCGAGTTCAATATCATCATCATCATCATCATTATTATCATATTAATGAACATTGATTTGCATGCGCTGGAATTTGTATTAATTCAGATGTGCAAAATAAATCCAATGCACATTTGTGATCTACTCTTTATAGGAATTCCAATCATTAACCACATGAAATTCAGGAACCTAATTTAAAGTGCCTAATTTTTGAGTAGAAAACTACTTAAAAGAAAAATAGTGGAGTTACCGACTATGAGATACCCTATATTAATACAACATTTTATATTGATGAAGTTAAACAATGGAATTAGAAATAAACCTATCGCTATTTTTAATTAAGACAATTTTATCATACCCTTTCCTTAGGTTGCAGGGTATATAAAGAGTATCTCTGGATATGTTCAGAAGACAACACAAATTCCAAAGTTGTTTACAAACACGAAATGATTAATATCAAACGCTTTGTTTCCAGAAAGGATTGGCACATCAGTTAAATAAATATACCATATGTATATTTTTTTTTTGACCTGCTGCTTAATGTCTTTGACAGCTTGCTGGTGTTTATTATTTTATAAAATTTCAGTCTTAAGCTATTTCTGTATTTTTGCATGATTAAATGACTCTAGAAAAAATTAAATATTGTATGTACTTTGCATCACATTCAACTTGTGGGCAGTTAGATTTGAATTTAACACTCACACCCACAGTAAACAACAAATTTGCATAACAAAATGGCAATATCAATAGTAGGTAATAATAATAATTGCGCAAAATTGTGTGCATAGTCATTCAACATTCAATAGAGAATTCTAAATCACTTTGAAGTATTCACCTGGAGCTGCCAAAAGATTTGCATTAACATTACGTATACGCAGTGTGGTGTCAACTTCCGTCTCGGAACGTTTGTCGCAATTTTTGAAAACTCGTAGACAAGACGATTTCTGGCCCATTGTGGGTGATTTTGAAATACTACAAAGATTATCAGACGAGGGCGTTGCTTCAGTTAAACCGGTTTTCACACAATGATAAGGTCCCAATGCGAAATGTGACTAAATACGTGCAGTATTGAAATAATATTTGACTTAAACTCGACACGCCCGCTGTCAACAATTAACTGACAATATATTTACGTATGATTTCGGTTAAAGAGCCAATTATAGCGGTTAAAAGTGTAACAGAATTATTTTCACATTACATCATCGTCACGACACGTTCGTTGTCCGATCGAGCGACTATCTCGGAGCATTAACATTTCTCGACTAGAAGCCTGAGCATCTAACAAGTGTTTTACATATTTGTGTTAAATGAGGCTGACCCCAGCCAGTTAGTTGCTGACCTTGTCTGTCCAAAAAAATCAGACATGCGTGTTCAAATTGATCGGCTTTAATGGAACACTTGAGAACAAATCAGATATATTTGACTTTTGATTGAATTCATAAGATTGCTGTTGTTGTTGCTATTATCATAAATAAAAAAAAGACTACTTAGTTGGTTGGCATCAGTTGCCAACTTAAGTATTCAAGGGGTGCAACACTGGAGTGGCAGCTGCACTGTCCATAAGTGATGCAGCATCCTCCTTGCTGCCCGTTTGCGACAAATGCTTAACAATATCAACCCAATCCCAGCCACGTGCTCGCTCGCCCTTGTGATCAGTTCGTTCCCATTGACGACGCTTTTGCGATTTGGTCAGTTGTTCCTTTTTCGGTTCCTTTCGCTTAGCATCCGCATCGACATCGGAGATCTTAAGCGCTGCAACTCCATCATCAACTACAGCCATTATGGGAGCAGTTTCTGGCTGTCCGGCCGTAAGCTGCTCAAGGTTGTCCTTTAGGCATTCAAAGAGCGTGTAAGTCATGCCACAGCCCAACCACTGTGAAGCCTCCGTTGTGAGTGCCGTTTGTATTTCCTCCTTTACCGCAGGCAAGCTGCAATTAAAGACATACATATATCATCAGCAGATTGTTGGCAATCAACGCTTATTTAAACTCACAGATTACGATTGTAGAAAGTGTTCATGTTAATAGTGGGCGCCTCGTCGGGATAGTTTTCTCCCCATTTCAGCTCCACGAGAAACGATTTGTAGTTGTCCTCTTCGCCATACTAAAAGCAAATTTTTAATATTGTCCAAGATGTTTGCATGTGGCTCTTACTTTATATTGATATGTTGTCAAGTCGATTTCCTTGAAATTATCATCGCCCTCGTAAATGGACTGCAAGGCTTCGCGCTCATCTGTTTGCTGTTCCAGTGGGGTCGACATTTTGTTTCAGTAACTATGAATTTGTTTAATCAGCACACATTTCTTGAAAATCAACACAATTGTTAAAATTAATTATATTTTTGTCACAACAAAACAACAACGCAACAGCTGAGTGCCGGCGGGCAGTGTTAGAAGAAGAAGTCGGAGTTGGGCACACAACGGTGCAAAACACATATCGCCCGACCGCCACCATGTGTCGACCGTTCGGAGCTAAAAATAATCATGGCGCGCGATTTGATTCATAAATGGTAATTTAAAAATTAATTAGCTAAATCATTTAAATTATAAATTAGATAGATTAGATTAGATAAAATAGATGTTATGACTTCTAAAAATGTACTATTGAATAAGTAACCATCTTTATAAGTATCTATATCGAATTTCAAAGGTCTGGCAACGTTTAAATAAACGGCAGCTTGTATTCTGCTCGGTGGCAACGTCTCGCATTGCAGAGAGGAAAAAATATAAACAAATAGAATAGAAAAAGAAGCATTGCGTAAAACAATGCGAGTGAGAGTGGTGAATCATCGGTACTATTGCTAATTAACACATGCGTACGCCTCAAATTCAATAACAAACAGCAACAGCTGAGTCTCGAAAATGTCGACGGACACGGATTCGTCAATATCCGCATCGGAATGCGCACAATTGCTGGAATTCAAGAACTTTCTAGCGTCGTCTGTTGCCGCTGCCAGTGAACTGACCTCTGGCAATGAATTAACGCGCAATGGCAATGGAAGTGGGAGTGGGAATTGTGTAACGCGCAGCAGCAACGACACCTATAGAGTCACGGCCGATGAGCAACGAGCGGAAATCGTGTCAACGATTTGGAAACAACTTTCTGCCAAAGGTTGTCCAAATGCATTTCAATTGAAATTGCTGCACAAGGCCGCTGATCAACTTGAGCAGGATTTGCGGCATGCCAAGGAGTGTGAGGTCAATGTGGACATTGACGAGACACAGTACGATCTATTGAAATTACAGAAATTCGTTGGCATTCAGCTGGACAAGTTTCTGCTAAAATTGACGGACAATGCGGCGATGGAAAAGTTGCAGCTATATGCTGATGACGAGGCGTTGTGCCCGGATCCCGCCAAGTGTCAGTGTGCATTGAAGCCTCGGTCTCCGGGACACAGTGCGGCGGCCATTAAGAATAAACCGCGTAAAATGGAAGATCGTCATGTGTGTCTCGAGCGTTTTGGTGAAATGTATCAGCTTCAGCATCATAGTGAGTGTCGCTTCTTTGGCGTATTCGATGGCCATTCCGGTGCTCTGTCCGCCAGCTATGTGACCAGTCAAATACCACAATTGCTGGCTCACCAGCTGCAACGTCCTGTTCCTACAATTGGATCAGGTGAACATAATATTGACTTTTATCGCGATGCCTTCGAGACGGCATTTTTGCAGGCCGATGAACGTTTCGCCCAAAAACGCATCACGAGCGGCACAACTGCCGTTTGTGCTCTGATAACTGGGAAGCAGCAACTCTATATTGCCTGGGTGGGCGACTCCAAGGCGTTGCTTGTGGGCAAACGCACCCAACTGCAGCTGGTGAAACCACACAAGCCGGAATCTCCGGACGAGCGACGTCGCATCGAGGTGAGCGGTGGTGCTGTGATTCATGCCCAGGGTCAATGGCGAGTTAATGGCATCCTCAATGTGGGACGTTCCATTGGCGATTACAGTCTCGAGGCGGTCATTGCCGAACCGGACTTTGTTGATGTGCAGCTAAGTGAGGCTCATGATTTCTTAATCCTGGGCACCGACGGCCTCTGGGATCATGTGCCCGAGTCCTTCATTGTGGACACTGTCTATGAATGCCTCGCCGAGGCGACAACCAAACTCGATGACATTCCCAAACTTCTTGTAGATGCTGCCAAAGATCACGACTCACAGGACAATATAACCGTTGTTCTGGTGCTGCTCAAGCCACGCGATCAAATTGGTCTCGGCTAGAGTTAGAGTTCCATTTGAATTCTATATTTACAGCGAATGTATCATTAATTGTTATACGCATTGTTGTTTGTAATACCCGTTACACAGAGAAATTAGGGTATATTGTATTTGTTAGAATATATGTAACAGAGAGAACGACCCCATATAAAAAATATATATATATTTCTTAGTCAGTGTGCAGCTTAAAATTTATTAATATAATGAAAAGAAATGTAAATCGTGTAACGGGTATCTTATAGTCGGTGTCTCGACTATAGCGTTCTTAATTGTTTACTTGTTCATGTAAATAGCTTTAAGATCGCATTTTGGATGACGTACATTCTCATGTGCCTGTAGCGTCCGGCAGCCTGGAAAAACGCTCCTTTGGTTGCCTCCTCGAATAAGCTCAAATCATAAATATTGTGCATGCTCCAATTATATAGATTTATTAACAAATGTGCATTCTATATTTACATACACAAATAGTTAACATTGTTTTGGCCGCTTTTAAATAGCTTGCAATGCTTCCGCCAAATTAGCATGCTGTATATAAAGAATACATATACATAAGTATATAATATAAATATATTTATCTAGCCCAATTGACAAACTTAACGAAAGTCCAACGAATGCTCGATTTTACGAGCACTATATAAAACATGGGAATCGCCACAAATTTTTAAGATTTCCCCCTATAATCATTAATATACAAATATTGCTAACAATCATGAAAATGGTGATATTTGCTGTAACGAATTATATAACTAATCCCAAAAAAATATCTTTTTCTAATTAAAACAAAATAAAACCTTAATTCTATTAAAAGTAACTCTTACAAAATATTAATAAATTCTTTTAGCTCTTGGAAACTATCCGAAAAATAGCAATTGTAATGTTTTTAAAGATAATATTATTAATTATTTGTAATTTTGTAGTAAGGAAAGAGGTTTGTCAATTGGGTAAACATAGAATCTATAAATAAACATATTTACAAGGCGCACACACAAACAAATACAAAAACACACACACCTGTAAACAGCGTTGTTGTTGAAATCCCACACAGATTAAGTACCTTTTTATACAAGAACTTCATGCATTTTAACATAAAAAAAAAACACAAACAAACAAACAAACATTTTAAAACAAACAATACAAATACAAATTGTTTAAGAATTTTTTTATTGGAATAAAGTCAAAGTCGCGTTGAGAAACTAAACTAACTGCCAGAATTGGGCGGATGTTGTTGTGATTGTGATGGAGGTGGTGGTGCTCCATAGGCTGGATGCTGTGGCGGGTACATGTGCGGTGGCGGTGGTGGTGGCATGCCCATGTGCGGTGGCATGGCATATGGATGCGGTGGTGGCATCCCATAGCCATAGCCATGTGTGGGCATTGGAAATCCCATGCCCGGCATCATATTAAAGTTGGCCACCGGCGGATGAAAGTTGTGATAGTAATTCGAGTGCCAGCTGCCGGGATTATAGCTGGGATGATAGTTGTATTCGGAATCACGTGACTGTGAACGGGATTGTTGTTGCTGGTTACCATTCTGATAATTATTTGATTGTCTGTTGTCCCGTTGGGCACGACGACCACGTTGTCTTGATGGCGCCGTTGTCGCCTCCGAAACTTCGGTGGCAACTGTGGAAACTGTGTCCACAGAATCCGTGGAATTGGTGCGCTCCCGCTGACGCTTCTTGCGCTGCTCCCAGCGTGCTTCACGCTCAGCCTCATCATCCGAGTAATCAATAAATTTGGCCGGCGGCTCCACATCATTCTCCCAGGAGGCATCTGAGCCACGCACCTGCATTAGCTTGGACAGAATGACAAACTGGGTGTGCTCGGTCTGTGGAGCACAGTAGACAATGTCGCCAATGTTGATGTTGCGATCCTTGATCTGCTGATTGCTATTGAAGCGCACACAATAGAGAGGATCAGCCACCTGGCCGAGCACATCGAATACCTGGCCAAGCACTTTGCGCCCCTTGTCAAGAAACAACACTGTGTCCAGATCGAAAAGCATGGAATTGGGTAGCACACTCACAAGCACCAGTTGATCCACAATCGAGTGCACTTTGCCCAACTCTATGCACTCATCCTCCGGCACTGTAATCTCCAATTGATCTATTGGCGGCAATTCATCCAGCAGCATCTCGCCACGTACTTTTGGCGGCTGACGACGACGTGGTCGTGCATCATCGTCCAAATCATCATCATCTTCATCGCATTCCTCGGTGTTAATACGCTTGTCTATCTTCTGGCGCAGCACTGTCAGATACTCGCCCTCAGAGTCCGAATCCGAATCGCTGCTGCTGTCGCTGCCTGAGCTCACAGCCACCACTTGTCGCCGGCCTGTGGTAGTCTTGATTACTGTATTTGTGACTGGAACTTCAACTACATCATCGTTGTCAGTGTCCTCTGCATCGGCTGCTCCTTGTGTATCGGAATCCACATCAGAGCTGTAGGCGGCTAGCAAACTAAGACTATTTGAGGTGTTTGCCTCAGGTTTAGTGGCTTCAATAGTTGTTGCTACTGGTGGCACAGCCTCTTGAATTTTTGCTGGTGTTGGTTCTTCAACTGCTGCTGCCAAAGGAGTTGCCTCCACTGTCGTCTCGCAATCCATTTCAGTTGGTGTCTCAATCGTCGATTCTGCGTCAATTTCGAGTTGAGGATCTGTGCACATTGGTTCACTAGTCAGCTCGGTCTCTGTGACTTCAGATTTTGACTGTGCATTGTTTGCAGGCTGTTCATCTGACTCGGAAATCTGTTCTGACTCAGCAACCACAACAGCTTCAATTACTATTGGTAAAAAATATGATTACATATATTTATATATGTTTCTTACTTTTATATTATGTTTGTTCCTTACCTGCTTGACTTGTTAGACTTGCTGTTGTTGCCTCCTTTTCCATTACAACAGCTTCTTCCAATACAGGCGCCCTTATAATTTCATCTACTTCAACCGTTTGAGGCGTGGTCTTTGTCTGCACATTCAACTCCGCAGCCTTTTCTGCCTCCTCCTTGCCGTCTGCTGCTGTCTTGACCACACTCTCGGCCGGCACAGCCTCTGGCTGCACAGCTTCCATAGTTTAATAGCGTTTTTGAATTGTTTTCCAACTCGCAGCACGTTTGTTCGTTTTGCTCGCACGTGTTTTGATTTAAAAACCAGCCTGTCGATTGTGTGGTATCGATAAAACAACAGTATCGATACTTATTAACTTGCGCACACGCACCTATCGCATAAAAAACTATTTATAGTATCGATTGTTCTAAGCTCATCACTGATAAAAATTGCAAATTTAAATACGCAAAAACTAATAAAAAAAATTCTTAATTTGATGAAAACTTAAAATTCAAGATTAAACTAAATTAACATAACCTGTTAATTAAAGGTTTGAAGTTTATCAGCCCTCGGAAAGAGAAGTTAGAAAATTTAATTCCAATAAAAAACAAGTGGGGAAAGGTCCCACCATAGGATACCCGTTACTTACCATAATTTAAAAGTACTTTAAAGAAACTTTAATTTTCTATATATAGCTGCTGTTCTACATGTCCGATCTTTATGCGATTCAGTGGGATAATAGATAGTACTAATAGATAACGTGAATTACAACAAAAAACGTATTATCTTAAAAACTGTGGGTGTGGTGGAAAATATTTTTTAAATTTACTTTATTATTTCTTGTTTCTTCAAGTTTTATAGCACAAAATAAAGTCCAGCTGCAGCTCCACAAATCGTACGACGGTGCTCACTATAAAATATTTTGAAAAATAAAACCATTGTTAATTGCGTAAAATGTCAAAGAATGTTATTTATTCCTTTAATAAAATCAATTGCATCTTTACTTCTAGAATTTTCAAGCTAATTTTAAGTGCTAAGCTAATGGACTTGCTGTTCGACAAATAAAATTAAATTATTACATTCGAAGCTTATAAATAATATTACACCGTTTGCACACTGTCAAGTGCTTTAAATTAAATTAAGCTTAAAAACTTTGTACAATTTCGTGAAATGCAATTGAAGCGTTTCGTTCGATGCGCAGATCGTGTGCTTGTTTTTTTTTTCATTGGATTTAGGTAAATAGTACCATTTTGAAATGTGGTAAGTTATTACAAAATAGATTTCGAGATTTTTTTTTTCGAGTTAAAAATAAGCACATCTTTGATAATTGAATTGCTAAAACGTGTTACAACGACTAATCGACACTGGAAAGTTCAATTGGACTTTTGGAATATTATACTCATATTAGAGTATATTGATTATAAACGTTACTTTGTGCTAAGGCAGAGTTTACATAGTTGGAAGATGTTCACGTTTAGAATATTCGATTTTTAAAAATTATTTAGTACAAGTGCGATCGAGTTTCATGAGATTAATTCTATAGATATCTGTGTATGTATGTATGTGTAAATATGTATTATCGCAATTGTTTGCTAATATCAACGTTTTGCCTTATGGTTTTTATGGTGCAACCATGTGAGATATGTGTGAGAATGTGTATTGTTGTAAGCTTAATTCATGTCAAATAAAATATCAATCATAACAAGCTTGCTAGCGCTGTATCATCTTTGGTCCAAGTGGCAGGCATTAGGCCCAACCTACACCTTCCAATCCAAGCGATACTCATCCACCAACAGCAAATGTTGATTGACAAACCAACCTAAAGGGACAATTTTTATATAGCTTCGCAGTAAATTGTTTATTCATTTCATTTTTGCACTTACCTTCCTGTTGTGCTAGATTAAGAAACTCCTGCCATTTGCCTTGGATGTCCCAATACTTTTCCTTTATCTGGTTTCTGTCCTGCAGATACGAGACGGCGAAAAAGTATGCCTTCAACACATCCTGGGAACGTGTATCAAAGTGCAAATAGACACCCAAGTGCTTTTTGCTCTCCGCTATAATGAAACGCTCATGCGGATCGAACGAGGAAACAATGTTCTCTATGACGCTGCTGCTTTTATATTCATCTATAAGATGCTTAACACTCAGTCCAAGGCGTATGTTAAGCGACACCGACACCGTCTGTCCAACTGTAACGCGTTCCATTTTATTGACCTATTTAAAAAATTACTTATTAGTCATGTTGCTAATTGGAAATACCTAAGTAGAACTGTTGCTAACTGTACTCACCTGCTGAGGCGTCAGCATTCGGGATGACCGAAAGAATTCCTCCAGAGCAATCAGATATCGAGATTCATTGAAAGTGCGCAGACAAACGGAACGCACAGCCTTAAGATTGCCATAAAGATGCAGCGTGACAACAATGTAGAAAATGGTGTACAACATCGCCTGGCTCTTGATGAACGTGAGCAGATAGAGACCCACAAAGGAGGCCACCAAATTGACGCATGTCTCCTGTGAACTGTCCTTGGAAGCAACATCCGCCAAATTGCCGCGCACCGCATGATGTTGTGTTAGGGCGGCACGTGTTGCACCACCGGCCACGCCCACAATGGCCTTAAGCAGCGTGGAGCCGCAGAGTATTTGTGTGGCGAAATGTGGATACTTGGGAAGCACATAGATTTCAATGCCCATGGCCAAATCGTTGAGAAAATCGGCGCGTAAACGCCATTTCTTCGAGTCCACATCCAATTGAGAGCCCTGCCACCAGGCGAATATGATACGCCCCACATGCCCGCTGCCCTCCTTCAGTATCCAGGTAACTGTGGCCGAATATGCGTTTACATTATCATTGCCCACTCCAAGTCCCTTGAGAATCGCATGGGTGCAGAGTGTTCCACAGATTGTACTGCAAAACGCCTGCAATGTGTCCCATATTTGATAGGCGGCATAGTCCTCAGATACCGAGTCCGGATAGCCCTTGGGCAGAAATATGTTCTGCAGCACTCGGAATAGTAGAAACTTCTCCTGTATTACCAGCTTATCGCCACGTAGAGGGACACGCACAATATTGCTTTGATCTAAGAATTAAAGCTCGCATCATTGTTTATGCTTAGATTGGGAAAACTAGCACTTACCTGCCGGTGTTACATAGAGTATTTCCTCGCCTTTGGTGCCATATTGCTCGCGAAAATGTATTTTCATTATTGCACATTAAATTTGCTGCTTGTTTACGCAAATCGCGAGCCCCGAGTGCGCCTGCACCCTTGCGACTCGGGAGTTGCCCATCCGGTAAAAGTTAACGATCTGGTTTGATTGGTTGTACTCAAACTAATAAGTACAATTCCGAAAATGAGTACTTTTCATATTTGTACTCATTTTAGGATTTATATTTCTTAAATTTCAAGAATTTTTTTAAATTTTGCGTTATTTTTTTTTTAGAATTTTCTTGATTTTTTGATACAATTTCTTCTCTTCCCCGAGGGCTGACGAACTTTTGTTTAATTTCTAAATTTTAGTATTCATCAAATTTATCTATTTTTTATTGAAATATTTGCGTTTTTCAATTTTCAATTTCTTATCAGTGATGAGACCAACCCCGAGTGTGCAAGCCATCACTGTTGCCGACTTAGCTATTTTATAGCTAGATATGTCATCGCTTTTGATTAATTTATCGAAGATGATAGAGGCAAACTGAGCCAAGCTGTTTAAATTTGTGAATTTAATCAACAAACAATTGTTAAAAAGCAATAAGAACAATAATAAAACAACATTTTAACCAATTTCAAATAAACAGTAGCTTTTTTCAGTCAGGTGGCAACGTTCTCCGAAAAACAGCTGCGGACAAAAGGAATAAAAAGCAAATCGGACAAATCGTACAGTGTGGCAACTTCATTAGACACGAAAAAGAGATAAAAGAGACGAAACAAAACAAATCTGCCATTCAACAAACTGAATCACAACATAAAAGTTCGACAAAGCAAAAACTAAACAACCCGAAAGGGGAAAATAATTAATTAATTATTTTGATAATTAATTAATACAAAGCGTACAAGTGACAATACCGTTTGAGTAAATAACAAAAGTTTAAAATTGATACATTTGTGGTCTGAGACAATAATCTAAATTAAGGTGTTGACTGTGTAAAAAAAAAAAAAACAAAGTAAACTTTTGGCAACAATCTGACAAATTTTACTAGCGAGCTCCACCAAGGCAAACACAACACAACACAGAAATACAGCAGGCAATGTCATTAGAGGAATTAAAAGCAACTATACGCCGATTTCCAAAGCTTCTGGGTGGTATTGGCATTTTGACCACGTAAGTAAGAAACAGTTACATATGTATAAAGTTAATGGGCGCAACAGCTGTAACGAATTACACAAAGCATTTAGAATTACAACCCACAAAAATACGTAAAGCAATCATTTAAGGGGGCTCGTCATTAAACATTTAAGCAGATTTAAGCCTTGGCATGCAAAGTGGCGCCACCGTGAACTGTACGCTTGTCTGACTTTATATTTATAGTATTTCTAATTTACATATACATTTAATATGGAGTGCAGTTGCACTAACAAATGCAAGTTCCGCATTCTACACCATAACTAAAACAGCCGATATCAACAGTGACGTCACTTGTTTACAGCACAATTTCTATGAAAAAACAATACACTCATTCTGCAATCAATGCCAACTCTCCCAACTGTTGTTGCTGTTGATTTTAACACAACAAGATCAAAACAAACGTACGATTTTGCCAAAATGAGATAGCACTATTCAAATGGTTTTTGTTGTTGTTGTTAACAGCTTTTTGTGTTTCTCTTGCTCCGCTGCTTCTTGTGCGTAACAGCTGTTCAAGGCCCCCCCCCGCCAAGCTCACACATACACAATACATGCATACAAATCACACAATACATACAGAAAAACGGACCATTAAATTGTGCGCAATTCGTTTTTGCCAAAGACCTCGCAAAATTATAGTTTGTTCTTATCGTTGTTATTGTTGATGATGTTGTTGTTGTTTATAGTTTAAAAATCTTTGGCGCGTGTGGCGCTTCTTCTCTTGTTATGGGCTGACGTGCCCACTTTTATAAAAATAAAAATAACAATTTGTTGTTGTTTATCTAACTCACGTTTATGGCAACAACAAATTGTTGGCAGCAGTGTTAGCTGATTATATTTGTCCCAATTAAACACAATAACAACAACAACATTAATTTAGATAAGCATTAACACGTGTATAATTTGGAATATATGTATATATATGTAGGGAGCAGAAATAAATTAAGCTACGAATTTAGTTAATCTGGTTAAATTTGTGTGATACATAAAGTAAATAAAATCTGTAAATATAAAACTCTGTAAAGTTTACACTGTAAAATTGCATGTAAACCACAATCAGTAAACAATCCTCTCATTCGATCCTTGTCAATCAACTAATTACAGCGCTGGCATTATCCTCTACGAGACACCGCAAATCCGTAAATATCTCGCTCAATATGTGGACAAGAAGCAACAGGAACCGGACAAACGTCGCACCGAATACATCTACATTAAATATCACATTTATCGGGAATCCATGCGCAAGTTGCAACAGAAGCAGGAGGATGAAAAGAAGTGGATCAGTGTCATCATCAATCCCATTGGCAAATGGTGGAAGGCTGCCAAGCATTCGGTTGCCTGGCGTCTGTTGAATATTGCCCAAACTGGCAGTCAGGCGGAACGCTTGAAGGCTGTCCAGCAGCTCGTTTGTATGGATCATCTGAAGGATTGGGACTTTCGTCATTTGGCACAGATCTGTGATGCACGCACGTGCGTTTCCTTGGCCCGTTGTGGTGCCGATGTCCGTTGGTTTATGCCCGTGCCAAGGCGTCGTTGCATAAAAAATCCAAAAATGCTGCTCTCCGAACTTCACGTGATGCTCGCCCGTCTCCGTCCCTCGTCCTGCGTTGATCACTTCTTTAGCAAATATTTTCCCGAGCAACACGACACGGTGAGTAGTAGAAAAGCCAAAGAGAGAGAGAGGAAAGAAGTGAAATTCGAATTAATTTAATTTATTTCTTAATAGGAGGGCATTCATGAGTTTTTAACACCGGAACAGTCGATTACACTGTCCACCCAGGACACGGATTTGCTTAAAGAGATCATATCGTTTCTGCATCACATCACAAAGGATCCCAAGGTGTCGGCCCAGATCATACACGATGGCGGACTAATGCATTTAATGGAATTGCGCAAGATCTTCAATGATGACAATGAGACATTGGCGACATTATGCAAAGTGTTGGCCAACATGTCCATGGTGCCGGATGCAGTGGAGCATTTCTTTGTCTCTGGCTGGGTGGGCACCTTGGCCGAATGGCAACAGTGTCCCGATCTGCGCCTTCAAGTGATCTCTGCCAAGACAATGGCCAATTTGGATCACGATGATCCCAATCAGTTCACGTATCCACCGAATGTGTATCCCCTGCATCCACGTGTACGAACACGTCGCAAGCCCACAGCTGACATTGTCTTTGTCCATGGACTTTTGGGTGGTGTGTTTATCACATGGCGGCAACGGGATCGCAAACCCACCGAGCTGGGACTCTACGGCAAGAATGCCTTCTACACCAGCGAAACGGATGACGTGTTTCTCGTCGGCGAACAGAAGCGTATTAATGGCCACAGGCCGAAACAACAGCAACAACAACAACAGCACCAACAACAACAGCAACAACAGCCAACAAAACAACAATTGGTGCCAAAACAGATTCAATCCAATGGAGAGGCAGCCAAAGCAACTGTGGCCAAACCGGAATCACTTAAAGATCATGTGCTGAAGACCAGCAAAAAGGTGCAGGAGAAACATTTGAACATCAGCGATGCGGCCACCAAAGAATTTGTGGAGACGCTGCGAAATGAGGCTGAATTAGACTCGGACTGGGAGGTAGTGCATCCAGATATTCCAGTGTACGCCAGTGAGAATTGTCGTGGCATGTTCAGCGTGTCGGGCAACGAATGGAACAACCAGGATGCATCCGAAGAGTATACAAACTGCTGGCCAATGGAGTGGCTGCCAGATGATTATCCCGACGCAAGGTAAGCACTCAGACCAACAGAATGATACTCTATAAGGTTTCTTTGTTTACTGTTGTTATTTCTACGAAAATATTTGGTATTCATATGATCTAATTTGTGTTTGATTTTTGGCAGAATCATCGGCATTGATTACACATCCGCTGTCACCGAGTGGTCGGCGAATTTCACCAAGTACTGTCCATGTGAGAAGGGTCAGGGACACATCGATGTGCGAGCTGGTTCGCTGTTGGAGCGCATTGCCGCCTCCGATGTGGGCAATGAGCGTCCAGTGGTATGGATCGGTCATTCAATGGGAGGTCTGCTCACCAAGATCATGCTCCTGAAATCATTGGAGTCCACTGAACAGAATGTTCAGCAGATTGCCAAGAATACCAGGGGTATTGTGTTTCTGGGTACACCACATCGTGGCTCATCCATTGCCAAATGGAAACAGCACATGCAAGTGATACTCTCACCATCGATTGAGGTCAAGGAAATGGAAGAGAATTCACCGAAATTGCTTGAAATGCATCGCCGTTTCATGGGCAGCTTGCACACACGTCTGCGTCATGTGAATGTCCTCAGTGTGGCAGAAGGATCTCCCACCATGCTCACCTCATTCAAGTTTCCACTGCGCATTGTCACCGAGGAATCGTCGCGCATTGATTTCGGTGATTTCTATTTGCTCAAAGACGATCATCTCAGTCTGTCCAAGCCCATTTATAGACAGTCCTTCCTCTATCAGAGACTGCTTCATGTCATCAAGGATGCCATCAAACAGAGCAATGAGCCCAAGGATGCCGATGAGCAATCAACGCCCCAGACTGATTTATCGACTTTGAATATTGTGGGCACCATATTTAAGGGCACCAAAGGATTGTTTGAAATGCTTCCACGTGTTGCCCTTCGCTTTACCACATAGAGCACAAAACCACAAAACCAAAAGAAACGCACATTGTACCTTGATGGATTTGCACTCAGCACTCACCATTTAGTTTGTATTAGTTTATAGACAAAAATATCAAGTATTTCTTTCTCAAAACGACTCACACGACCCGTGTTCATTTATCTAACTATATGTGTATCTATGTATAACATTGAGTGTAACTCTTTATTCTTTACGAATCTTAATTTATTGCTAAAACCTATGCTTAAGAGTAAGAAACAAATAAATACAAAGTTTATAAATATGACTCCACAAATATGCATTGACATATTCCTAAAAAATAATCATATACATATGTTTTATGGTATGTTTTCCTGCACTGCACTCGTATCCAGCTGCTTGGCCCGCAATCGCTCCTGTGCCAGCCTTCGATTCTCAGCAATCCTGGCCATCTGCTCCGTCGACAACTTCTTTGCTGCCGGTGTCGCTGGCTGCGACGGCGGCAGAGGCTGCAGATAATCACTTGTGTCAGCGTCGCGCACGGAATACGGCGTGGACACAACGGCATTGCGTGAAAATGACGGTGTTACCAGTGTGCTACTGACTGTGGACATGTTGCGTCGGTTAACAGCCGGTGTGTGCGGCGCCAGCTTTGACATGGCAATTTGTTCACCGAGCAGCGCATCAAATTCATCAAATGGCTCGGCGATATCATTTGGATCTTCATCGTTGGCATTGTCCGGCACCTCGTCCTGTAGATTTAGCTCCTCGAGTTGGCCAAGACGATAGCGTGTCATGTGCACCTGCAGTGGCTTCTTCTTTCCCAGTCTTTCGATGTTGCTGAGAACGTCATCGAAGGTGTAGCTTGGGTACATGCGATGTCCCCAGTGCTGCAGCCGTTTCAGGATCTCATCCAAATCGGCTTTTTCATGTCCTCTGCCCTTGAATTTGATGTCCTTGAAGTAGTTCTCGATTGTATGCAGACCACGTGGTCCACGCAGCTTGTCCACGGTTAAACGTGGCCGAGGATTACGTACTGATCGCTTTTTAGGCTCAACCTTTACACCTTCCTGATCCCCGGCAGCAGCTTCATCCGCGTCAGCGTCATCACCAAACAGCTTCTCACCGGTGTCACCGTCGCCGTCGTTATCACTGGGTAGTTGATCATTGTCGTTGCCGATATTGTCATTGAACAGGTCGTCAACCCCATCATCACCAAATATGGATGCCATCGAGGAGTTTAAGAATCAACAAAACCACCACTCGACACTCGGGAATAACAAGCTGGTTTGCCGCCATTTCTCTGCTTCTTGCCAGTGCCAGTCACACAATGCGTACACACGGTGTGCAGTGCTGCCAACTTGTTCTGCGAAATTCTCTTCTTTGTTATATAATTTATGTGCTTGTTCGCAATCAAATTATAATTTTTAGACGTTTTACAATTAAATTAGCAACATTTAAACTGTATTTTGTCGATGCAGAAATTTTAGAGGCAAATGTAAGTGGTGAAAACTAGAAGTTGGCAGCGTGGCATTATTTAGCAACCCTGCCTTTGTGTGGCCTGGCAACACCAATAACGCCATACTTCTGAAATGCTTTTTTCGGGCGAGTTTATAATATCCGCATAATTGTGAAAAACAACGAAAGCAAGTGAAAGAAGTATTTAAAAATAGGCATTTGTGCAATTTGGGTAAATGCTGTAACCAGTTGCCATAACGTCAAAGTGATAAACGCGCCAAAACTTCGGAAAAAGGCAATTTTCTGGGAAAAAGCGATAGCAGAAAAAAAGATTCGAGTGTGGTGAAAATACGTTTTACGCATTTTACTGTGTGTTCGCCCATCAGCTGCGGCTGTCAAAAGTTGGCGTGCGTGGTGGGTAGCCACAAGCCGAAAACAAAACACGATAAAATTATGAACAACATTCTGTAAACAATAAAACGTGAGTGTACGAAATGGATAAGCGATACAAATGGAATGTCAGCCAGCAGAGAGGTGGCTACTTGGAGCCACAACAACAAGCCTATGGTCAACATATGCCCAGATCCGCCTATCAACTGCCATTCAAGAATTATTCGCGCCTCAATCATAGCTATAGCTATGGTAAACACAATTCACCTGCTTCTGGTAACAATTACTATAAGAAACCGCCCCCGCCTCCTCCACCGGTGCATTCCCGAGAAAGTGGCGGCGGTTGGTTGGCGCAGGCAGCTGAATCGGAAAGTGCCCAAAACAACAGCTCCGAAGTGGTTACTTTGATTGTGGAGAATAACAATTTAAAAAACATGATATTGCTGCATATGAATCTAATGCAGGAGCAGACTGATCAACTCAAGAGTAAAGACAAAGAGCTGGATGATCAAAGCGGTCGTATTAAAACGTTGTTGTCCCAGAACCAGGAGCTAATGCAGCAGATTGCTAAGCTCAGTCAAAGGATTGACGATTTACGTAATCAACTGCGACGGTGTGTCAAGCGAACGGCGATCGATGATGAGGAACAGCTGCTGTCACTGCCCAAGGCAAAGATGCAGTGTTATTTGGAGAAGCAAACGCAAACGCTGGATTTGCTTCACGAGGAGCAGGAGGAGGTGGAGGCGGAGGAGGAGGCAGTCATTCATCGCTACGAATCACCAAAAGTGATTGTCACATCTGTCACAGATTTGCCGCCCACGCAGCCGATTGCATCTATGTTGGATAACAGCAAAAGTCGTGGAGAGTTCAATGGTGGCAAAAAGGTCAGCACGATATTCTTACATCGTGTGCATCAGGAGAAGTCTTGCAATCAGTTGCAAGATGATGAACAACGGCAGGAAGAGGAACAGGATATGGAGGATGATCAAGAAGCGAATGATTTGCAAAAGATGGTGGAGGAGGAGCAGGTGGAGGAGCATATCTATGCGGCTGACGAAATGGAAGTTGTAAATGAAACAGAAATTGGTGCGGAGCATGAACTGGTTACCGAGGAGGTGGCGGAAGATGATGTAGATGATGCAGTCAACAATGGTCACATCTATGAAGAGGAGGTTGTGGAGCAAGAAATTGACAATAATTGCGACACGAGTAATCTCTGGCAGCACGAGACGACGCAGGAGGAGCCTGAGGCGGAGGCAGAGGTGGAGGAAGAGGAGCATGAGTCGGATGAGGAGGAGGAGCATGAGACGGAGGAGGATGAGGATGACGATGAAGCAGAGTCGGAGGATGAACCGGAGACAGAGGCGGTGCCAATACCAGTGCCAGAGGAGGATAAAGTGGCAGAAGAAGTCCCCAATCAGGTAAGCGTTTGTAATAGCTACTAAAGTCCATTTACTAAGCAGCACTTACTCCCTTTTTAGATGTATGTCGTTGAGGAAGAAGTAGAAATTGCTCAGGACACGCCTTTTGCCCACTCAACGCCCCACCCCAAGCAAGTGGATCTAAAAGAGCAGCAGCTGGAGTCACAGATAACGCAGGAAGAGGTGGTGGAGCAGTCAAGTCCTGAGCTGCAAATGGAACAATTAAATAATAAACTAGAGCTGGAACTGGAACTGGAGGATCAGCAGCAACAGCAAAAACTCATTGAGATGGAGTGTCAGCAGTTAATCATGGAACATGAAGTGAATGTCAATCAGGTGGAAGTGCAATCCGTTGAATTGTTGCATGTAGTTCAAGAGGAAGAAGTGGAACTGACCCAGACGAAGCATATAGACACAATGTCGTTAAAAGTAAACGTAACAACCAAATCAAATCATCAGGCACCGAAGCAAAAGATAGAGGGAATCGTAGTTAAATCCAAGCAACAATCAACAACAAGGACACCCAAAACGAGCGAGAATGAAACGCAGACAGCAACAGATAATGATGATGCAGATTGGCGGCCATCAAAGGAGCTTATTGATGCGTCAAAGAAAAGTATTGTACCACGTTTTTCATCAAAGGCAATCGTTGGGGAGTCGGCGGTCGAGCGTAAGGAGCGGAAGAAGATTGAGTTAAAGGAGAAGGAGAAAAGGCTAAAGAAGCTGTTGAGACAGAAGAAGGAAACAAGTGTGCAGCGGTTACAAGAGATGAAACGGGAAAAGGAGTTGCAGCGGGAGCAGGAATTTGAACGTGAGAAGAAGCGAGTGCGGGAACAGAAAAAGGAACTGGAACGAGAACGGGAAAGGGAACGGGAACAACGTGAGCGCGAACAGGAGAAGCAACTGGCAAAACAACAGGACGAGGAGCAGCAGCAACCATCAAAGGCGACTATTGACGAGGCAGAGATGATGCGAAAGCTGAAGGAACACTTACAAAAGCAACAGCAACGTTTGCAACAGAATCAACAGCAGAATCAGCTGAATCAGAATCCGACGGTGCGGATCAAGAAACAATCGATGTTGAGCACCAGCCTTATATATCCGCCAATAGCGCCGGCAGCGGCAACGATAACACCAGCGCCATCACCCACAAATGCAGCGTCTCCAAAGTTGAAACCATCAGCCAACAGCAACAGCAACAACAACAACAGCAACAGCAGTAACAGTACAACCACAATACAAACACCATTAACACCACAGTCCATAAGCAGTGTGGGTAGCAATAGCAACAGCAACAATAGCAACAACAACAACAACAGGCGCACAGTGGTCAACAATTGCTCGCCGCACACGTACAGCAAGCTGAGCAGCAGCAACAAGAGCAAGAGCAGCGGGAGAAGCACCTCCAGATTTGTAACATCCTTGCAGCCATATACGACACGGTCGTGGGAGGATCAGGAGTTTCACTGTGACAACGAATTCTTTCTGGAGGAAGCCGATGAGTTGCTTGCCGACAATCCCAGCCTCGAAATACCCAAATGGAAGGTTGTCCAATTGCGACACAGTGCGGATCATAAGAACATTGAGCCGCTCAGCGATGCAGCCTTCGAGGATCGTCACGATAAGTATGTGCGCGATGAGAAGGAGCGAAAGCGACGGGATGAGCGTGTTATACGCGAACAGATACGCATCAATGATCTGCGTTCGCGTCACAATCAGGATGAGGTATTGGTGGCGTTAGATCCATTGCCGACATCCACATTCTATCCGCTGCCCGAGGACATCGAGGGCATACAGTTTGTGAGCGAGGTGCCCGTTCAGGCATTTGGCGAGAATATGGTTAATCTGCAGGACCAAGGTGATTATTTTTCGTTACCCTGGCTGGATGCGGCGACAGCAACGACGGCGATTGCCAAGGCCAAAGCGGATGCTCTGCCAGTTGCCACATTGGAAAGCAAAAAGCTGCCCACAACTTATGCCGAGGCGAAGCATCTCAAGAACAATTCCTCGTATGTGTTCCTCAAGCTGCGCAAGCGACAGCGGCGACGTTAGTAACCAATTAGAGCTCCTCCAATTTCAAGTCGCATGCCAAATGCCCTGCAAAAGCCTTCTTCAAACTGACGTTGCATATTGCTGATACTATTATTAATTTTTTTTTTTTATAACAACTTTTTTTTGAATATCTTTAAGTTTAAATTTATAGCGAACAGTCGTTAGTTTCTAAAGACTTTTGAAACAAGCTCTTTCAAATTACGTAAGGAACTATGTTAAATATTTATATTCAGTCAAAAAAAAAAACATCTCAGCTTTATCACAATTCAAACAACAAACAAATAAGCAAATTATGTTTAAACTTTTGCAAAATTAGACCTTTTTTTTTATTTTTTATTTTTAAGTGCAAAGCTATAAAAACTTACTGTATATGCAATTTTTTTCTATTATATTATTATTATATAATTTGTGCATCTCTTCGTGTATTTATAATTTGTTATATAGATCCAACTGATGCTTCTGCTGTTGTCACCTGTTTTTTAATTGTATGAATGTGTATATGTATGAGATTGTGGTGTGTTGTAAAGAATTAGTTACTCAGGTATTTAATTGTATGTCTGCATTGTATGAAGATTTGTTCTTGTGTACTGATAAATGTCATAATTAATGTTGTATGTAGATTTTACATACTTTTATCTAGTTTTTATTGACAAAAAATATAAGAAAAGAAAACTAAATGAAGAATGTTGATAAAAAAAAAATCATGTGTGAATCAGTTGAAGCATTGAGAGGATAGCGAAAGCAAGCAAAAAGATCTGAATTATGTCAACAATTATATTTACATATTATATACATTTTGTTTAATTGTTTTATTTTGTAACAATACAAATTGAACAATCAAATAGTACATCAACAATAAATTAACTTGCTTTTCAAGCTGTGTAAAAATAAATTTGTTTATTCAACTCCAAGTCTATATATATTTAAATTATCTTTTTGCCATGATAAGAGCAGATATATATATATATTCACATATCTAGTATATTTGCAACGTCTCTGAGAATTGGTTTTGCGAATTTTGGTACTGCTGGCTCTATCTGTACATTTTTCTAGGCATTAAGAAATCTAATAAATAAGTAGACTAAGTAGACATGACTATATATAGAATATTTAAATATCTATTTAGCAAACCCTTTATATAGAGCAATAGCTTAACGTTTATTTTGTAAGTTGAGAAAAGCAAATCGCTCGATTCGCTTGTAAATTGCAAATAACAATTGTTTAGCATTTTTTAAATATTTTTAATCATGTACATCAATGCAATTTATTGCAATTCGCGTAGCTGTTAATTAGTTAAATTTGCTGCAGCTCCGCATAAATTATTGGCACTTGCAACCGTTACGATATTTAGAAGAATCGTAAACGCAAATTTTATAAAACCACCCACAAATATAACTATTAAAACTGCATCAAATGTATTTGTACATTTAACTGTTTAACAAGTTTTATTGTAAAAATAAAGGTATATATATAGATATATAATAAAAATAAAAAAATAATAATTATACAATAAAATGCAAATTTTCAATACTTAAACTTGGACTCATTGCGTATACATAATTGGAAAATACTAATTGACAAAAGTTGCTGAATGGACGGAAGTGATTTACTTATTGCTTTGGGTCAGATACTGATGGGCCGTTGTCTCCCACAGTTCATCAATTGTCTCAAGACTGTCTCGCCAAAGCTGCTTCAACAGAACCCAGCCTTGAGCCTGGGTAACCAGTACATAATCGTTGCTGGGATGCAGGGTATGTGTATAGGCGCCCATGACTAGACTTTGTGCTAGACGCGCAGCCACACAGTACTTGAGATAACCCCGCTCCTTGGGGCTGATTGCTTGGACGCTGGTGTAACCGGCTAGAAAAATACCACCACTGGCCAATTCCTTCGCCTGCATCATCATGTAGCACATGGCAATGCCCAGTTCAAAGATCAGTGGAGAACGATTGGTGTCACCAAAGTCTATCACGCCCGTAACTCGATACGAATCAGACGGTCCTTGCTTCTGAACCACGATGTTCTGTTCATTGTAATCGCCGTGTATAATCTGGTGCTCTAGAGTCGGCAGCACACTCAACACTTTCGACTCGAACGCCTCGATGATCTCCTCGCACAACGCCTTCCGCTGATGATCCTGCAGAGCGTAGAGAAAGTCACGCAATTGTGGCACCGACTGCAACATCCATAGCGACTTGTGGGTGTCATATGCCTTGTGGGTAAAGCTTTTCAGCGCACGATCCAATTTGGCCAGGTACTCGCCGCACTGGTAAAGCAAGTTCTTGGTCACTTCCACCTCATGGAAAATCTTTCCTGGTATAAACTCCAATAAACGGACGACATGAGCATTGCCATTGAGTTGCTCCACCGAATAATAGCTGCTCCGAGCATTGGCTATGGGTCGCGGACATTGTACCTTCTGTTTGGCTGCAGTTTACATCATAAAAAAAAAAAAATACAATTGTTAATAATAATAGTAGATATGCAAACATGAAACAGGTGTTTGCTTAATATTTACACAAGTACAGCAGTAGTTGATTCTGTGCGTCCACAAAGTCCTCCTTTTTCGAGTCCAAGGCATTCAGAATTTTCAACACGTAACCAAGCGGACAATGCGATACAATTAGTGGATTTTTAACATTGCTGAAACGTAAATATAAATTGATTACATTTTTATATAAACTGATGTAAAAGGTTGCCACCCGGTCCAAAGGTTGCCACCATGCAAACTTGTCCGATCTGGCAGCATGTATAATTTTAATCAAATTTGAAATTATATAAAATTAATTTAAGCATTTTAATAAAGGTTAGAAAATTTAATTCTAAGAAAAATAAATATAAAAAATAGGAGAAAATTCTATCAAAAATTCTGCATAAATACCTTTTTTCGGAAATGTATTTATTTTTGTAAGTAAAAACACTAAGCAAATAACCTATAGAGAAGACATTTCATACAACTGAAAGTGTCCCAGCTAACAGCCTGACATTGCGTCCACCAGGAAATTTTTCGGTGGACGTGATGTCTGAGGGAAATTATTTTTGGTTTCGATTCAGTTGGCTGCCAGAGCTCGTTGCTGGCACAGCAAACGAAACACAAAACATGCGTGCTATGAAATACCCTTTAGATATAAAATTTTATGTCTTTCATATTTTTTAAAGAAAAACACCCTTAATTTAATAAATTTTTAAATGTAGATGATAAAAATAATGCGATGTGTTGTTTTAATAATTAAATATATTTGTTCATAGTTGAAATTTCTGCATTAAAAAATTTATTTGCACAGGGTATTAGAGTTTACATACAAATTTTAAAGGGAAGCAACTTATAAACAGAGCAATGTTGCCGATTCTCACAGCAGCCCATACATATGCACACATTTACTGTAAGACTCACGCATACATAGAGATGAGCCAGCGCGCCGACTACATCTGTCTCTGTCTTGCTACATAGGAACATGTATGTGCATAGAGGGCGAGAGATGAATATTCGTATTTTGTATGACTTAGACGCGCGCTGCTCGCGCTATAACAGAGCACTATGGGAATTTTAAGCAGTTTTATGAAATTAATTAATAACTCTTAAACAGCACTAAATATTCTAATACGATTTTATTTAAGTATTATATATTATGTTATATATTAAAATAATATTATACAATATAATATTATATATTTTTTTGGAAACGCCACCATTTCATATAACTGTTACATAACAAAAAACTGATTTTTAGCTTTATTTTATTTAATACAATATATTTGAGAAATTACGTTATATATTTAATAAAATTATGTTTAAATTTTCTGCATTTATGTTGGTGGTTCATATATGGTTCCTCTTCGATTCTGTTCCAAGATAATATAAATCTTAAATTATTTAACAAAATAAAAAATTGATTTTGTGCCAATAAACAGAGAAAAACTTTTGTTATTTTCAACAGAAATGGTTCATTAATCATAACGATTAGTTATTAGAAATAAAAAATATTAATACCAAAACGAAACCGCAGTTCTCGAGTTATTAATTAATTTCATAAAAATGCGCAAAGTTCCCATAGTCCTCTGATATAGCGCGAGCAGCGCGCGTCTAAGTCATACAAAATGCGAACATTCATCTTTCGCCCTCTTTGCACATACATGTTCCTAAGTAGCCAGACAGAGACAGATGTAGTCGGCGCGCCGGCTGATTTCTATGTATGCGTGCATCTTACAATAAGTGTGTGCATATCGCTCTTTTACTAGAAGAGTGACATATTTAAAAAAAATGGCATCGTGTTTTTTTATGACTTATGTCACTCTTCTATTAAAAGTGAGAATCGGCAACATTGCTTTGTTTATAAGTTGCTTCCCTTTAAAATTTGTATGTAAACTCTAATACCCTGTGCAAATAAATTTTTTAATGCAGAAATTTCAACTATGAACAAATATATTTAATTATTAAAACAACACATCGCATTATTTTTATCATCTACATTTAAAAATTTATTAAATTAAGGGTGTTTTTCTTTAAAAAATATGAAAGACATAAAATTTTATATCTAAAGGGTATTTCATAGCACGCATGTTTTGTGTTTCGCTTGCTGTGCCAGCAACGAGCTCTGGCAGCCAACTGAATCGAAACCAAAAATAATTTCCCTCAGACATCACGTCCACCGAAAAATTTCCTGGTGGACGCAATGTCAGGCTGTTAGCTGGGACACTTTCAGTTGTATGAAATGTCTTCTCTATAGGT
Organism: Drosophila phalerata; assembly: GCA_951394115.2. Lineage (NCBI taxonomy): Eukaryota > Metazoa > Arthropoda > Insecta > Diptera > Drosophilidae > Drosophila > Drosophila phalerata. The sequence continues at coordinate 24,653,310 of OX596008.2, read as the reverse complement.
TATTTGCTTAGTGGTAAAAACATAAACCAGATGGGAAATTTTTACTAGAGTGGCAACACTCGTCAAATGCAATTTGGCGGGAAGTATAGCGGGTGGTGTATATTAATCTTTTTCGCATTAGTGATAAGACCTTGGTCATGGGCATCACCGGCCTGATACCGTTTCTGGAAAAGGCATCAGCCAAAGTTCATCTAAAGGAGTTGCGCGGCAGCACCGTTGCCGTGGACACCTACTGTTGGCTGCACAAAGGTGTCTTCGGCTGCGCTGAGAAATTGGCGCGCGGCGAGGAGACGGATATTTATGTGCAATATTGTTTGAAGTATGTGCAAATGTTAATCTCCTATGACATCACACCCATTCTTGTATTCGATGGTCAACATCTACCGGCGAAAGCGCTAACCGAACAACGTCGACGTGAATCGCGGCAGCAGAGCAAGAAGCGAGCAGCGGAATTATTGCGTCTGGGACGTGTCGAGGAGGCGCGCTCCCAAATGCGTCGCTGTGTGGACGTTACCCACGAGATGGCGCTGCGTCTCATCCAGGAGTGTCGAGTGCGACACGTTGATTGCATTGTGGCGCCCTACGAGGCGGACGCCCAAATGGCTTGGCTAAACAAACAAAACATTGCACAGTATATAATTACCGAGGACTCGGATTTGACGCTATTCGGTGGCCAGAAGATTATCTTCAAGTTGGATTTGAACGGCACTGGACTCTTGGTAGACGCACAAAAGTTACATCTGGCCATGGGTTGCAAAGAGGAGCGTTATCATTTTGACAAGTTTCGACGCATGTGCATAATGTCTGGATGTGATTATCTGGACTCGCTGCCGGGCATTGGACTGGCAAAGGCCTGTAAATTCATGCTGAAAACGGAGCAAGACGATATGCGTATAGCATTGAAGAAAATACCACAATATCTCAACATGCGCAACCTGGAGGTGAGCTCATATAATTAATCAATATTCATTAGTATACGCTTGTAGAGGGTATTTATATTTACATTTTTCACGTTTGTCTTCAGGTGGACGATGAATACATTGAGAATTTCATGAAGGCGGAGGCCACTTTCAAGCACATGTACATCTACAATCCGTTGGAGCGTCGCATGGAGCGACTGTGTGCACTGGAGGATTACAAGACTGACGAAAGCTATTGCAGCAATGCAGGCACATTGCTGGCAGATAGCGAAATGGCATTTCACTTGGCCTTGGGCAATCTTAATCCCTTCAACCTCAAGCGTCTGGATAACTGGCATCCAGAGCAAGTCTCTGCGTTAAAGTCGGCGCCAGTGAAGCATGTGAAGCGTACAAAGCACAAAAGCATTTGGCAGGGAAATCTAAATACTAAAGATTTGACGGAGGACAAAGAAAAGACAACTCAAACCAAATGTGCGCTGTATTTTAAGAAGGTTGACTTTGTGGGACAAACAATAGATGCGGAAATTGAAGCCAATCAGCGGCAAGAGCTGGCCAAGCACACGGAAGCTGAACTGCACAGCATCTACAGTTTTGGGGTGAAACGTAAACGGAGTCCGAGTGAAAGCAGCTGCAATTCTACGCCGCCAGCATCTCCGGCTCAAAGCAAAAGTCGACACAATCCGTTCGCCAAGGATCTGCAACGCTCGCCAGTTGTGTGTAAAAATGGTTCCTTGTTGCGTCTACTGAGTCCCAATAAGAGCAGTCCGAACAAGTCGTCGGAGGAGCGAACAAGACCCGAAACAACGCGAGTGAATGCGATAAAGCGTAGCATTTTTGCCAAGGAACAGGTGGAGGTACGAAGTCGCTTCTTCAGCCCGCAGACTCAAAAATCAGAACCAAAAGAAATGGAGAGCAAGATCAAGGAACCAGAAGACACAGTCGAGATAATAGAGGGTCCAGCAGAGTGTAAACCAATTGTAGAAACCAATAACAATATAGATATAGTTTTACTTTCATCCTGCGACTCGGATGATTCCTCATCTCTGACTGCAACGCTGCCCAGCAGCCAGGAAGCTGCGTTACCCATCAAGACTGTACAAAAACTGCCGCCAAGTGCACGACGTGTTGGCTTGTCCAAGCCCAAGGCAAGCAAGCGATCCAATCCCAATCCAAAGACTGCCAAATCGGACGAAAATCAAACGAAGCTGAGCATGTTCGGCTTTCAAAAGCGTCCCGTTCTTAAGTGAGTTACGACTCGTATGTTTACTTATTATTTTTTTTTTCTTTGTTAATTGTCAATTGTCAATGTAGTAATTAATTTATTAAGTTTATTGAATGATCAACAATGCCCCATTATTAATGTCAGGCAGCGTCACAAAAACAAACTCAAATAAATAATATAAGATGAAATACTTTTCGAAATACAATAACAGCTGTAACATATTATTTATGGAAATAACTCACAATTTACTCTGCCAGACGGTATTATAAATTTGTCATAAAATTTCAAAGATATGAAAAAAAAAATCTGTAGAACTACTAAATGCATCATTGTTCTTATTCCAGCTGTTAGTTTCTTATATTGGACTTTTAAAATATTCGTTAAGTTGAATCTTATAAAATCTGAGAACTATACTTTGTTTAATTTTAAAGCTATAGTTTTTTTGATAAAGTAATTATCAATGTATATTTTAACTGTTTGTTTTATTATTTAATTTTTTTAATTGATTGCTTAGTTTCAAAAAAAGTCTACAAATTGGACAAGTCTTTTTGTATAAAACACTTCTTGGTATGATTTGGAAAGATATAAGCGAATATTTTAAGTTGAAAACATTTTCTGGTTTTTTAAAGCTTTTATGGAATTTGACGTTACAGTACCATTTATTGATTAAAAATTGTAATTATCAGGACAGCTAATAAATGTAAATAAAGGATGGATAAGTCAGGCATAAAAATATTCCATTAATAAAAGAATTGAGACGCAGTTAGAACGCGCTTTGTAGAGTCATATCAATATCCATTCAAGATAACAAAAGAGGCTGCCGCCAAGGTGACCGTCGAGCGTCAAGCTCAATTGTAACCCCCTTCCCCCTTCGTCCCCTCCCCCCACCGCACGTCTAACTTTAATTAATATCACTATAAATAGCAATTGCTTAACTGTGTGTGTGTGTGTATGTGCGTATCTGTGTGTAGTCGTGTGTAAAATTTACCCCCTCAGAGCGCACTGAATGTAAACATTAAGAATGCTTTGTTTTGTTTTGTTTTGAAGTGATGCTTACCAATCTTCCTGTATCAAATAGTTGCGATCATCATAGGATATCATTTCCTTTAGTTCGCTAATCGTTATTCCATATAGACGACGTACCAGCGGCTCCACATCTTCTGGTCGTACCTTGGGCTTAATATCCGAACCAGGCTGGAGAACTTTGTCGCCATCGCTATCGGCGATGACCTGATCATTGACGTTGCCATTGGAGCCGTTTTTGGGAGTCGACGCCTTTTGGTCGTTAGCCTTTTTGGGCTTTTCGGCATCATCGTAGTCGTGATTCAGCGTATATGACTTTTTGGTAATGCTCGTCAGCTCCACATTATTCCACTGTTCCATTTTGTTGTTGTTGACTTTATCGGAATGCAAACAAAAAAAAAGAGGGAGAATAAAAAACAACGAATATTTAAAGCAACAGATCAGAATACACACAATAATGACGATGATTGAAATGTGCTCGGTTTTGCACTCAAAAGCGATATGAATTGAATTTCAGTTGTGGACGGGAACGACGTAGCGCTTCAATTGAAACGAGTTCGTCGTCGGCGTCGACGTCGACATCTTCTTTATATCTTTAGGGAGTAGTGTTGTCCGAACAGCTTTTTCTGGCTTTATCTTAAAAGCAGGAATCGTAAATAATCGTAATCGTAAAACTCTCTTTATGAATGCAAATTTGATTCAAATAAATCAGTATAAAACAAATATGTTGGGATAACATGGTATACACCAAAATTTTCTGTGATTCATATGATAAAAATCATTTTTTAATCTGATTCTTGATTATTATTAAAATATAAATTTTTATTTAAATGTTGAAAAATAAGACTTATTCTTGATATTTTCAATAAAAATGAAAAATAAGAGTAATTTTTTATTTTATTAAAAAAAATTTAAGGCTCAAATTGGTCCAAAAGGCATTTAACTTAACTTTTAAGTTTTACTTAAAAGTTATTGATAAACTGTTATTTGTAACAAATATTATTAATAAAAAAAAAAAATCTGTTTTTTTCATATCTTTTGCTGGAAAATGTATATTTTTTTCAAACTTCAACCCACCAAATAACAGATTTTTTGAGGCTTCTTAAAAGTTGGCAGCACTGTTAGGCACAGTGTTTTCTTTTTATCAGTGTCTGTGTGCCGTTTGTTTCATTTACCTAGCTAATTTAGTTATTTATTTAATTTTTTATAACCTTTTCTGTTTACATTTTGATTGCGCCGCTGCGATTTTTCTTTACCTCTCCCGCTCATTTGGACACTGCAATGTCTCTGCATTATATTTTTTATTTACTGTCTTTTTATTATCAGTATTGCCCAACAAACCAAGCAGGTCCAAAGCAAACAAACTTTAAGTCGTGATCACACTCTATTAAATCAACTTATTGCCCAACGAACTCAAATCAATGCATAGACAGAGTTTACATATAAATAAAGATATTTCAGGTACATTCAAAATATTTGTTGTTTTTGTTCTAGTCAATCAAGCTAATCTGATAGGGTAAATCAAGTGCTTTAAGAGGTCTTACCATTGATAGACTAAACAAATACTATTTAGTGATACAGTTAACTGTCTAGAATCGAAAAAACAATTGTGCAATAAATTTATTTTTGTCTAAAGTCAGTTAAGTCGTCACTTGACTTTGTAATACATATGATACAGTAGTCAATTAACTTGTTTGGCAAATCTAATTTTTTTTTACTAAATACAAATATGATATATTTATTGTGTTTTATTGAATACAGAAAAACATATGTGAATTTCGAATTTTGTCGAAACATTTACTTGAGAGCCTGTATAATTTATTATATAATTGTTGGTGAAGTTTTCGTTGCTCGTTTTAAACAATTTAATGAATGAGCGAGAACTAGCTGCTGACCTTGACTTCAATGCAGTTTTATTACTCATACGCCGCATTGTATCACTGTATTGTCCACTGGGCAGGCGTACACTTAAAAAATAATAACAACAACAACAACAGTGCGCACTCTCACTAACACATGCACCCACACACAGTCACACATGAATTTAATGTAAATATGTGCACAGCTGATTGCTAGTTATGCAAATTAGTTAGCAATGAATACGAAGTTTTTTAAATTGGTGCCCACAATACACGTGTGGTGGTGAGGCAGAAAATACGCACCTTGTTCCTACAACTGGTAAATTAAAACTAACGTTTCCCACTTGTTTTTCGACACACTTCAGCGATGAATTGGTTTTCAAGGGCTGGCTTGAGAAGAGCACAGTTTAATAGCTGTATTTTTTGCGCAGTTCATAACTTGGGTAGTTAGCGAAGCACTGAAAACATTAAATAATATTTTATGCACAAGCGTAACCAAATCAACAAGAAAATTAACAAAAACAAAAGCTAATCAAATCAGACGCAAAACAATTCAAAAAATTCGACTGCACGTTAACATGTGAATTAGGGCTGCACCATCAACGATACTACGATACTAGACAAAACTGTGCGATAAATCGATGTATATTTTCCCCTAACATGTTTTGTTAACAAAAAAGCTTAATATTTTTGTATTTCACTTAAACTGCACTTGACAACTTTTAAATATAAAAATGTTATTTTTTTTAATAACAATGTATTTCATTTGAAGTACTTTCTAGACTTTAATCTACATTTTCGAAATAACTTTCGATATATCGATGTTTTCGCAGCCCTAGTGTGAATGGCAATTATTGCTTCTTCTTCTGCCATGGCTGCCAGCTGTTTCTATTTATTTTGCACTTAACCTCAAAAAGCACTTTGATTTACTTTTCTTTTGTGTTTGAATTGATTTTGTCTTTTTTGTTAATTTTCATTAGTTAAATGATTAGTTAATTGAACTAAGCTATGGATCAACTGTATGTGGAGATCGAGATAAGCACTCAAAATGCAAAAAGCGAAACAACCATATACACCAGCGTGCCTTCGTTTCTAGCGTTGTACACATATCGTTATCTCAAGGAGCCTCCGAATATCAAAGTCAACTTTGTGGCCAGCAAAATAACGGGTGGCAAGATAGCTTTACGCAGTTCCCAGTTGCGACGCGAGCTGACCGACCAACATATCACATGTCGAGATGCCGCCACACTGCCAGCCCTGAAGGACCTACGGCTGCCCATCTATGAGCGTGATGGAAACATCTTCATTGCGGGCACTTGTGCCGTTTGTCGGGAGCTAATTGCTCGGCAACCTAGCGCACAATTACGACAGCTGCTGGGCTTCAAGGGCAGCTGTCTGTTGGCGCCAGCCGAAGCCTCAATCTGGACACGTTTCTGTGAGGTTGATGTAGTCACTTTGGTGAGTCAGCTGCAGAACGGGGAGCTGCCTTTGCGGGAGGTGCCCGTTGAGGTGGTACGCTTTGAGCAGCACATGAACCAGCCTGTCCGCATGCACAACATATACAAGCTGGCCAGGGAGCAGGCCAATCAGACGTCAAATGGTGTGCCCGTGAAGCGCAAGGAGCGTGTCCTCATCGAATGCAGCATACCCAAGGAGCAGCTGCTTATTGAGCACCGTTTCGCCGAAGGCATCAGCTTTACAATTGCCGATCTCATACTTTATCCGTTGCTCCGTCTAGTCTTCCAGCACTGCGCACAAATGCTGCCACATTTTCCACTCACAAGCACTTGGTTCAGTGAGGTGAGTCCAAGATAACCTTCTAGTCAAGTTGAATTATTAATGTAATTACTTGCAGATTGATGCCTTTGACGCAAACTGTGCACGAATCCTGCATGAGTTGTATGTGCCAATCTTGGTGGCTCCGGCTGAGAACACTCAACTGCTTAGCATACCCGACTGTGAGGAAGCCAGCCTGTATAAGGCCGATCCCAAGCGGTATCGCCCACGGAATCGCATATATACCAGTCAGTCAGAGGTCGATGCGGCGTTGGGTAAGCTGACCCAGCTGGATTTGGAATTTACCGCCGATTCGGAGCATACTTATGGAGAGCAATTGATCGACTGGCAGGGAATTGAGCCGACGCATGCGAAGAGCTCGGCATTGCCGGAGGAGCGCCTGGAACGCAAGCGTCAGCAACTGGAGAATATGGCCAATGCGGTTGTATCTTTGGCACAACCGGGTGATCGCATTGTTGACTTTTGTAGCGGTACTGGACATCTGGCCATATTGTTGGCACTGAAACTGCCGCACTGTGTTGTGATTGTGCTGGAAAACAAGGCATTTTCACTGTTGCACGCCCAGAAGCGTGCATCCGAACTGAAGTTGACCAACTGTGTCTTTTATCAGTGTAACATTGATTACTTTATGGGAAGATTTGATATTGGTGCTTCGCTACACGCCTGTGGCACCGCTACCGACATTGTGCTGCAGCAGTGTCAACGTGTAAACGCCAGTTTTGTGTGCTGTCCATGCTGTTACGGATCCCTCCAGCCCATGCCGCACATTTCGTATCCATTGAGTGAGCGTTTTCGCAAGGTGCTCGATACCAGGGACTATTTGTATATCGCTCATACGGCAGATCAGGCCCACGAACTGGGCACCACCAATTGCAAGCCGGAGACAACGTTGCAGGGTCTTCATTGCATGTGCGTTGTGGACACGGATCGCAAGTTGCAGGCGGAGGAGGCTGGCTATAAGGTGATATTGACACGCCTTAAGCCAGAGCAGTGTACGCCAAAGAATCATCTGCTTGTTGGACGTTATATACGTAGCTGAGATTGCATTTAACATACGAATATATTAAATATATATATATATATATATATATGTTGCCTAACCAAATGAGATAAATTTTCACAAAATATATGTTTTTTTTCGTATATATATGTAATTACCGTTGACGGTGTTTTATTTGAGTAACATGAAGTACTTGTAGAAAATGACTTAATGAGTTACCAATTTACTAAGACGAATTCAACACGCCAGCTTCAGTCTAGTTAATAAGCTGATTGCCGCCTCGCAAAGCCAAAACTAAATGTAACACTGAACCTCCTTGCACTTTATAATCAGCCGCCGTTTTGTCATCATTCCTGCAAAATAGAAAACCAATTAATATTCAAATACAATAAGAATTGATATCCTTGTAAACCGATTACATCCGGCTGATTTTAGGAAAAGTCTCTTGTGATTCAGACCGATAAGCAGTCTAACTTGTATAGAAACAGACGGACATGAGTATATATAGACAAAACTCATCATCCTAATCTTGCATATATATACTAATGACGTCTGTCATGCGTGTTTTAATGCATTACACATTTCATGACAAGAATAATAACTTTCTCTGCAAGAGTATAATACTTATTGTTTTTTTTTGGGTATAGTGACGCACATTTGTTTGCCGGAGAATATGAGACGTTGTTGTTGCGGTGGTATGCCTTCTTTCTCCTCGACACGCTCCTTGATGCGGTCAACCTTATCTGTGGGTTCAATGTCGATTTCGATTTCCTTCCCGGTTAATGTCTGCAACGGGATTTAGAAATGTAATGTGCAATTATTTTGCTCGAATTTTTGTTGTTGCCCCATTGAAGCTGACGCATTGTTCAAGCGGTGTAATTTCAATAATAGGAGCAATTTGTGGCTCTTTCTTCTCAATATGATCTTACCTTTACTTTGATCAACATTGTGCTAGTGTGTGTTGCTGCTTACTTTTCCAAATACAAAATAATTTTAAACAAATCTATTAATATTTTTTGCAAGCTTGTCCAGTCGCGGCGTTTATGCGAATGTCATTCGACCAGTGCTGCCAACTCGTAGAAATAAAACGGTATGCTCTTCTCTGAATGTCGATAGCACGTCCACTTTTATCGATGCTCGATTGATACAAATATTATTGGACCGTTAAATATTTTATTTTCTTCTTTTTGAAATATTTTTTTTTTTAATAAATGTCAGTTTTCTTGACGTTGTTTGTCTAGCTTTTATTTACAAACTAAATACCTAATTTACACATGTACATATATATTATAAAATGCATTTTGTTCATTACTGAGATCTTCAACCTCAAATAGGGTCATCTCAAGCGACTTTGTTTTTTATGTTTAGCGCATGTACCGCTTCGCTAATATGTCGAATATCGCGGGCATAGGTTCTGCAACATCCACCAATGATTTTAGCTCCCAACTGTGCCCACTCTGGGACATATTTCGCGAGCGGAACACAATGCTCACGTCCTTGCCATCCAGTGGTAACGTCATAAACCTCACCGCTATTTGGATAGACCACCAAAGGAATTTGATCCTCGACACTGCGATCTCCATTTAGGCTTTTAAACAGAGGTGTCACAAACTGGGGATGCACACAGTTAACACCTACAGCCAGGCATTTATCCTGCGCTTTACGCTCATGGAGGATATCCCAAATTGCAGTTGCTGCCTCGGCAAATTCTTCGCCGTGTGCAAGAGTTCTCTCATCCTTGCACTGAAAGGCAACCCAGAATTTAACTTGCGGATAATCATCGCAGAGCATTTCCACCAAAGCCTCTGCTTCCATTTGACAGGGTATGGTCTCAATGGCCAGTGCATCCACGCCAGCCTCAAGACAGGCCTCAATGCGCACCCGATGCCAGTCGGTTATGGTCTTCGCCGGAACATAGTCCGCATAGCTGCCCGTGTATTCAGAACCATCGTGCAGATGCGCACCAAATGGTCCAATCGAGGCAATAATCAACGGGTAACCTAAATATGATTAAGATAGTCATATTATCATATAAATCAAGATTGTGAATTTATTAAATTATTACTACCTTCATTAACTGCCAGCTGAGATTCGTAACATTCCGTCAGATATTTCTCCTTGGCAACATGCGCCATGCGAACCGTTTTCTTTATCAGATCAATGCTCTGTTGTTCATCCAGCTCCAGGTACTCCATGTAACCCTCGACACTCGTCTGATAGGTGTTTGTCAATATCATATCAGCGCCATCTATTTAATTTGTTACTGATAAGCTACATTGTTGTTAATTGATAATGTAAACCACTTTACATACTTTGGAGAAAGTCCAGATGTGTATTTATAACAGCTGTTGGATTTGTAGCATTAAAACGTGCACTCCACAACGGATCTCCATCGACCGAGTTACCCACATGTACCGTCATCTGGGTGCCAAAGCCGCCATCCTTAACGAGCAAACGTGTCAGACCCATTTTTATACCCTGAAATTAGTCAGTTCAAAAGTGGAAGTTGGTTGAATAAGAATGAAATTTGATTTTCAAAAGCACTAGTATCATATTTATCAGGGGTGCCACAGAAATCGAAACCAACGGAAAATCTCCCAAAAAAATTTATGGAGATTTTGGAGAATTTCGGTTGGTGTTGATTTCAAGATCTTTCAGTTCAGTCAGTTTCTCATGATTAAAGCCTTTAATCTCTGAAAATGCTGATCTGTCTGTATTAATAGCAGCAATCGGCTGATATGAGTGAAGTCGTCCTACATTCATGTAATGGGACTTATCAGCTGCTCAGTTGAGCAGCTGTGCCAAATTCTTTGTTTCAAGTGCGAGCTTTGACTATCGATTAAATCAATATTATAAACATTGTAATTAAATTTACAGCAACTGTAACCTTGTTCAATGCTTATACTGCATTATGGTAGGACGATGAACTCTAATAGGAAATTAACACTACTAGAAGAACAACTGATATGACTGATCATGGAATATTTTAGTAACCCTCTGACTTTGTCCACACTCACCTTGACAGCTTATAAATAGATCTTGTAATTGATTAAATGATTTGCTTTATAAGACGCGACGCGACTACAACAACGTGTTATGCTTTCAAAATGAATTAATAAACAGATTCCGGTTAGTCTCGAACTCAAAACAATTGAGATAGTATATGATGTATATGGTTTGGCGGCCCACAATCGTTTAAGTGGTTTATAATGCTGTCTGGGAGCTTTTATAGGTTGCCTGTCAATGTTCTTATCACAGCACGAAAACAAAAAGTACAAATATAAGCACAAACAAAACAAAACAAAACAGAGTTCCAACATCAACACCCGGTGCTCGGTGCTTGGGTCCCGGGCTTGGATTGTGATAAGAGAGCATACAGATGCCAGACAGCAGTCTAGTAGTAAAAAAAAAAGAGCTGATGAAATCCAATCAAATTGCGTGGATAGGACAAAGACCAAGTCGGTTGGTGTTCGGTAATGCCTGATTCGATAACCTTTGAAACAGTCTTTCAAGCTCGATTTTTTGCCAAAATCTTGACCCAGATCATGCGAAACGACCTCTAAAAACATCTTCATCTCTAATCTGTTTTTTTTGTACTAACTATAGTTCACTGCTAACATAAAACTGCTACTTAAAATAAATAAGAATTACATTTTTTTAAATTATTAATTTATTTATTAATATTTGGCACATTTTGATGTTTGAAGATCATTTAATGCCCATTGATGTAAAAGTTAAGAATTCTGACAAGACTACGCCGTTATCGGCAAGCAGTTTCTCAGCAAAATGAGGAATGGTATTATTGAATTTTAAAAATCCTGCAGAATTTGCATTGAATGAAATCATATTTAATTTTACAGCTCTCCGCCTGAAGCACTTCGAATTCCGAGCACTCCTAAAAGAACTACATTTTTTTTAAATCTAATTTTAAATTTACATTTTTCATTAAATCATTAATTTATTGCTAAAATAAAAAATTAAATTGCGCGCCTGTAAAATTTTTTGGCCGACGTGGCCATATCGATAGTATATCGATATTAATATCGATAATTTTTGACTATCAGAAGAACAGTTCTTAAAAGTCTATTTTGAGTATAACAGTCAGCCTACGCTGTTAAATAACAGTGGTAAAAACTGTTAGATTTAAAATTAGTTTTTCAAATTTTCAAATTGCCTTAAAAAGTTAATTAATTAACCAATTGAAAGAGAATTTAAAATTCGAAATTCAATAAAATTATGGTAAGAATTTTAAAAATGGTTTGAAGTTCGTCCGCCCTCGGGAAGAGAAGTTACAAAACATAAACTGAAAAAAAAAAAAAAAAAATATGAAAAAATCTAGAAAATTCCAACAAAAATTATGCAAAAATTTAAAAAATTCTAGCTCAAAAAAAAAAAAAAATTTCAATTTAGTTGAATTTTCGTAGTTGCAACTAAATTTAATTTTCAACTGTTAGAAAAAAGTTGCCAGATCCGGGGAATTCTGTAGGTGGCAACCTTTAAATTAGAAAGAGTTGCCAGATCGGGGAATTCAGTAGGGTGGCAGCCCCATGAAGAAATAGAGTATTAAAATCCTCTTTGCGCAAAAGTACAAATCGATGCGTCGTCGAAAATATTGTGGGACTTAAATTCGTTAAAAAATGTTGTAAACAACGGTGAGTGACTTGATCATTTTACTTTTTGCTATTGAGAAGGTCATGTTTCATGTGGCACATAAGCATATTGTGCGTGAACATAAATAAGCATATCTATTCGTGTTGCAATTGTGTACGTGTTTAAGTTACTGCAAAAACGGCTGCTGTTCCCACAAAGGGTGAAAAAAACAAGACATATTCGTAGTACATAATGCTATAAGCACCTTTCTTCAGCTGTCTAAAATTTTATGGTGTAATGCAGATGCTGCTCGGATCAATACAAAGCATCTGAACAAATGTAGAGAAAAAAAAACATCACTAAAAATCGCTAGAGATCAAGGTAATGACGCAGCTGAGATATTTACTAATTTCTATTTCTCTAGGAATCATTATCATTTTAATTTTCACCTCAGTGTGCGTGTATGTATGTATCTTTGTGTCTCTGCAAACATATGTACATTTCTTGTTTGTACGCTCTTTGCTCATTTGCGGCATTTTGGACGTCATTCAGGCAGAAACAAACACACACACACACCCACACACACACAAACTCATATACATAAATTCGAATGGGTTTGTGTTTATGTGATTTTAATTGTATGCATATATGTGTGTTATGTATAAACATATTGTACAAGTAATTTGTTAATCTGTTTATGCCATTCTATGAGCTTAAGCTAAGCTTACATTCAGCTTTAACGTATGTATGTATACAGGTGCATACATATGTAAATATCATTATGTAATTTGTTTTTCCTAGATGAATCAAATAGACAAAGTACGTAGTCTAAAAAGAAGCACCTCCCACCCTTATTTTGCTTTACAGTTCATTAAGTACTAGATAAGCCATAAGCTCGTATCTCTCACTCTAACTCTCTCTCTCTTTTTCTCTCGCTTGTTGTTAAGCAGCTTTCATTTAAAATTTATATATCTTATGTTTATGTTTCCCGTGTTTTAATTTAATTATTGTTCTTTTTTTTCGCATTTGCGAATTTCTCATTCTTATCTGCTTTAACCTATTTGTTTACAATTTTTATATCTTTCTGCAGTTTTGGCTTATTTAAAGCTTTCAAATATTATGTTTAAATAACGTATGTAGAATATATAATTGTTAGATCGCCTTTTAGATACTTGCTATTATTATTGAAAGCCACAATATACATACAAATGTGATATCATTTTTGATTCGAAAGTGATTTATAGGTATTCATTATTAATTACAGTCGATTCCATCTTGATCGCCACTTTGTTGTTTAGGTCTTATCGTATTACCTTCATATTGATATAAGTTTGTTATACATTAAGTCAGTTACTGGAAAAGTTTTGAAATAGGAAATAAATTAAAAAACAATGTAATTTCATTATTTCTCTTTGAAATTGAACCAATAACCATGTTTAACTAAAATAATATACGATTTTACTCAAAATAATATACACACATTTTCATTATATGTATATTATATCTGCAAATGTAGCAAGAACCGAATAAGGTTGTTTTATTGAGAAAATTTCCAGAACTGAAGGATACACAAACATTTATTCTATTATTATCATTAGTGTCGCAACGCCCTTAATTATATATTTATTTAGCTTGTTTTGTTGGTTCTTCAATACGAACTTGAATTTATTTGATTTGGACAAATTGGACAAATTTTATTGATTTTGTAACAAAGGTGGGAAGGCAATATTATGATGGGAAAGGTACTTTCAAAACTTTTTTTCTTGGCTACTGCCGACAGTAAATTATAGTGCACGCTCAATGACACTTATTAAATCGATAATTTATAGTAATTTATGTTTTCTTGCATTTGTTTTTTGGCTGTTTTCTACAGGTGTACTATGCTAGCATACAATGAGATACATATTATGCCATATAAGTTATTGAGATTGCATACGGAAAAATGGAAACAATATCCAAGATCTCCCTGATAATTGCTGCATTGCTAGTTTACAATGCCATCAATGTCAAAGCCAATGTCTCAGCCAATAATAATAATAATGAAGGAGGCTGCAGCTCCGTTTATAGCGATAGGAGCACCATATTACAACCACAACAAAGTAGAAGTAGCATTACGGGATCGGGTCCTGTGACGATACGCACATGGCAGGAGCATGAATTCTCGCTGTTGGGCTACAAATTCCATTTACCATTTGTGGGACATGCAGTCGATTTGGATGTGGATGATAGTGACAGTGTGGACGATAGCTGGTTGCTGGATAACAGCGCCCAACAGTCAACCAGTCGGGAGCGGGAACAGGAACAGGATCCGGCTGTGGAGCATGAGCTGAGCGAGCATGTTCATGTGGATCCAGTAAGCAGCATCATAAAGCTGCGCTGTCAAAATGTTAGCATGACCGAGATCAATGCCGAGCTGCTGCTCAATCGTCACATTAACTATGAGCATGTGACGCTGCTGCATGTACCTAACACTGGCAGTAGCAGTAGCAGCAGCTCCTCCTCCTCCTCACTCCAGTTGCAGCAGTACGAGAACATGCGTCAGTTCAAGTGGATCGATAGCTTGCTGCAGGACGAGACATTGCATCGTCTCTTTGTCCAGCAGACGCAACGCTTTGAGTCTGTGGAAACACTGGATTTTAGCGAGAATCAATTGAACTGCATCCACTGGGCGCAGCCGCAGGCGATGCGACGCCTTAAAGTACTACGATTGAGCGGCAATCGCTTGGCCAACTGCAGTTTGGCCGAGCTGCAGTATATGAATCATCTGCTCGAGCTGCATTTGGATCGCAACGATTTGCAGGCACTTCCCTCCCATTTTTTGCATCAGTTGAGCGAATTGCGATTGCTCAATCTAAGCCAAAATGCGTTGGGGGAATTGCCTCGCAATATTTTCGAGGGTGCACTGCAGTTGGAGTGGTTGCATCTAGCCGGGAATCGATTGAGCATCTTACCCTTTCAGCTATTTCAAACGGCTCGCGATTTGCGACTGTTGGATTTGAGCAATAATCGTTTGCTCTCGTTTCCCGATAATTTCTTTGCATTGAACAGTCAACTGCGTAATCTGCAGCTCCAGAGCAATCAACTGCAGTCGATTGGCAAGCACAGCTTGTATAATCTACGTGAGCTGCGCCATTTGGATTTGTCACTGAATGAGCTGGGGAGCATCGATCGCAAGGCCTTTGACTCCTTGGAGAATCTCATAGTGCTCAATATATCCAGCAACAAGCTAACGCTGCTGTCCTCCATCATCTTCCAGCCACTGCATGCACTACGTCAACTGGATCTCAGTCGGAATCTGTTTAAGCAGCTACCCGGCGGATTGTTCCAGACGCAACGCAAATTGACCCTGCTACGCATCGATGAGACGTCGTTGGAGCAGCTACCCAATTGGATCTCACGCAATGAGGACTATGTGGATGCACAAGTCCTGCAACGCCTGCGCTATTTGTCCATGCAACAGAATACACAACTCTCACAGCTGCCGCCCACATTATTTGCCAATGCTCGCAATCTCCGGGAGCTGCTCCTGGCCGACAATAGTCTGGTCAAATTACCCTCGCAAATTGGCAGTTTGTCGCGACTGCAGCGTCTTAGTTTGCGTGGCAATCGCCTGAGTTCGCTGCCCGAGAGTCTCAAGGATCTACGGCAATTACACTACTTGAACATACTTGGAAATGAGTATCAATGTGATTGCAGCATGTATTGGCTTTCCGGCTGGTTAACCAACGCCACAACCTCGTTGCGCAGTGGCAGTCAAACATTGGACTCCTTTGAGCATATCGATAACCAAATCGATGCACTCAAGTGTCAATATGGTTATCCAGGAGACATGCTGCGAGTGCTGAGCAATCTCAATTGCAGTGTGCCCGTTGTGGTGCAATCGTCAGAGCCCAAGATGTATAGACTTCATGCCACCGCCAAGCTGGAGTGCCGAGTCTATGGCAGTCCAACACCGGACATTATTTGGGTGAGTCTCCCACCACTAAACCAATTCTTAAGCAATTGTTTGACAAATCACAATATTACAGGTGACACCGCGAAATAAAATTCTGCGTCATCATGCCGATCCCGACAAGCGGCCCATAATTATCAATAGCGATAATGATCACCAGCCAAGCAAATTTGAGCTATTCGCTCTAACAGATGAAAACAATCCAAAGGCGATGAGTGTGAACATCAGCAGACAGAAAAGCACCGTGGGACAACGCGTTGTACTCATCGAGAATGGTTCTCTGTTGGTGCACAACATTTCTCGCGGTGACAGCGGACTCTACACTTGCTATGCCTTCAATGTGATGGGCAATGCTTCGGCTGGTATCAGGTAAGCTACGAAAAGAATCGGTTGATATTAACTAAAATACAAATTTGTTTCACATACTAAAGATCAGATTTTATTAGCTCAATTTTGATATCATCGCTAAACCCTCTTGAAATTTACTCTTTATCTCTTTATCAATTGTAATATAGAATAATAACGTTTTGGGATTTTTATTTATACTAACAATTTCTTTCTTATTTCTTATCACTTCTAAATATTTGTTTGCAATTTAATCACTACTTGATATTTGGTTTGGTTTTTAAACAATTACATACTAAATATATGAACCAGATTTTTATTTTCTATAAGTAATTGAACTGCTAAGGTAATAATTTAAAAATTTAACTAAGCACATGTTTTCAACATCAAATAAAAGCTGCTTTGTAAAGTTATGAAATTTGGTGCACATTTTAATTAAAAAGTATAGTTTTAATAAGATTTAATTAAATAACAAAAATCACTATATTCAGCTCTGTATTAACTTGATCTTTACTCTCTTCACAGGCTCTACATCGATCCCATTGTGTTTTATCGCGTTAAGATTGAGAGTTTATTGGCGGGCACAGCACTTGCCACGGCCTTTCTGTTGCTCACTCTCATCGTGCAAGGGCTGCGCAGTTGCTTGACGAGATTGGGGGTTTGTGACCGTTTATCCTGTTGTGCGAATCGCAACAAAAAGTCTCCTAGATCTCGACAGATCTACGCCATGCTCGACAGCATCGAGAGCTACAAGAGCCAGCAGCTGGAGAAGTTGAGAGAGAATTATGCACAGCAAGTGCATCGTATACGGGAGAATTGCGCCCAACAGGTCGAGTGGATACAGAGCAGTTATACCACACAGGCCAAGCATGTTAAAGAGTTCCGGGACATTGGTTCCAATCATTTGACTGCACTTAAGGATCAATATTACGATCAGGTGAAGAAGGTGCGCGATTATTCCACCGGCCAATTGAGCTGGGTACGCGAGAACTATGTCTTCCAGCGTAACAAGATACGTAAGTTCAGTGCCCACCAGGTATTACGACTTCGCGAAGGTTACAAGTATCAGCAGCAGTCGCTAAACAAGGTTCTGGAGAATCTGCCCAGTTTCTATTTTGAAAACTGTCGCGGCCGCTGTGAAGAGGACATTGTTGAGGGTAAGCAATAATACGAAATAAGTAAATTAAAGGTTTCTCATGCGAATTTCAATTACTTCTCAAGGAAATGCAAAATAAAAGGCAATAATACTAAGAGTAAAATGTATAGAGATTTTCTTTAAAAAACTATTAAAATGAAATGATAAATTCAAATAATATTTAAAAAAGATATTCAAACAACAAAAAGGAGGAAATAAATTCAAAGGTCATTAATATTAGAAAAATAATTAGTTTTGATTTTTCCACCTCCAGTTGATTTTTTTCTATTTTTTTCTTAATTTTTTTTATTTGCTTGTATTGTCTTTCTTAATAAATTTCGTTGGATTAAAACAGCAGAAATTATTTGAAATGTATAATAAACAGAGAAAATAATATTTTTGCATACTTGAAAATTTAATATAATTTAAAAAAATGAATTAGACTAGAGTTAGTAAAGAATGATTAAAATGATCAACATAGAAATTAAAATGATCAACATAGAAATTAAAATAAAATAAATATAGAACAAATCAAAAAATAATTTTCATTTTCTTCACAGATATAGACTGCTATTTCAAAAACCAAATGGAGAAGGAGCTACACATACAGAAGATCAAATCGCGTCTGATGGCCGCCAACATTTCGGCCAGCAAGGCTTCCGTATACTATACGCCACCAGATGACGATCTGTTGCACGGTTCCCATTTGCATCTGCAAACGACACCCATTCACATCAATTATATAGACGAGAATCTAGATCATCAAAAGTTGGAGTTGCATGACTTCAAAATAGATCCGCACCTGCTGCTCTTCAACGCATCGAGATTATATGTTAACCCAGAAGGGGCAAGTAGTAGTCAGGCAGCAGCAGCTGCCGCTGCAGCAATGGCAGCAGCATCATCTCTGGCTTGCAGCATTGAGGATAATAATCAGGATGTACAGCTATTGACTGACAGCGGCAGCCCAATGGAGATGAATGAACTGAAGGACTCGAACGATGTTAAAAATTCGAAATCGTGTCCTGCTATTTATAAGGTATCCAAGCAGCGAGATGGCAGCACGCTTCACGAGCTCCTCACCACCGATTGCGATGGAGCACCACAACACATGTTGCGCCTCAACCCGGTCGACGAATCGTCACTGACGACAATTCAGCTACCCAAGGAGAAGCTCAACATTGTAATGGAAGACTGCGACAAGGCATTGCTTCATCATCATCATCAGCAGCAGGAACAGCAGCTGGAGACGGATTCTGGCGAGGGACAATCCGTTTCCACAAGCGACTCCAACAGCGACAGTGCCTCAAGCTGTCCAACACACTTTCAGTCGGCCAATTCCACAGTATCTGCAAAAAATTAAATCATTTTTTTTTTTCGAAATTTGATAATCATTTAGAATCGAGAGGTTAAATGAAAAATGAGAAAAATATCAACAACAACAACAAATGACGCTATAATAAATTCATCATGAATATTGTTAATTTTAAAATGAAAAAAGGCATCATACAATAATTACGTTTAGATTTAATTAGTGAAACTTAATGAATTCAACTGCTGAATATCAAATGGAGTACATAAACAGAAACAAAAAGTCATACAATTTAAAAAGTAGCAAAAAACAAAAACCAATTTGAATTTGAAAAAAGGTATCATTAACTATTGTCAATAATACTTGAAAGGAAGCCCCTATTTGTGATTTCATCTATGATATGAAGCGATTTATTTATAGAGACCGCATCAAATCGACATATACATACATACATATAGTCAGGCATATTTTAAAGCGACAAATACAAATTTTATTCAAATTCTAAAACGCAAATAAATGCAAAAAAAAAATATATTTAAATTATGCTTGCAAAGTTTACTAAAATGAAAATAGTGAAAAATCTATGGTATTAGAATGCCAAACAATATATGCTAATTTATTTTATGTTATTTGTAGACAATATCTGTTGTTAAGCTCTAGTTGTGTGGATCTTTTAAAATAACAATTGTATTCAATATTAGTTTTTAGACATTGGGACACTCGGGCTGTTTGAGCACCTCGATGGCACAAGGACTGCCATCGATTTTACATGGCTCAGATTCGGTCTCCAGCTCACTGAGTTCATAATCACACTCGCATGGGAAGCATTCCATTTCGCCCTCGAGCTCATCTTCGCCTTCCTCTCCCTCGCCATATAAGCTTATCTGTTCCTGGCTAACAACACTTGGCTCTGTGGTTATCGAGCAGACGGACAGCTCGGAATCGGAGATGGGTATTGGCACCGGCTCCTGTGGCAACAGCGAGTAATCATAGATGGCAATCTCCTGGGCAAACCATAATGTTGGCTTCATTTCAGCAATTTCTTGATCCTCATCCTCGTACTCAACATTGAATTCCTCCTCTTCAGCCTCTTCGGAGTTGCCAATAGCTTTAAGATTATAATCGCCTGGCAAAAAGAAACCGAGCAGCATATAGCGATTGTCAAAGCTAAATACGGATGGACCGGTTGGATACAGTGCATCCCAAATGCCGTGTAGAATAGTGCACTTATCATCATTCCCAATATACAGCTCAAATGGACCCAAGCGCACATTGGAGTTCCAAGTGGACTTCAAACGCACAGACATGCAGCAATTGTCCTTCTCAGTTTTATAGCTATAAATGCCCACACCATGACGTTGACCCTTGTACCAATCTCCCGAATAGGTGTCTCCATTCGCATAGTTGTAGCGTCCCTTGCCATGCTTTAGATGCTTGCGCCAATTGCCCTCGTACACGGATCCATCGGGATAAATAAAGATGCCACGGCCGCAGCGGACACCACAGCGATACTGACCATAATAGCGAGCACCATTCTTGAAAACATAAAGACCAATGCCATGTCGACGACCCTTGCGATAGTTGCCATCATACTGATCCCCATTTGGCAGTATGGCCCAGCCACGTCCATGACGTTGTCCGTCAGCATTCCGTCCGCCTATGTATTTCTACAAATGAGAAATACAATGAGATTAGCATGAGATTGTCAAAATTATTGGACTCATCGCCTACGCCAATATTGGGACCCTCGTCCTCCTCCTCGGGAAACGAAATATCCGACTCATCGGAGAGTTCTGAAAGGCTCATATTGTATATATATATATATTTATTTAATTAATTTACTTCGCGTCTCGTTTTTTTATTAGGAAATATAATTTCGTACTTAAACTACTTTTGGGAACTGTGTTGTATATCAACATGAAAAGCCAAGGCTTACTACAAACATATATTTGGATTACAGGATTGGGGTTACGTTTCCGTTGCATAAAAGTAATTGGCCAGCGGGTAACGTATGAAGAGAGCCAGCATTGTGGACAGCACCTGGAATGCCATCAGCATTTGGGTGGCAACTCGTTCATGGACTGGTCCAAAAATCACCAAGACAAAGTTGATGAGCGTCAAGTTGTTTGTCACAATCCTGCCATCGGGATGCTCCTGCCAACTGACCAGCCTCAATGTGCGCAGCACAGTGACCATTAGTCGTCCTATTTTGTTCAATTCATCCATTCGAAATTCCGTGGTGCTGATGTGCAACAAGTCCGATTTCTGATCATATTTGGGTAGACGATGCCTTGGACAGGGCACAAAGTGGAACAACTGCGGCGTGGAGTATAGGAAGTTTAATATCTGCGGCAGAAAGAACAGCAACAGTGTTTTGCTAAAATGGCCCAGAATGCCAACTACGGCAAAGGTCATGCCGGCAAAATAACAATACGTATCGCCCACAAACACCTGCGACGGATATCTGCAAGTAAAATAATATATATTTCAAATTTAAAATTCCGTTTTCAAAGATTATGTTATGGTCACACTGAGAATGTTCTTTAAAATATTAATCCAATGATTAATCATTAGACTCAAGAAATGAAAGTTAAAGATTGATAAATATAAAATAGCAATTATAACTATTGTGGTACCTGTTTTCTAGCTTTTGCAATTACAAAATAAAGCTAAGCCTAATTACAAAAAAGGCTGTGCTGGCAACTCTGTTTCGAATTCGAACAGCTGAAAGAGCGCAATAATCAAGAGGACAATGACAATCGACAGCTGTGCGTGTGGTGGGTGGACAGCAAAATGAGTGAATTGTGGGTGTGTTAACTAAAGAAAAGGCGAAAGAAAATACGTAATTTTAAAGCAAAAGAAGCATGTACTGTGTGTAATCAATAAACACACAATGGCCAGGAGTACAGGTCTGAGCCAGACAGTTGCAGGTGGAAGCGGCCGTCTGGCCATAACCAAAAAGCTGGTGTTGTGGTCAGTGCTCGTAGTGCAAGTGGGATTTATTGGCTGCATTTGGTTGCTGCAGATGAACCGGAGTCAGTTGTTGAAGCAGACAACAACCTCAACGGACTTGGAATCGAGACGAGTGCATTTTGTGCGGAATGCAAGAAATACAAAGGTCAACAAGGATCAAAGACGAGGGCTGCATTGTGTACACCGTGAGAATATTAATCGATATCAGCAGGATTTCTATCAACTGAAAAGCGATAAATTCAATCGGAGTGCAGATTATGCTATGCCGGCTTATGTTGATTTGGAGTTGGCGCCAGCTCTCTGGTGCTATCGGGAAGGCACGCTCAATGAGACGTCGGTTCAGCGGAACGACAGGGATTACCTAATGGCGCAACTGCAGTGTCTCTGCAATAGCGGCTGGCATGGACGCGACTGTGGCCAGCCGGAGATCATCTGGCGGGCACTGATGACGCACAGTCGCGCCAGCCAACGTGCCGGCTACGAGGCGCCACTGAAGCTGCACGAAGCGAGTGGGACGTCGGTGAAGCGACTCTACTACATGTTGAATCTAGGTGACTGGGAACACATTAATTTGGAGCTGCTGCATCTACAGCTGCGCACACTCATCGAGGTTGTGGATTTCTATCTCATATACTACTATGTCAGAGACATCAAGGATAATCTGACACGACGTCAACTTGAGCGCAATCTCAACTCCATGCTGAGCTTCAATTATGTGCTGCATCAATGCAAGGGTCCTGGTCATGTTAGCTGCACTGGAGCTGCTGTTTATGCACATTTCCGGCACCAGCTGTGGACACTTTGTAGTGTGCAAATACAGACCACGGATTTGTTGCTTTATGGCGACCGGGAGACACTTTTCTCGCCGGCAGCATTGAAATTTCTCAAATACTATGCATCTGATGTTTTGCCACTTCGCTTCCGACTGAAGCATAATGTATACGGGTTTTATTGGCAACATCCGAAGCGCACACGCCTCAGCGGCGTCATTAGTTCCTTGGTGCATATGCACGCTGCCCAGATGGATCCGCAACGGCTGGAACGCCAGGCGACATACACACTGGGCGATCTCAATCATTACGGCGGCTGGAGCTGTGAGCTCTGCTTGTCGCCGGAGCAAATTGTGCTCATGTTGCAGACATCGCCCGTGGACAGTCGGAGCATTCCCGTGCGGTTGCCCAATCAGACGAGGAGTGCTCGCATCGATGCCAACTACGTGCAGAAACTGATGGGAACCGGACTTCACTTGGATGGCAGCACACAATTGCTCCGTTTGCGACAGCAGAGTGAGAAGTATTTTGCGCCGGATACGGCGATCCTGCACAGCAGTCAATTTGGGCAATTGCTCTACAATATGTACGATGTGGATGTCTTGGATGATGTGCAGGAGGATGAGGACTAGGGACTAGGGACTAGTACTAAGACTCGATTAACTAATAAGTCTAATCTGCTTAACATACTCATCGATGGTTATGTGCCTATTTTTCCCCTTCTCCCACTATCATCAAATCAATTGAATTTAAAAAAAAAAAAAAACGTTTCGCTTCAAGCTAAACATATCGGAAAACTGCATCGATTTTTGATTAAATTGAAATTAATTCAAAATTTAGTAACTCAGCATGCAGACAGAGAGGGCGCTATGATAACGCCATCTGTGATAATAAACTAAACTAGATATGAATTTGAAATGATTCTCAGATGTCAAGGAATTTGTTAATGTGTAAATTTAGTTTAGTTAATTTACGGCCCATTTTGGCAATGTCTAACTAAAATCTCCAATTTATGCAAATTAATGTCAAATTCAAATATAATTCTCAGTATTTACCCAGACATTGAAAATTCGGCCCTTAGTGTTATTTAAATAATTCAAATACATGTTGTAAGCATTATGTGAAATGTACATTAATTTTGAGACTATTATTAAATATTATCAAACAGCAACAAAATATTGAATGGTCTAAAATTATGATTAGTATCAATTACTTACTTGTTGAATTTCCACAAAGCCAACGAGGTGGCCAGAAAAGGTAGCATAAAATGTAGGGAGAACTGATGTGATTCCACCTGATGACCCAGCGACAATTCGATCAAATTGAACAGCAAAACGGAGGCGGCAATGATTAGGGATTGACCCACCTCCAGACCATTAATGCCAGCAAGTATATTGATGGCATTGGTACAAAACACCGCCAAACTGCCCATAAAGATGTAGTAGAGTATGCCTAAACATTAATATGGGTAACAATTAGCAAAGGCGACTGTTGATAGAGACCGACTGTAATAGACCCTGTACTTAATCTGTAAAAACAGACGCGCAGACCATTAACCCTTTGTATGGCATGCTCTACGATTTTGTAACGGTTTTTTTTAAACAGAAAATTTAAGTTAAAAAATACAGTTCTTTTAATTTTTAGTTTCTTAATGGCTTTTATTATCCAATATAGCTCTCGTGTTAGCATTATATAATATGTATCATATTGACTAAATATCGAAAATTTAAAATACAAAGTTTTGAAATGAATTATTAATTTTTCTACAAATAAATAAGAAAAACTAATAATGAAGTTTGCAACATAAAAAAATCACAAAATTTGTGGGAAAAGTGATAATATAGTGTAAAAAACATATTATTATAAAAACAAGACATAAATTAAATAATATGCATGTTTTAGATACAAATTAATTCAAAATATTGCACATTTTTGTTTAAAGTTTCGAGATATATAAGTAAAATCGGTATGCTTGAGATATGCATCCCGGCCATATAAAGGGTTAAGTCAAGAACACTGAATTCACTCTTACCAATGTTAACGGAGGTGCCAAAGAGACCACGTGCAAAGTTGGGCATCATGACAGTGGTGGAGTTGTAGTTGACATAGTAGACCATCAGGAGGGGCAATGTCGCTATGGTCGGGAGCAGGAGCTTGTGACGCCAGCGCAGATCGAGCACATCGTCGGCAAAGCCAAGGAATATCATGCAGCATATCGACAGCAAGGCGGCAATCAGTTCCACGAACTGTGTCAAAGATATCAATACATTTAATATAACAATTGCCGCTCATGGCTGAGTCATCAATAAAAACCTTATCATGTGGAAAAGTTAATGGCTTTCCGCCGGTAACTGCGTCCGTAGCGGCGTTCTCATCGAATGTGAATGGTATGGGTATAAAAAGAAACATGGAGATCAAGAAAACGCAACCAATAATTACGCCATAGGATTCGGGACTGTAAAAGAAAAACACCCAATGCTCACTAACAATTCTGGAGAGGATTATGCCCAGCACTCACACTTGTGGCTTGTCCTTTTTGCACAGATCTCGACCAAACAAGTTGGCCTTGATGAACATCTCTCTCAGGCGGGGTATCATGCGCACCGTCATGAGGTACGCGCCCGTTGAGATCGCCGCATTTACGGCAATTGCTGTCGTGGACATCTCGGACACTAATTAGATTATAGCTGATAACGAATTCAAGCTACTGCAAGTGGGCCAAAACAGTTGATGCCGTGCAATATCCGAGAATGCACTCAAATCGGACAATAAATAAATATCAAACCAGCATTATGCCGTTATTAAAAAACTCCGGCGAGCGCAAAAGTACACGCCAATTATACGGGCAAAGACAATAATAACAAACACAGCTGTCAGCTGATAATACGGCACAGTTATCGCTGCTGAAATTATCGTTCAACTAGTGAGTTATCGATATCAATAGTGACGGTTTATTTTTAACATTTTAACAATTTTTTGTTGATTTTTATTATTCAATTTAATTAATTAAATATTTTTTTTTAATTCCCCAGACTTAACATAATTTTGTCGACTGCTTTTAGTTGACGTTAAATTAGTAAATAAATAAATCTGTTTTTAATTTCAATATTTACTAAGCAATAAGTAAAAATAATATTAAAATCTTAATTTTTAGATAAGTAAACCCAATTTTCTTAGTCCAGTTAAATTTTAATAGAGTTATGATTTTGAAATTAAAGTTACAAATAAAACAACTGTTATTTGTTAGAATTACTTATATATTTATTTAATATCAATAATTATCAGCACTTGGTGACTGTTTACAAAGCCTACTCCCCATTTATACATTTAAATAAACATTTGATAAACATAACAAAAAATACTTTCAGTGTCATTTCGAGTTTGATCCAGTTTAACCCTTATCTGTGCTATCGCTCCCGGAAGAATGGAAACGCTTTTTGCAGCTCCCCTTTGGATTTGCATGCCTCCACCTGCGGTAATGTCTCCACAATATTTAATAAATAGATTTGCAATTGCTGTCGTCGCTCTTCGACAAAGACGAGATTCATATTTCCAAAATGCTTCTTCGGTGGAAACTCGATTGAGCTAATGTTGGGATGAGTGCGAAGCAAGGATTTATGCAGTTTATTAAATTCATTATAGCGTCGAAATAGTGTCCAGTGCTCCAACCGCTGACGCATGGTTATGTGAATCTCATAGACATAGTGGGACCCGGAACGATGCGACTTGACGAGTTTAACCTGTGGAATGGTGATCAGAAAGTTGGAGCAAAATGATGATTCCGGATCGATGCCTGTTTCATTGAACTGCTTGGTGAGGCGACGAACTAATTGCCGGTTTTGAAGGGTCAACTCAGCTACGCGTGTTTCAAGCAACGCGCATTTCTCGTTTAGTAGCATCACTTGATCCTCCAAAGCTGTCGCTTGCTGACTGCCATTACCCCCGCCATTGGCCGAGGATGATGACTTGCTCCATTGTGAAGAAGTATCACTGCGATCCTCAAAGAGTTCCTGATCAGTAGCACTTGTGGGTGGTTGTTCATGCTCGTCATCTTGATCTTGGCTTGTTGGATAAACATCGGGTAGTGGGGTCTTAAGAAACTCTAATTCTGGCCCAATGGGATCACATGGCGTGACATTGATGGGAAGTACATTAATGGCGTGCTCCAGCAATTCCTGTTCTACTGCATCCTTTGATATAATCTGCTGCACTTCCAACATTTCTCGCGGACTTAGAGCGCCCAACAGATCCTCCGTTGATGTGGCGCATGCAATGGGTCTCTCTACAGCAGAGGCAGTGCGTCCTGGCTTCCGCACAGCCACGGGCACGGGCTGAGGTGAGACTATAATGGGTTCCTCCCTCACGGCATTTACCGATTGTACAGTCTGTCGTCTTGGTGCGTTTAGTTCCGGATTTTCAACGTTCAGGGCAAAGAGAACATCTTGAAGGCTGTTGAGAATGCCGGGTAGCTTCTTAGCTGCTTCCTCGTTGAGCAACAGAGACCAAGGAGTGTAATAGCGTTGCATTTGAGCCTCATCACTTAGCCAGGTTAGCACATGACTATGCAGGCGCTTTTCATTAAGCATAGCGCGTATGAAGGCGCGTCCACGACCTTGTTTTGTCCAGATTTGCTTCAGTCCCACGTAGCGTTGACGTTCGTGTGGTGTTAGATGCGATTGGCAGAAATCCCAGAATGTGGTTTCATTATTTGCATTAACTCCACCTCCGCCCCCATTTCCACCCAAGACGATCTCGTGCATATTTTGAAATAAACTGACGGCTGTCAATGATACATTCACCGTTTGGCGGAGCCCGTATGCGAAAGTTTCTTCTAGGGCTTCGCACAACTCCTGCACCACATCGTCAGTTTCTGTGGCCAATTCTCGTTTACCACCATAATTTAGACTCGTCTGTTGCGCAGTTTGTTGTAGTCGTCGAAAAATGTCCTCTCTTCGTTGGCCGAAAGTGCTGCCGTTTAAGCTGGCACGTATTGGCTCTGGCAATGCACTTTCAGGCATTTTCTATTATTTACACACAATGTTTATTATTGCTTGTTATTGTTGCTTAGTTATTTATTTTCGTTTTCATTGTTTTTTTTTCCAAATGTAAGTGTTGGTAACTGCTGTTATCAATCAGGGCTGAAATATAATGTCGATATATGTATCGATATTAAATATTTAATTACTAAAGCAATTATCTATAATTAATAAAATAATGAAAGTATAAAAAGAATTCAAAAATAAACATAAATAATTCACAAATTAACTTCAATTAATCGATACATGCTCAATTCTTATTTGAAGCGAGCCGTTTTCCAGCACTGTCTGGTCCACGCGATTCACCGACAGCCAAAAATATCGGTAAACAATAGACAAATTGGGTTTACGCATCACCAATCATCGCAAGACTGGCATAAAATTTGCGCGTAAAAGAATGCCAAAACTTGGGTAAATGTTTAAATAATAAAACACGCCTGCTAAAAACAAACAGCAAATGTGATCACAACAAATTACATTAAGTATCTACTTATTAGTTGTACTAAAATGTAAGTTTTCTGCTGCAACAGAGACATTTGTGCGTTTTCTTTTGTGTTCGTTCGTCGTCTGCGCGCACGGTGCGCTTCATTGACTTTTTGAGCGAGTGTAAATCGTAAAAAAAAAAGAATCAAAACTTAACCAAACAACACGGTTTAACAAAACATTACATTGAATACAAGTGATTTGCGAAGTACATTAATGCAGTGAGCAGACAATCGGAAGAATTTCATATTTTTGCAGCAGCTGCATTTCGGTTGCGTGCAAAAAGGAAACAGAGATACAAACAGAAACGGGACTGAAACAGTGAAGCAGAAGCAGAAACAGAAACAGGCGCCTGTGACCGTCCATATGGTCTGCAAATGCAGGAGCCTGTTTATGTGCCAATCTGATCGACTGACTGTCTGTCTGTCTGTCTGTGTTTGTGATTAGTGCGTGTGTGCACTAAAAAAAAAAAAACAATCGACTGTAACAACAATAACAATAATAACATACAACTAATACAATGAATCCGGCCGAGTTGCGCATGATGTGGATGAGTAGTCAGTACAATTCCGAGCGCATTTCACTGGAGGATGCAGCTACTCTGCTTGGTCACTCAACCGTCGGTCTCTCGGTTATGGAGGATATGACACATCAGCCAACATTGGTAAGTTATCCCCTCTCCCACTCTCGTCCGTACATTGTTGTGTATCCCTGAATATACTGTTACGTTCCCTTTGCCCTGCTTTGCCAATCTCTCGACTAAACAAACCCAAATTCTGTAGGTTAATATTTACTTGGGAATTGGCCATGTATTTACGAATATTATATGCACATTACTTCATATGTTTTTTTCTTCTGTTTGTTTAGTAAAACTGTCAATTTGATTTATTGCAAATGTTTAATAAACTTATTCAATAGATTTGTGGATATTCCACGTTAAAGGGAACTTAAGTTCTTAATCCCTTTAATAAATAATAAATGAACAAACAAATCTAGCTTTTTGTACCAAATATAAACAAATAAGAATTAATAATAAAACTATTAATTTTTATATAGAAATTATGTTATTAAAGTGTTTGTATTTATAAGTTTTCTTCAAATATTTCTAAATAAACATATGAATCTAGTTGAGCATGAAAAAATAATGATAATTCAATTAATTGGTGATTTATATTACACACATCTAAACCATATTTTTAAATGGGTATAAAATAATACAAGTCGTAAAAAAAAACACCCTTTATACAGCCTAGATTCTATTTACTTGTATGTGTTTCTGCTTTAGTTGAAAATTGGAATTTGTTTACTTATTTCTTCTACTTTCTTTTCTATGATTTATGTATTGGTTACGTTGTATTCGTATCCGTATCCGTATCCATTCAACTATCAACTGTATCCAACTGCCAATTTCAAAACGAAACCGAACTCAACACAAAATCCACAACAAACTCAACACATATCCAATCCACAACAACAATTACCATCACCACCACCACAACAACATCAACAACAACAACTAAATGTCATAAAGGATATGAATCCAATGATGAGCATTGTTGGGGGGGATTTCACGGGACAAGCTGCAGCGGCTGCTGCGGCATTGGGCGTGCAACCTGGAACACTTATTGCCACAAACACAAACAATCTATATGGCTTTGCCCACATGGGTGGATTGCAACAGCAGTTGTTGCAACAAACGGCAGCGGCGGCTGTCTTTCAAAATTATACGGAAGTTATGGATGGAGATGATGGGAATAACGGTAATGGCGGCGTTGCATTGATGGGCGTCGGCTCATCAGCGGTTGACGATGATCAGCAGCAGGTTTATGGCCAATTGGATGATGGCTATGATGATGGCGGCGCCAGTGGTGGCATGTCTGATCTGGAGCCCAAACAGGAGATCATTAATATTGATGATTTTGTCATGATGAACGAGGATAACAATTCATATGATGGTACTGATTTTATGACATCCTCGGATAAGGATATATCACAATCCTCCTCATCGTGCATGACAAATCTACAGAATCATGATCTGCTCGTGCCCCTCGGTGATGGTTTACTGCAACATAAACTGTTGGGCACCACACATGCCATGATCAATGCATCGGCGGCATCATCTCTGCCCGGCATGAGTTTATCCGCCAGTGGCAATGCCTTTACCAATATCCTAGTGGCCTGCGATGATACGACCGGTGCGGTCAGTACCAAAGGCATGTCCTCGAATTGTGGTAAGGGTGTCAATGCCAGCACCAGCTCCAGCTCCAGTTCATCCATGCGCGCCCAGCGCAAGACTCGCAAAATCGAGCCAGTGAATAGGCCAGGACTTGTGCTTAAAACACCGATTGCCTACAAAGGCAACATTGATCCCTCGGTAATTCCGATACAGAAAGATGGCATGGGTATGTTTTCACTTAACCTTCACTTTATGCTATAATTTGAATATTTAAATATTATTTCACAAACCAAAAAAAACCAATTGCCATGATTTATTAACGCATTTAGGAATTTGGGTTTGTGATTTGGCTTGGTGATTAACCTGAGCAGGTAGTCTGAATTATCATAGTATTTAAACTAATGGTCCAATTCCACTAAAAATTTACAAATATGTATAAAACTTAAAAGAAATAATTGAATAAATTATTTTAAATATTTTCGAAAACATATTTACCAAATCTT
This sequence comes from Drosophila phalerata, assembly GCA_951394115.2. Lineage (NCBI taxonomy): Eukaryota > Metazoa > Arthropoda > Insecta > Diptera > Drosophilidae > Drosophila > Drosophila phalerata. The sequence goes on along the minus strand of OX596008.2, from coordinate 24,622,217 downwards.
GATATTCACTTTGAGTATTTGCAGTGTCAAACAATAAATAATTATTAAGAAAAGCATACATACTAAATTTTGTATCGTTGTCACAACTAATTTAACCCAATAATCACAACAAACAGCTGATTAGATATATTATTATTTTTCACTTATCAAAGGCTTTTTCACGATTAAATAATTAGAAATATTTTTGAATTACGAAACAGACACAAATCGAACAAAACTTTTTTTTAATTACTAAAAGAAATACTTGCTGCTTTTTGTTAAATAAAATATTAATCAGTTATAGAACAAAGTTCAAAGACTGAAATTAAAAATATATTGTTTAAAAAACGGTTGATTTTTTGGATTTCGTATTCATAATAGTTTTACTGTCGAAGTTTGGAATAAAAAAAAAATAGGTAATGATATCCATGGACTTTATTTATTGATAAAAGCAAACAACTAATTTTTCAAATCTGTTTGTCGATGGACTCTTTAAAAAGTTATGTAAATATGATAAAAAAAAGGGTGTTCAGTGGAACGGGGCCAATAGTTGTAAAGTCAAGTCATAAATTTCATGTCCAACTAATCTGGAATCATATTCTCCTCTCCCACAGCTGTCTGTGAACGTTGCGGCGCCATCGGAGTGAAGCACACGTTCTACACGAAATCCCGTCGCTTCTGCAGCATGGCATGTGCCCGTGGAGAGCTCTATTCGCTGGTTCTCAATAGCAAAATGGATGCGCCGCATACGGCGGGCAGTTCGCCGGCACCTGCCCTCGAGATGACAGAGACGACGTCGTCAGCGGCATTGGAAGCCGTTGGAAGTATTGTATCCGATCAGGAACAGGAGCAACAATTACAACTACAACAACAACAACAACAGCAACAGTCGGATATTGAGCTGACACTGCAGGCAGCACATATCAAGAATGCCAATTATCGTTTTCGTATCACGGATCAGTCAAAGATCACACAACTGAATGGATTTGGGGAACCAATGTCATTGGGCGGCGATGCCGCTGCCAACAATGTCCAGATGGCAACGGATGAAACAATCGCGGCATTAAATGGTGGCGCTGTTGGAGATGCTGCTGCGCCGCCGGCTGAAGCCAGTGGCAGCAGTGATGGCAACGTTTCGGCCAACAATTCAATTGGCAACACATTTTTGAATGCAGCGCCAACGCCAAAGGCGTTGAGGTTATTTCGTGATGTCTTTCCACAGGATGATCTGCCCCAGATACCCAAATACGAACGTCTTCCGGCTCCGTGTCCCCAGATGGAAAAGATTTTAAGTATACGACGGAGAATGTATGATCCGACGCACTCCTATGATTGGCTACAACGCCTGGGAAAGGAGAATTTCTTTGCAGCTCCCGTTACCTGCTTTCCACACGCACCTGGTTACGAGGTGTGGGACAATCTGGGTGTCGGCATGAAGGTGGAGGTGGAAAACACCGATTGCGATAACATTGAGATCATACAGCCGGGTCAGACGCCCACATCGTTTTGGGTGGCTACGATTCTCGAGATAAAGGGCTACAAGGCCTTAATGAGCTACGAGGGATTCGATACGGACTCGCATGACTTTTGGGTGAATCTCTGCAATGCCGAAGTCCATTCGGTTGGATGGTGTGCCACACGTGGTAAGCCATTGATACCGCCCCGCACCATCGAGCGTAAGTACAAGGATTGGAAGGATTTTCTTGTTGGACGTTTGTCTGGAGCACGCACATTGCCATCCAATTTCTATAACAAGATCAACGATAGCTTGCAATCGCGCTTTCGTCTCGGTCTGAATCTCGAGTGCGTGGACAAGGATCGCATCTCACAGGTGCGCCTGGCTACAGTCACCAAGATTGTGGGCAAGCGTTTATTCCTGCGCTACTTTGACTCCGACGATGGCTTCTGGTGTCACGAGGATTCGCCCATAATTCACCCCGTCGGCTGGGCCACTACAGTTGGACATAATCTAGCTGCACCGCAGGATTATTTGGAGCGCATGTTGGGTAAGAATGAAAATCTCCTTGTTATATTCTCTAATAAAGACAAATAAAATGCGTTCCTAGTGTAATATTATTTAATGGTTTTCTCTTTCAGCGGGACGAGAGGCCATGATCGAGGTACATGAAGATGATGCCACCATAGAGCTTTTCAAGATGAACTTCACCTTCGATGAGTACTACTTGGATGGCAAAACGAATGGATTTATGGAGGGCATGAAGCTGGAGGCAGTCGATCCACTTAACCTGTCCTCAATTTGTCCAGCCACGGTGATGGCAGTCCTTAAATTTGGCTACATGATGATACGTATCGACTCGTATCAACCGGATGCCTCAGGGTCAGATTGGTGAGCCGGCTTATCTAGAGAATTTCGACAAGAATAAATATATTTAAACTGAATTTATTTATGCTTTTAGGTTCTGCTACCATGAGAAGTCGCCGTGCATCTTTCCTGCTGGCTTCTGTGACTCCAATAACATAACTGTGACACCGCCCAATGGCTACGATGCACGCACCTTCACCTGGGAGGGATACCTACGCGATACGGGCGCTCTGGCCGCTGGCCAACATTTGTTCCATCGCCTGGTGCCGGATCATGGCTTTGAGACGGGAATGAGCCTAGAATGCGCTGATCTCATGGACCCGCGACTGGTGTGTGTCGCAACAGTGGCACGCGTCGTTGGTCGACTGCTCAAGGTGCACTTCGATGGCTGGACTGATGAATATGATCAATGGCTGGATTGTGAATCAGCTGACATTTATCCCGTCGGCTGGTGTGTGCTCGTGGGCCACAAACTGGAGGGACCACCACGTGCCTCACACCAACAGGTGATTAAGCCAGCACCCAAGCCCAAGGTGCAAAGGAAGCGCAAGACAAAGAAGGGCGGCAATGGAGCAACTGGCCCTGCCAGCAACAAGCAACAGCCACATGACAACAATATGCAAACTGGTGAGTTTTCAATTCAAAGATACCCTATCAAAATTTTATAACAAGAAAAAAATTGGAATGAACTAAGGAACGTTTAGTAGGGAACTTAAAATTAGGTAAAATGCAATTGGGAAATAAAAATAAGGAAAAATTGGCATATGATTTGAATTTATATATTTTTTACAAGAACATTGTCAGATGAAAATACAAATATCAAATTTAAGGGAATAAAAATTAATGCAAAGCAGGGAAATAATGGATTTAGGAATAATAATATCTTGAACTCTGATTTACTCATAATCATAGAAACAGCAGTAAAGCCGCGAACGATTGCACTGAAAACGACACCGCACTTGCCGAAGTTGAGCATTAAGTTGGAACTAAAGCCGGAGCATCATAATCCCGCCTTCTATGAGAACAATCAACCCGAGGATGAGGATGAAGAGGATGGCATTGCTGAAGACGATCTCGATGGCGATGGCAGCACCAGTCACATGTCCGAGCAGTCAACCACACACTCCGAACAGCTTGGAACAATGACAGCCACTGCTGTCGCAGGAGTTGGAGCTGGAGCTGGAGCTGGAGCTGGTGCGGGAGCAGGTGCCAACAGCACGGTAACTCCAGTAGCCGGCAAAACAATGGTAAAGAAATCTTCCACTACTAAATCTCCTGCGCCACCAACTGTGGGTCGCAAAGCCACTAGCTACATTGCGGTGAGTACTTGAGGATAATAGTGCGTAATTGCTTGTAGAATCAAACAACCAACCGCCCAACGCCCGCTCGCCTGCCCGCTCGTTCGCCCGTCTGCCTATCCGCTCGTTGGCTCTAACATTTGTACATAAAATTAGCAAAACAAAAAAAATGAAATCATCAAAAATGCAAATTGTATATAACTTATGTTTACGCACTGTTATTTTGGTACTTGCAAGAGTTTCATCAACAGCTTAACCAGACCTGGGAATAGTGACTAAATTTTGTAGCAAACCAACCAATTCAATTAATACAGAACAATTAGTTGTTAATGTAATAATTTAATAAGAATCAGTATTCCCAGGTCTGACCTTAACACCCAAACACCTCAAAACACTCACTACCTTCACACACTCATACTCATTCAGCTATGTTCTTAATTCAATCTTTAAACTCGACTTAACTAACTGATATTGCTACTTTACTTTAAAACAGAACTCGTCCGTGACAAACAGCAAGTACATTCCACGTCTGGCTGACATCGACTCGAATGAGGCGCAACTGGAGCTGATGCCGGATTCGTGGAATGTCTATGATGTATCACAATTTCTGCGGGTTAACGATTGCACCGCACATTGTGACACTTTTAGCCGCAATAAAATCGATGGCAAGCGTCTAATGCAATTGACCAAGGATGACATAATGCCACTGTTGGGCATGAAAGTTGGACCTGCGCTTAAAATCTCTGATCTGATTGCACAACTCAAGTGCAAGATAAATCCCAGCAAGGCCAGATCACACAAGACCAACAAATCACCATTTTTATAGTGCGGAATCCAAACCGATCATCCCATCCAGAAACCGAAACAGATAAAGCAACCGAACCCGAAACAATGTTTAACAAAGCCAAGCGTAAACGTATTATACATTTTTTTTTTTTTTTTTTTTCAAAAAAGAAAAAGGAAGCAACAAACACGAATGTTATCACCGATAGACGCACGCATATACACGTGCATATTATGATTCTATATAGCTGTATATCTAATACAGTATTTTGTTAGCACTTGAAATCGAAACACATACGTTGCCTATAATGGATTCAATATCCATATACAGTTTGTATAACTAACTCAAGTCTCACAGCGCGTTAATATATCTAGATATATTTATTAATAAATATATATACTTATCGCCGTAGTAGTCTTTAATGTACGCTCATGTTATCAGTCAGAGTTTCTATTAATTGGGATAATACATTTTTATCATACATAACATAACACACACATATTTTTTTAATAATAGCAACAAAACTAAATTGAAAAATGCAACATATGTATATAAGCATATACCTACATAGACACAAAACATAAATGCATATGAATATATATATAAATCGGTATATATTGTATATAGAATATTGTATTCTTCAGTCGCCAGTAAACTAGGCAACATCTCAACAACAAAACACATCCAGTTAAGCGAGATCAGCCGATCCTAGTCCGTAAGCCAACAAATGAGCAGAAAGCCCCAACAAATTGCAGCGTATATTGTTTATTTTGAATCCAGCAACTGCATGAATTAAGTATGTACTATTTAAAAATTAAGTACTTCGAGTGAAGGCAACCTTAAAATTAGATTACCATTGTATCTAGAGATATATGCTTAAGGTATCAGTTAATAATGTCTAAAACATAAACCTAATAAAAACGAATTCAAAATTGCAACTATAACGAAATGTAATCGTTTTGTTTTATTTTATTCAGTTGAAAACAAAAAAACCAAATACAGAAATTCAAATTTAGCGCTCGCTTAAATATTAATTTGCCACTAACATTTCTGTTGAACAACACTGTTAAGGAATGGAAGCCTTCCTGTTGCCTGGAACAGTTAACGTAAATGGAAATGCTCGCTCATATGATTACTTGTGGATTCTGTTCGTCGCAGTGGATGCTGAATGTGCGCCACTGTCTTAGGACCCACACATACGAACCACACACCGCCAATTAATATCTAACCCAAGTATTTTTGTAGCTGCTCAACAACTTTCAATAGATTGGTTTATTATTGTTATTATTACTTTTTTGTTTGATATTAATACAATATTTTTACAACTAGGGCTTAGTGTCTAATTTACACTTACGTTTGGTGGCTATTTATATAATTTTTAATAAGTATATATTTGATAATTATGCTAAATTTTTGATTAAACATTTGAACACGCACACCAACAATGCTGCTAAGCTTCTCTGTGTGTGTGTGTTGTTTAGTAGAATTGGTGCAAGTGTGTGCAAATATTTTAAATATTATTTATGTACATATAAGTGTGCATGTATTTATTGTTTGTAGCTGCCATAACCGTTATAAAGAGTTTAAGGAAACATAATAGTATAATAATAGAAGTACACATATACAAAGATGCCTATATACAGGGTATTTTGTCAAGCTCTTAATTACTAAAACACATACGCGTACATATGGTACGCAAATGTTTGTATATATATATATACTTTAATACTTAGCCTATATATTATTATAAATTTATTATATTTATGTATGTATGTTTATAGAAAGTTGAGGCTATTTGCGCTAAACGATGAATTTCGGTTGAAAGTTCCCTTGGTTTATCTATGTACTTGTAAAGGCCTCAATAACAACTTAATATAATTATAATAAGATATACTAACATTTACATAAACAAGGTAGACAAATAAATATGAATGTGAAAAAGAATATGATTTTGAATGCAAAAAAGTTAGAGATTATGAATTTGAATAAACAATGTGCAAAATGTGAAATATCAAAAGGAGAATGAAATCTATAGGTTCCACTTGGTTTTGGAGCTTCTCTAGACTTGGGTCACTTGAGTCCAATGAAAGAAAACGCATTACAAACAGGAAAGCAATAGTCGAGTCTGCTTAACTACAAGATACCCTGGTCCAGTTTTGTAGTTTCTTATTATGTCTGCCAAAATTCAAATTTTTAGCTTAAAAATGTATCCTGTAATTCGCTTTTACGATTTTCCAATATTTTAAAAAAGCCCAATCTAAAATTTTGTGCTTTTAGCTCTTACCATCTCTGAGATCCATTCGTTTATACGGACGGACAGACGGACATGGCTGTATAGACTCGACTGTAGCTATTGACGCTGATCAAGAACATATATACGCCTCCTTCTGTCTGCTAGATACTTTGCACAAAACTTAATATATCCTCGACCAGAGTAAACAAATAAATTAATGAATTAAATTAACAGCCGACATTAAATCAACATTTATACAGTTGTTAATGCAGCAGCAGCAGCTGGTGTTGGTGTTGTTGTTGCTGACGTTGTTGCAACTGTTGCTGTTGTTTCTATTGTTGTTGCTCCCACGCTGGATCGTCGCTTCTTTATTGGCGGCGTTTCAATTTCAATCGCTGGAGGATTGCAGTGATCTTCAGCAACTGTTAACTGTTCCACAACTTCTGCTGAGCTGCGTCTTTTATTGCTTGGACTGATGTTGCTGCTACAGGCAGTGACAAGTGTTGCATCCACGCTGCTGACGCCGCTGGTGATTTCCGTCACAATGTGCGCCTCCAATGAAGGTGGCAACAGCGGCGACAAGGGAACTGCATTTAGATCGCAGGCTTCCTCATCGCTGACCACAACATTGCCAAAGATATCGCCACCATGACCGCCGACCAAATCATCATCATCCTCGTCGTCGTCATCGCTAAAGTCATTGCTCCAAAAGACCTGTGCACCGGGAAAGACATACGAACTGTTCTTGCCGTGACAGAAGAAGGTTCCGGGCTGCAGGCGTTCCGCCGTAGTCTGACGCTTACGGGGCGGCGGCGTCGGAGTTAAGCTGGGAGCTGCTGTCTTATTTTCCAGCACAACATTTGCATGGCCGGCGGAGGAGGAAATGACTTCGTTGTTGCTGGCATTGGAGAACTCGCCCTGCTCAATGCCGCTGTCCTTGGACGAGTCAATGGAGAGATGACGATAGCTGGCCGTGCTGCTGGCGATGCCTATAGCGCTGGCACTGATTGCCGCCGGTGCCACAAGACGGTCGCAGCTTAATGCCGTCTCATTCAGCTCCACGAGAATATCGCTCTTGATCCGCTCGATGGCAGCACGATCATCTGCATTGGTTGTGGTTGTTATGGTCTGTGGAGTGGTTTGCTGTGGCCGCTTGCTCTGCACCGCCGTGAATGTGGAAGACTCGAAGCCGCTGTCGGAGCATGTGCCTGCCGAGGAGCCGAGCATATAATCCGCAGATCCATTTGATTTTAATGATTGCGTGTCCGTGTCCAGCTGTGATTGTTGTTCACTCTCGGAGCTGCAGTGTCGATGATGATGATGATGGTGGTGATGATGATGCAGATAATCAGCTGGTGGCAACAGATCCCTGGACTCACGGAGCACACCATCGTCACAGCACAATTGCCGCCAATCGTTGTCATCCGTTTGGGATGCGGAGCCCGATAGACGATGACAGATCTGATTTATAATCACATCCGAATCACCCAACAGTTCCACATCGAACTTGAGATGATGCAGTTGCTCGCGATTGATCAGAATCTGCGGCACTGACGCTGGGATGCTGCTGGGAATGTGAGCGACAGGACGCACCTTCAACGACGATCCAATCACAATCAACAGATCGCATTTGTCTTTATCCGTTGCCATCACCGTGTGATACTCATCGGGCAATCCTTAAGAGATATAACAAAAGTTGCAGATTAGAGTCTAATCAATAAATTTTTAAGTAAACATTAAGTGGTGTTGATGTCAAATATGAACTACATTTTTTGTAATGATATTTGTAATGATCCCAATTAAATTAAATATAAATCCCAACTAATAAAGTTTTGATGTGGACCTTTTACTTAACTAAATTGTAATAGGATTCACATCAATAATATTGATAATTTAGTGAATGCCGGTTTTTTTTCAACTTTTCTAACAATTCCCTATCATAATTTAGAATATATTTAACAAATACAATGTTTGAAATATAATTAATTTGATTTATTAAAATTTTGATAAATATATTTATATTATAAAAAAAAAGTTAGAAAAATTTATAAAGATTAGAAATATAAAGAGCACAAATTCTGAAAAAACCCGTAATTGGGGAAAAGAAATACTTGTTATTATAGATTTCGGCTTTTGCAATAATTCTAAGAAATAACATTAAAATCTAACTAACTAAAAAACTAACCAAACTAAATATAACTGAAGAATTTCAGCTCTTGATTAGAGAATTAAAGTGCTTACCTTCGCCAAAGAAGACAATGTCGGGCTTCATGATGCCATTCTCAACGAGCTGCTTCAGCTGATCCTCTGTGACGGCGACGGATGCATCAACGCTGTGCTCCACATTCGGCTGGCATTGTGGACAGACGGGAATGCGCTGGGCAAAGATGTCAGCACGCAGTGCATCCGCATTGCATTTGTATTTGCACTTGGTGCACGAGGCCGTCGAGAAGGAGCCGTGGCATTCAATGACCCGCTGGATGCCGGCAACCCGTTCCAGGGTATCGATGTTTTGCGTGTAATTGCGCAACAGCTTTCCCTTTGTCTCCAGCATCTTGATGAAACGGTGACATGGTGACGGTCTAAATTCGCCTGGATAAATCTCACGTGCGAATTTGTAGAACGGTCGTGGATCACGCTTGAAATAGTTAATGTCGAACATAGCCTGCGGATCGGGTAAATCGGGAAAATCGTGAGCCAAACGGGCATAGATGCCGTTTGTGGAACGAAAATCCGGTATGCCGCAAGAGACGGAAACTCCAGCTCCAGTGAGCACAATGATCTTCTCGGACTTTTGCACCAAGTCGATGACATCGTCAAATGTATTCACATTGCTCAATTTATTACGACGCTTTGGCTCATTGAGCAGATGAGACAGATAATCCCACAGCACGGACTCATCAATATCCGCCGGCAAACCGGAGGCAAAGTGCGGCATAATGCTGGCAATCACCTGGCGTGGCATTCGACCACGTCCCGTGTAGAACTCACGTTGTTGTTGCCAGCGTAGCTTCCAATCGGTTTCGCTGATCGAGGAGCAATCCGAGCTGGAAGAATCGTCATCATCATCATCGCTGTTAGCCCAGCTGGAAAAAAACATTTTATTTGAAAATAACATAGAACTTTGAATTTGAAAAAAGACAATTCTATTTAAAGAAATATTTAAATAAACTAAGAATTAACAGGAAATGGTTATATTTAATTATGAATTATTGAAAATTCAATCTAAGATATATTTTCCAACCACCTCAAAAAATAATCATTATTTTAGAGCAAAAAATAATAATTCTGATTATTATTCAAGTTTTAATTTCGATCACATATTTAAATAATCAGTATTTACATAACGTTTTTTTTTAAACTTCAAATAGCTCGAATTTTAATTTCATTTACACAAAATATTTTTATGTTAATATATGTTAAATACATTTAAACATAGAATTATAGAATTAAATCATGTATTTCTCAAATATTTGGTTTATTCAAAATTTTTGTACAATTAAAAACTCAATTTGTTATTTTATTAACAAAATTATATATTTATTTTGATCAAATTTCAAATATTTTAAACATAAGAATATATTATTTTAAAATGTAATAAATTATACCTCGATTTGTAATCTTCATTTTCGTCCTCGTCATCTTCATCATCCTCATCAGCTTCGGAGAAGGATTTCTCCATTCGTTTTTGTTGTAAACTTTGCTCCGATTCGTTTGTCAAATTTTTGGCATTTTGATTGGCGCCAATTTCTTGTTCTCCCATTTGAGGCAATGTTATTGTTTTGATTTCACTATTTGCTTTTGGTTGCGGTTCGCTTGTTGCTGGCGTCGCCGTCGCTGATGATGTTGTTGCTGTTGCTGCTGGCTTCATGTTTGTTGACAGAATTTCAGCGCCAAAATCGAAATTTGTTTGCGATCGCTCAAAAATTATTAATCCATTATCGTCTCCGTGTTGCACATTGACATCGCAGACTTCCGCAAGCTCTTTGGCATTGATGTGGCCAAGTCGTATGTCCATGTCCTCATACTTTTCCATTATTTTTCCAGGCGCAACACAGTTTTCGCCCGTATTAGCTTCGTCTGCTTCTTGCCACACACTCTCTCACGCACAGCACACCACCACAATCGAGTTGTTTCGATTTCTTCTTTTTGCTTTCACGCTTTCCGTTTTCTCCGCTCTTTCGTTGATACACACACAAAATTTTTACGTCTCTACTTTGCATCCATTTTACTTTCGTAAAAAATATTTCCAGTTGTCAAAAAAGCCCAATTTTTTTATTCGCGCACATTTATTTGGAAATAATACGATTTTTTTAATATTTAGAAAATTTTTTTACTGCATTTCTATAAATTATTTTCGTAAAATTTGTACGTAATATCTGGAAAATTTTCCGATGATATGACGTACAACACGTCCAATGTGCCCAAAGTAAACGTTGGAATAAATCATTAAATTTCACCACGCCCAACGTGTGCTCGAAAATGGCTACGTGCGTCGCTGAGTCATGACGTTTTTTTAATGCATAACATCTGGTCACACTAAAAAAATCATAAAATACCAGAACTCTGGTAATTAATAAATACTAAATCAGTATTAAATCAGTATTAAAGACGCGCCATTTGTAAATTCAAATTACAGTGATTGCAAATTTTTAAAGTGTAATTACTTTGCAATGAACTAATAATTAGATGAACATTGTAAATTAAAAATTTGATAAAATTAAGGAAAACATATTAATGAAGGTTTGAAGTTTGTCACCCCAAGAGAAGAGAAGTTAGAAGATTAATTCTAAAAAAAAAATATAAAAGAAATTGACAAAATTTTAACAAAAACGCTGCAAAAATGTAAAAAATTATAGCTTTCAAATTAAGTGAAATTATAAAAGTTAAATTATTAATCTCTCTACTTGTGGAAATGTACCTGTTTTTTAGGTACAAAAAAGAGTGCCAGATCGTAAATTTTTATCTGGTGGCAACTTTCGGTTTAAGACGCCTTGAAAATTCAGTTTACTATTTGAATCGGCCAGCTCTTTGACCTCAGAACTATTTAGTATCATGTTAGGAAAGGTCTGCTAATAAATAAAAACAATTTTGCTAGACAACACATTTAATTCAAAAGAAAATATGGACGAATAACGCAAATCGGCAATGGCAATGTGTTATTTGGACTGACCACTTAAGCAAAGTACGTATATCGATTGTTTTTGCAACATCCAGTCACAAAGCAAGCAGCAAATAATTTGCAATATTATTTAGCGACAGCAAAGTTTCTTTACAGTAAGTTTACATTAAGTTAAATATGTTGATTAATTCCTCAAGAGAAAAATTAAGTCAAGTTCCCGAGAAAAGAGTTTATGAAAAAGTGTAGTTAACTGGAAAGTATTGCATTCTTTTAAGCGAGCAGGTCAGCTGTTCCAACAGCTGTTTTGCTTGCTGCCTTGGAAAGTGGAACGATACAACAACAATTGGAAAAGAACAAAACAAAGTTAAAGCAATATGAACTGAGAATTATAATGTCATAAGTTTAGAAGCAATCACAAAATTATTACAGCCAAAATGTGTATTTAATTTAGGGGCTAGTGCGCGCATTCACAATGGACAAGCTGAATTTATATGAGGTACTTGGAGTGACCAAAGATGCGACATCAGAGGAAATAAAAAAGGTATGTGTCCAAATTTTGTTTGTATTCCTTATGGTACTCATGTGCGGTTTACTTTAACTAGAATTATCGCAAATTGGCCAAGGAGTTTCATCCGGACAAGAATCCCGATTCGGGTGAGAAGTTCAAGGAAATATCATTTGCCTATGAAGTGCTTTCGGATCCGGAGAAACGTCGCATCTACGATCGCTATGGGGTGAAGGGTTTGCAGGAAGGCGCTGAAGGCTACAGCGATGCCTCTGACTTCTTTGCACAGTGGTTTCCATTTGGTGGCGCCACCTCCGATCGTAGCAGACGCGATGGCCGAATTATGGTTAAACTGGAGCTAACGCTGGAGGAAATTTATGTAGGTGGAGCTCAAAAGCCGGTGGAATATAAGCGACAGAAGCTGTGTGACCAGTGCAACGGAGACGGAGGACCCAAGGAGGCGCGTCTAGAGTGTGAGGCCTGTGGCGGCGTTGGACGCACTGCAGCATTCACTTTCATGGGTCTAAGCGCCTTTGATGCGGTCAGTTTGGCCAGAGTTAAGAAAATTGTTACCTTAACTCGTCTAATTTTATTTCAGGTATGTCCCACATGCGATGGACGTGGATTCACCATCAAGGAGAAGATGCGCTGTAAGCTGTGCACCGGCAGCGGATTTGTGGAGCAGCAAATGAAACGCAATGTGGATATTGAACCAGGTGTGCCCCACATGCTGAAGCTGCCCTTTGCCAACGAGGGTCATCAACTGCGCAGCGCTGAATTCGGTGATCTCTATGTGATCATTGTGCAGGCCGAGCACACGGTCTTTCAGCGTCGTCATGCCAATCTCTATATGCGTGATTTGCAGATCAATATCACAGAAGCATTATGTGGCTACACGCATTGTTTTAAGCATCTCGATGGACGCAACGTTTGCATGACCACCCAGCCGGGTGAAGTCTTGCGCCACAACCATATCAAGATGATGCGCAGCGGCGGCATGCCCGTATTTAATAAGCCAACGGATCATGGTGATCTCTATGTGCAGTTTAAGGTCATCCTACCGCCCAACGATTTTGCCACTCAACCGCAACTGGCGATGCTGGAGGATTTGCTGCCGCCACGTGAACGTATTGTTGTGCCACCTGGCGCAGAAGAGGTTCAAATGACGGACTACAAGCCACAGGCTCGTCAGCCCCGTGCGGATACTGAGGATGATGATGATTACAACGGACAGTCGCCACACTTTGAGAGCGTCCAATGCCAGACAGCTTAGTTGTGGGCATGGACATATCCATGGCTGTTGCAGTTGCAATATCTCGCTATTGATTTCTGGAAACTAATCCCAACGCTTGGCGTGGACGAGATGTGCTTCTTGGTGCCGCTAGTCGTCTTACTATGCATAGTATTATTTTTCATACAGGAATGTTTGCTGTGAAAAGCGCGTGATCAAAATTTAACTCATTATATTTTAGGCCAAAACGAAATTAGCTTAGCTAAATTACAAATATGCATATGAATGTCATAAATGTTACTGAAGACCCATTACTAAATTATATGTTTATCTCCTAAACTATTCTCACATTAACTTTAATAACTTTGCAACATATATACAAACAAAATATCAATTACTATATATTTGTTAGTCTAAGAACCATGACAGGCTAAAGAAGTAGCAAAGTAATACATTAGTTGTTGTAATACCAACAATAATAAATATAATAAAATAAATGTGGAATAAATTTCACTTAAATATATGAATAAATGCCTTATTGCTTTGATGCCTTCTAAATAAAGGTATTTTGGTGTTGAAATTATATTTGTTTTTGTTTTTTTTTTTATTAATAAATGTAAATCAATATAATAAGTCTCATAAATCTATATATAACCCATTACATGTAAAAAATAATGTGGAATAAATATTATCACTTGATAAAATTATCAATAAATTTTAAATAAAAGTTTCATTGCATTTCTTTTCTTGTTTTGAAATAAATAAATCATAAATCATTTTTTCAATTCCATATATTTTATATCTATAATTTTAATTTCTTATAATTGTAAATCAATATAAGAAACGAAAATATAGCTCAATTAACAATCAGATGAGAATATTATATGGGATAAATATTTTCGCAAATTATAGTTTAACTATTACTTAAAAAATATAAAATAATTTATATTATATTTAATCTCAGATAAAATAAAAATTTGTCATACTCTGAAAGTTGAATATAAAATTATATTTTCACTAGATTTTTGTTTATGATTTTATTAAAATTATACTCTGCTTTTTCTTTTTAAATTATGTAAAGAATATTTAATTATAGTTTAAATTGTAATTGTTTATTTAAAATTCTATCCATTGCCTAATCATTCTTGTTGCATTTTTCAAGATATGGTATTAATTTTAGAGATAATTTCAGTTTTGCTTTGATTTCGACTTATTAGAACTGTTGTCCGAGTTGGTATCCAGTGAATCGGAAGCCTGCTCCGACAGAGGCTTGGGAGGAACGCTTAAGTCCAGGGCAGCAAGGGAATCTGCTTGAGATTCCTCTTCCTCCTCTGGCTGTGGCAAGACCAACAGATGTTGCTCCGAACTGGTTGATTGCATTTCACCACAACGCATTGTCTTGGCATCCGCAGCTTGTTCAGCACTGACCTTCATCAAGGTAAGATATTGATTATATTTGGCATAGTTCCTTCTGCCCGTCTCATCATTCATCAGGACCTGAGCATGGACATGGGACTTGTCGCGCATGGTCTTAAGACGTATATGCTTGGTGATGTCCCAGCGCCAATTGGAGCGATAAGAGCAGAGGGAGCACTCAAATGGCTTGCGATTGAGATGACCCACAATGTGGACATGGAAACGCGATGCGGTCGCTGCCCAAAAGGTGCAATGCGGACACTTGAAGACCTTCTTCAACGCATCCGAATCCTCCGGCTGCAGTTGCTCCGTCACCTGCGTTGGGAAAAATAATATATTGTTAAAGTAATAATTTGGTTTACTGGGTGAACCCACCTCTCCATAACCAGGTGCTGTTTCCACGCCACAGTAGCTCATATCGTTGCCACGATAGTCCTCCTCGCCGGCAAGTTCCACATCACTGCTTAGACTCGTGGTGTTCTTCAATGCCGGCTCACATTGCTGCAGATGCTGCACTAGCTCCATGGCATTCGGCATAATTTGCTGGCAATGGGAGCAACTAATGGGCGGCAATTCATTTAGAGACGTCTCCAACTCGGTTACCTTCTCTGGACTGGGACTCGACTGCGATTCGTTTGGTTCCAGCTGCTGCTCCAGTGACTCCGGATCCTGTGAGGCCTGGCGACGCGATGTCACATGGTGATTGAGCTCGTGTATGGTCAGAGATTGCTTAATGTTGGTGCTGAAGTCGCAGACATTGCATTTGAAGTAACCATTGGCGCCATGGTTCTTGGTGTGCCTGTCCAGATTCCACTTGTAGGGCGAGTGGAAGTCACAGGAAGCGCATTTGATCAACGGCATGGAATGATACTTGACATGCTTCTTGAACCGGGCACGGATCGGAGTGCTGTAGGAGCACTTCTGACACTGATAGGGAGCTATGGAGTTGCCGGTGGAGAGATCCAGAGCCTCTGGCGTCAGGTAATCCTCCACTTGGGTGAGCTCCTCTGAATCAGAGCTGCTTTGTTCCGCCTCGCGAATCTCCAGCTCCTGTGGCAGAGAGGCAGGCAAGGCAGTGGACATGGACATGGACATGGTTGGTGGCAACATGCACAACTGAATCTCAAAGGCCATGGAGAAGATGTTCCCACTGCCACGAGAGACCAATTGTTGCAACTGCTGCAGTTGTTGTTGTCGATTGAATGCCTCCACATTGTGGAGCAGCTGCTGCTCCAAGACTTGCAGCTCACTCTTCAGTTGCTTCAGCGATGGTCCAGCCGGTAACGACACCGATGCAGATGCAGATGCCGATGATGATGATGATGCTGATAGTCCAACTGGAGCCACTGGCATCTCGATGCTCTCCTCGAGGCGTCGCTTGCGTGCCTCGCGATTACAGTGGCGTCTGCCGGACATGCCGCTGTTGTCATCGTCGGAGCAACCATGCACCATCTTCATGTGCCGCACGAGCTTCTGAAAGTGCCGCGAGGCATACAGACAGAGCTTGCACTCATTGATGACAATCTTCTCGCCGTGCACATCCCGCAGATGGGACAGATGACTACGTGGATTCTGTGTGAAGAAGGCGCAACTGGTGCAACTGTAGTTGCGTCGAATCTTGCACTGCGGCAACTCCTCTTCGTTCCTGGCATCCACCTGTAATTGTGTTGGCGATTTCGTCTTGTAATCTCCACCAGCACCTCCACCTCCTCCTCCTCCTCCTGCGTCTCGTTGGGTGGGCAACACCATTCTGGGCATCATCTGGGGAACTGTTCCGCCTGTGCGATTGTTGAGCAACTGAAGATGTCGCTCCAACAGCTCGGCATCAACAAGTGGATGAGTTGCGGCTGCCTTCAGATGATTTCCAGTACTCGTGTTCACCTCATTGGAATTCATGGGAGCCTGATAGACAGTAGCACCACTGACCAAGCTGCGCACCACCAACCGATTCCCAGCACGCTCCACCATAGATGGCAATTCCATGGCTAAAAAAGGTTTTCAGTAAAAAGTCGCAAATTCTTTTATCTTCCAAAATTTCACGTTTTTTTCTCAGTTTTTCTTTAGGGTTTTTTTCTCCGATGTTTACAATTTGAGAGCTAACTACGAAATAAACCACTTTGAGACCGTCAAACCGATGGTCGACTTTTCTGTATTTCGCAAAGGCTACTGGGTCTAAAATTTCAAAGCGGTTCCCTCCGAGTCCCATGTCAAAATTGGTTTGTTTTTAACCAAAATACGAATACCAGAAAAATATATATTATTTTAATTTATAAACAAATAAAACTCTTATAATGCTGAAACTAACTCAAATCTGTAAGTAAAGAAAACAAACGGCAAATTTTAAAATGGTAAACAACGAGGAAGGATTAGATTAGAAATTGATTGACAGAACAGATGAAATTTAGGAACATATTAACATAGTTATGAGATGAATGCTGAAACAGATACGAATTGTCTTCTTATTTCTTTCGCAAAGATGAAAAGGTAAGAAGCAAAAAAAGACCCAAAAAGAAATATTCTAGGAAAGGTTGGTAAATTTCAAAGAAAATCCTTTTTCCTATGATGAAATTAGTAAAGGGAAATATGGGAGTATACAAATAGGAGGAATACCAGTCGCGAAGACACAAATATCGACTTCAATAATTTATTTTTTTTTTACAAAATGATTGTTTACATTTTATACAATAATTCCATTTAAAATGTATACATGTTTTAATTATAAAATGTCTTTAGCTTAATAAGTATCATTTTATTAATTACCTCAACAAATAATTATTTTGACAGTTAAAATTGCTGATTGCTTTGTTTCTCTTGCGTTGGGATTTGGGTGTTTAGAGATTTTTAAAACATGCCTGAATAAATTGTAATTGTTTGGGTTAAAAAGACATGAAATACAATTGTGTATTTCTACTCTTTCTCTCACGGAAATTAACTTAAAATTGGCAAACGAAGGGATACTGTTCTTTCATTTAAAAAAATAAACATTGCGAATTCACGGTTGTTACATTTGCTACAATTGTAGAAAAACTTGGATCATTTTATTTAAATGAAAACATTTTTTTTGGGCTTATACTTGCAAACTAAAGTTTTGTGCTCGAATTTTGAGTATTTAAAGTACATATTAGAAGCAAATGTTTAAGCTGTATAAAGAAATGAAATGTAATTAAAAACTAATGAGATAATTTTAAAATATGTTTCCAAAATATGTTTAGCTTAGAAAGATAGTTACTTACATACACTAACACGATAATAATCCCTTAATAATTACAGTTTATAAAATATAGCCGTAAGGGCTCTCACGATTATTGGATAATTTGAGACTACTTTCCGTCCATATAAACGGGTAATAGTTGTAGCCGCAAGTTTGGATCCACATTCAATTCTTGCTCACTAAAGTTGAAGAGAGGCGGAAGATGTGCTCCATTTGGCATGCGGCTTTTCAGTGCAACCATGGTGCGAAGTTCATCATAGCTGGCATGGGCACAAGCATAAAGTGGAGGAATACGATTGTCTGGATCATAGACGAGGCAGGAATTAAGAAGGTCTCCCAAATCGAGTGGCAGGTTGAAACCCAATAGGAATTTCCAATCGGTGCTTGTTAAGATTTCCACTAGAGTTATTCCAGTGGCATCCATCAAGTACTTGGCATGCTCCAGTCCAGACGTGCCCAACATGCAGACGATCTGCAGCAACTGCTTCTGATCATCTTCCATGTGGTCAAAAAGCGGTGATCCTTTAAGCATTTCCGCCAGCACACAACTGGCACTCCAAACATCCACAGATGTGCTATAGGAACTACAATTGGCCAGCAGTTCCGGAGCACGATATGGACGCGGACAGGCACAGAGATTAAAGACTTTTGAGCCGACAAATCTGGAGCTACCAAAGTCACCCAATTTGAGAATCATTGTTGACGAATCCATGAGCATATTATCGGGTTTTATATCTTGGTGGCAAATGTGATTCGAGTGCAGATAAGCTAATCCCCGGAATAATTGATATGAGAGGATGCGCACATAAATCAACGGCACAGATCCCATTTCATGTTGTTCTAGATAATCCAACAATGTCATTGGCATGTATTCCAAAGCCATAAGTAAATGCTTTTGTGGGGGATTCCCCAACTGGGCATAAAAATACATAAGCAGACGCACAATGTTGCAATGCTCTTCGATTTGGCACATAATATCCACCTCATCTTCCAATTGGCAGGGCTTCAAAAGCACCTGCTTAAGGGCCACCAATCGATTCAATTGGTTCATTCTCGCCTTATAGACTCGTCCAAAAGATCCAAATCCAATCGGTTCATTTACCGTTAAGGAGGCACACACTGGTTTCCGTCCACGAGGAGTGTGGCACATGGCTATATAAATGGTTCCATTTTGTATTATGGAATGATGTATGGGAAAATCTATGTTTTCCTCAATCATTGCTATGAATATTCAACAAAAATCGAAGTCACACCACATGTGGTTTTAACCTTTATTCACATTTATTGACTGTACTTACCCATCTTATTTTTATAAACTATTTTGCGAAGGTTAACTATTATATAAAATGGTATTATTTTTTAAGCTATTAAGTTATTACGTTTAATAACACACAGAACATAAATAAAAGGGACACAGGGTCGACTTCACTTCAGCTTTCTGCAACGAATCTGGTCACTCTCAACACTCAATCATAACAGCATTTTGTTGATTCTGCGAAAAGATCCTCAATTTGCAATTTAATTATAAATACCAATCAATTTATGAAATCAAATGCAAAACACGGTTATTTTAAGTTTTTATTTTCGAGTTGGCAACAATTGTGGCACAGAAAATCTAGTTTCAATCGCTTTGCTTTTTGCAACAGTTGGCAATTCATGTTATCGTGGGTGTGTTGAATAATTTGCTGTGGTGAATTACGTTTTCAAATTCATAGCTGTTGATTATATTGAGCGTTGCCGGATCATGGTGAAATTACTAAACTCAGCAGAATTTTGGTTGATGCTATCAACCTAAATAAAATTCTTAAATACAATACAAATACTTAAATACATTGTGAATATCTTTGTAAAAATTACAAAAACAAATAGGAAACTAAATAACAATTTTAAGAATTATTAAGTTAAATTGTATAATATATAATTTATGATTTTTACCAAATTTCTTTTTGAGAGTATTTTTGAACTTTAATCAAGCCAAGAGAAAAGTGCTAAGTTTTAGGATATTGTGCAAAAGAATATATACTGTAAAGTTTTAAATCTTATGAGAGACAACTATAGTCAACTTTGCGAACTATTTGCATAGCATTAATTGGATTATTTGATTCCTAGGCACCGTTCATTATTAGAGTAACCAACAAACATTGTTGGCAGACGGAGAGACTACTATTATTATTTTGTATTTGGATAGAGGCTTTAAAGGCGATAAGTCTATTTACGTAATGACCGAGTGCGGGCTATATGCTGTCATTATCAGTTCCGGTTGCCAACAAAAGTTTATGCGTCCAAATCGAGAGTCTGCAGAGGACAGTCAGAATGACAGGCACACAGACTCAGAGACTCAGAGAAGCTATTGCGGAAATGTCGTCTGCCATGCTCCTCTGTGGTTCAGAGTTGAAATTCATGTAATTCCATTAACACAGACAACTTCCGTTGAACGAGAAAATGACAGGCTCGCCTAATGGCCGACGCGTGTGTCATGCAATGGCTTTATAAATATACGAGTATACGAGATGTAGATGTGCAAGTGAATGGATGTGGATGAGGATGTGGATGTGGATGTGGATGTGGCTTTGCATTGTGGCATATCCATGCCGAAAATATTCCAGTTGGCAGGCTTTACACATTTGGCCTTCAGCCAGTCGACGAGCGTTAAAGTTAAATACCTAAATTCAAATATTTTACGATGGCCTAAATTGACGGCAGTGCAACAGGCTTTTATCAAAGTTCCACAAACAGGAAACTGTGAAAAACTGCCAAAACGGAAATAACAGTCGGGCTAAAAAATATGCCTAGTGTCAAGTGCTATGTTGAGATATTCAGGATTTCCGTTTATTACTAAAAAAAATAAAATATATATACTATAATAAAAACAGATTACGAAAATGGAACTTCTCGACACCCCGTGATTCTAGCAAAATAAATACAAAATATCTGACTTATAAATGTTGGAAAGTCCCCCCTGATAACTCTCAGTTTGGATACGGAATATATTGACTTAGAAACAAGATTCCTAAATCAACCAAATCGTCTTTTTTTGACTGTCATAATATGATATTTACATCAGTTTTCCATTAAAGAAGATAATTTTTGGGCTGTTTCCATTAAAAAACATATATTATAGGTTATCTGTGAGAAACAAAAGGGAAAGGCTATAATCGTGATCCAGATCATAAGATATCCGTTACTTATTTCAATACATATAAAAGTACTTTAAGAAATTACTTGTATGTATTACTTTGAAAACATTTCTCTATTTCATGGTATACTTTAGAGTTAATTTTATAGGGATATTATATTACTCGTGCTTAATAACTTTAAAAGAAGCAATCTACCATTGCACTACTTTAATGATAGCTACTTTCTACATATTTTACTTTTCTTCATTTTTGTAACATTGCACAACAATGGTCAAATTTTATAGGGTATAAAACGAAGTGTTGAGTACTCTTTAGCCATGAAATACACATTCTTCGAGCCTTTGATATGAAAATCGTGCCAAGTTCTCGCAGCTCAAAGGCACTTGACGTCTCAAAGTCAATGGCAATGGGGCAATTCGTGGGAAAATCTCTCGATTGCATTCTATTCATATAAAAGCTGTTTCAACTAACCCACTGTATACATTAGTATACATATGTTTGTATATAGTTGTTAGTACTTACTTACTCGTAATTAACAGCATTGAATGCGATTACAAACATCTCCGCGTTGCAAATTTGTGCAAATTGAAAAATCTTTCAAGACAACGTTGTTGTTGTTGTCGGTAGTCACACCTTTGTGATGTTGTTGTTGCTGCTGGTGATGCACTGCGGTGGCTGCTGCGCTGACTGCGACTGCGACTGCGGTCTTGACCTTGAACTTGGTATTAGATGTGCGCTCTCAAAACTGGTTTCTTACCTGGCCGAGACTTTTGTGTTGTAAATTAATGGGATCCACAAGAAAAACGGTGACAAGCACGAAGCAACAACAACAACAACAACAACAACGACAACAACAACAGCACCTACAACTTTACTTTGGTTGAGTAACATTAACTGGTTGGCCATTTTCTGAAATTACCATTTTCAAATGAACAAAGGGCTCATAATTAAAAATTAAATCACTTTCCTATGCTAACACAGACAGCACTGGGAGGCAAGAGGGAGCATACTTGTTTTATGGTTACATTTCTAATTGCAGGCTGAAAGCGCGGCAATAAAAATAAAAGCAGCAAACCAACCGAATGACGAGCACCGAACACCGCTCTCATACCCTCCCTTCCGGAGACGACCACAGGGCAAATAAAACGAATCCAGAGAATCCACACTGAGGGTGGCCCAACATGTTGCTCCACAGCCGCAGCTAATCCAAACGCCACTAAGTATGCTACAGGCCAGGAGGGGCAGTGGCCAATGGAGAGGGTGGTGGTTGTACTGACTGTACTGACTGTAGCATTTTATTGTCGGGGGGCGGTTTTGGGTGGCTCAGTGGTTAGGGTGGTTGTTAAAATTTAAAAAGCAACAACAACAAAAAATAACAAAATAAAAACATTCAAGCAATGTCGGCCGTGTAGGCATTAGACTTTAAGCTAATTTGTTTGGTTTGCCAACATAACGTATACGTTATTTTATGAAATCATTAAATTATATGACATTTAAAGCTTAACAGTTTTAGTTGGAATTTTTGTTGAAATTTAATAGATTTAATAGTGCATCATTAAGGAATTTATAAGTCAGATGTAGCAAACAGTAGTGTCTAAAAATATTATACGTTATGATTTAAAAGCTAAAATGATCACTCAATAATAAAAAACACTTTTGTTACAGCGCCATTTAATTTTATTTGAGGAATTAGATCTCTTTGGGAGCTGACAAACGGTGGTGGCTCAAATATTAGGCCTCCACACTGACTTGTATTTCTTTCGAAATAAAAACGTTTTAGATACGGTATACAGTATAAGTTAGTAAAAGATAACTTTCGACGATTTAGTTTAATAGCAATTAACTTTTCTTTTCATTTGCATAAAACCAAATACTTTTTGTACTCCATAGAGAATAAATCTTAATCGCCCGTAAAATAGAATGTTTCGATATTTAGAAAAATGTTTTTATTTGGATGAAAGAATTTTATTTATGTACTATTCTTGTAAGATTCATACTTACTGATTATAATTAACTTATAATAATTGACTCATAAAATTAATTAATAAATTGTAATTAAAAAATATTTAACGAATCGTGTAAAACTTTCACTATTTATCATAGCTCGCAAATAACTGTTAACCGTTTCACACTGTCGCGAAATAAGTGTTCTACACTGAGACTTTGAGCAAAAGGTCTGAGAGCAACCGATTGGATTGTTCGTAAATAAATTTTGCTCGCGCTCAGTCGAAGATCACTTTTTTCTGTTCTCTTTTGCTCTGCTCATTCCGGGACCGTTTGCTTCTGAACGACGATTCAAAAAGTCTTTTGCGCATGTATGTGTGTATGTGAAGTTTCGTGGGTTTTACGCGTCAATTTGCTTTGTGAGTTTCGATTGAGCACAGTGATTTTAACAAAATGGGACGTGAAACTAATAAAAAAGTGCATAAATTTTTTAAAATTAATTAAATTAAATTTTTGAATTAAAATTAGTCTGAAATACATACAATTTTTTCAAGAAGATCGAAAGTGAAATTTAATGTCGCAATTTTACACAACGTACCACTGTGCATCGAAAAGAAGACAAATAGTTGAAAAGACCGTTTGCGTTGAGTTTTTCAGTCAATCGGTCTTTTGGTGAGCCTCACTGTGTGAGCGTGAATCGTTTCACTCTTTACGCGCTGTTCACTCAAAGACCGATAAGCAAATTGCTCAACTGTTAGCGCTCAACCGAAAACCGGATCGAAAACAACCAAAGGGTCTTGCTCAGAGCGAGAGCGAGAAAGTATGATTTTTTTCGGTTGTTCTCGCGAACAGAGCGTAAGGAAAAAAACGGTTAACAGTTATTTGCAAGCTATGCTATTTATCAAGAAATGTTCTTTATTATTGTGCTCTTTGACCAACAATACGGTGCTTTGTTGTTGAAAGCTAAAAAATTTTCAAGTTTTATTTATTTGGTGACTACTGTACTTATAAATAAAAGTATGAATGATAAGAATTTACAACTGTATTGTATGATGTATTGATGAACGTGTATTTCAGTGGTTATCTGTAAGTTTGAGAGTGTGTGTGTGTGTTTATCTGTTACGCCCCCTTTTTGGGCTGTCGACGCTCACACGCACAACTTGTTGACCGCCAAAAGAAATATTCGTAAATGTAAAGCCCGACATTCGAAGCCCAACGAAGTTGCGTGCAAACTGCGGGCGTATCCCAAGTAAACGACGCCAAATGCTACTCAGCAAGCAATCGGAAGCTGATACAAGGTGATTGACTAGCAACATATCCTGTAGAATCATCCAGAGTTTAGATAAGTCAAGAATGAATAATATCTAGGTACATTTCGCCTTAAGATTTAACATGCCTCTTAGGACTTTTAAACAATTCTTGACTCTGTTAATCTTAAACATTGTTTATTTGAATTAATTTTAATTTAAAATATTTTTTTAATGCTAAAATAAAATTTTTAAATATATATATTTTTAGTCGACTGCTTATCAAAATAAATAAATAGCAAGTGGCAAAAGCTTAAGTCTTATATAATAATAATATCTAACAGTAATTACCATAAGAAACGTATTATCTTAAAAATTGTGGTTGTTGGCTTAAATTTGAAACAAACTTGATCTACAAGGGGTATATAGAAATCTGTGTGCCAAATTTTGTTACTCTATCACCTATTATTTCCGAGATCCTTTTGTTCATACAGACGGACAGACAGACAAACAGACAGACGGACAACACACACGGCTGTTGATGCTCAATAAGATCAAGAATATATATACTTTATGGGGTCGGAGATGTCTTCTTCTCCCTGTTACATACATTCCAACGAACACAATATACCTTTATTTTATTTCTTAAGTAACGGGTACAAAAATGTATACTCATTATTTCATTATTTATTTTACAGGGTATATAAAGCTAAACCGGTTAAGTGGCGGCAAACCAAACAGCTGCAGGTTGGCTGCAACAAGCGTACACTTGGCCATGTTGCATGTGGCCAAATACACAACACTGCTGGGAGTCGCGGCTGGTGTTGCCAATTGCCAATTGCCAATTGGTAGTTGCCAGTTGCGAGTTGCTCGTTTTCAAGAACCAGGTCAAGGCTGCCACAGATGGCCATGCGTAGATCATCATTGAGATTCGCTACGTTCGCTCGCAACATGTTGCAAGCAAGTTCGTTGCAAGTTGTGCCACTTAAGAGTTAACAGTTGCTAATTGTTTAGACATTGGACGGCAACTTTGTTGACTTGAAAAGTTTAAGCCCCGAATTGTAGCAGACAAGCCTAATTATCACACACAACTCTGAGTTGTTGCTGTGTCAAATGTACTCTGTAATTAGGCTATCAAATTTGCATCACTTTTTGGGGGCAATTTACGTGCAGCTGCAACGCTTGGTTGCCCTTATGAGATACATAATGCATTTTGATACCTGCTTGGTTAAACAGAGTTCAATAAACGCTACGAAATCTTATGACCTGGCTCAGATCATTGGCAAGAATACAGTAGCTGAGCAATTTCCTGGTTGAACTTTATACTAATTTAATATGCATTTTAAATTAAGTGCCAGCGACACTTAACTTTTAATGTCATAGCCAGGCTAAGTGCATTAGTCAAGTGATTATTATTATTATTATTGTTGCTCATACGCAGCGACTATAACTGATATTCATTTGCACTCATTCATAAGTACAAGTATACTTGTACATCATTTAATAGCAATAAAGTGCTTATTTCTGCGTTCAAAACCCACTTTAAATATGCTCGATATTCGTCTTAAATATTTTATTCGACACTTTTCTCATGTTCATGGTAAAGTTCAGGGAAGTTGAGATCAAGTTAATAATGAAAAGAGACTAAATTGAACTTAGTTTTTGCCTTTATTTGCAGCTTAAATGGGTAGAAAATTTAAAGTTGATTATATTTTTGACGAAATAATATTCTGTATATACGGTTCATTTAAATCAATTTCTATTATAATTATAATGTCCTTGAAACCCTTATTTATATTTCTTCAGACTAAGCTATAACCCTGAATATACATATGGGCAAGTTGAGAATTATTATTTCGGTATCAATTTCTGATATGTTATCTAAAATGTTCAAGTCTTTTTAGGCTTTAACTAAAGCAATTTAAATATTTAAATTTTTTCAACATGATTTATTTTACAAGCCATATTTATCTATAGCTACTCTTATTGAAGAGCACATGTCAAAATGTTATACAGGCTTTCAGCTCTTTTTAGGCCTTTTTCTAACTGGGTGTCAGGATGTGCTGTCAAAAAACTCTGCCAACTAAATCCTTGGAATGTCATAACAGAATATTTGCCGTTTTTGCTGTGACTAGCTTTCGGATCGTTTCAGCTTAAATCTGTAGGTGACATGAATGAATTTTGAATTTACATACTTATAACATGGGAGAGTTAAACTAAAATAATAAATCAATAAATAATGATAGAAGTTATATACTTCATACTTTGCCCATAATAATTAACTGCAACTCGTACTCAGTTAGTTTAATTGCTGTTGGCATTTTATGCAAGAGAGAGAGAGTGAGAGAGACAAGGTAAGAAAGAGACGGAGAGAGCTCATTTGGGTATACTTATTACACCTTTGGCCAAGTGCCTGTGTGAATGCTCGTCTCTCGTTAATTCCGTTGGCGTACTTGAAGCACATTGAACTTTTGCCTAATAAGCGCAATTGACATTTCGAGCAGACAGATTTTAGCCAACAAACAAAGTTGGCATCCTACATTTGCCCCCATAAGGAGCTTAGCAGTCATTGATGCGTGCCATGGACATGTGACACCCAAAACCACCCCTGGGGACATCAGAATATGGGTATACTCTGTCTTATTCCACCCACTCGGCTCGTCTCTATTCAATGGAGCATAAAACTGTGCGAATCGGGGCAAGAAATCAATAATGTGTAGGTTCAACTTTAAAGCTCTTAAATGAACATCGAAATTTGCCAGATTTTTATTTATTTATTTTTTTTAAGAGAAGGCTGTAAAAGCAGCAAGAGTTTGGCGATGGCATTAAAATTTCATAAGCTGTTTACGACTGTAAAACGGCTGTAAAGTTTGTTTTATGTGGCCAAGATAAAAGTTAAACACTCGACGGGCAACATGGACTTATCCACCTGTGAGTTGGATGGGCCTCCAGCCTCGTTGTCCCTCTGCCTCACGGTTAAATCAGCCACGGCCCATTGCACCTTCTAATGAGTCCGTAGACATCTGTATCCGTTTCCGGGGCACAGCAACAACAGTTGAACCCGAGTCCAATGCCAGCCCAGAGGCATTTGGTTTACCTTTCTTCAAAACAAAAGCCAGAAATTCAGGATATTCCGAAGTAAGGGTTTAGGTTACAACACGATTTGTGTATTTATACGTTTATATTTTTTTTTAGAGATAGAGCATATGAAGTTCGTTCTACTGTAAATCTATCTTTTGTAAATATTTTTTCCTGCTTGCGGTTTAGATGTCAGGCATATTTCCGGAATCTTGCACATGTTGTAGCCCACATGTTGCTTGGGGTTAGTTGTTAGATTTAACTAGGCTTGACATTTAGTATAAATAAGTGGCATAGAGGTTCTTCTTCACATTTTTATATAAATAAGTTAAATATTTAAAGTGATTCTAGTTGTTTTTAATACAGATTGAAATCCAAATTTTAAATACTTTGTTACTTCAAGTCGAATATTAAATATAGGCCCATTTTCTTAATTACTACCTTCGATCTTAGTCAAAAAGCTAACAATTTTTTGACATAAAATATATTATATATTATATTATATTATATAATATATATGCATTTCAGATTCTATCATATTCTGAATCAGAATTTCTGATTAACCGAACCTTAAAAAATTTTGTATATCATTATATAAAAAATATTAAGTTGATCAGATTTATCGGTAAAATTGTTTAAAATTCTTGAAAACTTGAATGAAAAAAAATTTGAGTATGAAAACTTTTAGCTATTTGGTTTAGATTAAACAATCTTTGAAAGTTGAATGAGAAAACATGATTTCTAAAGATTAAGTGTCGTGATTTAAGTTAGAGATTTTGTTAAATGTATTTGTGTAAAGAAATCACCTTTTAATTTCGAAGAAAATGGTACCCCATATTGGTATCTAAGGTAATTTCTAAGATGTTTTCATTAAGCATATATTGTTCTAAAATCAATTCAGGGTCCCCGCTTTATGAGAAAAAAAAATTTTGCGTTTTTATTCCTTGAAAGGACGAAAATTATGTTTTAAAGTCAATTTCTTTTTGCATTTGAAAGTCCTGGTCCTAGCACGAGTTTTGATAAAAATCTGGTCAGGATCGTAATAATTTATGATAAAAATATAAAAAAAACACGTTTTTCAACTTAAAAAGCGGGGACTAGGAATTGATTTTAGAACTATAGTTTCTGGGTGAAAACATCTTAAAATTGACCCTTGATTACGAATATGGTGTACTAATTGTCAATTTTTTTATGTCCTATAAGCATAAATGAACTCTAATATATATGTATTTCATGCAATGTTACAAAATTTTGCAATTAAATGTGTCTTGATTGTCGAAGGCAAAGGCAATGGCAAAGGCATGTCAAACGAAATCCATTAAAAATCGTCTTAAGTTAAGCTCAAACATACAAATATTTAAAGGTAAGTATGTGTGTGTGCGTGCGTGTGTGCGTGTGTCTATCCCTTGTGACCATGCCCCAAACATAGTTCAAGATTTCACATTAAGATAATTCCAAGGAAATATCAAAATGCCTCATCGCTTTTGGTGTCCCAATCGCCACGGCGCCGTACACTCGTCGTACATCAATTGACAGTTTCGTTTCGTGTTATACGAAAAGAAGAAAAAAAGCTTGCTTGCTCGTATCAACAAAAAAAGAGTAGGAAAAAAAGCGGAGGTGGAGGAAAAAAGCTGGGTAATTTGTTGGTGTTTTTATAAGCGCGAAGGTCTGCAAAAAAAAAAAAAATAAAAATCATAATAATAAAAATATTTCATTTTACGGCCAGGTAGAAATTTGTGACCATCATTTGCTGACCATCGGCTTGACCATTCTTCAGAGCACACCCAGATCAAAATACATACATAAGTCGTTACGTACATATGTACATATGTAGTGATGAAATCATTTTAAAGACTGGGCTGGGCTGAGCTGCCTCACGTTCCGGTGATTGGAAGAAACAGAGAGAAAAAGAGAGTTTAAGGCTTCATTAACTAAATGCAGCAGCCAAATTTGTTATGAGATATATTCGTACTCACAGTTATGGGCCAATATCTGGGCATGAAGATCTAAAGAAATCTTCATTTGCTAAACGTTTTTGAGGTCACTAATTGTCTTTGTATAATAACTTGGATGTGCTCAGACGGACATGGTCTTTCTTTCTGGGTGTGTCTTGGCCTGGTCTGTAAGATAGGAATTCTTGTTATTGTTATTGTTATTACAGTCAAGAGGTGCTCTTGTCGTTGTTGTTGTTGTTCTCCATGTATTGTTTTACCGTAAGCCACTTTTACTTTTTTTTTTGTTGGGGGCAACGTTGTCTTGAGACGTTTTTATAGGCTTAAAGTGGAAGCTGATTGCAGTCTGATTGACAGCTTCGACGGCTACTTGAAGCGCAGTCGGTAAATCACTTGCTCGATTCTCAATACCCTTGCTACCGTCCTCTTCCTCTACCCATCTGTCTCTCTCTCTCTCTCTATTTTCAATACCCCTTCTTCCTCTTCTACTTCCTTCTTGGCCAGAAACTCATAAATATTTTGAGAACGCGTGCTCGCCCTACGGCATTGTTATACCCTGTACACAATGAATTGATTGATAGCTAAAAAAAGGTTATTATAATTTTCAGAACAAGCTTGCAACAACAGCTGTGAACCTTTAAATATGTGTGCTCTAGTGGGTCAATAAATTTCCTAATTGATTCTTTAATTTTTTCTTAAAAAGTTTTATAAAATTCTGGCGATAGTAGATAAACGATTCTTTAATATTATTCTTAAATAAAAAAATATATTTTCTTAGCTACTAATTTTATAAAACTCTATTATGTAAACAGAATTGGTTGACTTTTAACTAGAATTTTTAATCAATTGTAATGGGCAGTTTCTTTTTATAGAGTATCTAATCGTTAGCCATTCACTTAGTTTTATTGCCTTTTTTTAAGCTCGCATTGGATTTGCTTCAGTGGCTGCTGGTAAATCTGTCTACGATGTTTATGATAAACGGCCTGACAAACTGACATACTTACATATGTACATAAATGTACATACTCTGTACATTGTACAAGTAGTTGTTGCTTTGTTGTTCATTCGTCTGCCAGTCAGTCCGTTTATCAGTTATCCAATTTATCAGACGGCCTAAAAACGAAAATATATCTTTGCTTTGGCAATATGGTTTTTTAAGATACACATCGCTTTGGTTCTTTGGGCCATATGTTAACTAAGATTTGGCAACATTTTCATGTATATTTTGTACACTTGAGGATAACATCGACATTTGAATGAAATATGGCTAAGAAATGATAGCAGATATCCTGTACTTGTATAAAATGTTTACTAAACCAGGGAATATTCTAATTGATTAACATGAATTTAACAAGTAAACATTTAAATCCGAAAAGTTTATTAGAAAAACTAATATAATTTTAAGATTGAGTCTTTAACCATTTTTTTTAACTTTAACTATTTTTAAATTAAAAGTTTTATTATGTTGAAAAATCGAGAAAAAAATGTCAAAATCAAAATAAGCAATGCATTTCAAAAAAACACTGATTATTTCTCGAATTTTTTCTATTAAAGATTCTAGTAAAAGATAGGACAACATTCCATCACAATTCACTATATATGTTATTTTTGACATATACGCCGGTAACATCCCTATAGAAAATGCTGTGCTTCTAACACAGACAAAATTTCAGCTTGTTTGTCAGCCTGACACAGATACACACTCCACACATTCATTTGGAATTGTACTGCCAACATTTCGGGCCATACATTTCTGATCCAAGTGTCCAGATATGCCAGCGAAATGTCAACAATGTCGCTACGATGAGAGGAATTGGACGGATAGCCAGAGGAAGGGGGGGAAGTGGAATTGAGGCGCTTTAAAGCCATCCACGTTTGTTAGGGAACGATACATGCTTCCGGCCTCGAAATAGAGAAACGTTGCCAATGCGTCAGAAAACAAAGATATAAATTGTAAAGTAAAAAACAAAAAAAATTACAACAAAAATTGGAAATAAACATAAAACAAACCTTTTACGCTTCATTGCACAACTACGAGTATTTTTGGCAAAGGCTTTTGATGAAAACGAAAACGAAACAAAAACTTTTGAGTCATGACATTCAGTACTCGTATCGTATGTAAATTGTCGCACACTTCAGTTATCTGCTTCAAAGTTAATAAACCAACAAGCCAGCTCAGAGGTGTACCTATATCGACAGCTGGGTGGCGCTAATAGCGGAACTAACAGTTACCCTGTAATTGAAATTTTTGTGAAGTTTGTTAATAAAAAGTTTTAAAAATAAATTCAAATGAAATATATTTTGTTTTCTTTTATATGTGTAAATAATATGCCAATAATGGATATCTGCTAAACCTAAGTCTTTACTAGATTTAATTCTATCAATACTAGAATTAATGATACATGACTTTCAAAATTCTGATTTAAAAATATACAGCGTCAATATATTTTATTTTTTGTCTGACAATACTTTGGGTCATCTTTATTAAGCCAAATAATAAGTTGGTGAAATCCCATCCCGAGTTGAGTCAATGTCTATAAAACTGTGAGCACGATTTGTCCGCATTGTGTTTTGTTTTTATTTGTAATATGCATAATACAGTTTTGTATTTTAAAATAACTTTATTTTAGTTTTAATTGCGCGCAATAATTTTCTTTGATGGGACATCAACGTCAAGGCGAATCACCCGATATGCGCCATCCATCATAATCATGCCAGCTCACCCTCAATCCCAATCCAACAATAACACAATCCCACAATCCCACAATCCAACAATCCCACAAACGCAGAATTCCAATTCCAAAACTGAGACCTGAGGAATCTCTGATTATGAGCGCGTGCGCACAATCATCCAACAAGTTGACAACTCGACAGTCACCCAATCTCAAAGTCAGACTCAGACTCAGACTCAAACTCAAGTCAATTGTCATGCAGAAAGCGCAGCGTAAATAAAACGATTCTGCGATTCAGTTGGCCAAATGGCGTCTTGCGCCTTGTTTTGCATGCCACGCTCGTTAAGAACGAATCAGAGAACAATGCAACACAGTCGCAACCTCAACAGCAGTAGCGATAGCAGCAGCAGTTATCCAACTGGTGTCCAGTAATGGGCTTAGCCCAACTTCCCCTCGTAGGATGCCCAAGTCACAATCCGACTCGGAGTCTCAGTCACAGCTCACAGTCACAGTCACAGTCAAAGCCAAAGCGGCTGCGGTTTATAATGACGCCTCAAAAAAGCCAACAACGTTGTGTTCTGCATATTGATTAAATGACAACTCTTCTGCTTCTCCTTCTTCTCACTCTTTGGGAGCGATGCAATGAACCAAAGAATGTGAACAGACGAATCGCATCAAATGAATCAACATTAAAATAATATATCTAAAGTACATTCATATGCATAGAAGAAAAATTATCTAATGGCAAAGAAACTTTCATCTTCTTTGGTTGAATTATTTTAAGCGTTCTAGTAACTTGAAAAACTGTTTTCCAAAAATTAATTTGTTTCCTTAGTATCTGGATTGAAAGCGTTTTCTTAGTTTTCTACACTTGCAATTGTTCAGTTGATTTTCTAAAAAATTATAGTATTACTTATATATGTTTAATAATACGTAAATAAAGGTAGGAGACACCCTAGACCTTACTATTTAATATTTGTAGATTTATTAAAATTATAGGATTAGGATTAATGATTCATGACATATAAATAGTTTTACTAAAAATTGTTTGTAAAAGACATTACAAAGATTATGTTATTGACTCAGCTTTGTTGGATCACAAACCCGACTGAATTGTCATATAATTTATTGACACAAAAAATATAATGGACATTTTTTCTTTTTTTTTCTTTGGGTAAACTCTTAATATAATATTGAATGAAACTCAGAATTTAAGGAACGCCCTTTAAATGGTAAAAGTGTTTTTTTTTTCAAAATCCTTATTTTTTTTTAAAATTCCACTTGTAGTTCTACTTATAAGAAAATTTATTTTGTAAGATTATTACAATGGTATACAACGAACATATATAAAAGCCAAGTGAGTGTCATTTAAGAAAAATATTTAAACATGTTATTATCAAGTTGCAAAGTTTAATAGTGAACTCGTAAATTTTTTTACTGTTTCTTTGAAGTATTTGTATATTAAAATATATTTTAAGTAAAAACTGGTTCATTAAGTATCAAGCAACTAAAATATATAGTAATTCGATCTGAATGATTCCATATTTAAACTGTCAACAAGTCTTTTTATATTTGTAAGAATATGCTCCAAAGCGATGTCTATCTCATTCTCTTTGACTATTGTAGATATCTGTCTCTTTAAAATTTCACGGCAATTCTCTTAGTTTTTTTTGGTACACTCTTATGCTCTCTCCCTCTCTCTCTGTCAGTCTCTTAGCCACAGCGTCGTATTACACGTAACATAACCAATTTAATTTGTTTGTTTTACTAATCAGGGGCACGTACGAGCGCACGTATTTGAGCCAAAGTGTCTTTAGTGCGGTCTTTAGCTGGGGTTCTGTTATAGCTGGATAACCTGCTGTTTTTCATTTTATTTTTGTTTTCGTAGTGACTGCCGTTTGGTTAAACAGCCCACGTTCAAACATGGCTCAGAGCGTGCTAATCAAGTAGCCCAAAACAAAAAAAAAATAAAATCTAGAAAAAGCGAAAAATTACGCGAACGAGTAAGCAAAGGCTATTTGAGTATCTACATACATATAAATGTGTGTACATATGTATTTGTTTGGTTATCTGCCTGCCTGTTTGGTTATTTGGTTGTCCATCTACTTTTTGGGCTCTGGTTTTGATTTTTTGGCTTTGTCGCGTCGACTGTTGCTCGGCCACAATTTTAGTTTCCTATAAAAGAGTTGTCATGCTTTTTGGGGCTGGGCCTCTCTGGTTTGCTTTGATGGCTTCTAGGTGAAGGTCATCTTGTGACTGAAATGTTAATTTGTCTGCTGTTTATTGCTCACTATTTTTACAGATAAGGCAAGGCAGCATATGGTTAACAGAAGAACTATTTTCAGACTGTTGCGGACTGCGTTTGTGATATGTTAAGACGAGCTTTGCTCGCAAAAAAAAATCTTAAGTAATGAGGTAAGTTTTGAGGTAAATATTTCTGTTGTAATTAATCAGCAAAATATCGAACGTTTACTGTAATATAAAAACAGAATGACCAAATTTGTTGCCTTTAATAAAATGAATCTTCTACAGAGTCGATAACAGTGTCAATAACAGACTGTTAGGTCAAATTAATAAAATTATATTAAGCGGCAAGATATTCGTTACTAGCAGCAATAACAGTCTGTAAAGTAACTCTCGCGTATTTTATTGATTTTAGTTTAGTAGTGCTATTAAATTTAAATTAGATCACAATTTTAGCATTAAGTAATTTTCTATTTAATATATTTTATAAAAAATGTGTCTATATTAGCAGAGACAACAGACTGTTAACGTCACTTATTAATGCGATCAATAAGCAGATAACAATTGTATTTAACAGGTGCTATTAAAAAATTCACTGCAACTGCATAATAGGCGTGGCACTGCCCTAAATTAAAACTCATGCATAGAATCTTTTGTACATTTTTTACTTAACATAAAGGTATAAAAAGCGAAAGTTGCTTGGTCAACGATCTGTGTAACAGTAATTTTTGTGGCATGACAAGCTGTGTGGTAAGTAGGCAAAGGACACGAGCGATACAGGATGAGAGACGGAGAGAAAGGAGGGGAGATGGAATGAGATGGGCTGCAAATGGGATTCATACTTTGAAGCATGACAGACTCATAAGCATAATGAACTCCAAGCTGAGCTATGCCACGGACTGAAGAGACTGAAACTGTATCTAATGGCAAACGTGGTGGGGCATGATGGTGCTTTCGATGCTGCAGCAACAGACGAGACGAGGGTATGCTTCTCTCTTTTTTTTTTTTTTTTGCTGATGCGGTACTTTCGAAAGCCATAAAAGGGCATTAGCCTCCAGAGCACATTGCTGCAGCTGCGACGCCAACGTCTGTGCGCGCTTTGGAAAATTGAATAACCAGCCGTGATGGAGAAGGATAGTGTGTGGAGAAGAGTGAAGAGCGGAGGAGTCGGAAGAAGGCTCAATGTTGTAGTCAAGTCATTTAGGGGTTGCAAACAGTAGCGAACGGTTTTAGCACAGTTTAATTTTTATGGCTTGTCAACGAGAGTGTTGGCTCAAATGCGTTACGTTGATATCATAAAATAGCACTTACTTTATGATGTTTGCCCATAAAACCAAATCGATATATTGCAGGTGAACCTTCCAAGTCAATAACAATATTGATAATTCTTAAAGAACTTCAATATTTCAAATGCAAAAATAATTTTACATCATTAAAGATAATATCAATTGTATACCATCCATGATTATGTCAATCCCGGATTCTGATTAACCACAGATTGAATAACGTGACGTATACTTAATAAGCAGTATGAAATTGCATCTTAGAACCATTGTGGAAATTCTTGATGCACTTAGTTGACTCAGCAGCCATCGCCAATGTTATACAGACATTTATGTACAGTTTTAAAGTCGCCATATAATAAATCTAGCAATAACAATTCTGGTAAAGTCCGAAGCATTAGATTCATCTTTGTGGGGATACCTGTTTCATTGGAAGTTTAATTTTTTTGGTTTGTTGTTTGCAAATATAGATAAATATATAGATTTATGTATGGAATTAATAAAAATATACGAATCAGCTCCTGGATCAACTTTAAAATTTACCTGCAGATTTTCAGTTTATTATTATTTTTCTGTTGCTCTTGCAACCTATCAAATGTAACAAATTTATAAAAGATAACATTTTTCCTTTTTTTTTCAAGCAAAACAGTCATTTTGTCAGAGTCAATTACAATGCGATGAACTGTCCGTTGTCACAGACGTCACTTTGTCGTTAGCATTATGTAAGTACATCAACGTATTTATTATTATTTATACATTTTTTTATTACTGCACTCTGATCTTGTCCAATTAACTAAACCAAGCTTAGATAAGCATTAGATTAACGTATGTTATAGGTAATCGATTAATTAGTGTATTAATTAAAATTCAAATTTGCTAGAAATGTCAGTGTTATCAATCCAATAACATATTATTAATATTTCGAGGGTGGGCTTAAAATTCGACAGATCTTTCATAAGAAATCGTTGGTTTTTTTTTTGGTAAGTCTGAAAAAGAAGAAAGAGTAGAAAGCCTTTTACATAGTTGGTTAAACTAAAAAGTAAGAAAATATTGAGAAATTATTAGTAATTTGTTTACTGACATTTAGATCCACCCTGAAACTACGGCGATAGTGGGTATAGTGATAGTGCTTGCTATAAAAGGTCTGAAAATGGTTGAATGTTAATCAGTAGATTGAAACTTCACCATGCGAAATAAGTACAATTTTTGCCTATTGCTCTTCTGGGGATTAATCTGCGCTGTGCTGGCGATGCCTTTTGAATATCATTATGAGGAGCCTGCAGTAGATCCTCCTGGCTCTAATTATATCAACGATGGTTGGAATCGTTTTCCCTATGGCTTGCAAGGCATGTTTTTGAACTTAAAACCTGATGAGTCCACCACTGAAAGGAGTTACTCTTTTGAACTATTAAATAAAGATCCTTTGTAGACTCTTGAACTAAATAAAAATATAAACATATGTACTGAGAGCACAGGCAAGAAGCGGAAATGATTTTCATTATCTAACAACCTTGATTTATAAGCGCCACGAGATGTGTGTTCAATTATAAAAAAAAAAACTGGTCATTTCAACAAGTCCAAGTAATTAACACGCCACAGAACTCAGCTTGGCCATGATGTGGCGACATAAATCGCATAAATATGCTAATTTATGTTGTTGCCGCCCATAACATCGTTTCATTCTAAACTCAGGTTTCGTTTTGGCTTCTTTTTTCATATCTTGCTCTTCTACTTTTATTTATATACATTTTTTTTTCATTATTTAACAGTTAATTAGCATAATGTTGGTTAAGCATAATATTGGTTAGCATAATAAGGTGAAGTAGTAATTTCATAGTAAATTTTTAGCTTATACGTATATAAAAGTGAAAGTATATGAATCGGTTTCGGTTAAAAAGCTGTTCTAGAATAAGTAGTCAGACATTGTTTTGCAAGGTTTTAACATTTATTGAATATCTTTGAATTTAGTCAAAATGTAAATTGATTTGAATGCGAGCTTTTAAATTAAAAATCATCTTATTTACTTTTTAATTTTCGTTACTTTTATTCTTCTAAAATGGATTCTGTAGCTATAGATAATAAAAATCGAGATGATAATAATAAATGTATTTTTAATTAATCTTCCATCGTGTTCGTGTAATTGTTTCTTAGAAATATTATGTTAGCAGCTAAAGTTTATCTTGTTTGGAATTTCTATCTGCACTAAGATGGAAGTGGAAGTGAATCAGAACTTAGGAACTATCTCACGACACTGGCTCCCACATCAGTTGGTATGATTCAGTTTTCACACTGAGCAATCAGTTAGAATTGTATTGAATTGCAATTCTTGTATGCAAAATTACCTTGCAACGTATAATTATTCATTTGAAATTGTGGCGGTAACAACACTGTAATTTGCTGCTCGAAAACTTCAACAGAATTGCTGTGTAAATGGTTGATTACTGCAATAGAACAACATGAAATGTTAAAACATTTGTCATTCCAATCTTGCTATTAAGTCGAGCAATACAACAACAACAACTACGATAAAATTGTTAACATAAGTATCTTTTCAGTTGTCTATCTCTGCGTCAAAGGATCTATCTGTAATTTAAACATCAAACTTAAATGTTCTTATTAAAGTTGGTTATAATTATGTGACATACGTTGCCTTTCAGGATTTTTAAAACTTTTTATCGTTTCACATTATTGTTGTGTATTTAAAGCTGTAACGTTGCATAAATAATAATATGCATTTCATTTAATATAAACGAAAATACAATACAGACAATATTATTTACTTACGAGTTAAATTAAGCGTTTCCATTTATAATATTAAATTATATTTATGCAACTTTTGTAATTGCAAGGATGTAATGAATTGATGGAGGTGTGACTGGGCTATATATAATTTATATTGAATTGAACCAGTTATATACATAACAGTTAAAAAATGATCTGAATTTAATTTTTTACTTTCAGTAAGAGTACTTATCAGAGTTTATCTTTAGAGAAATTGATCAAAAAATATGTTATGTATTTTATTAAAATGTCATAATATAATAAACATTTTATAAATATAAAATTTAGCTGCAAAAAAGGGGATTGGAGGCCGATGCACTCAAGTATAATATTCTAGATATAAAAGATAGCCAATTTTTTAACCTTAGTAATAAGTATTTTTAAACCAAAATGATAAGTTTTTAAATAAATTTTTAATAAATAATATCTTTACTTACTAGAGTTCTTTTATAATAAATTGCGAATAGCTATACAAACTCCTATTTTTCTATATACAAAATCAAGTCGTAAACCACTCTATATAATCTTTCTGCTTTTCTTATCAGCCAATTGCTTGATACCCGAATTAAATGATATTATAATCGTATTTAAGCTGTCAGTTTAATCTATGCCGATAATAATCGATTGGTAATCAAGAAGCTTTTTCTAGAAATTGATTTGTCAGTAATATTTTTTGAAAATCTGTTAAGAAGCAAGTCAAATTCAATTTACTTCAGAGAAAAAGGGGGAGTTGAAACTGCTTCAGATTTTCTTTTTACACCCATGTCCTATTTCACTTCTTTGAAGGTCATCTTTTGTTTGATAACGTCTAAGAACAGGCCATTAGGCGAAGAAAATAAATAAATTTAATCAGTTGCCAACGCTCGTTCACTGCTCTTCCACTTGAAATCCGCATCTAATTCTGACAAGGTAGCTTTAACTTTTGCTTTAATTCTTGTGCATTTTGATTTTATTTGTTTGGGTTTATGCTGTTGCCATGTCTGTCTTCCGTCGCGGCTTCTGCTGCTGATACCTACTATCCAGAGCTCAGCATCGGACTTATCTTGGATTCTTGTGCCTTTGAGTTGACTTTAAGATTTCATTGGTCTGACTGTCGCATTGGGTTCATACTTATTTTCTGTCTCTCAACGTTCATTTTTGTCAATACCAGCCAGCTTTTTATGAGCTCTCATTCGTCTGCTTATCTCGCTTGTCTCCTACTCTCCCTTCTGCTCTTTATGGTGTCATTCAAGTGCTGTTCCACATTTCATCTATTCCACAAGTTCGACCTCAGAGGAGAGCCATTTTAAGAACCCTTGAGTAGACCCTTTAAGGAGCTTTAATTGCCTGCTTAAAATTAGATATACAATTGCAATTCTTAGGGCCAATTAGCTACCACATTTTGATAACCAAAAGATTTTTGAACAGTGCTCAAAAGCAAAAGCCAAAAGCTGCATTTACCTGTTTGTCTTCTTTTGCATTTCGCGTTTCCCGCTGCCGATTACCAAACAAATGTGCTGGCTATTGTTTGTTATTGTTGTTATTGCTGTTGCTGTGTTTAACAAATGCAAAAATAATTATAATTAATGCAGAGTTTTTGGCCTTGAACTTGCATAACCTGCACACGGCTAAAACAAACGTAATTGCTTTGACGATGGCGTCGTGTTGTCGCTTTTTGCTGTACCTTTATTTTTTATTTTATTTTTGTGTATTACTGTCAGGCCAAAACGAAAAAAAGCGTCATCGCTTTTCGTTGTGGGTGAAGCCCAAAAACTGCAAAGCATTTAATTTGTATTGTTATGAATATT
Organism: Drosophila phalerata; assembly: GCA_951394115.2. Classification (NCBI taxonomy): domain Eukaryota; kingdom Metazoa; phylum Arthropoda; class Insecta; order Diptera; family Drosophilidae; genus Drosophila; species Drosophila phalerata. The sequence continues at coordinate 24,581,990 of OX596008.2, read as the reverse complement.
CAACATTTATTCAAGTATTCGTAGTTAACATATTCAATTTTTTCAGCTTCGTTGCGCAGCATTTTTCATTGCAATTGCACAGAAATTCAATTCAATTGCCATCATCAATTACAATAGAAGACAAGCAATTATATTCCACTCTCTCTGTCTCTCTCTCTCTCTCTCTTCAAGCCCAACTCAAAGCAAACCTTATTTACTTATTATTCGTATTATTTATATACAAAAGGAGTTAAAATGAGTGTATTGCATAGTCGTATAGACTCGAAAGTTGTCGACTTCAGGCCAAGCGCAGCGGGCAGAACGCTTTCAGCCAGTGTCATTTTGGGTGCTAATTAATAAGTTGTCTGTCTGGAGAATAACCTTGCAAGATTTTCAAAGCTAGTCACAAATTTTTCGCGTGTGTGAATAACCATAAAACCGTACCTTTAATCAGAGTAGAACTAAAACTGAAGTGAGATGTTTAATTTTGCTATGATAATAATATTTTACTTGGTATGCTCGAAAGACAGAAACACATAGAATCTCCTGTCATTTCTATTCTAGAAGCATTTGCTTCGATTGAATAATAACTTAAAAACTTAAAAAATTCAACAATCCGCAGAAGTTTTGGGTGACAATTAAGGAAGGACAGTAAATAGGCAGTTCCAACTTTAGATGTAGAAAATTTCATCCTTATACATATAATAAAAATATGATTTTATTAATATGGCAACTCAAGAAATCTGCAGTCCTTTTAGATATAGCTTAAAATATGTCTTTTAAAACTAATGTTAGGAATCTGTTGTAGTAGTTTAATCTATTTTTGCCTATTCACCTTTCTCATATATCAATTGAAATCCCTTAGTTTTCATTGAATGATTTTTAATATCTGCATTTTGCATTTGAAGATAAATGAAAACTGAGAGAAATTTTATTCATTTACCTAACTTGGATTTTCTTTTGCCAATAAATCTTTGCTGTTCAATAAAAAAGCGCTAATAAATCTTGTGCTCAAAAGCTTTTATAGCTCATTCATAAACTAAATTTATCTACTTCTTATTAAATCAACTGCATTCAGATATGCGCTAGAGTCCCGCATTCGTATTTTACGTCTTTTAGCTTGCATCCATAAAGTATGTATTTCAAAGAACCTTTATCAAAGTATCTGCATTTTTTGCATAAATGAATCGCAAAGAAAAAAGTTTTTGTTCGATTTATATGTACATTCATTTAGAGCTCAGAACATTTGCCTTATTGAATGTTGTGGAGTTGTGAGCGTGCCTGGAAGGTATTTAAAAAGTCAACATTATCTTTGTATGCTTAATCGGAGCAATTGTTTGTTGTGAGTAATTACGCTTTCCCACCTGCTGCATCAACACATTGTACAATGTACATGCCTGTGTCATATAATTACCAAAATTTGGCCATTCTAATTTATTAGCCAGTTGTGTGTTGTCGAGTGTTTATTCATTTATGTGATTCACAAAGTTCCTGTGTGGGGTTTTAAGGCGTGGTCAATCGACCCCATATTAAAGTTGCCTCGTCATCATTTGCCATAATCAGATCTCACTTTAATTGCTTCTAATGAATGTCAACACTAATTGCCACTTGAGAGGCGGCTAAATCGTTGGTTAGATGCACGTCAACTCTCTTAAAACAACAAAATAAAAAGGTATGAAAATCATATCAAACAAAATCAACAAACCAGTCAAAAAAGAAAACCACACAAACAAAGGCTACTTACAAGCCTAATTATCCGTTGTCGCTTTTGTCGCTGTTGCCTCATTAATAATGCGTCATATGAAAATTGTTTTGTGGCACTTTTAAGTGCGATTAAAATGGCATTATAATATTTACAAAGTTTTCACAAATTTACACAAATTTAATTAACTTGATAAGTTAACGCCGAGCCTAAATGCTTCGACAACTTTGCCATTAATCATTATCTGACCGAAGCCACTTAAGAAGCTGAGGAAAATCGCTTGAAGAAATAGACGACAACTTGTAGATATTGGTAATTGAATGATTGCTTTATTTGTATTCGCTAATCATTGGGGTCTTTTGACATCTTGTTTTAAATATAATATAAAATGTCTACCAATATAAACGCCTTGCTTATCATATATGATGGGGTAAACTAAGCGGAAGTATTCTTCCGAACTAGCTTGTTATGACAGAAATATAAGTAAATCAGTTTCTCTAAAAACTCACTAAAATATAAATCATATTTTAATCACAATATTATGCAAGTTTACAAAAAAAAAAAACAATTTTATTTTTATATTCGAAACATCAAACCGAATTTGATTTAAGAATTATGAAAATTTATTAAATTAATACCCACATAAAACCTCTTCACGAGGTAAAAGTCTAGTAACAAAAGCAATTTCTAGCACCAATATTTCTGATATCCAATTTTGTGACAAAATTAAGCTTTCTTGTACATGTGTGTTTGTTTTTTTTTTTCATTTAAATTTGTATTTAAAATTTTTATATTGAACTTAATTTTATTTGTCACAAAATTTTGGGGCTAGAAATTGCATTCGTCACTAGACTTTTACCTCGTGTGGTTTAGTGCAACCAGATCGATTATTTCTCCGATAAAATGTATTCCATTTAGTAAGAAGTATAAAAAGACATTCAAGAAGATATATATTTGATATATATTTATGTAGATGACATGACGGGATGCAGACTTATCTTGACTTCCGATGTGAAGTCATAAATAGTTAAAATACTATGTCATACCAGAGTTAAATCCGAATACGATTGCGATTGCGATTGCGTTTGCCATTGCGACTGCGACTGCGACAGGTTGAGGTCGCAATTCTTTATTTGTATGGCAAAGTAATTGTCATTGAGGTTGATGATGTCATGTCAAAGCCACAGAATGAGCCTCAACCCCGGTCTCAGTTCTACGATCTCAGTTCAAAAGCTGTTGATGGATTTGTTCTGTCTGGAACTGTCTTGAAGTGAATTGGATGTGCTCTAGTGTTGTTATTGTTGCTGTTGTTGCTGTTGCGCATTTTGACCAATTTTAGCCAAAGTCAATTAGTCTTAACTGATGTTTAATAATCATTTGGGGCTTCGGGTGCTTTGTGCATCATTTTGATTGCTTTTAATAGATTCTGAAGGAGCTGGTTTTATTAATTTCTAATATCATTCGGATTTGCGGGGGGTCAAGGTCAATGGCAGTACCCAAAAGCCAAGCCTCAGGTTTCTGAGACGATAACCATATACAAATTTCAATCGTGCAAACGCTGCGCAATTTAAAGAAAGCCGTGTACATACATAAATTCAAATATTAAAATATATGTATCTGCATTTGACTAAATGATTTCGCTGGGTTCTCATTTTTTCTTTCAGCCTCAATCTGTGGCTTTAATTAGCACTCGAATTCAACTTTTTTTTGCACTTTTTTGTAAACTTTTTCTTACCTGCGATTTTAAAACTCCCTGCCTTAAAATATTACTGGATATTCTGTATATTATATGTATAATCATATAATACATTCCAGTTTACATTCGCTGCTGATTAACCGGCTAATTCTTCTTTAAACAAACTGAGAAAAAAGCCAAACAAAAAGAATGAACTGAACAACTGAAATCCCAACTGAAAGATCACTTCCAGAAATCTTCGTACACATGCTAAATAAAAGTTCTTGTGCTCGCGACCTTGGAATTTAATTTTTTAACTTTTGTGTGTGTGGATTTTTTATTTCATTTTTATCGCCTTTACCGTCCTCCGGTCCGGTCTGCATCTTTTTGGTTTCTTTATTTATTAATTCGTAATGCGGTTTAACGTATCGGCATTTAAATAAGTATCATAAAATGCTGTTTGAATTTGACTTTCTTAAACACTCACAAATGCGAGCTCTCATGAATAAGCCGAACAATTTGGGTATGCATGTTTTTAGATCGTAGCTTCTGGTCTTTAGCCTTGATTTGACTTTTTTGATTCTCTTACAAATATTCGAAAATATTTTGCTTATATTCACGCTTTTTGACTTTTACATTTTAGTTTGAAATTTTGGTCTTTAAGCTGCGCAATTTCTGAATTTGGAGCACGGCAAATTTGCCGCCGCGGCACAACAACAGCAATTGCTTTGATTAAGCTATTGCGCAAGTAGACACACACACACACACACACACTCACACTTAGATAGACCATTGGCCTCTTTGACTCTTATTTTGTTGTTGTATTTGTGAACCGCGTGGCCTGCATTCAATGCCTCACGGCGTAAACTGCATCTGCAGAGCTCATTCGAAATGGAAAATAGAACCAGAACAGAGAACAGAATAGAACAGAGAGTGATACTTATATACAATACGACTATACGCAAAATAAATGGACAGAGCCCGCCTCACAATTCTCACAATTCACAGATACTCTTAAGTGTGTGTCTGTGTGCCGTTCTAATAGAAAGATACAAACTCGCATCTGAATTGCAAGAATCCGTAACGATTGAATCGAGTGGCCTCCCAGCCTCATGTACCAATTACTTAATTTTCCAAAGAAAACTGCAAAAAGATCTGAAGAGAAGACTGTGCCGAGCACTGAAAATGCATCATATGAAATGTATCTTCGAATGTTGCATAGGACTCTATTGCAAAACTGGGTCAGTTCAACTGATATAAAGAGTCAGAGAGGGTCTAGCTAAAGTATATATTTGCTGTTTACAAGTTCATAATTTATTAAACTGTATCATCAATCCGTAAGGGATCGTTGGCTTTCTGGTAATAAACAAATATTTGTCAGCATTAAGTTGTTAATTAGCAGTTCTCTTTCTCCCTCTTTCTCTATCTTTATTCCACTGTAGGCGTTGCATTTTTAAGATACTCTGACTCAGTCCCCTAATGAGCAGTCTGTGTGGTAAACTCACCCAAAATTCTTCCAAGTGGCTTTTATTATGATGATGTATTTCTCATGGTGGGGGGGAATCGTTGTCAAAGGTGAGCTTTTTATGCATGAGTAATAATATACTCGAAATGTGGCTGTGAATGGTTGTCTCGTTGATGTTTTTTTTTCTTTTTTTTTTTAGCTTTTATGCAAATGGTAACCTTGAACTTGGCAATTGAACCTCACGGAAATGAGCAAAGTTCTTTGATGTACTTATAAAAACGCACGACTGCATAAGGCCATCATCGCTTAAATTGATGCTGTGTTTTAGAATAAAATGCACAACATCATTAAAAGAGCATGAGACTAAAGATACAACAATTAAATGAAATAATAAGAAACTTTAATTGCATGCAAAAACAGTAAAAAGTGGTATGCTATCAATATTATTAGTATTACGAGTATGTCGATAAGGTTAAGAGGAACTTTAAAAGAACGAATATCTATATGAGAAGCTCAATAGCGGGTTTCTAACTAATCGATAGTATTGAAAATTAGAATTAATTATTAGAAAGAATAATTAAGAGGTGCTTCAGATGGGTATAAATTGAAAATAAACGATATAAACTTGATTTAGTGAGTGACATTAGTTGAAATAGGCACTTTTATACCATCGTTACACTTATAGGAAAATAATTTTAGAATGCTCTATTAGTGCAGAGTGTTTTTTTTACGTTTAAAGGTTGAAATCAATGAAATGTGTAACCTTTTATATGATCGATTGGTGTTATTGAGTATAATTGCTTGTTAAAAGAAGCAAATCTGAAATGAATTCTGCTGAAAACTTAAGACTTGTTAACTTTTTCTTGTCAGCAATTCGTACTTAATATCATCACTCATCTTCTTATAATTCTCATTCGCAAAATATACATATTTAAAAATAATAAAGAGCTGCCATGTCGTAATGCAAGTTGGGGGACTCTTCTCGTTGGAGAAGTTGCAAAGTGACGCAAAACGAAACGGAGCTAAATGGAAAAATATGCAATAATTGCATATTGACCCATTTTACACACACACGTACACACACACAGAGGAGCACAATACCAAAGGGCGGAAGATGCGGAAAATGAGGGGCGGACCTGCGGTTGTGGCTGCTGATGTTTGCCGATTGAGTTACGCATGCGTGCACGTTGCCTTCATTTAATTAGGCGGCGACACCTGCGCGAGGAGTCGGAGTCGGACTCGGAGTCGGAATCGGAGTCCACGTTGAAGTTGAGGTCGCCATCAATCAGCGAGCGCGTCGTCAAGTGAGGCGTGAAAACGGTGGAAGAAATAACAAAAAAATACAATGAAAATGAAAACGAAAACGAAAACGTGAAGAGGCGGTTGTGCAGGGCGCTGTAAAATAAGGCGTGGCACTGGGCTTAAGCTCATTTGACAATGGAGTGCCTCTGATGATGTTGGTGATGATGTTGTTGAAGATGATGATGACGAAGTTGGCTGCTCTGGGTGCGTTTATTATTTGCCTGGCCCACTTTGCTTACAGCGGCGATAATTGACGCCACGGTGGCTGCAACTGCAGCAGCAGCAACAACTTCAACAACAACAACAACAACCCACAATTTGAACTGCACTTTAACAAACGAAGTGTCGCCAACGTTTTGTGAATGTGTTTCACTGTAGGGCCCAGAGGGCCAGACCCGACCAGACCAGGCCAATACATTTGGCTAAATTGCATTTTTGTGTGCGACGGCAGCTGTTGTGCAATAAAATTTAAGCATGTGCACTTACGCACAATGAGACGATAATGGGGCGTATGAGTTATGCGATATTCATCGGGTCAACAACGTCACTTAAAAATTTGAGTGATTGCAAATGAAATAAACTATGTGCAAAATCTTCACAAACACAAAAAACAATACATATAAATTCGTATTAAATATATTCTGCATCACAAAGTAGATAAAAATCGTTGAATTTAATATTGAATAATTCAAATATTAATTCCAGCGCTTAATACTATTGTTAAGATCTAAAAGCAATAACACTATCTATCAATAGGTGATTATAATTGTTTCAACTAAATTATGTCTTTTAAACACCCAAAATGTTGAGTGATATTACTATCGTTCATTTATTTTGGCAATTTCAAATTCTTCCCCGTTCACATACATTTGTAGGGTATAAAATGGGAAATGATAATTGAATGGGAAATGTTTCTGCGGTCATTGTTTATTTAGATGCATTGGTTAAATTTTAGAATGGCCAGTTTTATGGTCGGTTTCCCTTGTTGCCAATGACTAAATACGAATTTCCTGTACATTGTTCAACTGCTGGCAGAATAAAGCATTGACCCCCTACAGAAATATACTCTCTCGTTATGTCGATTTTTGACTCACATGGCTATAACACATTTCGGACAAGTTGCAATTGAGTAGCTCAAAGCTGATATACCACGCACTTTATAGCAAAACGGTATGCCTTTAAGCAAGTATACTATGCTATCAATCATTAATTGAACTTTGAAAATATTTATGATAAGAATGCAAGTGTTTTTAATACTATATACAGAATAATTTCGTTTATTTTTATTTTTTTAGGCCAATGTTTATATAGATTATTTTTAGTGCCATCGATAGCTTCTCATCGTCAAAGTACAGGGTATTTTGTTCACTAACAACATGAGTTTCAACTATTTTGTTTGTTTTCTGGGTCTTTGTTGTTCTTTCTCCTATTGTTACTGAGGTTTTCTAATTGCAGTTCAAATTGCTGTTTTCTTTTCTCTATAATTTTTGTTAACCATAGCTATAAACACAAAAATTCCAGTGCTTTAATTTGATTATCCTGATTTCTTTTCAATCAAGCGAAGAAAATGAGACTTTAATACAAATATATATAGAATTCTACTTTAATTCGGGGAGTGAAAATAAGGTCACGTTCCGCTCGTTTCCTCGCTGTCCACGTGCTGCTTAAAGCAGTGTGTATATTTCCCGTCCCTTATCTGTGTGTTGTTATCAGAAAAATGCGAGCATATTTGGCAATCAAATAAGTCGATATCATATATCAGCCATTGGGTAATCTGCATCGATTTTGGACAGCAGATAAACAATCAGTCTGTGAGGTTCAATTGACAAAACAAAAGGCTTTGCTCCAAATTGCGACTGGATTTCTTATCCTGATGAGCAGCAGACAAAGTCCATTTGGTTAAAGGAAGTTGTGGAGATAAAGGGGCTTAAGCTTAATGCTGACCCCACACCGGATTCATTTCTTTGTGATTTCGCTAAGAGTAGAATATAGAGCGCATATTCTATGACATAATAAATAAATTTAATCAATTGTCAACGCTTCCGTAGTTCCATTTCGGTTTCACTTCAATGCCGATTTAAATTTTGGGTTTCCATCTGCCTTGAGAACCCATCTTGGTTTCTTGTGACTTTAAGATGTTGTCGTTGTTTTTACTTTATTTTTGTTTTTTTTTTTTATGGCTGTACTGCTGATTGTTGGCTGTTGTCTGTTGGTGTTGTCTTTTGGTGCTTGGTGGTTGTTGTCACCAGTTCATATTTTCAGTGTTTAGCATTCATTTCTTTCAATTTCGTGCCTTTTATGTGCTTTCTTATCTCTCGGTCTCGGTCTCTGTGTCTGTGTCTGTCATTCATTGAGTTCTATGTTTCGAGGCGAAGGAAGGCAGCTGACAATAAATCGATTGTTGTTCTTGTACGTTGCGTATACGCTATGTTGGACAGCAGCAGATTGCGTATACGTAAGTTATATTGCACCACTACTATTGATTTACTTTTCAATTACTTTCAGTTAATTATAAACGGGAGCGAGAAACATGTTCTTTTTACTTCATTCTATTCTAGTAAATTAATTCCATCATTTATTCCATTGACCCAATTCGAATATAGAATATTTCTGTTATTTCTTTTAAACTTGTGCTGCAAAAATACTTTTACTTTTTGTCGTGTGCTTAGAACGAGTCTATAATATATGTACAACTTATGCTAATTGTGTAGAGCTGAATTTAAAATTAATGCGACATAAAAATGGAAAAAAAGAAACAATAATTAAATGCTGCCACACCGTAAAGCGCACAGCAAAACGTTAGTCAAACGAGACAAATTAACATATTTATGCGATTTATGCGAGCGCCTCTTCATTTTAATATCAAATCCGACGAATCCGATGCTTTCCTGCAATCCAAAGTGCTAATTTTTCGCTCACCTGCCGCTACCACCAAAGTGGTTACAATGTTGTTGCCCCAACCAAGTCAGTTTGTTCGTTCGTTCGTTTCAAGGACTGTTTGTAAATGAAATTTGTTGAATTTGCTTCCGCTTTTGGTATTTTATTGTAATTTTATTGCTTCACTGTAGTTCTGTGTGAGTGAGTACAGAAAACCAGTTAGTAGCTTGGTCATATATGTGGCTAAATGTCTTGGTATGTATTCATAAATTACATTTTACATTCCATGACTACTTGACCTGTGTGCTAATGATGATGATAATCGTTTTTACTTCTCGGAAAAGCAGCTGACTATCTAGCTTATATCTTCAAATCATACTTAATACTACAGATTCTTGGTGCCAAGTAAACTGTAAAGAATGTACAAAGAAGATAGCATCTTATACACTTAAGACTTTTGCTGATTTTCCCTCAGCAAATTGTATAAAAATATTTTTTAAGTGAAAAACCTCTAGATGTACCATTTTAAAATTCTAATAGGTATTCCATAGTTACATATTAGGACAAAAAATACTTAAAAAATAGCCTTTAACTACTAATAAGACTGTCTGATCACACAGCTTTAAGGTCATAATTCAAGCATAATCAGACTAAAATTAACCATTGCAATGCGTTCATTGAACGTAGTCAGCGTTGACAAAAAATAATGAAAAATAAATATTAAATTGTCAGAGAGATAGGAAGAAAGTGAGAGAGCGAGAGAGTAGGATATTTGAAAGAACAATACGCAAATTAATCACCACCCACAGCTGTCGGCATCCATTCCATTTTTCTCCACAAAAATGCGACATTTAAAGCATTTGCATAAAGCATTGCGAGGCACATAAATTTAATTGCGTATACGTAGTGTGTGTTGCATGCAGCGAGTAGACGGCTGAATGGCTGGCCAAAAAGAGAGAGAGAGAGAGAGAGAGAGAGAGAGAGAGAGAGAGAGAGAGAGAGTAAAAAAAGAAATTCTGCCACTGGCTCGCATGATTTTTAATATATATTTGCCCGGCCCAAATGATGACGTTCTGGCGGCCACTTTGCCTAGTTCCCCGGACAGCTGCCGGGTGTCTGTTTCAGTTTTGAGCTTTGAGTTTTCATGGCGCTGGCACAATGACAAATTACAAGTTGAAAGTTGAGTGAACTTTGTCACAATACTGTCCACTTTTTGGCAGTATAACCTCCACTCTCTCGCCGGTGCTCCAATCATATCTGTTGATAATGTCTTCTGTCTGCTGTCAGCTGCCGTTTACAATTTGAGACACTGTCCAATCTCTGTACTGCACTGTGGACGGCCTATGAAATTGATGAGGCTTTTGTTGTTTGGCAAATGAGGCGCAGATAAGCGTCAACTTTGACGCCCTCTTGTGGAGCATTTGGTTCGGTTTGGTTTGGTTTATTTTATATATTTGTTTTCATTATTTATTTTTTTGTCTGCTGCTTTGCTTATCAACACAAATTCTCCCTTATGCTGCTTGTCTTCGGCGTTTGCCTTTTTGCTAGACACTTGAACTAAATGAACTCTTATTTCCTTTTGATTTCTTAAGTGACCCATTTGGGACGATTACAAGCCATTTATTTCAATCCCATTTCATTTAATTTTTTTTAAGCCATCTTAAATCATAGATAACAGCCTGCAAATACCAATTAAACTCTTTGTTCTTGACTAACTTTAACATTATACGCCCGATTGAATTCCTAATCAAAGCAAATCCTCAATGTAAGCAACTGCATTTCATTTCAATTCCATTTTGCTTGTTTCTCCTGAGCGCATTAGACTTTTAGATGAACCAAGTCAAATGGGGATTCCCTCGGCCAGACTGTGCTGAATCCTCAGTGAAAACACAGACGTTGCTTGTGCTCCACTTTCAGAGCTTAACTTTCATTTTCCTCTCATTGTTTTATTTTTCTTTTTGTTTTTGTATTTTACCAAGTTAAATGAACTCTTGCCTTTGTTTTTGGATTTGTGTGCAGCACATTTCCTGCCATTCTCATTGTTTGTTAATCCGCAAAATTTTCAAGCATCATTCTGTGAAATCAAATCTAGCAAAAATCTAGTTTCGTTTTTTGATTCGTATATTATTTGCTTTTTATGTGCGAGAGACGCAAATGTTTATTAAAATGGCAAAAGGAAGACCTTGATCTTTAGATTATCACATCAATAAATGGTATACGTGGTTCTTGTTGTTGTCTATCAGTCATCGCCTCTTTGCATCTTTGTCGTCTTCTATGGGCCTCTTCTTGGTTAGCTTCCAAAAGCAACGACAGCGAAAACGAAAACGAAAATGAAATTAAAATTCTACATCTACGTCAACATCTACAGCAAACGGAAACTGGTGAAACCAGTCAAACCGCCATCCAAGTCGAGTCCAAAAGAACTTCTTGAACTAATTGAGAGTTGTCATGCGCAGACAAAAAAGATTTTTTAAACATCCATATATCATTTGGCATTTGGAATGCAATTCCATTCAAAGAGCATCTTCCCCCGTCAATAGTTGAAATGTTTATTTAAATTCTTCTATGCATATATTTTATTTACGAGGGCGAGTTCTTTGGTCTATGATTACGTGGTTACAACAAAAAAAAAAACAAGCATTTGAACTTGAAGCTATTGGAATGCGTCATTGAGCATTGGGTATACAATTTGTTACCCTGTAATCATATAGAATGAAAATATTTGATACAGTCGAAATGCAACTTCTATGCAATATGGAATATTTATCATTTATTAACTAAAATAAATACGAATATTTGTGATAAACTTATAGTGTTTTACAGGGTATCTTATAGTTGATTTTTTCTGTGCAACTGAAACTGTAGAAATAAAAACGTGCTTGTCATTAAATTGATACAAAACGCATTCGAAGCAACAACAACTGGAACAACATTAAACAACAAACAGATCAAATTAAATTCCGACAAGTCAAAACAAAGAACAACAAATACGTAAATACGATAATTGTCTAAAATGATCAACAATTACGTGTGCAACAACAAAATGTCCATTTTAATGAATTTTATAGTAAGAATACAATAAGAGTTTTAGAATATTCTATTATATGAAAACACACGTTTTAAATTTTTCTTAATTATAAAATAACTTAGATGAATGTTAATTAAACTATTTTAATTTTTTAATTTTATATCTATGTACAGTCAATTTATCTCTATTACAATTCCTTGATTTTCTTATCTTACTAATATTGAAAATCTTTCTAACTATTTAATGATAAGAAGATAGTCCCAATATGGAAATACTATTAAATTCTGGAGTAAATAAACCACTATAGATTCAACAACTAATTATCTTTTAGCTATTAATTGTTTTGCAGAGTGCAAGCTTTATTTCTCAGAAATGGACATTTATTTTACAAGTCCACTTGATACTTTTCCTATAGATCAATCTCCCTTTTTTTTTGATACATATTCTACCTCAATTCCCGGCTTGCATGGGAGTAAAATGAAGTACACAATGTTCAATAAACTTAGTTTAGGGCCAACGATTAGCATTAAGTGCTTGCCACAATTGAAATTGAATTACTGCAAAAGTCGGGTTTATATTGCTTTTATTGTAGCTTTTCTTGTTAGCCAATTCACTAACTGAAATTCGCTTGACAAAGACAATTATTAGATGGCTGTGACTGTTATCCCTTACAGCACAGACACACCCACTCAATGAAGGATAATTGTGCGTTACGCATACGCCTGCGTGAGTTTGATTTTATTGCTATTGTCCCGGAGCTAAAACCAAATTGTGCGGCCAAAGCCATTTTGGGACACAAGGAAGCCAAGGAAGCAACAGAATAAGATAATTTTGGGTTCACCGAAAGTTTTTCTGGCGAATTCACTTACACCCACACTCACACCCACACTCACTCCCGCATCCACACTCACATTCACATTCACAAATTGATTTGGTGCCTTGTGGGCGGACATTCAAAGTGGACCCTACGGGCATCATTCATTAATGCCGCCATGTCAATGCCAGGAGGATGCTGTCAGGATACAGATTCCGGCCGACCCACCAACCATATGTGTCTGGACATATCGAGATGGACTCGAGCACATTGTAATCAATTGGCTGAAACTGACGAAGTAATTGATTTCGGTGGTCAACAATGTTAATTAAGTTCGTCATCGCCATTATACGATTTCCCCAATTTTATATATTGTCGATTCGTAACATTTGTATGGCAATTTATGTAACAATAATTAGACATTTATGCAATTAATTTATACTTCCTTCAGTTATTGACAGCAATGTGAGTTCATTTTTCATATTTCATTTTAGTCATCTGGCCCATTGAAGGGGGCTTGAAAGCTTTTTGGTCGCATTTCTGTTTCAAATTTCAACTGATACCACTCAAAACAAAAGGCGTCCGACTTCAGCCAGTCCAGGGTTTCGATGGGAAATTTTATTGATACCAAATAGTTAGCCGCCTCGTGAACTGTCGAACTCATCGGGGTTCGTGTGCGAGTTAAAACACGAAGTTTGACTATAAATATAGAAGTATTGTTTCATTAAGACACAATTGTTTAAATTGCAATAGTTCCTTAGATGAGAAAATTCCCATACATATGTTAAATTAATTTACCCCAATCTATTCCTAATCTATTCTTAAATAAAACTATATAACACTATATTAAGTAAAAACTAAATTAAAAATAGTTTTCTAACCATTACTTCTATGTATCTATTGATGTCAAGCAAATTAATAATAATTTTAAAAGTCACTCAATTGTACTTACGTTGGTTAGTGTCCAGCTTCGGATTAAAATTACAGGCATATGTAATAGCAAGTGAATCATAGTTGGTGTACAGAATGTTAGTTTCAAAGTAGGCTAAACATTAATGGGTATTATTATTTAATAGATAAAATGAAAGTATGTACTTACGACTGTCCTTGACATTGTAAGAGGCACAACGTCGTTGATATCTACGAAAAGGCAATGGAGTTGTTGCATAAGCGTACCAAACACCCAGAAGCTGTCAAATAAAGGCATAGAAAAAAGTAAAAATTATATGAAAAACCTATCACGAAAATATTTGTCAAACAAATGGATAAATATTTTTAAAGTTGTGAGTATTTAAATAAAAAAACCTTCTTTTTGTCGACATTCTTCATTATGGGCATTTCAGGGCAATCTTTCACATTTAGCTTATTGCTTATTGAATTTTGGAATTTGTGTTTCATAGTATTTGCCGATGCACAAAGCAGCATGAATAGCAAAAGGCTGAAAGGTAAGAGATATTGCTCTATAAATTAAATTAATATACATAGTTAAATTCTCGACTTACAGACTGGCATTCGACATAGTGTTAGATTAATTATTGTACTTCCAGCTCAGGCAAATGTTGCTGTGAATAGACTAAAAATAATGAGAATAATATTTAAAGCATTCTAATTCAATTAGCTTCCGTCACTTACAGTCAAGCGTCGCTATGGCGTTCATCTCTATTTCTCTGTTAAGATAATTATGAATATAATTACTCGAGCTGATTCACAGTGAAATCAATGTAATTGGCAGTGGTTTAAATTCGATTGATTTGTCACGTTTATGGCCAAGGTCTTGCATAACTTCCTATTAGACTGAACTGGCAAATGAATTTAATTTTTTTTCGATATTCAATAGTTTGCGATATGTTGCAGTTGTGTACAGTCTTATTTGTCTGTTAATTCTACCAATTTTATGATTTCCCTTTAAAGTGGAAAGTCAATCCTGTCACAAGTGTTCATCCGGTTCTTTTGACCAGGATCATTGACCATGCTGTTAAGACAACAAAAAATGGTTGGATGAGCATCTTCAGTTAAGCGGCAATAATTCAATTATAATTAAAATTAAAATTATAATTTATTTATATTTAAATTCAGTTGATAGCTTTGCACATTACGCATACGCAATGTGGGCCAAGAGAGCTGTTTGAATTTGTTAAGAGAAATTCTGACGCATTCACAATCATTCTCAAGTGTTTGTCATGAAATAAATTTTATTATTTAGTTTATTGACTTTTTATTTTTTGGCTACAACAATTAAGCACGTAACCTTTGCAAGAACTGTCGATACATTCCGTCCTCTCTTTGCAGTTGAAAATCACATCAGCTCGACATCTGATGATTTATTCAATTTGTGCTATGAAGCGTTAACTTTTTGTTTGCCTGTTGCCATTTGCTCTGACTTTGTTGTTGTTGATGTTGTTGCCCCGTTGTTGTTGTTGTTATTGTTGTTATTGCCGTTCTATGGCAGCGGAAGTTCGTTGTGTGAATCTATCGCTACGAGTCGCAGCCCCTTTGTCACCCCCAATTGCCCTCTGGCCCCCATTTTCATTTCACATTAAATGGCTTTTCCACATGTTGTTGACGTTGACAGTTTGCTGCATATCATTGAGCATGGAAGCATTTACCATATAAACCATTTCACCACTCGTTTCCCCCAAAGAGCATTCAACAATGCGGAGAGAGATTATACGATTTAAAGAAATCGGAGGAAAATCTGGTAAAGCTATCAGATAGAGCTCTATGTTGACAATATTGGTATAGACATTTTGGGGAATCAATTGTCAATGTGTACTTAAATCCAATTAATTAATGTGGATGTATAAATTGTACAATAGTTAAATAAATGGCAAATCGAACGTGTTCATAATTAATATTAATTATTAATTTTATTTGCCCTGTTTTACTTTCGAAAAGATTTTTCTCGATAATATTTTAAACGTTCCAAATTTAGCGAATTTTATATGAACTGATAAATTTTCATCTGACAAAGCGAAAAACGATTATTTTATGCGCTGCCACGGTCAGTTAAATTGGGTATAAACTATATGGCGATAGAGTATTGGAAAGTCGAGTACTTTTAAGTCTTTGTCACATTAACTTAACCATCCTTTTAATAAGAATATTTACCAGTATTTAATTCCTCCAAAAACAAAGTTTTTATTCTGAAAGTTCTATGATAAGATAAGATTTGCTTGTTGCATACTTTGACACTGCGGAAATTTATTATTTTTGTTAAACATTACAAACAAATTACAAGTGTTTTTTCTGCTGCAGATGCTGTCAGATAAAAAGACAAAAATTATGGCACTTTTTGATTGTATTTTCTTTTGATTTGTTTGCTTTTTCTTTCCGCACTTTTTGCGACTCTTTGGAAAAGTTGTGCAACGAAATTAACTAATTACATTTCCATTTTTCTTTTCTTTCCACTGAGTTGCTTTTTAATAGAGCTTGAAAACTAAGAAGTAAACTTTTGGCTGTAATCAATGGGTGTTTAATAGTTTACACTCTGAAACTGATTTCTGTCGGAGATCGTGTAATGTTCAAGTTTATTTTATCCACATATCATTTTTATGTTGTGCTCTGCATGTGCTTTCCTGAAGGGCAAACGTGACCAAAACGGCGAAAAAATTATGATTTCACCAGTAGAATAAACAGAAATAATGGCAAGAGAAACTAACTTTTTGTGGAGTGAAGGGCAAAGTATATTTTGTAAATGTAGTGGAAGATTTAAAAAGGAAAAACTTCGGTTACATAATACATTTCACAATTAAATAAATTTAAATAAATTATATTACTTTTTTATACCCTTGAGGCATTATTTCTTGACCTCCGAGGCTGCCTAAAATTTTGTAAATTTGTAAATTTAAATAAAAAAGGTTTGTAAATCTATTTCTGTAACTTATGTGATTGCAATTGAATTATATGGCAATTTTTTGCAGCTCTGTTACATTCTCATCAATTGAAAGAAATACCACTACTAAGAAAAATATTGTTATTAAAATTGATTACTAATGATATTTCTTCTTTTCTTCGTTTGCATATTCATTGAAATTGTGAATTCACTGATAGTAACGCTAGAAATATCGCTACTAGAAAATTGATATAGTATGTAGAAATATTTATAATGATATCAAGTTGGTGTAGTCAACTTAAGGTAAGATAATGCCTCGTCAAGGGAATTGGATTTTGCTAGCCAGAAAGTGCAATTCGTAGAACAAATGTTAACTGGCAGCTACTTTGCAACATTTGGACAAATTGCAGCGACAAAGTGGCAGACAATGTGTTGGCCGTATAAATTTCATTAATGCCAGTTAAATTAATTACTGTCAACACATGCGAGGCGACGGCCGTAATAACAACAACAACAACTGTCAGTCGCAAAAACTAAAGCAGGCCAAAAGCTGAAGACGAACATGGCGACGTAAAGAAGGCGTGCTAAATGTATGAAGCGAGAGTGAGAGGAGTTATATAGAGAAAGAGAGAGAGAGAGAGAGAGTGAGAGAGAGAGAGAGTGAGAGAGTGAGGGGGGTGCTGAACACCGTCGAGCGTGTAGCGAGCATAAACACAAAGTCATAAAGTTTTTACACAAAAGCATTTAATTTTATTGCATTTTTGGGCAACAGCCAGTTGAGGCCGTCAACGGAGCAAACGAGGGAAACGACGCGACGATGTCCAATGGAATAAAACTGAGAACTGAGAACTCTTACTGGGTCCCGATGCTGGTGCTGATGCCCGTGCTGATGCTGATGCTGGGCATGGTCTACTGGACAGATGGGGGCCAACTTAATTTGGTGCAAATCAAGCAAAACTGCAACAGCAGCCAGCGAGGTCGAAACTAGCTCGCACAACTTTACACAATGCGAGGCAACTTTTGATAATGCTGCTCCCTGGCCTGTAAATTGACTCACTGCACTGGTTGACTGACTGCCAGACTGCCAGACTGACCAACTGGATGACTGACTACCAGACTGACTGACAGATGCTCTCACATACATTTATAGCTCATGTAAGCGACTCGCTGACGTCAGCTTCTAAACAAAAACATTAAGTTCTGAAATGCATTCGCCAGCTACAACCAGAGATCTCTTCAGCATCTATTGTACTAAAATTTACTTGAAATGGAAGCCCAGCAATATGGAAAAATGAGAAAATAGTTTTCGTTGTTGCAGCATGCAATTTAGAATTATGCATAATAGAAAATTTTAAATGCGTATACGTAATATGAATGCATATCCAACAAGTGGAGCAGCAGTCAAAAAATTGCAATGAAAAATAGCAACTAAAATGTTTGCCAAAATTGAAATGATATTAATACTTGTGTGTGATGGCCAGAAGCTGAAAAAAAGGGTTAGAAGAGACTAGATGGGGTTAAATGAGGTCGTATCTACTGGAAATTGGGGTTAACAGAAATTCATAATTGATTTTCAATCTATTTTCGTATATGCTTATCATTCAGAATAAAATCATTCAGTCTATTTTTCATGATATTTAAATTGAAAATGTATATTTAATATAAATTTATTTCATTGTTGACAGCTTCAGCTAATATTGAAAAATATTTTACTTCGAAATATGTCAATCCTTTCAACTTTTTAGCTTTATCTTCGCAGACTTCCCCCTTCTTTCATGTTATGCATACAGGGTATATAAGCAGCTGACCAGCTGTCGCATCCTAAACATCGCATTCTTATGGTTAGTCCCCATGGCAAGGAATGCGGCAATAAAAAAGAACACTCTGCTTCGTCCTGAATGTCGCACACAAAGTACACTAGCATATGCTGGGTCACCTAACCCAAGTCTCACCCTTAAGCTTCTCCTGCCCCAACCCCCTGACACTCCATCTCCTCTTCACATCTCGCCCGCTAAAGTTCTCGATGTTTCAAGAGCACATCTAAACATACCAATTTTACTTTAGTGAGTAGGAAGATCTGAACGACGACAGACGCCGAGGCAGTTGGAGTCGGGATTGGGGACGGGATATTATAGTAGGTAGGACATGGCCCATAGCATATGTCTGGCATGCTCATTAGGGGGCACAGCGTGGCGTGGCTAATGTGGCAACAAGCAGTAGCAGTAGCAGTAACTAGGGTCGGAGTTGCCCCTCGGGGTCGGCTGATTTTCATTTGACTTTGCAGGCTCTTCTTTTATTTTTATTTTCATTTCTATTTTTCTTTCCTTTCTTTTTGGCCTGGTCTCTTCAGTCGCACACTTTCAACTTTTATGCTCTCTCGCTTTTTTTTCGTCACATTTATTGTTTTGTTTTCACTGCGGTGGCCGAAAAACAAATGTTGTTATTGTTGTTGTTGTTTTGGGTAATTCAATTTTCTGCCACAATTTTCATTTGGGCAAATTCTGTATGACTGAAAATGAGCCTGACTGCAACGAATGAGGCCTAAACTGAAGCTGCTGGAATTCCCATTTCATGCACAATTTGTTTAGCTTTTATTTTTATTTTGCCGCATTGTTAAATTTGACCTTACCATTGGCTCCATTTTTACTAACAACAACAAGACAAAGGCACATTTAATTTAACTGCCAGATGAGTCAATTTGCCGTTACCAAAACTAAGGGTAGCTTAGGGTTGCCATCACCATTCGACATTCAAGCTGCAGCCTTCAGCTGTAATACTCTGCTCTGATAACTAACAGAAGAACAAAGTTTCTTTATTGCTTAAATTCCAAGTGGAAGAGCAAAAACCTTTAACATATCAAAGAGAGAAAAGAGAGAGAGTTGAGGTTGAGGTTGCTCTTAGCTTATGCCGCTCTTTGCTCTGTTGTAAGTAACAGAGCAGCACGCTGTACACAGAGTCTGTTAACATCTAACAGCAGATGCTGTAGCTGTTTAGCCGCTGTTGTCAAGCTGCTGTTATCGCTCACAATTCGCCGACAAATTGTGTAGAAAATTTTAATTTTCCCCAGAGTAACATTTGCTTCTTTGGCTGGCTTGGCAATTTTTTTATTTTCCTTCTTGTTGCTTTGTTCTTATATTTTTTGGACGTGAACGTGCTTGTTAACAAGTGCGTGCGAATTGCTCTTTTAACCTGAATAATTTCCATTTCTATACATTTTGATACTTGAAATATGACGTGCAATTCCTCCAGTCAACTTTGCTGACTTAGCTGGCAGGCAATGACATCTAAGCATTAATCACGACCTGAAACTGCATTAAGAACGGACAGAGGAAGATGAGGAGGAGGGACTAGAAGGAACTATGTGGGAGTCCAGCGCACAACTCTTGTATTCCATATGTAGAAGTAGCTCTATTGTTTGATTATTATTTATTATTATTTTATTTTAATGCTCGCTGCGACTTTTTCCCCAATTTGAAACTCGTATAATAAATGATTCGAAAATTGCATTTGCCACTGTCACATGCCGAGTTACACGCTGTTCGACGATTCAAACATTCATTAATTATTCGATTTTATTACAACCCTCTCTATTTGCGGGAATAAAATTGGCTAAAAATAAACTGCAACTATTTTGGAGAGTTTTCATTTTAAATACGACTATTAGAATATGTGTAAGTAATAAAGAGTTGAGACTAGTATAATATTCACTTCAATCATAAACATCATAGTCTAATTGTACCATATTTATTTTTGCACTATCACAAACTTAACTCAAGTACATAATTATAAAGTTGTATTGTTGTAAAATATTCAAAAAATTACTCGGTTTCGAGTATAGTTTACAGTCTATGCAAATTTGCCTTAGACTTTATAATTTCTAAACAAATATTCATATATGAATTTTGCAACCCTTCCTCTCTTCCTGCAAATGTCTCTGTCTCTCTCTATCTGTGTCTCTTTCGTTCTCTGTCTATATTTGTAAACAAGTAGCCACAGCATTTTTTTGGCAGCCATTCAAAATGCACATTGCTAAATGGGTAAACAATTATTTGATATTTGTTGTCGGTTTTTGACTGTGGAGAGAAAAGAACATTTGTAATACGCTGCGTATACGCTACGGATGTGCCAAAGTCTGTTAAGCAATAATAACAACAACAACAACTTCGACTACAACTGACCAAAATCAAAAGAAAAATGTACATTTATTGCCAAATATAGAGAACACGGCTTAGAAATAACCTTTTATATACTTTTTTCTATTTCAATGTAAGTACTACATATATAAAATGAAGCTTTTATCGTTTACCAAGGTAGACCACACAAATGTTTGTTTTGTTTTATTTTGTTTTCTTGTCTTGTTGTTGTGTTGGTTGTAATGTTCTTATGTTGTTGTTTCTGCTTTTTGACCAGCCATTCAAACGTGATTTAGGATATCTCTATGTGTGTTATTGGCCACGTCGACAAAGCAATTGAATGTTTGATTTACTGTGCTCAATCTCTGTAGTTGAGAATTGCTCGATAAAGAAAAAGGGCCAACAATGACAGGTGAGAAATAAAGGTAAAAAGAGTTTAAATCTAAGCAGGTATTTACTTGCAATATTTAAACGTTAGGAAGTCTTACCGGACCCCAAGTGATACTGATTTTAGTCAAGATTTGAAACAAGCTTTTATCGGATTCTTGAAAGATACAGATAATTATTAATAAATTTATTATCAATTTGATGTATTGAAATGTTCTTAACTAAGAAATAGAAAAAGTTTAATAGTATCCGAGAAATGTTAACTAACTAACTAACTGTTAACTAACAGTCAATTTATATGCCTTTAAATAACTAGGCAATATAGCAAAATACCATACCTTATTAAAAAAATATCCATTTATCTTTTCTATTCCTCTTTTATAAATTTAAACTGAATATGAGAGTTATTATAAGCTGTTAAAATAACTGCAGGACCAATTTTCAAAACAATTTATGTTCACTCAAATAACATTCAAAATGAATTGTTTAATAAATAGTTTAAGGGCCAATTGTTTAGAGTTTAATTAAGTCTGTGTATAACTATCTGAAAAATAGTTTGTCGTAAAGTGTGTAGAAAGTTTCTACTAGAAACTAATGTAAAATTAAAATAATAAAGTTTAACTGGAACAAGGGTTTAAATGGATGGGAAATGAAAATGGCTAATATTTTATATTTAGATATAGATCTGTAAGCTACCATAGAACCTGAAAGATATATTTTCCATGGTTTTTCCTTGCAGTTCAAACTTTCATAACTTTGTCAAAACTGTACTCGTATTAAGTACATAAGTACTCGTATTTAGTTTAAATATTTTAGAAAGTAAGAAATGAATTGATAAAATACAAAAAAAGAGTGCTAAAAGTATTAATGGCGACTTTGCTTTGTTAATGTCTGAATTGAAAGGTGAGTATGAGACTATGCCGTGTGTGTGTGTGTGTGTATGTGTTAATGACAAGTGTTTTCATGTTTCTACGTATGTATTTGCCGAGTAATGACAGGGATGTCAATGAGTATAATGACACCATCAATGCTACTGATGATGATGCCAGGCTGACTGAAAGGCTAAGAGGACAACGTCAGTGAAGACTGGCAGGGGAACACAGTGCGAGACAGAGAGAGATGAAGAGAGGGAGAAGGAGAGAGAGAGAGAGGTATCCTGTATGAATGGAGGAGCACTTGGGTAGCTTGTCATGGGCGTCAGCTTAAAGTGCTTGTTAGGCGCTTTTCTTTGGCATGTTGTTGTTGTTGTTGTTGTTGTTGTTGTTGTAGTTGATAGTGTAGCTGTTGTTGTTGCCTATTTTGCCATTCGTTTGCACCATTGATGATGCTGTCAATGCGAAATTGAGCTTCCAGCATAAACACGTTGTCAAATGACACGCGTGAGTGCTCACGCACGAGCGAACACGATAGCTACTGCGCATCCTCCTCCATCTCCTCCCTATCGCTCACGATATGTTCATTTTACAGTTTGATTCAGGTTGAATCAATTCATTCTTATCGTGATGTGTGCTTTTTTCCGTTGTTGTTGCTATTTATTGTTGATACTCGGTTTGTTACTTATATTTATTACAGCTCTGCTCATATTGCAGACTCTAGAGGGCGCCACCTTAATCGTTATCGTTTCGCGTCGACCAACCCTCCATTAGCTCTCAACTCTGATCCGCCCTTCATGTTGTGAAAGCCAAGATGTCTGAGGTTTCCCTTAGGTGATTTTGCAAATCACGTAAGAATATTTTATGAAAATAAGAGTATATAAATATGTACATCTGTACATCTGATATGTATACGATTTAAGATATGATTAGCTTTACCTTAAACTTAAAGTCAATTGAATACAAAATCTATGTGCCCAATTAATCTCTTAAGAACATAGAAATAAATTAGATTTATGCATATCAGCATCCTTTCTACTTGATATTAATATTGCCACTAATTTATAACTTTAAATATTTACTTAGCAGTCTTCACAGTGATAAATGTGTACACCATTTGAGATACGATTTTCCATCTTCAGTTCAAGCCATCGAGTCAATGTTCAAGCCAGAATGTTAATAAGAAGCACTTAAGATACGCACAACTGAAGCTCAAGTAGCGCAAAATTCATTTGAAATGTAAATGAGGAAATTTCCTAATTGAAAACTTTAGCACATCGGGCTTGTCCAACAACTTCCGAGCCAGCAGCAGCCGACAGCCTTTTGCTACTGTACTTTCATCCTTGGTTTCCCAGATATTCCCCATTCCTCTTCCCTGTCTCTTGATGTTGCCGGAGCTTAAAGTGTTAACTCACAGCTGTCAATTCGGGGGCATTAATCCAACTACAGAAGAATGGCACGGAAAATGCAAGTCGGACTTTTAATTAGGACTTCAACTGAGGGCAGACAACATAAGGAATGGCAACTGTTGCTATTAGATATTGTCAAATGAAAGTTTAAATAACATTGACAGCCAGACAAGAACACTAAATAGGCGAACGTGCGGAAACGCTAATTGAAATCTGTCTGTGACTTTTGCCAAAAAACTTGCCAAGAGACGAAAAGGGGCAGGAGTATGCACAGACTTAAGGCGTCTCAAAATCGGAGGTTAGAAGTCGGCCAGCGGGCAGCAGCCTGCTGAGAGAATCAAGTTAAGTTAACTCATTCAAGCCATTCAGAAGTAGAACCAGGTCAAGGTTGTCAGCGTCATCAAAGCCATCAGCGTCAGTGTTAGCGTCATCGACAGCGACATCTGGCCAAATCGAATTGTTGCCACAATGCCACGGATGCTGTGCAACGGGTTTGGGTGCCTTGCTATTCCAAATTTAAACAATATCTTTAAGAAATGCAAATGTTGCAGTAATAGACTATTGAGGAATGAATTCTAGATCTTCTTTTTAATTAAAATATCTGGTATATGATTTTATTTAAAGGGTTAATGGATTTAGATATAGAGTTAATAGACCAAAGTTCCTTGGTAACAAATGGACTTTTAAGATAGGAGTATTTTTATTAAGCAAAACAATCATGATCATGGCTTTTATGAATATATATTAGCAATGTACTTAAGAAAGACAAAGAGTTGGATAACTGACTTTAAACGAAATGATAATTGTACACTTTAGTTTTCTAGATTGAAATAGAAAACGTATTCAAGAAAAGCAGTAGATCTTCTCTGATCTGACAATTGCCTTCAATTTTGGAACGATGCTCACAGACAGCTAAATCATCCCGTTTATTTTCCATGGTGAACTGGAAATCGTAGTTCTCAATGCATCTTTAGTTGGCATCATCAAGTGCAACAGCATTTTCTTGCAATGTCACATTAGTTTTTCTCGATCTGACGTAAGGCCAACCAGTGTGGAGCGTCAACGCTGCGTATGAGTAATGTAATTGATGCTGGCAATTAAGCAGCCAAGCAGCCAACATTCAGTCGCTGTTGTCGATGTTAACGTCTCTGCTATCGCACAAATCTGGAAGGTAGCCACACTCTGAGGTGTTGACAGGCTCAAGTTCAAGTTGTGTGTATTTTTGTTTTTGCCAGTCCCATAAATAACAAGGCCTCTCCAAGTACTTAACCGAAAGCTAATGCTAAATGTAATAAGTATAAATTTGATTATTTTTAATCAACATCTTGTTTTGTTTATGATTCGTTTTTTACATTTACTTGTCGCGGATTAATCTTAAATTGTGGCGACCCGTGTTATTGCACTTGTCTTTCTTTTCTTATTTGTTTTTTTTTTGTTTTATTTTCAGTTCGACTCTCAATTTGTACTTCATAGTCATGGGTTCAAAGGTTTAACTGCTGCACTGAGTCGTTTGTTGGTTAAGTGGTCCAGACATTAAACATTCACGAAAGCTGCGATTGTTGTTGTTGCTGATTCTGTCTTTGTTTTGAATGCATCACTTTTAAAAAGCTCTTATTTACGCTTTTGTCAGGCGTGATGTGGACAGGTAGAGATCAGAGATCGTTAATGGTGAGATGAAAATTACCAGAGAAAAGTGATTTTCGTCTAAAAAGTTCTAAGCACTTAATTTAAAAGATTTTAAAGAATGTAACTAAATAAGACTTACAACATGAAGTATGAAGTATAAAAAGTTAAATAAAAATTTTATGCATCTATATAAGAGTATCTTAAACACTTTTTCTTTTCACTTATCTAACACAAATAAAGTTAGAATAAAAATTCAGCTAACGGACAGCTGTTTTTTTTAGACTCCAGTGTCCAATTTAATTTTAATCGCAGAGTTAAAAAACAATCAGATTGGACAAAATATAGATGAGCTAAGTGTGCTGAGATTGTTTTTACACTCATCAGCAAGTGCTTGGTATCATTATCATTAGCAGCATCTAAGCATTGGCTGTAAACACACAAACGAAACCATTACAATGATAATAATAACGAAAAATAGGAAAAAAAAGCACATTCAACAGCTGCTGGTTTGTCGTTGACTGTGACCTTGATGTGCAGTGTACAGTCTGCTTCTTTTTTTTTTTTTTAATATTTTCCAAACCCGCTACAGATTTACGATGACATTGATGGAAAACCACAAAAAACAAAACAAATCAAAAGCCAAAACTCGTCCACTTCCTATATAACTAGCTATGAGCTCTGTCTGAACTTCTAATGGACTGAAATCATGCAATATGCAGTCATAATGAATTGACGAATCATATATTATACACATAGCTATTCATATGTATGTTTTTCTGTATGACACGTTAATCATACGCACCGTGGTACGGCGTTAAATTGCATTTCCTTATGGGCGACCTACAAAGCGTCAAGCTTGCACTAAGTAAGTGCCATATTTTTACTAATCTCATTGCTGGAACAACAACAAGAACAACAACAACAACGACAACAAGAAATACTAATATAAATGCAAAAAAAATAAAAACAAGAACATCAACTAAGCAGCGCATGGCGCAAAAACAATTTCAAGGCCATTGACACAGTTCAAGCGAAAAGAGCGAGCGAGAGAGATAAAGAGAGAGAGAGAGCAAGTGAGAGAGGGATAGTTGAGGGGCATGAAGGGCATTCGAGTGTATATTGGAGGAGCTTGGCTGCTGCGATAAACCATGCAGCTGCCTGCTATTGCCAGACCCCAACCCAACCCTCCCCTGCTAACCCTCCACCATCCACCCTTCACACTCCACCCTCTTCACACCCTCTGCTTTGGCCGGCCTCTTTCTTACTCAGTTTCTAACAAGTGTACGAAGTGCAAATGTTTAGGTTTTCCATAGCTACAGTCAATATATACACTTACACTTCCATGGCTATATAAATACATATTTATGTGATTGTATTTGTGCCTACAGTCGCAATCTTAGCAGACGCAGTTAAACTATTGAAGATTTTTTTAGCTGGACAAAAGCAGTCACCACCCATCTTTATCTTTAGTCAAGTACTTATACCCTGTAATCATGGCAAGGCATGATGGTTGACTGAATTTCTGTCCTTTCTAGTATCTAAAGTAAACGGAATTTTCAGAACTTTATTGTATTCTCTGCAAATAATTAAAGTAGATTACAAAATGTATAAGGCAGAAAAATAAAGGTTTTTTTCAGACAGGAGATTTTTCTAGTCTCATCTATGATTTGAATATTCATCTTTGTACCTGTAAAGTTTTTAAATATTAAACTTCAAATTTAATATGTATTAAATAAAATAAATTTAAAAATCATAATTCCTTATTTTATTATTATATATGTTTAAAATTCTTGTTTGTCGTCTATTTTTAACTTTAAATAAATAACTTAGTGTGGAAATAAATAAATACAATACAAATAATTGATATAAAAAAGATAACTTTAGTTTAGTCATTTGGAAACTTCTTATACTTTTAAAACAATAGATGTGACTTTGTTTTAACCATTGTGCTTATAACAATTTATTCCAGGGCTTGAAAGTATATATCACTTAAAGCAGCAGTTTCTTTATTATATATTACTGCTGTTATTATTCGTATTGCATACCTTGACTAACTTTTCAATCAAATGCAGGTACAGAATATAAAAGCTCTGTTCAATAAATAATTTATTAATTAATCAATTTTGCTGTGTAGTAATGTGGTGGATTTTTGACTGCGGTGCAAAGTTGATTGAACTTGTTTAAATACGAAGCTCATTTTAAATGTGCTTACTTATGGATATACAAAGCAACAACAGGAGACGCAGAAACCAGACCAGATCTCAGATCGGACCACAGAATTGTGTTGTGCCAACGACATATAAACAATTTAACTTTAATAAATTGGTTAACAGGTAAAATAAACAAATTAAGCGCAGAGTTCGATAAATGCTTAATATATTTTCATATCAACATGTGTGTGTAAATACACATGAATACATGAATTCAGAAAGAGAGAGTGTTTATATAGAGAGAGAGAGAAAGACAACTAAGCAACAATTTTTAACGAAAAAAATGATTATAAATGCTAATTGAGACAGATTAGCCTGATCTGAACGAATATGTTTGACTAGCAGATATCCTCCAAAATGTTTTGAAATGTACTCGACATAGTAATCAACATTTTATATATTTGGATGCATTTTGGTTGTTAAAAAATCGATCCGAATTTAAAGCAACTAATAAATAATAAAATATTATTATGACGTGATTTAGAGAAATTTCAAACTTTTTTTGATAAGTTCGCTTAGACATATTAAGACAATTTAGAAATAATTTTATGAAATTTAACCAACTTTTTTAAATTTATTTATTAGAAATCAGTCAACAATTTTAAAAATTATTTGACAGGACATGAAATTTGAATGTTCATAATTTATGAAGCATAGAATCTTTGCTTTGAGTAGGTCCTCTGATTTTTAAAGATGCTTTTAACTGATGATATCCATTTTATGCCGACTTTAAACAATTTCAGAATTTTTATGAGACAAATCTTATGGGAGGTTGCTCTTTTTTTTTCGTCTGCAATGCGCCAAACGAGTATTAAAGCGAAACTTTATACGCTTTTTTGGGGGTAAATAAAATAAAATTACATACTTTACGAGTCTTATGCAGTATATTCAACCCGAGTATCGAGTCGAATAACGTTGAGGAGGGGCATTTAATATACCAGTTGTTCTTCTTTCTCGCTGTTGTTGTTGTTGCTTTATCAAAGCCATTCTTTAAATTTTCGACAATCTTTATTAACACGCCAAAAATTCGCTTGAAAATCATCGGGTTTTGCGACTTGAAACTCACAGCTCGCAACTCGCATCTCGATTCGAAGCTTTTGCTTCATTTACAGGTAAATCTGCTTGACTTTGGCATCATTTGCGTCATGCATCCGAGGGATGCAAGATCTCAGTTGTCCGTCCTGCTCCCTGTTCCCCTTTGGATTCACCGCGCCTTCATTTCATTTGCAATTTATTGAAACGAAGTTGACCTTGAATTTGGTTAAAGTCTTTTAACTTTATTTCAGCTTTCGGCTCTTGCGACTGCTGTCTTTTTAATGCGTCGCAGTCGCTGTCGCAGTCGCAGTCGCAGTCGCTGTCGACGTCTCCGTCGTCTGCTGCTGATGATTCTTGCTGTTACTGTTGATTACTTTAACGATGATGTCCATAAAATGTATTCCAAACTCGCACTTTTTCGGCAATTTTGCTGGCAGCAGGTTTGATATGGCCAAAACACACGCAAAGCACACAAGCCAAGTGAGACAAATTAACCTTTTACTCCCGCTCTCTGTCTCTGTTATTGTTTCTCATTTTCTTTCTCAATTTACCTCCTTTATTGTAATGAGCTAGTGCAACAAGTGACCAGTTGCTTGTCCTATCAATTTACCATATATGGTCTACAGTACAAGTTACATTAAAATACGCTTACAGAGGGTATTATAAATATTATAATATTATACAAATAAAGTAAATTTTATGTGCCCTTTTAATAGAAATGATGAGTATCAAAAGTTTTACTAAAATATATTTCTCCTTTGATATAATTGGCAGAGAAAACCACATAACAATAATTTTTAAAGCAATTGGAAAATTCAATAAACAAATATATAAATCTTCAAAAAGTCAAAAATAGATGGTATACATTTTTTAAATAAATTTATATTCATTACAATAAATCTAATATAATTAAAAATAATTAATAAGCATATATTTTATTTTAAGTTTTGACAAATTAGTCTATTTGCTTATAGCTTTTTTTTTTGGCTTTCATACTCAAAATTAGTTATGTATATAGTTATCTTAATTGAATTTAAATTACTCGTAGAATTATTATTAAACTAACATTCAAACGTTGTTTTGCACCGAAAATATTATATTATATTATTAGCAAATATAAAAAGGGTATTCAATGTTCAGTTTGCTGAGCTGTATAAAAACTATATTCTATCTTATTCTTGCTACCTTTCACTCACTGGCTGCTGTTGTCTCGCTTGCACCTGTAACACTTGTGTCTTTTAATTAATCAGCTGGCGCCCACACACAACAATGACGTTTTCAAATTGTTTTATTTATTTATATTTATTTATTAATATTATTTCTTTTTGCTATTTCTCTATGCGCTACGCTTCGCAGTCATTCGTCTGTCGTTTTTTTTTCGGCGTGTTTTGTTATTTCCGTGCAGTGAACTTGCCTCAACTTATTTGATTATCACACACACACACCACACACACACTCTCATTCATATGCACCTCTACAAATATAGTCCAAAAATATGATATGTATATTATTTATTCATTGCTTACGCTACCGTTGTATATAAGTTTGTGTATTTTGTTTTATATAGATTTGTCTATTTGTTGGGGCTTGTTTAAAATGTTTGCTCATTTTACTTGCGTTTAGCTCTATTTATCTGCTTAGGAGGTCATTGTCATGGAATTTGTTTATTTTCATATTTCCTTCCCCCAGCATGCCACTGTCGTCTTATCATCACTTTTGTTTTTGTGGCTATTTTGAACACTTTTATTTAGACAGTGAAAAGATTTTCATTTCACAGCAGAAATGTGTGTCACACATAATTATTTTTGTTTTGAATTCCAAATCGAATATATAGTACATACATATCAACGGAAGACTTGTCAAAAGTTCAAATAGTAAATATTCCTCAAAGCAGCTTTAATTACAACATTTGTATTTAAGCTGACAACATGAGGTCAACAGAAATTGAAACTCTTATCAGTCTGTTTAATTAATGGAAATGTTTGATCTTCTAATATACTTTCGGTTTCTACCCGATACTACGGCGATACTACAGGGTATGAGAATGCACGTTCTTAGACCGTTCTCTTCCCTTTTTTAAAAATATAACTTTGAGCTTTTGTGTATAAACAATTTCTAAACATGTTGATCTTTGTTGAAGGTTACATACACAATAAAGAATAAATACTATAGATTTTTTTTGTTACAATTTTTAAATAGATCTTAGATATCTCAGATTGTGGAATATAACTGCAGCTAAGACACTCTTACTTTCATGTACACAAAAAAAAAATCAGATATTTAAAGTTTTTCACTGTTCTACTACATATATTATATTCTTCTAGCTAACTTCAATCAATAAGGTTTTATTTAGAATCAGCAATGTATAGTTTGTCTTCTTTATCGTGAAACAATTGTCATTGACTTTTTATTGTCTCTCTCGTATTTGCCACCTTGATATTGTCATTTTCATAGGTTCACTCAACTTGTACAGTTTGTCACAAAGAAAATGAAATGATGCGGAAATCAAATCGTAGTGACATTAAATACATTTTCTAAGTGACAAAAGGAGAAATTGTGAAACGTGGAGAGACTGCGTGTGAACTGCATTTTCCGTCAATGTCAAACGTTGAACAGATTTTTTTACTGTCGGTCATTCCAATTTTTCCCCGGACACGCAATCTTTTCATCCCCATGATCATCATCATCATCATCATCATTAATATTATTATTGGCAATAAATTATATTAAATTATTCGAATCGCTGCACGCTCAAGTGCAACGTTAATAAACAATAGACATGGTTAATAAAGAATTGCCACAAGTATCTGACAGATACAAGCCCGTGCTCGTATATAAGCATTATGTTGTCTGTATCTACAGGTTCCCCAGCACTGTCTACCTCATTTCTCCTTCTCTCTCCCTCACTCTCTCTCTCTCTCTCTCACTCTGACTCTCTCTTTCTGACTTGGCAATGTCAACTGCGTCTCTCATCATCAGCATCAGCATTAATTCGCCAATGATTAATTCTCGCATTGTTCTTCTTAAAGGCGCATCTGTTGCGACAACGACCGCACAGACGGTCAGACCAGACAGACATATGGACAGTCAGCCATCCGTCCGGTTAACCATCTGGAAAACTGACCAGCCAACCAACCACCCACCCAAAATGTCGCAATAAGCCTCAATTAAATAAAAATTGCACACCGACAACAGCATCAAAATGTAATTTGTATTCAATTTATTGTAGGTTACGCCGTGTTGCCTTCAAAATAAATACATATATATATATATATAGTCTATAGAGCTCTGATATATATATTAAGATTGACTGAGAATAGCTTTTTTGTACTTTGTTGGAAAGAGTTTTTACATGTGGACAAATCGCTTTAATTTGTCGAAAATGAATGTTTATATACTTTTGTTTATATTATTTTAATATATTAATATATAAGAAAATGATTTTAAAGCTGATAGGAATGAAAAATACTGCTTTTATTAGTTATTTGCCATCATTTGAATGTAAAACTTTTTAAAATCTATCTTTAGTTTCCGTATAGCAAATAGTCATCACAATGAGTTAAACCTGTTGAAATAAAAATGAAATTATATACAGTAGAAATGCCTTAAAATAACCATATACCCTTTTTCCAAAAGTTTCGCCTTAATTTCTGGAATATTAAAGAGTGTACTCCAATTAATTGCAGCTACTTGAGGTAATTTAATGTACAATTATTTGTTTGGAAATCTTATCGTTGACATGGAAATGGGCGTGGGATACTTAAAAAAAATGTTTTAATGTTGAAAGGTCACTTTTATTGTATAGGTTGAAATTATGTGCAAGTGCAGGCGAGAGAGAGAGAGAAAGAGAGGGAATATTGGGGAATTGACAGACAATTTGTATCATGCCAACCGTTTCCAGCACTTGAAATTGGTTACCCCATCCCTTCCCTTCCCTATCCATCAACAGCCTAAAAAGCATCATCAGCATCCAGAAACATGGCAACAAGTTTATCTACTTGTATTTGTCTGGCCTTTTGGAAGGGCGACCCACACACAGATTTACATATTTGTATACACTTCAACACACACACGCACACACACACATTGACATACACACATAGGGAGACTTTTAGAGGGAAACCTAAGCCTATGCAGATCCTGTGCAAACTGTTGACTTTGGCTAAACGCACATAACCAGCCAAATATTTGGCATTGCCTCTTTGATATGACTCAGCAAAAGAAGAAGATGAAGAAGAAGAAGCAGAAGCACATGATGATACTTTGGACAGACCATAAAGTATCTTTAAATTCAATTTTGATGACTCGACTGAAGAGAGCTAACATGAGTGGATCAAAGCTGTGTGTGTGTGTGTGTGTGTTGAGTGTGTGTGTGTGTTGAGTGTGCACTTGACTAGATGCTCGTATTATTGCATTTTAGCCAGTCCCTGTCCCTAAGCCAAAGCAGCGGTCTAAAGACAATAACAAGGCCAAAACCGGTTCTCAGACACAAATACCGAGTATCTATAAGTGTGTATGTGTGTGTTGGATTGTGGTTGCATCTAATATCAAGTTCAAGGTCGCTGAAAACGTGTATAGCTTGCATCGTTCTCTACTCTAATAAAAAAATTAAATAACTTTAACGATCTCTCTCTCTCTCTCTCTCTTTCTCTCTCACTTTGCTGTAATTATTGGTTATAATATGTAACTGACAGCTTTATTTAATGAGCTGCCCTGCTATGGCATAGGTTCTCACGAATCCACACCCCCACACACACACACACAGAGAGAGAAACAAAAACTAGACAGACAGACAGTTCCAATTGCCTGCATAACAATGGCTTGAAAATTAAATGTAGTATACGCCCCGTAGTCCCATCAACAAACAGGTGACTAATGCTGCGCTGTAAATTGTTTGCTGGTAATTGGAAGCTGCATATTCTATGGCACTTTTTAGTGCCAGTTTGTGCCTTTCCAAAAAAAAAATGACTCAGTTGCACTTCCAGCAAAGCGAAAAAACAATAGAGAAAATAAACACCAAACGAATTCTCGAATTACTCATACGCACCATGTTACGATGTCTCTCGGGTTCTGTTCTTGCGAACAAGTTACAACAAATATTGATATTTAACCTCGAAATAAATGTACTTCTGTATACACATATCTATACACAACATTTACACGCAATTTCATTGCGAGCCACAACACATGTTGGCAACAAAATGCATTTAATACAATTTTCCACTCGAATTTGATGGCGTACATTTTCGGCAACATTTCTCTATATTTATTTTAGTTGGATTGCAACTGTTGTTGTAACTTCCCACATCTAACTAGATTTTTCTCTGGCTTTCTGTTTTTGCTTTCAACTTTAAACGGAGTACAAAAAAATCCCCAAGTAAATAAATATTCTACATTTAATTGTTGTCGATGAAAAGTAATTTAAAGAGAATTCACTTGCATGAAAATTAACTTGAGGGCAATTGCAATTATTTATTTAAATAATTAAGTTTTATTTCGATGAGAGAACTGAATTTAATCGACTGTCAGATATGCTGGCAATATTATTGATGGCATTTCATTTTACTAATTTATTCAAATTTCCTACAATTTTAGGAGATGAATCGAAATAATAAAATTTTTTTAGATCTATAAAACTTTAGATGGAATATCCCAAAGCTTTTTTTGTAGAAAATATAGAAAGATTTACATGGCTTTGTGGGTCTATATATAGTCTCAACGATCTCATCAGAAATTTCACCGATGGTGGGAAAAAACCGACAGTTAGATAATCACGCAGACTGACAGTCTAGAATAATTCTGCGTACATATATATATATTTTTTATTTGCTTAACATTTATTTTTAGACATTTTTAAATGCAATTTAAGTTAATGGGCAACTCAAAGTTGCGGTTAATGCTGCATATAAGGCGGTATATATAAATGCACATGTATTTCTGCTCCAACAATTGCGGGAAATAGCGGGAAAGTACCCAAAACGAATGCCGACTAAAAGCCAATTGCATTATTATAGCCGCTCATTTCCCTTTTGAATGTGCATTTAGCCATTTCAATGTGGTTTAGCTTAAACTTATAGAATATGAGTTACCCTCTAATAATAATACTCATTAATATTTTGTGACTGTTTTAATTAAATGTTTGCTTTTAATTGCATTTTGATAAAGTTTTTAGCTGACTTTTGTTACTAATTTATTGGTATTTTAAGCAACTTTTAATTATTTTATTGAAGGGGTATAAATCCTTTTGAACAAGTCGCTGCAAAAATGTTGCATACTGTTCCCGTTGATGTTGTTAATGTTGTTGTTGCTGTGGATGTTGCTGTTGTTGCTTTTGCTCTCTGTTGCAGTTGCAAAAGTTTACAATAGCAATGTTGTTGGGATGTTGTTAGTTTGCTTTCTGGTTTGGTTGTTGTTTTCAGTTCGCTTACAAAGCGAATATTTTCACCAAGCCAAAGGCAGAGGGAGCAGTAGAAAGAGAGAAAGAGAGAGAGAGAGGGAGAGAGACATTTGTGCTGGTATGGGTGACCATGAAATATTCACACAACGAACGCTTCCACTCAGCCGATTCCGGTCTCTTTGTGGACTTGGTTGCGACGCAGATTGACGCTTCATTACAGAGCAACGTTATGCAATCCGGGCCCAGAGCAGATACACACACACACACACACACACATGTATATATATATGGCTGTGAGAGATAATTTGACGATGAGGCTTGCTAACATGTGCCCGCTCCCTGGCTCATCACACTGTCCGACTTTGTACACTGTACACATTTTCATGCAGTTAGTGCATGTTGAGATCATCAGCCAGCTAACGAAAAAAAAAGGCGTTCTACGTTCTGTATTCGCCCCGTGGAACGGCCAACAATTGTCTATGTGTATCTGTCTCTCAGTCTGTCTGTCTGTCTGTCTCTCTGTCTCTCTGTCAGTCTGTTTATTTGTCTGTTTGCTGCTGCTGTTGCCCATTTGCTGCGAAGCGTAAATTGCAATTATTTCACATGACATGACTTTGGCAGCAGACACACTGATGTCGTCAGGTGGCAAAAACTCACTCCCCTCCCACAACTCACTAAGCTCCCTCTTAGAAGTGCAAAAAAGTTAGACCTTGAGGTTTGGCGCGACTAATGCTTGGCAATTATTAAAACTGCACAGCAACCAAATTCAAACTCAAATCCAACTCCAAACAAATGCGTATCAAATCACATTGCGTATACGCAATGAAATAAACTCGTCTCGATAACCAGAAAACCACATGTGCTTAATTTTCGGTTGCGAGCGCGTGAAAATTTGCATAAATAAATATATTTTACTTCTGCGCTAAGAACTGTTTGACGTTTTGCCGTTTGCACTTGTCCGCCTGAAATGGGTGCCAAGAAATGTTTTCCAGCTTGTCGCACCGCTGGGCAAACAAGATCCCAACTGAAATCGAAGAAGAAGAAGAACAACAACAACAACAACAAGAACGATGCTGCCGACTCTTTCACGCTTAGCCTTGATCGTGTTTTTTTTTTTTTATTTTATCTTTTTGTTTTCTGCAGTTAAACGATACAAAATAAATAATACAATACGAAACCAGCAAAAGAATTTCTTGTTTTTTTTTTCGGTCTTTTTCGGTTTTTTTTTTTTTTGTCTTTTTGGTCTTTCGGCATTGTATAATCCGTAAATGGGTGGGCTGACAGCACAACCACTTGGAGTCTTTACTGTAAAGTCTGCGATCAATTCATGCCCATGTCTGAACCGAAGATTGAGTAATTGCGAGTGCGTGGAAAACTTGACAAATCTTATCTACACAGCAATCTATCTAACTATGGCAACATGGCACACCATAGAAGTTGTCTCTTGAGCTTAATAGTCTAATAAATATTTTAAAAATTAAGCTGAGAAAACTAAGCTCAGATTAATATAAATAAATTTATGCAACTATTTATTTAACAAATTCTAAGTGGTAAATAGTATTATAATATTAATTAGAGAATTTTCCATGTATTGAGAGATGTGTGAATTAGTTTAAACATTTCTAGTGATATGAAGAGTATTAATGCTTCGTTTATTCATTAACTTCTCGTATTTTATTTAATGATTAATTCATAATATTAACTTTTTGTTTGAGGACATTTCTTTTCATCTTTTCTTTTTTTTTTTTTTTTTTTTTGGGATATGTCAGCTTGATTTTGGCTAAACTTTTTCTTACAATATTTTATGTTTTCGTTTCTTACTTCTTTTGTTGCGGCTTCCAATCGAATTGTGGTTTAATTTATTTGTACATTTTATTTATTGCATTCAATTTAATATACCCAAACCAATTTTATGGCTACATATTTTACCATTTTACGGCTCAGGCCGAGTGAGACAAAGGGAGAGAGATAGAGAGGGAGAGAGAATGAGAATGAGTGTGTGTATATTTGTGTGTGTAAGAAAAAGAATTGGTTTCATTTTCATTTCATTTTGCCAGTTGGTTGACAGCTGGCCAGACTGTTGAGTTCTCGTGTTTATCAATTGCACGTATGTATGTATCTGTATCTGTATCTGTATCTGTCTCTGTAAATGTATCTTCAGTTATAGCTTGAGCTTCAGCTTCAGCTACAGCTGTAGTTGTAGCTGTAGTTGTGTCTGCATCTGTATGTATCGCATTTCGTTTACCAGTTTTGGGTTTTTCAAGTACAAACCACGATACGAATTTGGTCATTTAAAATTGCGGCGATGTCTTGGCCAGCTCGCTGATGGATGGATGGATGGTTGGTTGGTTGGTTGGTTGGATGGATGGTTGAATGGACGGACGTTTAGATTTTGTTTGGTCTGCCTGCCTGCTGGTTGACTGTCTGCCAGCCTGCTTACAATTGTTGTCATTGTCAACGTGTTTTACTCCTCTGGACGGGGCGTTACCAGCAACAACAACAACAACAACTACCACAAAAAAAGGTAGCAACAACCACAGCTTTGTCTGCGACAACCACTGCAAATGACCTATTTAACGGGCCAGTGCACAAGAGCGCCGCCTTGGCTCTTGGTTAGCCGTTTAGGCCAGAAAGACGGCGGTCTTAGACCGATTGGGAACGTGGGAGATTTACTAGCTCAAGTACAACATTTAAGCGTGTTTCATTACTCTTGAAAATGCAGCTTCGATTGATTAGAACTTGGCTAATCTGTGAGTACGAGTAACCAACAATTCACTTGAAATTGTCGCTTGTTTGGCACAACGAGATTTTCATTATTATTTTAATTACATACAATCTGCGGCCAAGATATTTATATGCAAATTTCAAATGAAGTGTGAACTGCAACTGTGTATCTGTCTCTCTCTCTCTCTCTCACACTCACTCTCTCACTCTGTACGAGTATTTACGGCAATTAAGCATATCCATTAAGCACGTTTTGAAGTGAGCCGACAAAAGCCTCAACTAACTAAGTACATGCAATTACAATGGCAAATGGTAAATGTTAAATGGCTGTTTGGGGCCAAAGTTGGGGATCAGTTCTTGCAAATAATTTTCTACTTGACTGAAACAGAGAATTTATTAATCTGGCCAGTGCAATGATTTAATATATGCTTATTACTCCAAACAACATTGCTAGAAAGTCAATTTGTTTTTCTTATGTTACTCTTGATATTATTGTTATTATCATTGTTGTTGTTGACGTGAATCATTTGCATAAATTCATTTAAATGTCCGTGTGTTTGTTTATAACCGAGCATAACAATATTAGCACCCCGACAAAATTCCATTGGATAATTGTACTCAATCTCAGACTGAAGCTTCTCTTTTCTTTAACATCTATCATATCAGTCTGGTGTCATCTCTGTGTCTGTTCGAAATACAGACAAAGATACAACGATGCATGCACACATACTTTCACATGTTCACATATGTTCAACTGCGTATGTGTGTATACATTTATCTAATACTATATAATTCGATGTCAGTTTTTCATCTCTTCAAAAGTCGTTGACAGATGCTGAAATTTCAAATTGAGTGAAATTTTCCTGATTTTGTTAATTAAACGCAGTTAAAGTTATACTCCATTTCCATGTAGCTATCTGTCACTTTAAATTAATATTTTAGTACTAGTTATAGTAACTGTATAATAATAATAATATTTATTTAAAATAAAAAATAATTGATAATAATATTAATAAGACCTAATAATAATACTAAAATTCTTTCTTTACTATCTAAAAATTTCGTAAATGCCCATATATTAAAAATATGTATTGGCTTAAAGTTTGAAAGCATTTTAAATGCAATTTACAAAATATTTTACAAAAATACAGATAAGAAGAAACTTAGTTACCTTTGGTATCCATTTTTGAACTGTGCTTTAAAAATAATTTATAAAGGGGTTTAAAAAACTAAGTCGCATTTAGTAACTATCGTAGAACAAATAAATTCCTTATGCACAGACTGTTTTTGGAATTCATGATTAGTTTAAGAATTGCCTAAGAATTAATTTATAAGTTTTTCAACAACAATAAGTCGTTTGGCATATGATTAAAATGTTTTCCCCAACAGAAGTAGACATTAAAACTGGTTTGATAACACTAGAAAAACAATATTGTCTACTCAGCAGAGTTACAATGCTTATTAAACTTTATTTATTGACAATTTATTTGAAACTATTTGCATTTGAATTAATAGTACTATTTTCAATTTAGAAAATAGGATTCAAAATTATTTTTCATGCATTAGAAATCCTCACAGCACATTTATACGATCTAAATCTAAAAGTTTCATTCATTCGTTCAATCTCTTAGATTGTCTAGTTCTTAAAGTATCCTTAAAATGCTGAACTCTAGGATTAAATCGTGCACATTCTTTAGAAAGTAAAAGTATCTCAATAAAACTTATTTATCCCCGTGGAATTCTCGGGTAAATGGGAACTGTCCAACGCCCACAACTTGAGAAACTCATTAATCATCTGTCTTCTATAAAGACCACAAGAAAACTGACGCAATCAATGGACTTGGCTCTCAAGCATCATCAGCGTGTAAAATGATCATCAGCAGGAACATTAGCATTAACATTAACATCAACATCAACATCAGACATTAGACATCAGACGTTAGACATTAGATATAAGACATCAAGCATGTTGGCATCAATTATGCAAAACGACAAAGTGTGAAAATGTTTTCAAGTTCTCTCAGCACATCACGGTTAAGCACTTTGTATCTGTATCTATTAACTGGTTAACTCGTTTGCTAACTGACTGAATGATATCTTTTAGTATTTGTAGCGGCTGCTCTAAAGCAAATACAATTTGCACGATTTTTTTCGAATTTTGTTTGTATTGTTTTTGTTGTATCTATCCATCTATGTAGATGCGAGAGTAAGTACGTGTATCTGTATCTGTATCCGTTGGCATTGAATATGTGCCAGGCCATGTCATGGAGCGTTGGTGACTCAATATGCCTACTATTAGTGTGTTGTTATTGTTGTTGTTGTTGCACTTGTTGCCGCTGTTATTGTTGTATTTGCATTGGTAATTTGTGTATGCACTTGAAATCAACTTGCACGGCAATTACTTGCATTGCAGCGCAATTTTTTTTCGATGCCAATACAGATAAATACAAATGCCCGACAGCTTGAGCTGAACTTGAAATGTCAGTTGGATTTCAGTTAGGACAAAGCATCAACCTGCTAATTTGTATGTCAATGCTCCGCCTCCTTCGCCCTCATCATCATCATCATCATCATCATCATCCTCAGCATGTAATCGAAAAGTTTTAGAGTTTTCGATTTTGACTTTAGTTTTCCACTGTTGAATTTGGTATTTTTCTCTGTTGTTGTTTTGTTTTTTTTTCGCGTGCAAACAAAAATGTGACATGCAACTGTCATGCGGTCGCCAATTGAAGTCGCTGCTAGCCAACCTTGTGTGGCATTATTGTTGCTATTTTTATATACGAGTGTATACCCAATGAATTTCCCATAGTATACAATTTCAAATAAACATTGCGCATTCGCCGCATCGACCCATGCCATTATTATTGTTGTCTCTATAGATTGGTTTGGTTTTTTTGATTAGAACAAAGCGTCTCTTCCGTCCTTTGAGAATTGAAATTGCTTTTGATCTTCAGTCTAGTCGAGTGCGTAAATTTGATGTTTTATTATTGCCTTAAGATTCGACACTCGAAGTGGATATGAAAGGCACCAAAAACCACAACGACTGCTTCCTGGTTGACCTTGTGCGGTTATTAAAATTTCCATCGAAGATTGTGCCTGGCGAAATGAAGTTGCGTCCAGTTTGAAGCCAATTCCATGGCACTTGTTGACCTTCGACGGTCGCCTCTTAATCATGCATATGAACCGAAGGGCAGGTGGACGGACTGACAGGCGGACAGGCGGACCGTTGGACAGTGGGAGAAGTTTAAAGCAGGCGGCATAAAATTAAACACTTGAATCATAGCAACCGTGGCGACAATAATGAACAATGATGAACTCGATTAAAGAAGAAGTCGGGACCGTATGCCAAACCAGTTGACTATCAACAGCTTACCAACAACAACTGGCCCAAACCAGAGCACCTAAGTTAGTTGATGTTGTTGTTGTTGTTGTGGTTGCTCTTGCCACAATGATGGCTTCAACTCTGCCAAAAGTCGCTTAACCTCTTTGCTCTCAGCTGCTGCTGCTGCTGCTGCAACATTAACCGGCGACATTCTCGTTTTGCCACTTTGGGATTAAGCTTGAAATATGCATTCATAACAGCAGCACAAAATAAGATACAATTTTAGCCACAACGCAATTTGTATACACTAGCAGATACATGCCACTGATTGTGGATTCTGTGGAGCGTGTCTGAATCAAGTAGAAAATGAGATGACTATCATTCGATAAACTCGAAAGAAACAGCGACAACTGATAAAAAAGTCTGTATGATTGTAAGGAAAGAGCATGGATCTTAGGATGATTATATATTTGACAACTCTTAACAGATTTCGCAGCGGAATGTATAATTGGTTCTTTATCAAATTTGGAAAATAAAAGGTTTTACTGCAAATTACTTAAAATAGTGATAAAAGTTAATGTTTTCTGGTGACTAAAGAACATGCACGCTGGTGACGGATGAGCAATAATCCTATATGATTGAAATTTAAATGTAATTGAAATTTAAATTAAACTAAATTTAAATTTAATTGAAATTTTTTGTTTGTTTTTAAACTACTATATTACTTAAAATAAATATGAAAATATTTAAAATAAATAATTTTATATTTTTTATACTTTAAATTTACTAAATCCATATTTAACGATAAATCATAGAGCAAAATATTAGAATCAATGTGGAGATATTAAATTTAACAGCATTTTTGTATCAGTGTAAGGAACATTTTGCTATAGCCAAGACAACTTTCGATATGCAGGGTATTTATAATAATTACCCGAAGATTCTCTGACACTCAAAGTCAGACCAAATTGTTCGGTGTTGGGTTTTGTCAACTGGCTTTTGCATATTCTACTTTCAGCATAAACAGCTTGACCAAGGCCAACAACAGTTGGTCACCAGCCAGCCAGTTTAAGTCTCATCTCATGTGATGGCGTTATATTTCATTGAGTCGACTGTCGATTTGCCGACTGTCGATTGCCGATTGCCGATTGTCGACTGTTGATTGCCATTTGCCCCATCCGTTCGTTGTTCAACACAATAACTTTCTTTGTCGCCATATGACATAAATGTCCATTGGGATTTTATCTTTAGTCTTTGGTATTGATAACAAATCAGATCAATAGATTTCTAAGCTGTGTGCAACTTAATCCACATATATACTATGTTTGTTGGGTCTGACCTCCATTATTTTATCGTCATTTATTTATTAACATATTTCTCTCCGTTTCCTTTCTTGTTGTTCAACTGTTATGACTTTTCGACTGCATATGGATTTTTCAATAAGTACCCTAACAATTGATGACCATTCAGTTGTATGACCAAAGCTGTCTCCTCGTTTTCCCATTAAATTCTCTTTCAACTTGAATAGCTTATGACTTTGATGGTTGTCATTCGAAGCCATTTGTTCAATTAATTAGATGTTATTAGTTTGCTGCTAATGCGATTCACTTGATTTGTAAGTTAATAAAGCA
This sequence comes from Drosophila phalerata, assembly GCA_951394115.2. NCBI lineage: Eukaryota > Metazoa > Arthropoda > Insecta > Diptera > Drosophilidae > Drosophila > Drosophila phalerata. The sequence continues at coordinate 24,539,570 of OX596008.2, read as the reverse complement.
ATTAGAAGACATTATTGCATGTCTTTATTGGCGAATTGACAAATTTGCCGATTGAAATGTGTCAATCGATGCACGATTCTATGAAAATAATGATAAAACTTTGGAAATTATGAGAGTGGCACATTTCATACCCTGTAATTGAAGAAAATTCAAAGTAAAAGTAAATTTGATTCGGAAAAAATATCAAAATATTGTCAAAGATATTTTAAAGATATATTATGTAATCAAAGTATTTAAACCATCGACAACTTTTCATTTCTAGGGTATTTAAACTTAGTAAAATTTTAAAAATTTAGCTGAGCGCATTTGAAAATACGAAATTGTGCGCTTTTCTGATATAATTCTTACATTTCGTACATAATTATTTTTGAAATGAATATATGGTATATAGCACATTTGTTAATAACTGTAGCTCTAAGAATTCACAGCTCATTTCATTTCACTTACACCAAGTTAAGGTCTTCCCTCTCAGATGCTCCGCCACAAATTCAATGGCTTAAAAAAGTTCCCCCTTCTTCAAACAATTTGAAAACTGCGACGCAGCTCATCAACAGCATCAACGAAGTGCATTGTTGCGAACTTTTTTAAATAACCGAATTTCGCATAACTCAAAACTGAAATCCACTTAGAAGTCCATACAGAAACTGAAATGTGGAAATAAAAAGCTGAGACTTAGTACCCAGAGAGGGGTTTGGGGATGGATTGAAATGGGAACGGAGACCACTAAAAAAGTCACATGATTTAGCTGCGGTCAAATGGGCAAAAGTGCGACGACGGGGGCAACAAAAGTTTCCGCACAGCAAGAACAATAACAGCGGCAACAACAACAATAACAACAACAAATAGCAATAGCAACAAAAAGTTATTGCAAAACACAGAAACGAAACAGAAACTGAAATAAATGCTCGTACATTAGAAGCTGTTGTACATTTATAGATGACGAGCAGCGGGGCGACGATGGAAAATAAATCTTTACTGCGCCATAAGACGACGCCGACGACGGCGACGACGACGACGACGCGCCGCGACGTCGCTGTAATGGAGAAGCAGCCGCTGCGTCTCAGTTGACGTCGCAGTCGCCATCGACTTCATCGGGTTAGCCTCGGCTTATCTGAACGTCGCGTCGCCGCTGCTCTCCTTGCGTTCTCTCTCTCTCTCCTCTCTTGCAGCCATTTGACTGTGTGTGTGTGTGCGTGTTCAGTTGAGCTTCTAATGAAGATGATGATAATGAAATGTGCTTGTTGCTGCTGCTGCTGCTGCGGCTGCGGCTGCTGTTACTCTCCCTTCATCCACTGCTCTCTCCGTTCTAAAGTATGAACACAACCCCAAATACACTCGCAACCCACAGTGTGCTGCTTATGGCTACAGAGTCGGTCATCCACAAGCCACAGTCCACAGTTCGCAATCCACAACCCGTTCATTTTACAAATTACTTAGCTGCACTTGCCGGTCATCTTGCCAGCAAACGTCGTTACTTTTTTAATACCCTACAAAACTGCTGGGACTTAAGCGAGCTCATTGAATATAAAAACGAAGAACGCTTTGTTTAATGTTTATTATATGTATGAGATGCTTAATCAAATAAGCACGTTTTTATAATGTGACACTAGTCTTTCGATAATCTGAGCTTACGCAAATTGTAAAATATTAAAAATTTTTATTTTAATTTTATGCAACAGTCCAAACTATGCAACTTGTATTCATCAAGATTATTATATTAAAACAGTTATTTCAATTGTTCACATTTCCACAAATTTGCCATTAATTTCTCTATCAAAGATGTAACCAGATAAATTCTTTGTATCCAATAAGATGATCAGAGTATACATATTTCTAATGAATATATTCAATCAGTTGTAAAGTAATTTGCAGGTATAAGTTGTTAATATACTTTTATTTGCCTATTAAATATCTCATATTTAAATCTATCGATTGTATTGAAATTGATAAGACTGTGAAACAATACTCTATTCAAAGATCAGGTATATAAAATGGAATCGGGGAATCTTTGGAAGCAAAATAAATTGAGAGAATTGCTGAAAGAATGAGAGGGAAGATAGGATAGAAATTGAACTAGAGTTTTAGAGAGAAATGGGGAGTGAGTGTAAAAGAGTGACGATGATTGACAAAGAAATAGAGCAACAGTTTTTTGTTATATAGCTAGATCATCTAGAAAACATCATAAGAGAGATAGAGATATCAATTTAAAGAAAATAACTTTAATAAATAGAAAGAAACTGAGCATGTGAATGATAGAAAAACAAATATCATCTTGTAATGTTTTTTAATATATGGTGAATATTTAAAAGTTCTTCGCTTTCCACTTCGAAACGATTATAAGACAGTGTTAGCCTCATTTGACTTATAGGAATTTTCACAAAAATGTTATAAATTTTATAAAATTTTTATTTTAAAATGTGAGTTAAGGGTATCTGTTGCTTCGAGTGCCTTTAATAGAAAAAGTACGAGTATTTTCTTTTCTATTTATTTGTTGATGTTATTGTTGTTGTTGTTGTTGCTGCTCAATGCTTACATTGAAATACTTGCAAATATTTTTGTTTATTTCTTTATTTTTAACATCTTGTGGATGTTGTTGTTGTTGTTGCTGTTGCTGTTGTGATTGCTGTTGTTGTTATAATTATTGCTGCTAGACGATTGCTCGTCGTTGTCGATTTGTTTCGTTTCGCTCGTTTCGGTTCTAAGTTTGCGTGTTGTTGTTCCAGGGTGATTTTTGCATTTGCTATTCTCGATTGTGGTTGTTGTTGTTTTCAGCCCAACAGCATTTCAAGGTCTTTGGTACTATTTGCTTTTGCCAAGTTTTGCACTCGTCAATGTGCAAGCTATCGTTGTAGTTGTTGTTGTTATTGTTGTTCTACTCGTTCGTTTTCTGCATCATCTCTCACAGCAAATGAGAAGTTTTTGCGAAAATTTCTTCGCCCATCGCTCGTGTTGCAGTTTTTGCTCTTTTCCACTTGACTGACAATTTGATTGGCAGTTTCTGTATTTGTTGCTAATGCTATTGTTGTTGCTGTTGCTATTATTGTTGCTGTTGCTTTTACAGCCCCGCAATTATATTTAATTTTATTATCGAAGATTGCAGCTAGATTTTCGCCTCAAGGTCAGGCGTGTAAATCTTTACCAGACAGCGCTGAGAATAGTCCGGGTCCGATCACGTAAGCAAAACTTTTTTCCTCTTTATTGTTGTTATTCTTGTTGCTGTTGTTACTGTTGTTGTTGCTTTTCCAGCTTGTTGTTTCACAGTGAAAATTGCCGGCGTCGACGTCGTCGTCGTCTCAACCTTCTCGATGTTTTCGATGCTTCATTGTCGTGGCTTTTAATGGGCCTAACAGTTGCTGTCGTTGTTGTTTTTATTGTTGTCAAATTTGTTGCTGCCTTTGCAACAATTTCAAGTGCATTTTGTAAATTTTTGTTGGTATGCCTGGAATTTTGTTGTTGCAGCTGCCTTACGATTTATATACCATTTCCTATTGTAAATTTATTGTTCACATTGTCATTAGTTGATCAGCTGATCAGCTTCTCTACTTGCCGTTGTTGTTATTGTTGTTGATTGTCATTTCCTTTGATTTGCCATAAATATGTATGTTTTTAGCAGCCGGAAGAATAGGCGCGCATGAAGGTTACCCAATCTCCAGTGGCTTGCATGGCGTATACGTAATCTTTAAGCACAATCAATGCGTATGAGCAATATGTATTTTCTATATTTTGTTATTGCTTGGTCAACTAAGGAGTAGTTAATGCGAAGTGTGATTTGTCAATATATATTGCGTATACGCAGTGTGAACTTCATTAAATAGTTAAATACAGTAGAATCTCACAAATAATAACTTTTTTATTTCAAAAAACATTCTAATCTCAAAACAATTTCTTTAACTTTGCAATAATAAGAATAAGATAGAGAATTCTCGGAATTTTAACATTAGGAAAACTGTACTTTTAAGCTTTTCAGTGTGATTATATTGATACTGGGAGATTTGAATCAAAATGATATACAATTAAGGTTTTGGTTTGAATTTAAGTTGAATTTAACTACAATATAATTCAATTAATTGATAATGAATTTAAATTTATTATTATAATTGTGAATGTTATTATATCGTGACATGACTTGATGCTAATCAGGAAAACACTAATATATTCTATAAGGCCATTGCTGACTTCTGTCGGTTTCCAGTGTAATTAATGACTGTGGTCTCATCACAAGTGTTTTCATCCAAGTACCATATGTAAGTACAATATATTCTATGATTACAATGCTCTGGCATCTCTCGAAGTCATCAAAGCTGGCAGAAACGCCCACAGAACACGCTACACTCCTAACTATCTGTAATTGTTATATTTTTTTTTTGCCGAGCAAATTGCACGGAGAGGGCACACTCATCATCATCTTCATCATATTGCTGCTGCCGCTCTATAACATTGCTCTGCACATTTTGCTCTCCAACTTGCTTGCAATATCACAAGCGTACACACAAGCATACACACACACACATGTATACACTTAACAACACACACAATTATATACAGATAGAACTGTCAAGGTTACGCATTCGCCACGTATGCAATGCAAAGCACAATGTCTAAACAAATAGAAGACGCGCAAGGCGAACGCAATGCAAACAGAGACGGACATGGACACTTGCGCAGTGGCCCCCTCAACTAGCTCGCTGCAAACAGACATATATACACACAGTCTGTTTAAGACTCTACAAGTTTGCCATACACTGAGAAAAAAAGACCAGCTTCTAAAATCAAGAACATACATCTCAAATATTTGGTTATTAAAATAAGATTATTTTAAGACCAAATTACTATAACTAAGATTTTTAATCTAAAAAATCTTAAATTGTTAGGAAGGTATATAAAATAAATGCTGGCTCCGTGGCCTCTAGTTAGAGACACTGCCACTATTAACAAATTAGAATAAAGTTTATAAAATTACCAAGACAAAATAAAATATATAATAATATAAAAATAATTTAAAATAAAATCTTAGTTTTGAGACCAAAATCTTGATTTTATTACATTTTTTTATCAGTGCAGAATACAAATTGAGAGTTGACTGAGACAGACACAGAGAGAGAGGGAGAGAGAGATAGAGACAGCTTAACGATGCCATACAAGTGTCAGAAGTCTCATAAGCCATGGCCAAAATAATGATCGTTAGCTCAACATCAGTATCTCTCTTCTCACTCTAGTTCTCGTTCTCTCTCTCGCTCTTTAATGACACTAATTTCTTCGCTTGCACTCATAAATGCAGCCACAGACAATTAGAAACAGGCAAAAAGTCAGATCAGCCACATTTGCAGCCAAATAAAGATAATATTAAGTAGCTACTGACTTTATCTTCTATGGGCTTCTTTCTTGTCATTTTTTGATTCTTGTCATTGTCGGTATCACGAGAAGAAATGTATCTTAATGATTTCAAATCGATACTCTAACTTAAAAAAACAGGACGTTGATTGTAATTGGCTATTAAAGTATCTAATTTTCAAATACATTAAAAACAACAACTATTTCAATAAAATATTGTAAAACTTATAAAAACAGAAATTGATTCCTTAACTTTAGAAAATAAGTAATCTTACTTCCTCATCTTCACACCTTAAACATAACTCCTAATGGGAGTAAGGACATGTATCCTTTGGCACATCATTAATTTACGAACACCGCTTATATCTGAACAGAGGAGTTAAAAAAGTAATTTTCTTTTGATAATTTTTATCTGCATATAATGAAATTCCTTAGTAGTGGTTTATTTAAATAGACTGCTATGATTTTTATTAAAGATCCTTTTACACAAGCTGTGTATTACACTATGTATTTATTTAATAGATATTTAATTTGGAACAAATTTCTTATGCTCAAGAACAGAATTTCTTCACTTCACGTCTAACTCTCTTTCGAGAAACTTCATTGCCAAGGAATTTACACTTTCTGTGGTAATATTTTATTATCTTCATTACCTTTCGCTGAGAAACTTCATTACCAAGCTTTAGGTTAAAGTGTTGAAGTGCATAAATTATGGAAGAGTTTTCGCATTTCACGTCTTACCTCTAACCTCTCTACCTTAAGTCTCTACACTGTAAACAGAGCTTAATTTAATGCAAATAAATTAAGATTGTAGCTGGAAATATTGTTAATTATCGTGTTATATTTCTGCATTAAGTACTTGAATCGCGCTTTTGACATTTTTTTGTGGCAAATTGCCAAGTTTCTTTTACTGCATTGCAACAAGATTCATCCGGCCAACAAAGTTGCCTTCTGCTCCTTTATATGGCCAAGGGAAAAAGTCTGCAAATTTGCTAGCGAAAATATTGTATTTTCCCAAACTTATGGCAGTTGGCACACAGCTGGAAAAGGTCGGAGCAGCTTTTGACTTGCCGGAGAACAATGATAACTGCTTGAGGAGAAGTGATAAATTTTTAGATGGATTTTCCCTTTGGCTCGACCGCAACACGACTGCATTTAATTGCAACTACTTCTGGGAGCGTGAAAAGGTGGAATTTTAATTAAGCCGCTGACTAAACCGTGAATTTGTTAACAATCAAAGCGCAGCGCGTGCGAACAATCAATCAAAGATGGAACAGACGAAAAGGGAGAGCAGAAGAAGAACACCGAGAGAGGGAGAGAGAGAGAGAGAGAGAGGGGAGGCTGGACTATCGTTCAGTAAGCCAGTTCGTTACTGTACAAGAATTTCAAATTGTTATGCAAATTTCACCTGCTTCGATGGCGCGACTGCCAATTTCCCGCGGAGGGGCGCGGCGGGAAGGGGTGGGAAGGGAAGTGAAGCGATGTCTGTCGGTTGCACACGTTGGCGAGAACAAAAGCGCCAGCAAACGCCATAATTCAAGTGGCCACAGCGATTTCATGCCTGATTTCAATTATCAATATTCAGCCATCGACCCGCGGGGGAAACGAGACGAACTGCAGACGTCCAACAATCGAACAATGGGCACAAATCATTTCATATGCCAAGCGTGTGGTCTGTCCCTCCCCTCTCTTCCAGCCACCCCTTTGCTCACCAGCCTTGGACTGATTGGTCGGCAGTAGCCGGAAAGCTGTTGAAGTCCAAAATTCTCGTTGCGAAACATTCAAAAATGCAATATTTTATTTTAGAGCAGACTTCGCTCCTTTTTTGCAATTCAATCCGTTTGTTTTGTCAACTGTCAACGCTGATGAATTTAATAATTTAAAACACCAAAAAGCGCAACAAATAAAAACAAAACGAAAGCACAGACCACAGACAAGCCAACATCATTATTGTCATCATCAACACCATCTTCATGATCACCATCATCATCATGGACATTATTCGATATCGATGTTGAACATGACACAAAAGCTGCAGTTTGCCGATGGGCTTTGAATAAAAAATGCGAATATATATATCGCAAACGATTTGCAAACGATTTGCAAACGATTTGATTGAGCCAAAACGAAGAGCAGAACTTGACACCGGAGGCGGCTTTTAGGGCGTGGCACTGAAGATGCATTGAATTTTAAGCAATTTAAACGATTTCAATCAAATTTGATGTCTCAACAAAAAGAAGTGTTTTTAAGTCATGATCAAAAAGGTACTTAAATTAAAATTATTATAATGATTCTAAGGCTCGTAATTGCTTAAGATTTAATTGCATAATTTATGTGGAATGTTAAATATGTTTAATTAATTTCTAATTATGAATAAAAATATGGTTATATTAATCTGAACAGTTTATCTATTTTTATATTATAAGAAAATTTAATTTACACAGAATATTATTGATATTGAAATTATAATTATAATTGCGTGAATCTCTTTTTTTAGTACATTTCATATAACAAACAACCTGTCATTTCTGATTTGTTAAGATTATATAAGTTCAATTTGCCAATTTTCTTATAACAACCCAAAAAAAAAAAGAAAAGAATACTGCAATAACTGTAAGTACTCGTATAAAATATCAATCTGTATTGTTAGTACATAAATAAAGCACATAACTAAGTATTAGCAAGAACGATTTAAAAGCAAAATACTCATTGAATTGCATTTTGGTAGCTTCAACAAAATATTTGCCAAACCATATTTCAATTTGCCCCAAAGCCAAATCCTGAAACTGAACTGAACTGAACTGAAAGCACATTCATCAATTCTTAAAGCCAAACAAAGAAAAGTCCCGCCCAAAAGACTAATACCAACAACAACAAGAGGAGGAGGAGGAGGAAAAAGTAGAGGGTGGAGGTGGGAACAGCAACAATAAAAGGCAATCGTAAAACGTAAATTTGAAGTGAGGCACGTAAAGAAAACGTAAAATATTTGAAACTCATGACCAAAACGATGGTGCGAGGTATTGTATTTTATTGAAAATTCTCACATATTTATTAAGCTTATTGCCATTTTGCCGTTTGTTACGTAACGTTGTAATGCGTGTGTGTTTGTGTGTGTGAGTATGCGTGTGTGTGTGTGTGGGGGTGGTAGTGTGACACCACAACAACAACAACAGCAACATTTTATGAGACAGCGCCAAGTAATTCTTATGATTATCATAATTTATATGGCCTTCGAGTACGACAGACGGCAGCTTTTGGAATTTATACATATATATAGTATATATTTTTTTTGCCCGGGCTCAGGCCCCCTCCCACAAAAAAAATAAACCAAACCAAGCAAGTTCCAGTTCCAACACCAGCAACAGAACCAGAACCATAACCATAACACAAACAAAGAAACAGACAACACAAATTGAGAACAAATCTTCTTTCGTGCTGCTGCTGTTGTACTCATTATCGAATGGCCAAGAGAGGGTATTTTAAAATATACATAAAGAAGAACAATGCGACATTGCAGAGACTTTAAGAAATGCAAACTTAAACCCATTGTATATATGCAGGTAAATCAAATGGGTTGTATTATTTATTTTATTTTTGAAAAACATAAGCATTAAATTAATTTAAATAAATTAAAGTATAAGTAAAAATAAATAAATAAATTTACTATATTCAATATAAACACAAAAGATTACAACAGAAATAGAAATAATTAATTAATTAATAATGTTAACCCAACTTATCAATTTCCGTTCTATCATATAACTTTAAACTTTAATATTAGTGACTAGCGCCTTATTTTATAAGCTCTGTATTGTAGCGTTAGGATTCATATCGAAAATAAATAAATAACAATTACGAAAAAATGAATAAAACCAAAAATATGACACATTCAAAAGGAGATAGTGAGAATAAGTATTTAATAAATATACAATAAATAGAAAATCAATAGCAAATGGATAATTAGGGCATACAGTTGTAGCTGTCAACTGTGCGTATGATTGATTTTTTTTTGCAGACTTAAGCACAGAGTATCTGTGTAATCTGTGTATGTTTGTTTAACCACAGGGTATCCTCGAGTCTAGCACTCCCACTTGCTGCTGCTGTTGCTGTTGCTGACTGCTGGTGACGTCTTCCGTGCCGCTTCGTGCTTTTCTAATGCACACACCGAGAGCAGCCGTCGAGCCATCTAACTAATGCTAAATACTTTGACCTTGGAACTGCGCGCGTCTCAGGGTCTTGAAAATTATCTATATGTATATGTACATAGTAGAGGTTTACGCCGATCGAGTTAACTTCGGCGGCGGCGTAGAGAACAAAAAGTACCGGCGGCGGCGGCTTAGCCGACAGAGAGAACCGGCGGCGGCGGCGGCGGCCAAGCCGTCGATATTATCGGCGGCGGCGGCGTATACAGTTAAAAAAAATAAAACTTGAAATACTTTATAAGTGTTTTATTAAATTAAGAATTTTTTAAACCCAGTAACAGCCATTCATCGACTTTTCTTAATTCAATATGACTTACATTAACAAATTACGTTATATTCATATCATCAACTTATATTAAATTTTATAAAAATATTATTTTAAAAATATTAACAGCCATTCATAGACTTAATTCAATTCAATATATCTTCAAATAACAAATTATATTTTTTTCTTTTAATCAACTTAAAAATAAAAAAAAAAAATTAAAAATTAATAGATTCGTAGATGAACCGGACTCAAGTTAAACTTTCTTTGCAGGTATCATAGTTGTCATGAATAAAAATAATTTTGTTCACGTTGTGAGGACTGAGCTGCGATCGTTTATTTGTTATTGTAAGACCAGCAACAGAAAAGACTCGCTCACTTGGTGTGCTCGTTGCTGGAATACACAACACTTTTTGAGCTAGCAATGAAAGTAAAGGCATTGCAGATGCCTTTTCCCTCCAGAAAACTAGTACGTCTTGGCATGACGACAAGCTTAATAGTAGATGGCATTCAGCTTCTAGATTGCCGTTTTTAGTTATAGTAGAATGTCGTTGAGCAAGCTTTAATATTTTGCTTGCAGGTTGCGATGCACTACAACTATCTTGCTGATCGCTAGCTTCTTTTACATCGCCAATCAATTCTTTAAACATTTTGATTAGAAAATCAGATTTTGTCAAATTTTGTTCGCTGCAGTACTGCAATACACAATCCAGCGAGTTGAATCGCGGATCGAGTAAGGATGCGCAGACTAGTATGTCTGATATTGGGAATCTTGAATTCAATTTAGTTTTTATATTATTTTTCATTAAAGTCAAAGAAAGCGGGACATTGTTCTCAGCTTCATCCAATATTGAGACGATCTCTGTTCTGATTATTAACGCAAGGCTTATTGACGGATACGAATCTCCAGAAAGAATATTTGCAGCGTCTTTAAATTTTTGCAAGAAGTCGCGTAATTTATATAAAAGCTGCGCTTCAGTCTCCAATAATATCAAATGTGTCTTATTGCTGCTTGTGAGCAATTTATTTATTGCAGCTCTTTGGCACCCAAGACTGTCTAACATTGCTAAAACGCTGTGCCACCTAGTTGGGACCGAGTTTTTTAGAGAAACATTTCTTTTATCCACCAAACTACTTTGTAAATCATTGGGGTTGTTAATATTCTTATAGGTTTGCAATGGAATATCATCTAACGGTCCAAAATCATCATCGTAGTCTACCCATTCAGCATCTTCGGATGCAAGCAGTTCTTCCAAATTGTCTATATTTGACAAAACTTCGTTTTGAAGTGCGTCAGCTTGACATCTCAAAGTATGTGTCTTAAAACGTAAAGCTCCCACAATACGTTTGCACTTCACAATTAAATTTGTAATTTCCGGCACGGTATTGTAGCCATCTACATTTAACAAATTGTGAAGTCCGTGTCCTAGGCAGAAATGATTTTTCAAACATCCCAAATTAATGGCTTTCTTGATATTGCTGCCTTGGTCGGTTACCACGAAATTGAATCTCATTTGCAAATTGAACTTCTGTGTTATGTCCTCAAGCTCCGTTAAAATATTGCTTGCCGAGTGAGATTTTGAAACGTATTTAGTTTCGAGCGTGAAATGCTTCATCTCAAAACTCGATGACAGAAAATGAAAGGTGAAAGTTATATAACTTCTTCTTCTATAATTGTCCGTCCATAAATCGAATGTTAGTGCAAAGTGCTTTTGTCCAGATACTCTCCGTGCAACTTCTTTTAAAAGGCATTCATAAACATCATCGAGTGCAGTTGTCGAAAGCGTTTTATAATGTGGAATTTCTTCAGCAGCTACCACAACTTTATATTTTGTTAAAAAGTCCCTTATTCCATTGTGCGAAATTATATGAAAGGGTAGCAGATCTCTGGCCATCCACAAAGCAAGCTCTCGTCCCAGAGCCCATTTAGGATCTCTTTGAGCTCTAATTGGAGTGGATTTGTTAAAAAAATTTGATATTCCTCCTGAAGCCAGTGAACTACTCGGAGAATCAAAATCGCGGAGATTGTGTTCATTTTTAAGATGACGCGTCAAATTCCCTGTTGAGCAGTTTTTTGAATATGACTGAATATTGGCACTGAAACAATTTACAAGATCTTATTTGAACTTAAAAAAGTAAAAATGTTTATTACCATGAAAAAATTATAGTTTCGTCGATTTTTTTTTTTTCTTCCAAGCATACTTTACAGAACACCTTCTCCTCTTCTATGTATTTGTTGTCTTCTAGCAAAATGCCAAAAAACTCCCAAACTTTGCTTTTACGATTTGCATTACGCTGCAGTTTGATTGAATACATCCTCAATGACTTATTCATCTGTTTGTTGTGGGAATATTAAATTTATATATTTATAATTCTGATAAAAAATATTGTAAAACTTACCTTGTGAAATAATTAAAGCACATTCAAACTAGAGTTGTATAAAATCGTTCGGATGAAGTTCAACTGAACTAATCCTTAAAGTGAACGAACAAACTAAATTCCTGATTGTAGGTCATTTAGTTCAGTGACTCGAATCCCAATGGAGTTCGATTAATGATTCGAGCACTGTCGATCGTTATGTTTAAAAACATTAGTATTTTTGTACCTCATATCTTATTACTTACAATTACTTTATCTGATTGGTAGGACTGAAATTCGAGTCACTGAACGAACAACAGAACATAACAACAGAGCTATTAAACTATTTAAAAGATTAGTTCGTTCATCAAAAATTGAATTACTGAACAAAACCCAATTGAACTTTATGAACAACTCTAATTCAAACCAAGTAAACAACACGTGAGCAAGAACTGTTAAGTTTTCTAAAGATGGCACATTAGGAGATGGGAGATGGGACAATCTTATCGAATGATCGATTATACAAAACGACTATTAGGCTACTTTATACAATATTTTATATATATTTTAACATTTTTATTTACATATATTTTTTTTAAATGTTAAAAAAAAGTATGACGCCGAACGCCGCCGCCGCCGCCGCCACGCCGTTATTTACGTGATTCGGCGGCGGCGCGTCAAAAAAGTCAAAAATCGGCGGCGGCGGCGACGTGGCTCGGCGGCGTATATGTCTAGTACATAGTATGGATGTGACTAGCACCTAGCTGAAAAAGCGTTCAACAACAGAGAGAGAGAGAGAGGGGGGGCAACAACAAAAACAAAACAATTTCCACTCAATGAATAGAAAAATTGCTCACAATTGTTTGGCATCTTTTTTTCTCATTTCTCTCATTTTTTATATTTTTCAGTTTTTTTGGTATTTGTCGTTTTTTTGGTCGTTGATGATGTTAACTAAATAATTAGCTGACATAATTTGCTGGCTAAGAGCGGGCCCATATTTAGATAGATGGGGCATGCGGCACGAGGCAATGTCGCTCTTCAGACCCTTCAGAGTCAAAAGTCAGGCCAAAAGTGTCAAATTAAATGCGCATTAGAGCGTCATTTGAAAGACGGGCAAACACACACACACACACAATACCAACAGACAACAACAAAATGCGGCAACAGCTCAAAGCTTTTTATTTTGTATTTTTAACAATTAAATGACCAGCAACATTTAATTGCATAATTAATAAACATTAAAAGCACTTAGGTATGGCAACAATGTTTTTTCTTTAATACTATACAATTTGCAGTTGTCGTTTTTCTCTTCGTTACGTTTCGTTTCGTTTCTTCTGCTACTGACTCTTTTGCCACTGAATCTTCATGACAAAAGACACGAACCACACACACACACACACACACTACATAAGTATACTTATGGATAAGTACATAAGTAATAGTACGTAATGAGAGATTACAACACACGCAAAAGCCAAATAGTCTTGGTAGAAATACGTTGAGGAATTGACACCTGTGGCATTTGGCATACCTCAATTCTTGTAGAGTAGATCATACATAGAAAAAGTGCTCGACTGGTAGATATCCCATAACATGTTTTCAGATATATCAACCGATATATTTTTAGCTACCATTTCTTAAATATTAGTAAATTAATAAATACACAATAAATACAATAAATACAAAGATAGTCTCTCAAGAGCTTAATGGTATATTTTTATTTATTTATTTAATTCGACTTGAATATCCTAAAAGAATATATCCTGTAATCAGCTTAAAAATATATTTAAACTACTGTGCTACCAATAATTTCTAAATCAGATCAGTGAAATGTTCAAGTTTTCTATTAAATATCATCTGCAGACTAAAAGATACCCTGTTAAATGCTTCATGTTGGCTCCTTCTTGCATTTTCGTAACTTCCAGATCTAAAAATCGAAAGTTAAAGATTAAATCTCTTAAACTGGCTTAATAAATTAATAAAATATGCGATAAGGAAACGCCAGATATTCCCATCTGGAATTTAAATGTTAGCAAAGTCTTCTTCTGTTTATAAAGACTTCAACCATTAAATATAGGGGTATAACAATTTGTCAATTCCTAACGAACTTCACTTTGCCACACAGTAGCTAAAATCTGGTCTGGAAATCTTTAGGAAATACAAAGACAGAGAAAAACAAAATTATCATTACAAAAGCAAACAGAATAAATATAGAATGAAAAGAAAAAAAGACAACGGAAAAAGAGCAGAGCGTCGCGACCTTCACCTACAACAGAATAGATCAGGGCAGAAGGTGTAGCACAGGGGCAGCTGGTCGAGAAGGGGAACTGGGGATGTGGACAGGGGGTAGAGGACGGGGGACGAGTCTACTTGGTCATTCCGGACAGCGCCTACGCAATTAGCAATGCCCTGAGGCTTTAAAAATAGCAACAATTGTCGAGCTCACGGGCAACCAAAGGTCTATTTCATAGTCATTTATCTAGAAAGTGAATGTTTGTATTATTATTATTGTTTTTTTTTTTCTCGTCTATCCCCATTCTCAAAATCGAAATCAGTTTCGCTCAAATGAAATCAAAAGTTGACGTTTCTCCCCCCTCTACCCCTGTCCCTGCCCTTATTCAATGCCATCCCTCATCACAAGTTTCTTTCTTTTTTTTTTTTTTTTTGACTATTTGTTTATTTTGTTGTTCGTATTCTATGCGCTGTTTACGTTTGTCTTTTTCGCACGTAAAACGTGTGACTTGAACTTTGAATTAATTCGTTCAATAATTTACATATTTTTTTCCAATGTCCCACCCTCCTCTGTCTGCTTCGTCGACCTACCCTTGATATTGCTCAGTCTTAGACTTAGTCTTAGTCTTGTTTTTCTGCTTTTTTTTCTATCTTGTATTATTTATTTATTTGTGAATGATTTTCTGGCATTGCAGGTTCTTATTTACTTTGGCTTTGGGTTTTGCATTAGTTTTATAATTCCAAGAAGCGATTCTTGTTATACTGGTAACTTGTAGGTGACCAAGAACCCTGGTGACGTCTTAAACACCACCACCACAACCAACAAGCACAACAAAAACAAGATTAACTACAAAGAGCAACAACAACAACAGCAAAAATCGTGGTAAACAATTCTAGGAAACGGCAATGAAACCAAATGTGTGTAGTTCCCGGTTATGTGCTCAGCATTGATTATTATTGTTTTCAGGCTATTTTTTCGCTCTTCTCCGCTCACACTCTCTCTCTCTCTCTCTTTATTTCTGTTTACCGCTAAATCCGTGGGTTCGAATCGATCTTTTAATCTCTAATCTTGTAGTTCAGTTTAACGTTTCAAGTAACAGTCAATAGTGTGATTATGAAAAATTTAGAGATGATCTAAAATTTACAGTGTAAATAATCGTATCAATTTGTAGAAATTTTGTAGAAAAAATATGACACTTGTAAACCACCTCACAGAACCAAAACACATTAATTTCTATAATTTTTGTTGTAGTTCCTTAGTTGTTTTTTTTTTTTTTCAGTATAATCTGAAAAGCATACATATTTTTTTTTTTTCAAATAGAAACTAATAATATACAAAAAATGATAATAGATTCAAGATTTAAATAGAACTACTGATAAGCCATTATTTTGTTATAAATATTACCTACATCATTGCGCAAAATGGCTATTTTACAAAAAATCGGTTGAATAAGTCATCTGTGGGTTATGCGTTGCCTCCTCTTATCAAGCTCACACCCAAACAATAACAATAACAACAACAACAACAATAATAAGAAAAGCTCAAGTCGCAGTCGTATTCGTATTCACGGTCTTGGATATTCATGAATCACTTCCCGTTCCCATATTCAGAAACAATTGTACCCAGATACTATTTTTTGCTGGTTGCTCTCTGTTGAGTTTTGCATTTTTAGTTATCAACTAAATGTTGTGTATTTATATGCACTTTATTCTTAGCATTCCATATTCATTATTTATGCGGTTTTTTTTAACACACACACAGTGGGAGGGAGAGAAAGAGAGAGAGAGGGAGATATGGAAGAGAAAGGGAGATGGGGAAAGACACACATATGCAGGCATTGTTTTCTTCATTAACAATATTCCTGGCCACAGTCGTTGAGGTCTTGTTTACACATTGACACAGGTGAAACTAATTAGGCCACAAAACCCAGCTCATTTATGTTTTATTTGTTAACCAACAAAGCAAAAAGACAACAATAACAGTAACAACAACCACAATATACAATATAACAATTAAAAGCAGAATAGACTAGCTCCCCGGCTGAACTCATTTTTGCACACAAGCGACTTGAGGCCTATCCGAAATGTTGCCAAAACTGAGAATCAGCTGCGCTTCTGCTTCTTTTTGTTTAAACAAATTTCCCTTGTATTCTTTTTGTATTCATTAAGTCGTTGAACTTTGTACAATTCATGCATGTATGGAGAGCGCATAACAATTTGGAAATTTTAGCAACAAAAAAACAAAAAAAAATTGACCTAAATTTTGTTAAGAGGCGGGCTAACTGAGCGTATGCGTAATAGCATTTTAGTTTCGCTAGTTTTCGCTTTCATGTGCGCAAATCAGTCTAACAAAAACAGCAACAACAACAGCAACTAGGGTTACTAAAAAGAGCAGCGGCAACAGCTGGCAGCAAACCCAACCCAAAAACCCAAACGAACCGAACTGAACCGAACCGAACCGAACCCAAACCCCAAACGAGTCGAGGAAAAACGTGCCTATGCAAAATGAGTTTCAATTGCAAAGCGCGCGTGAAAAATTCATTAAAAAGCCGTATGCCGACAACTGCCCCCTTTTAAATGTTTTTCTTCATATTTGGTTTTTTTTTTTTTTTTATGTTTTTTTTCTCTTGCGCTTTTTAGAGAAAAACTCATAATTGCGGCGTATTTCACTTTGTTTCTTGGAATGCACAACACATTTGAACACCCTCGCAAAAAAAATGAAATAAAAAATTTAGCGTTGAATGTTGCTTATTAAAATTGAGCGAAATTTAATAAGCAACGTTTTATGCACACAAACGGGACATTGTTGGCCATTTTGAGAGTTTGCCACAAAATGGCCGAGACTTTTTTGTTAGTTTTGTTTTTTTTTCCTTTGGATTATGAAACTCTTATGAAAGAGTCTGGTGTTTCCCTCTCTACATCACCCCAATCTCCCACATACTCGTACACATCTCAAGACACTTGCGAACGTCGCAAAAATGCAGCCAAAGTCACGTTTTTTTAGACCCTGCTTGGCATCGCCTTAGCCAAATGTTGGCTATAAAATTGTATGTAAAAAAAAACTATAATGTTTAAATGCCATTTGTAAATATTCAAAACTTTTATTATTGTTATTTTGCATGCAGCGCACATAATGTTCACATTAAATAACTGAATAAAGTTGACGTTTTGTTTAAGTTAAATTATACCAAAAAAAATTTGTATAGATGTAAGTACATAAAATACGTCACACAACGGACATTCATAAAATAAACATAGATTATTTAAATATTAAGCTATTAAACCTTTAGATCTTATCTATAAAGAATAGTGTTCATTTAAAAAATTTCACGTACTACTTAAAGCTTTTCTTAAAAATTGCTAACAATAATATTTGAAGATTTTCATAAATGCACTGTCAAAAAAAAAATTACCCTCGATGATCCAAGATTTATTAAGACTTGACTTTTAGGTCGGCCATAGCTCTATTTTAATTGTAAAATTCGAAAAGAGCCGGATATTAATTAAGAATAAAATCTGAAAACTTTCTCAACAATAACATGTGCAGAAATATATTATGTTTAGCTGACAAATTAATCTAAAGAAGAAAAAATTACACTCAGAAATCGATAAAGTCTAAACCAAGCGAAGGTTTAATATTTCCAAACATTTTGGCACTTGAATGGGAAGTATGTATCATAACATCATAACATATCTTATCCCATCATCTCCTTTTCTAGTCGCCAGCTAAATTTAAAGCATATTGCACATTTGAAGAGCTTTTCACTAGGCTTTCCTTTTCTGACAGCCACAAATTTGTTTGCATAAAGTGTAACAAAATTTACATTTCAATTATGCTTGCCAAAATACTTATATATGTATATACAACTAAGAGCTAAAGACAAACAGACAGTTGACTTGGATGTGGGTGTGGTTGAGAGTGTGTGTGTGTGTGTGTGTGTGTGTATGATTCATAGGTGATATATACACCTGCTGGCAAGTCAGGCAGGGAATTACCAAAACGAAACCCAAAGCAGACAAAGAGGCTAAAGAGCAGCCATGTGCCTATAACGATGAGTCTAAGCAGCTCGGGAAAATGGCTGAGCCAGCTGGCTTGTTCTAAGATCTGGGAATACGCAAAATGGGAGTGCGAAAGTTGAGAAGCTCTAAGAGAAAGAGAGAGAGAGAGAGAGAGAGAGAGAGAGAGAGATAGAAGAAGAGGGCAGTCTGGCTGTGTTAGCATTTTCATAACCTTGTCAGCTTGATATGCGCATAAATTTGAAGCAGTGCACATTGTTTATTCAAATGCCACCCGCTGCCAGTTGGCAGACTTAAAATCGGATCTCAGCTGTCCTTGTTTCATAGTCCCGGTTCGCTCGTCCTTGTTTCTTTGACATGGAAGCAGACTTCTTTATAGCCTTGAACAGCCCAAATACACACACAAAATTTATCAAGCAGCCGACAATAAATTGTTGTAGACTCTATAGATACTTACAATCTATTCAACAAATAGAAACTTGACTGTAGTTGACCGTTCGAAAACATGACAGTTACTTAAGCTTAACAAATAAATGTAAAATTTAAAAGAAAATTATACCTAACAAAGTATAGAAAATGCATGAGCTAATTTGAACTATTTTTTACATTTTTGAATCAGAAATGGAAAATTTCATACTTTTGGTTTCTGACAAAACAAAAAGTGGGAGGTTTTAATTTGCAAGGGTGGAAAACAATTGTTTTGATAAGATTTTCGAAGACCTATAAATTAAGTCGATACTCGATGGTCTGAGAAAACTTTTAGACAACTTTAGCATCTGATTTATTATGAATTTGCAAAATTCATATTTATATATCAAATGAGTTTCAGTATAAACAAAAAATATATATAAATTTGAGTGACAAAAACTCCGACAAATACTTGCATAATAAAAGATGAAAGAAACCACAATTGCTAACACATTAAAATTCTAGTATGTTATAGGAATAATTAATACAAATGATACAACATTGTGGCCAACATTTTCAGTTATTTAATAGTACATGTAATTAGTGTAGAATTTATGGTGGCTATACAAGTTTACCGCAATAATAACAGGGCATAATTGACATTGTGCTTCTTGCATACAACTTGGATACTCGTAGTATCCATATACAACTTGGATACTCGTAGTATCGGTATGCAGCTGAACGAACCATGAGCTCAGCAAAAGTTGCCACAATTATTTCAGTAGATACTCGCACTTAGTTAGTTGCCAGTGTTGTCTACATACATTTGTATTCTTTGTTTAGTGTTGCGGTTGAGTTTTGACCTCAGAAGAGCTCTCGCAGCATAAATTACAAAGAACTGAAAGTGAATGCCAGCCGAAGAACGACGACAGCAACAACAAGAAAACCAAAAGCAACAACAACAACAACAACAGCGACAACAACAGCAGCTAAAATGGATCTAAATTTATGCTAAGCAAATGCAGGCGGCACAAAAGTTGCCGCCAAGGCGTCGCAGCGGCAATAGATACAGATACTTTACGCATACACATAGATATAGTTATAGATATACATTTTCCAAGAACGCTGCAGATTAAAGTAACAATGAAATTGTAATTGAAATTGAAAGCAAAAGTCAAAAGCTTAAAGACATGCCTTTCATTCCTTGTTTGTTACGTGCCCGAATATAGGTATGTATCTTAAAGATACATCGGTCTGTCTGTCCGTCTGTCTGTCTGTCTGTCTGTCTGTTTGTCTGTTTGTCTGGGTCGCAGCACGCGCCCAATGATTTTATCAATGTCAACTGCAGTGATGGTCCATAATAAAATATTTACTTGTAATTGCCGCCAGGCAGCCACAAACGCAAATTAAAGCCACCAACTGGGCGTTAACAGCACGTAAACTCGAATCGCATTCAATAGATATGAGATACAACAAAAAGTACTTGCGATTTCACCCAGAGTTGTCCTCAAAAACGTACACAGGATGCGATGAGCGGAGTTTGTCGTCATCACCCGATGATGGCAATGATAATGCCAGATAATAATAATGACAATCATCATGATGTTCCGACTGATGACGATGATGATGATGATGATGTAAAGAAGCGTGACACTTGAGCAAATATTTAACTGTATCTCGAGATTGGGCGACTACTCTACGGATGCGTGCAATCCGTTATGTATTACGGCCCTTGGGCTTCAAGAATTTGCGCAACTTTCTACGACAACGGCCAGACGATTTTCACTTTTCATTTATGAGTTATTGTTGCTGCTACTGTATGCGTGTATATGTGTGTGTGTGTGTGTGTGACATCATCATTGCCTGTCAAGGGTCCAGTAGCTGACTTCTGGACTCTGATGGCTGGCAAGTCAAGTGTCAGAAAAAAGTGAAAACTGCGTGTGTTTATTGTGTCTACCGTCGTCGTCGTCGTCGTCGCAGCTTTTGTTTATTTTTCTTTTTTTGGCGATCCAATTTCAAGTGGCCTGCGATGTTTATTTATTATTGTGGCTCAACTCGACACTGCAACTGCAGCTGTTGGCATAACAAAAAGCCCAACCAATTGTTAACAACTGGGCGCGTCTCAACTTGAAACATCAACACAACAACAGCAACAGAAAGTTAGCCAAGTTGCAGACGCGAGTTCATAACAAAATGAAGTCATCAGGCTGGTTACCAAATACCTTTGTGGCAAGTTTATGCGTTTAGCTGCCACACATCTTCATCATCATCATCGTCATTACTATCATAGACTTCATCATTATCAACGAAAGCTTGGCCTTCATTTTGTTTGTGCTGCCATTTTTTGCAATCAAGTTCTGCGACAAATATTTAATAATATCATTAAAAATAATTACATTTATTACGCTGCAAGCAAATAATTTGAATATATAAATACTATTCGCCCTTTAAGCCAAATGATTCGTTTGAATAGTAAATTTATTTGTATGTAAATAAATGAGAAATAAAACAACAAATATTGCACCGCAATTTCATTAAAAAATTTGTCTTGTTTATTCACGTTTGTAAGTTATTAAATGATATTACCTACATAAATGTAACATTTCAATTTTTATTTGGCATAATAATGCAATTTGACTATTAAAGCTGTATCAAATTAAATACTTTTTAATTTGAGGGCCTAATTAAATTCAATCGACAGTTTAATGTACTTTTTAAATTGTATGTGTTCAGTATGTTTCATTGAAAATTTTAATTAATTGAAGAAAAAAATTTCCGGAAATGTTATCATTAAAATTACAGCAAATATTTTAAGATAAGAGACCATTAATTTCAATCTCAAAATTCTTGCTATAAAAATATACATAACTACTTCAAAAACCATAAATGTATATACATAAATATTTCTTGAGTTGAGAAACAGCTTACTCAAAGCTCAACTTCTTATGTCTCCTTGGAGATGAAAACAAAAAGAAAAAAAAACAGATTGCCCTAGTTCACGTTTTTAGTGTTAATTGTTTTACATACAATACTTTACATGATTTTGGCTAATTTTAAAAATCGATTTTCTTAGGAAGACTTTAAAATAATGCTTGGTATACCAAAGAAGCCATTCCACACTTTGTGGATTTACAATTTTAAGTTATTAAATTATGGGTCGTTTTTTCGACAACATCGACCATAAAATATTCCTTTAAATCTGTGAAAAAATGTTCATCTATTATTCAGCAGGCAACTGATATCTTTAGTTAATTCTTGACGAATCAATTCAAATAATTGCCATAATTTAATCGATCAATAGAAGTAGAAAATAATATATATAACAACCGATGTGAAACAATTTACTTGAAAGAATGTCCAATTTAATAGAAATAACACCAAAGACAGAACAAATATAAAGAAATTAAAATCGTAAGCCCAATTCCCTTGCCTTTTTTTTTGGCTTGTCATTCGATGGACAAGGGAAAATGTCTCAATTTTGCGCTTGGCAAAGCACTAAAGCCAGCGTCAAATAATAAACACATAAAAGTAAATAAAAATACTAATAAAATGAAAAAATAGGAAATAAAAAAGAACATGAAGAAATACCCCCAAAAAAATTGGCCATAGAAAATAAAAAAGAATTTTGTGCGAAAACAGCAATAAAGTCGAAAAGCAGTTTATCAAATTTCCACGCACACAAAACTCTCTCTTGGCCAACAAGGGGGAATTCCCTAAAACCCCAAATGAAACAGCAACAACAAAAAAATATGCGGTAGATTTGTTGGGACGTGTGTCGCCAACGCCTGGACAAACAATGTTGGACTCGGGTCTATGGAGAGGACAACACGCCACTGCCTCAATCGGTGGTACTGCCTCAGTTTAAAGAGGGCGAGGGAGAGGGGAAGGGTGAGGCTGGAGGACAATAGCGTAATGAAAAAAGCGTTAAATGTCTTAATTTTTCTTTTGGCTTGGGGGTCTTTGGTTGTCTTTTTGTGCTTAGTGAAAATAAAACGCATGACAGGCAATTTTCACAAAGTTTTTTTTAAGAACTGTTAACGAGGTGGCGAGGGTGACGGTGAGGGTGAGGGCGTGTATAAGGGGGAGAGGTTATATAGAGGGGAGTGAAGTGGAATGGAGTGCAGAGTGCTCATGTTTTTGTGGACAGACGATGTCCGCCCAGGGGCAGTCCGGGCAGCACCCAGGGCAGTCAGGCCAATAAAGCCAAGTCCAATGAGGCGCACAAATGAACAAAGTGGGCAAAAACCGAGGCAACAACGCTTTGTGGTCTGTTGAATGCTGACCAATCCGCTACGGTCCAATGATGTTGACATTTGTGTCAGCCAAAAGTATTTGGCACTCGAATTTCTGTGGCGGCGGCTCTCATTTTTTGTGGTGGCTACCAGAAAATGCCACATGCGAGTTGTTCTCATACAATTCACGTTCGAATATGTGGAATTTAGACAATTCCAAACAAAAATGCAAATACAATTCAGTCGGTTTGTTTATTGTTGAACGACAGAAACTTTCGTACGTTCAACTGGGCTAAGATTAGGATTACCTATTTTGTTCTACGGTCCATTTGTAGAATAAGGAATATTATTAATTTTAATAAATAAATAATTTTGATTTATGTAAGCCTTTAAATGCATTTTAAATTGTCAAAGGGCTACACAATAATCATTTGATATCTATGTTTTATTAAAATAAAGTCCTACTAATTATAAATGCCAATCAATTTTCTCTTCTTCTTGCTAATGACTGTGGGCCTTCGTTATACAGTCACGAGCACAAAAGCAGCTTCTATCTAATTTCCCAATTGCAATCGGCTTGTAATTAACGCATTTAACTTCATAAGTGAACCCACCCTTTATCACCCGTTCCTCCTCCACATACGATCCCTTAGTGGAACACACAAAATTATATAACAGACGCAGCTGCTGTTGCATCTTCTGCTTTCGCTTTGGCTGCTGCTGCTGCTGCTGCATCTAATTATGCGAATGCATTTAAGCTCATAGCTTTTTTTTTTTGCACAGAAATTAGGTCAGATTTAACATATTCATTAGAATTTGGTGATGTCTCAGGGGATGAAGTGATGTGGAGTGTGCTGCAAATATGGGGCCAAGGGGCAGCACAAAACTCAAAGGAAGCTGGCAGTGCGAGCACAACAGCAACTGAACTCACGCCGCAACTTGTGAAGCGCTTTTAATGGTGATTACAAGTGCCGCATATACACACGCACACACATGCTCTCTCTCACACACACACACACTCACACACACAATGGCAGAAAATTATTAGAAAATTGCATTCGACGACGACGACGACGACGACGATGACGACGATGCCGACGTCAACGACGGAGACGGCCTCGTTTTAGTTGCTTCGCAGTTGCCCTCGCCACGATAAGCACTGCAAATGGAGGCAAGGCAAATGGGATGATGGCACCACCAAAGCAAAAGCAAAGTTAAAGCAATGCACAGTGGTGCTAATAAAGTTACTAGAGCACTGATGAAATAATTAAAACATGATTTTTAAAACTAAGAAATGCGTTCTATAAATCAAAGAAATTTATGCAGTTTTCTTTTAAAGTTGTTTTATTTAAAAAATAGAAAATATTTTAAATCAAAGATTAATGAGACAATCACATATTATTATTTTTTAGTTCAATTCAATAATCAAAATTCCAATTTAAAAACCATACGTAAAATTTCTCACTAATACTTAGAGACCGATTTGGCAAAAACTGACTAAGCGCGCTAGTAAATACATTTATAATATAATAGTAATACATAATAATAATAAATAATAATATATTTGACTTTTTATATTTTGCAGAAATAAAACCATGAATTTTTACAATTTTTATTAGTATTATTATTGTTTCTAATGAACTTTTTGACATTTTGAAACGATTTTGGAATATCTTATGTTTTGAAAATAATTTAGTTAACGAAATTAAAGAGCAAACGACGAGAAAAGCAATAAACAAATGCTGTTAATGCGTTATTGAAATTTATAAAAAGTAATTGCTGCATTTTAAATTGGACTTAATCCACAATAGGAACTTCATTAGCACCACTGTGCGGCAGTGGGTCGGTTATGAGTGCAAAGTGGTGCCAGGGTAATGGCAATCGCTGGGCAGGCAGAAAAGCGCAGCAGGCGTTACAATTTGAAAGAATTTCAAATACTGATAACAGAGCGCAGAGCGAAGGCGTCAAATGTCTCAATAGACAACGCTGACACTCGAGCACGCAAGCGATCTAACATATGTACATTGCACATACATACATATGTATGTGATGAATGCATGTATGTATGTATGTATGTATGTATGTATGTGATGTATGCATATACATATGTATGTGCGTGGCTCTACTTATGTAGTACATTCAATGAAGCATGCCAAAGAGCGAGCAAACCATCGAGTTGTTGTCGCTTCTGTTGCTGCTGCTGTTGTTGTCGCTTCTGTTGTTGTTGTTGGTGTTTTTGTTGCTGGTGCTACTGTTCTATGATGAGCACTTCAATTACACAAGCACGCAAGCAGCGTTGTCGTTTAATGGAATTAGTACAATGACAATTGGCCAAAGCCTCAAAGACAGCGTCCAAGCAATAGAAATAAATTGAATAAATGCGCTGCACAGCAGCAAAACATGAAAAGAAATGAATAAAGCAACAGCTGAAGCAGCAGCAGTAGAAGCTGAAGCTGAAGAATATGAAGATGTAGAGGTTGACAAAACGAGGTCATCGCCATAGCTGATAATTTTGGGCAGATAGCATGGAACATGGCACATGGAACATGGCACATGGCATATGAAACATTGAGACACGAGCAGAGAACAAATACATCAATTGGAGATCATCTGCCTGTCAAATAGCAGGAGTCAACATGTCGTATACGCAATGCCTTGCCCAGATTTTGAAGCCATTGCAAACAATAGCAACAAAGAGCCGTGTCGATGACAATTAGCGATTGGTGCGATTGGGTCCGCAAGTTGACCCAACCGTGTGTGGATGTTGGGCACACCTTTCGACTATCGAACAGCAAATGGCGTGGTGTGGCATTCAGTAGGCAAAAATATGTAGAGCATGCAGCGTTGCCATAAATTAAATTTAACACCAGATCGGCTGGCATCGATAGCATTTTGTGCGCCTCCTCCTCATCGCAATTGAAACGCATTTCTAATGGCAAGTGAAGCTCACACAAACACAACAACAGAAAAAAATTCAAAAACAACAATCAACAATGCGAAACTAAACGCTTCACTGCATCTCAAATCCCCTCTCTACCACTATGTCAATCGATGTATCTATCTACTTACCTAGTTCAATACTCAATACTCAATAAAAACCCATCGAAAGCTGACAGTTTAAATTAAATGTTGGTCTGTACAGCAAACGAGAGTACATTAAAAGCTTTTCTCAATAACTGACAAAGTTACAAGACATTGTGTGTGGAAATAAAGTTAAGGAACAAATAAATACATATAGGTATCTTAGATATAAATGTATCCGCAAAAGCAAGTACTTTTCGCCTTAAAGTTAAGATACATATTTAATTCCAAGGAGAGTTCCCAATCACCGATAACAACCGAAAAAAACTAAAATAAATTTATAGATTGGAGACCAGATTGATATATTAATATATCTATAAAATATATACGTTGAATGGAAATTTTTTTTTTACTATAAATATTTAACAAATGTATTTAAAATCAAGAATATTTGAGAAAATAGTTGTATATGCACAAGAAATTTTAGGATATTATTATAATTTTAACATATTTGATATCAGGAAATCATCAAACACTACCATTAAATTATAATATACATAAGTCAGTAGTCGGGAAAACTGTTAGTCTATCTGTCACTCACACTGACAATTATTCAGTCAGTCAGTCAGTCATCCAACGAGTGGCGCCGTCTGTCCAAGAAAAGTCCATTAAAAGTGCCCCCTAGTACCGTATCGTTTTTCTTGAAACGCGTTAAAAATAACAACAACAAAGCACTAAATAAAATAAAATGAAATATCAATAAAACACAACGATATTTAAATGCACTATCAATTTGATAAATAAAATCATAGCAATGAAATAATAGCAAAAGTTGACTTAAGGATAAGAAAGAATAAATATATTAAAAGCAGAATTATATTAAAAAAAAATCTATTTAAAATATATGAATTTTCCCTCCTATGTGACAGATTTAGAGTTAGGGTATTCCAGTGCTTCGCTGTGTCATAGATGTATATATATGCAGCAAACATATATAAAATCGCTGGGGCTGACTCCGTCATAGATAGCATCGTAATGTATCGCTTTGCGCTTTGAATGACGCGTATCATTGGCAATTAAATTAAACATATACACAGTCATAAATACAAACAAATAACATACAGAAGCACACTCTCGAGCACTCTCACATACTGAGATACATTTTACAATGTCAAACACTGAGCACCACACACAAGTATCTACAACTACAACATATGTATCTGTATCTGCAACTGTATTCGTGTTCGTATATCTATGAGTGTGTGTGTGTGTGTGTGTGTGTGTGTATGTGTGTGTGTGTCAGTTGTCGAGTGATTTTTCGCCAGTGACATTTTAATTGCTGTTATGTTTTATTGATATTCAAAAACTACAATTGCTAATTGTTTTATTGTTCATTTGAAAATGCCATTTATTCGCCTTCTGAGTGGCAGCTTAATAACCAATTTTAAATACTACCATCACACAATTAGCGCGATTATGGCCAGTTTATTAGTTGCCAATCTATCGCAATGTAATGCCACACACAATGAGATACAGAATGTATCTGTATAGTAAATCAAGTTATCTTGTCTTAAGTTGTGTTGAATCGAATTTCAGATACTCTTTTATCAAGTAAACATAAAATATTAAATATATTTCCGATCAGAACGAACGTCTTTTCGAAGCTAATCGGGATGTTTAAATCGAATAAGTCGGTACATTGATTAAGTTAAATTATATTTAATCAAAACATAACGTAATGAAAATTGTAATGAAATTTCTATTTATACCCTATACGACCCTATATGATTCTTAAAATCCAAAGAAAAGCAACTGAAAGTTCTTATGCACACAAATGAAAATTCTAATGACAGCTTTGTTAGATGATAAAGTGCGAAAGCACAAACTAATGACTGATAATAATGAGAAATGTAATAAAATGATTTTAACAATCGATTATTAATTTAGAAGCAAAAGACAAAATATAAGTAAGTATGACTCTAATGAAATTTGTAATGATAAAGGATATAAAAAATTTCTGTGATTTTCACATTCATCGATAGTTAGTGTAATTGGGTACTCTTCATTAATGAACTAGTTAACTAATGCAAACAGCAAAAATTACGTAATTTTCATTGAATTAAAATTGACTGGTAAACACTTGAACGACTGACGGACAGACGTCAGTTGCGACTCTGCCTTGTGGGGCCTCCAGCTCCCCTAACGTCATTGTTGTTGCTGTTGTTGTTGGCCCATGAGAGCTGTGACTTCGTTGCCGGAACGTGCACAACAGCGATAAAAAAAGAAGAGACATGAAGAGAAGAGCAAAAAGAAAAAAAAAAGATGGACGATGCGCGTCATCAGCTCAATGGCTATGGCATTTCCGCACCTGACGCCTCCAACCCACCAAATGGGCGCTGGCAAAAGCAACAACAACACCAACCAGCAGAATAAGAACAGCTACAAAATGGCCTGTCCATCTGTCTAACAGTCTGTTCGACTCTTCTTCGTCTGAAGTGCGTGCTTGAGTTTGCTTTTGCCTTTGCCTTTGCCTTTGCCTTCTCATACTTCAGCCTCTTCTTGTCTTTGGCTTCTTTTGCTGTCGATTTGATTTGGTTTCTTGCATTTGTCTTGCGTTCTTTCATTTTTTGCTTGTATTGCAATACACACACACACACTCACACACACACACAGAGAAATATGTATATACATGACCACATACAATCGTAATTTTCTATGACACTTGTCCATGCCGCCACTTGTCTTCCACTTTATGTGGTTGTCGTCGTCGTTGTCGTTGTCGTTGTCGTTGTTGCTGCCTCCGTTGTCTGGTAACTAACCAAACACCTCAACCACCGCCTCTCTCTTGCGTCACGCCCCCTATCGCAGTAACACCCCGAAAAACGCAAAATATAAAAAAAAGACAAAACGCTTGTGAACCTCTTTACTATTATTACTTATACGAAACCTCTATACACTTCACATATTATTATCTCTGATAAACCAAGTTAGAAAATAATTAGAGAAGCTCAATCAGAAGAAAAAAAGCGTTGTTTTCATAAACGTGATTCTTTTATTGATTTTAGAACAGGTTAAGAGCTCTTTTTGATTATAAATTTATATAATTTTTGTAAATTTAATGTTATTACGAGATGTTTTACAAATCTCTAACAGCGCCAAAGCAACCCAAAAACAATTGTTGGTGTTCCTGAATTCTAAAAGTAACCATTGCTTTCAATTGTCTAAAAAATTGTTGAGAGATTTGACAAAATGTAATATTTATTAATTAAAAATTAAATTATTCTTTAAATTGAATAAAAATGCAATAAATAGATTTTTAATAATTGTGCTAATATAAAAATGTTCTTAAAACTGGAAGTAAGCTCATTTTAGGGGACTTCGAAAATAGGTTTGAAAAAACTAAATCTTTGACTTTTAAGGAAAATCGACATTTCGAATGGTTCTTTTTAAAATGAATTCTCTCCAAAAACTCTGGAGATTTCTGGAACACATCTGATTGATCGTATTTAGTTGTATTCAGAATCAAAATCATAGAATTTTGAATGTGAGCCACTTTGTTTTTTGTGTTGAGCAATAACACCAAAGTGTCTGAGAATTAATTACTTAAAAAAACCCTTTTTTATCGATTAATTTCTAAAATTCTGGCTCTGTGAACCGGTATTAATTAGTTGCACAGATGTGGCTTACAAAAAGGAACTTGAATAGAGTATATAATGTATCGACTTTTAGATCAGATCGTAACTGGGTATATCTGTGGACAAGTAAGTGTATGCAATAAACCGAGAGACAGACACTTCAATTGATTATTGTTCGCTGTTGTTCTTGTTGTTGTTGTTGTTGTTTTTGCTGCTTCTGCTGCTTTTGCACAAATGATTTACATTTTGTTGGATATGTTATTTCTCTGTTTCTGTACTGCTTCTTCGTCTTCTTCTACTGCTTCTTGTTGTACTTCTTGCTCTGGCTCTTTCGTTTTGCTTTGGTGCGCGAAACTTGTCTTTTGTTGTCATTTGCACTTTTGATTTCATTTGAAGTTGTTGCTGCCTTCACTTTTGTTTGACTTGTTGCTAAATATAAATAAGATAGATATTTTTGTTGCTCCTTTTCATGTTTTTTGGCATATAAATTAAGTTGCATTCTTTGAGCAGCTCGTTTTGTTCTGTCCAAAAAAAAAATGAAAAAATAAGATGAGAAGATGAAGCTGAAGCTGAAGAGAAGGTAGCATCAGTTTTTTGCTAATCATCTTTGCCTTTTGTGTGGAATACAATTCTCAGCCCACACAAAGAAGATGCTGTTGAATGCTGCCTGATGATGATGATGATGATGATCGCTCTGTCTCTGCCTCTCCATCACTCTCTATCACTATCGACCTCTCTTTCTCATTGGGGATTCGCCGTCTATTCAAAGCACGTCAAAACCGCATCGCACACAGATTAATTACGGCAACAAACAGCAACTTTGGGTCGAACTTGGAGGGAGGTCGCCATCTAAGTCGCCATGAAGTGCATTTCATTTATTTTATAAATTATCGCCATGAATTGTTCATGTGTAACGACAGCAGCAACAACTGTGAGACATCCAAGCCTCTGTGAGAGACAATCTCACAGAGAATTTCCATCTCCCCCCTCCCCCAACTAACTAAGCACACCTCTTGCCCTAGTTCAAGTCCAAGTCCAAGTCACCAAGCCGCCCACATTTGAGTACGCCATCTTTTTGCTTCCGCCGTTTGCCTCGTGCATCTTAATTACTTTTGTTTTATTCCCCACCCCCTTTAAAAACACCCCCCAATGCTGAGAATTTCCACAGCGCAACGAAATTCAATGAAAAATATTTATTCAAATAGCAGCAGCAGACGCAGCAACTACTGAGGCAGCAAAGAAGGCTGTAAACGAGCTAACACAACACGAGCTACAACAATAACAGCAACGACAATCTTACAGATACATTTGTGTATGGGTTTTTTTTTTTTCTTATTTTATTTTGTATTTTGTCGAACGCTTCGCTGCTTTGCACTTGAGATTCTTATCGCTGCCACCAAGTTGCTGCTGCTGGCCCAAGTTGATTTTGATCTTTACAATGCATTATGCAAACAGTCAGACTGTGATAGAAGTAACAAAGAGAGAGAGAGAGAGAGAGGGAGAGAGAGAATAAGTTCTCTCGCTCGGAGAATATAGTTTCGATTCCATAGTGTGGCAATTTGTTGTGGTCTTGTTTAATGATTGCTTTTCAAGAACATTATTTCCACTGGCTTTTGCTACACTGCACCAAAAAGATGTTAATATTAAGAAATTTTTTATCTAAAAATAACAATTTTTAAATTCAGTTATTTTAAATGCTATATTCATAGTAAATTAATAAATAAAGTTATTAAATGCAACCTTATATTTAAATATTTATTCTTAAAAGCATATATAATAATTTTAAATAAAATTATAATTATATCCAGCTCAGAAAAAAATTAGTTTGTAAGCTATTTTGATATTTATTTAGTTAAGATTTCTTTAATTTATAAACTAATAACAAAGCAAATAATATTTTCATTAAATTACAATTTTTGTTCCCTTTAATTTTTTCCCTTTAATTTTTTTTTTAATAAATTCAAATTATTAAACATTTTAATGAAAGAAGTAAATAAAATTTCTAAAATGTACACGTATTGTGAAATATAATTGATTTTTCACTGTCTATTATATGTTTTATAATAATAAAAATATTGATTCAAACATAATTATTTGTTATTTCAATTTATAGAAATCATCATTAAAATTAATATATTTATAGTCAATTATATTTGAGTCTTGCAATAGTATTTTTTTTCAGTGCAAGGGTGAGGGAAACGCCCACAAATGCGTTGAGATTTGGTCATATAAATCGTAAATGAAGCGACGATAGAACAAACTTCTACATCTACATTCACATTCACATCTACACACAATCCGGCGGAGTCTGAAGTGCATAGTGCTTATGTCTCATTAGAGATACTTTAGTAGCCGAGTCGAAGTCATAGTCGTACTCGTACTCGTAGTCGTAGTCATAGTCGAAGTCTGAGTTTGAGTCCGAATCCGAATCCAACTTGTGGCCTGACCTCGCTTTGACTTGGCTTTATAAAAGACACAGATTAGTAATGCCTTCAAGAGTCCACAACACTGATATCTCTCTTGTGTAAGTGTATGTGTATGTGTGCTTATGTGCTTGTGTGAGTGTAATGTGTGTGTAAGTAGCATCACAAAGTGTCAGCTTTGAGGCAGATTTAAGAAAGCAGCTGAGCGCTGAGAAGAAGAGCAAAAAGCACAAAAAAAAAACAAGAAAATGAAAAAAAAAAAACCAGCGTTAAATTAGTGGCAATTGTGCGCGACATGAAGTAGCCGCCAGCAGCCACCGTAGAGAGTGCTTCCACTGCACACACACACACCCTCACACACACACATGTATACACATATATATATATATATATATATATATATATATATATATATATATGTGTATATGTACTTGTAACTATTTATTTAGCTGGTGTACATGTGTATCTGCAGCTGTAAGTGTGGCAAAGTAGCCCCCAATGCGACGTCAACATATAGTATAGTATAGTAAGTTGGCTGAAATTGTGTAACTGTAGCGTCAAGTGGCCAAGGAACGGCATTGTAAATGGCCAACGATTTGTGAGTGTGGCCAAAAGGAACTTTACAGCATTGAGAGCTGACATTTGTGCTTAGCTTTCACATAAGTAGTTGAGCGACATTAGACAGTCATTTTGTTGCCTTTCTTCACCTATCTTTCTCTCTATTTCATACAGAAATCTAAGCGACTTAGCTAAGAAAATTTTAAAGACTAGTAAACTGATTAATATGCATTATCTATTATCAACATTTTATTTGCAAACTAATAATTAATATAAGTAACTATCGATATATATATATATATAAGTATACATTTTTTTATTTCAAATAAATGTTATATATATTAAATCCAAATTTTGTACATTTTTTAAAAATATGTAGTCTTATTTGTTCAGACGTATAATATTATCGATACTACTTTTCAACTTTTAAGGTGTAAATATATTACTTGATTTTTATTTTAATTTTCACTTTTCAATTTCAATATTTGGTCTTCTATTGGGTTGAACTGCAAATAACGATACAGTCAACTATCGGCTACTATCGATAGATTTTCCGCCCTAGCTCGACTTTCTTCGATACCAAATTTAAACATGCTCGACATTAAATACCAAGGAAAATACATTTAGATCAGAGCAAATATATGTAGATGCACATCTGCTAATCGTAATATTTAATAGAGAAGAGGAAAATTTCCATGCACCCTTTCCCCGCACCTTTCCTGTAATCAGTTTTGTGAATCTGTTATCATTATTTCAGTTACACGCGTGCCAGTTGTGTTAAATGTTAGAACAACAGACAAGACAACGTGGACAAACAAATAAATGGCTAAAAGCTGCCCTTTTTTTATAATTCTGGTAGAATCTGGGTTGGGAATAATACCAAATAACTGCTATCTTAATTTTTTTGGGATTTGTACTCAAGATTTGCAGTCGACTCGAATAGTTTTTGATAAGTTTAGTTAGAATGGTTTAGTTAGCTCTGGAAGATGGTCTTATCGCAAGTCAAGCAACAACAGCAACCAACCTCAACAGATACACAATGCAAATATTGTATCAAAATTCTAGCGCCTCGAACAAGACTAAAAACCAAGAAGAGTAGGCGGAGAATGCAGAGCTAATGGACAGCCGCAGAGCGTCTAAAAATGTGTATGTATTTTCAGACCCTGTGCCTAACCACTCAAAGGGTCTATTAAATATGTTAAACAAGAATATCTGTTCAACAGGCAGTAGAAGAAGTGGCAACATCCACAGCACAGTTAATATAGCCTCATTCTTCAGTATGAGCTTAGACTTTAGAGTCTATAAGAGCTAGAGACACCAAAATAACTGGTACTTCATACCAATACTTAAGAAGAAAATTGAAAAAAACTAAAACTGACGAAAATTAATAAAAAAAATTAATATTGACGGAGGAGTAATATTGGGAAAAAATAAACTTAATTTTAAAAAATGTTAACAAATCCTTTTTTATTTAAATGAAATGTTAAAAAATACAATTTTTTAAAATTAACATTTTTATTCATTTTTAACATTTGTTAAAATTTTTTTTTAATATATCAATGTGAGAGTTTAGAAATAATAAAATTTTTAGATGTTATCATATGTCCTAAGTGTTGAAATACAGGGTCTTTTATAGACGAGCTCCCTCGACTGTAGCCCCTTCAACTATTTTTTTTTTTGCATGCCTTCCTCATGCTCAGTTTGCCTTTGTGGCCATTGCTCATCTGCTGACCCAAAAAGCCAAAGCAGACAAATTAAACAAACGGTGGACGGACATTAAACGAGTCAGCGAGTCAGCCAGCGTATTGAAGTGCTCCAATCCCTTGCACCCTCAACTACCCCATCTCCTTATTGCCATCCCTATAGTCAACTTCTATTTCTGTGGCCAGCCACTGTCGTCATCATCATCATCATCATCGTCTTCATCATCAACGTCGCCATCGTCGTTGTCTGCATAAATTTCTGTAAAATCTTGAGCAGCAAATGGCAGCCAGTTGCCAGTTGGCAAGTCGCGTCTGATTGCTCACTGGGCTGCCTTTTGCCTGTTGCCTCAATGCATGCAATCTGTTGTTTGTGCCACACAATTCTCGCCGCGCCACCAGACTCTTTGATGGCAAAAAAATATAAAAAAATAAAAATAAAAAAATGCGCAAAAATAAGAAAAATACGAAAAAGCAGGCCAACTAATAAACTTGATGCACTCTCATAATGAATACACAATTGAATATGGTTATTGCAACCTAAATGCGACCTGCGATCATCGTGCCACGCACAAACAGCAATGTTGCATCATGGGCTGAGATGCACAAACTACATACACTATACATATTTGTTTAAAGAATATGTTTATGGTACTTATGATATTCCTAAGGAAATTAAAATGTTTCACACTTTAGGGAAATATTTATGTGTGCCAAAAAAAAAAATAATATAGAAATTAAATTTGTTTAAAATTCGAGTCATTTGATAATGCAGTTATCGTATAATCAATCGTTTAAAATCTGAAGTCCAAAATGAAAAGCTTCTTGCATAATTTTTTAATAAAAAGAGTTAAAGTTTTATTATATCGCCTATAATCATAACAATTTTTTTTTCTATCGACAAAGTGTCAGTCTGATAGATCTGATCAATAATAAAAATCGCAGTCATAGAAACAATACATAGAAGTCTTGTTTTTGATAAGAAAATCAAAGTGATCCATTTAAGTTTTGTTCAAGTATATAGAAATAAGAAGTAGTTTACAATGTTAAATTAATGATATTGTTGAGATATTAAGGTCGAGTAATTAGCTGTTGTTGCTAAAAAGTTTCCTCTAGTTCTATCTCTGCGATTACGCCATCCAAGTGAGTTATAAATTTGATTAAATTAGCCACAAGTTTGGAGCCATTGTATCGGGGGTTTTAAGTGCAGCAATTAAACGTAACAAAGTACCTGCCAACCTACCAATTCCGCCCACTTCTGTCCCTCCCCCTTGCTTCGACTGGAAACCCCCTAAAATGTCTGGTTAATTTTCCCATAGTATTGTCATTTGTTGGCTTGCTGAAGGCAAAACCGTCAGCATGCACGTCAACAGCGACGTCGACGTCGACGTCGACGTAAGCGTCGCTCGGCAATTAGTCTGCGCGCATGCGTCGTTGGCTTCATTGTCAACGTCGTCGTCGTCGCCGTCGTCGTTGTTGCTTTCCCATATTCAAAGTATCGGGCGTAGTAAAAAGTTAATTAAATTCAATTAAAATGCGTTGCGGGTCTTCGACAAAATGTTATTCGCATTTCAAGGTTAATTTGACAGACGCTTTGACGCTTTGAAGAAGTGACAACTGGCTCCAAATTTCCGAAAAGCGCCAACGGACAGACAGGGAGAGAGATAGAGAGAGAGAGAGAGCAGTTCAGGGGTGAGTATTAAGTAAAGTTCATTTGTTCCGCAACATTGATGATTTATCTATGCGATATGCTCGTCTTTAAGTCACAAGGTGAAGTACAGGCTGAAAACATTGAGACCTTTTTATGTACGCGCCACACTGAATGCTAATGCCACATACTGTGGCAACTAGAATTTCCGCAACACAAATTCTCAGTAAACTTCATATTTTCTCTATCATAAATCTGAAATTAATTTTTAGGCCAAAAATAATAAATGGGGGCAAAAAATGGGCGGCCGAGAAGCCAATATAATAAAAATGATGTTGCCTGCCACAAAATGTCCAGACAGCTGGCAACTCATGCCACGTAAGCGGCATCCTTCATGGACCGCACGCGGAGCGTCAGTTGCGACTGCCTGCCACTTAATGAGTGAATGAATGGCCAGCATGTTGCACGTTCATTTCGAGGTGTGGCATGAAGCCACTAACAAAGCATTTAATGCTTTTATTTGCGGGTGGCAGGCCTGAAAGTGGCAACATCGGCTAAAGTGTTGCCTGCCACACTGTCCCATTTTACTCGACCCACAACATGACAGACTGTGTGCAACATGTTGTTTCTATTGCTGTTCTTGTTGTTGTTGTTTTGGTTGCTGTTGTTGTCGTTTTTTGTGTTGTGTTGTGTGTTGGTTTGGTTTAGCTTGGATGTGATTTCAATTGTAATTAATTTAATTAAAATGTATATGATTTAATGCTTTTAAATAAACTTGTTTTCGGCACTTGTAATTTAATACTCGATTTAAATACACAATAATAATAATCAAATGAATTGCAATATATTTACTAAAAATAGTAGTTGTAGCAATCAATTAATTTAGTAGAATTTTCAGATTGATGGTAGTGTTAATTCAAAATTAGGAAATGCATTTAAATATTTAATTATTATTATATGCAATGCTTTAAATTCATTTAAATTATTTTCATTTTTAAGTTAACATAATCTTCAATATTTGCATACTTCAAATGTTGGCTTATCTATCAATAATCCAGACAAAAACTGAGACAAAGCAAACCCAATCAAATGGAATCTACAAAAGTTCTTATGAGTTATGACAGGAAGTCATTTCTCTTTAAATAACAGTTCAAAATGAAACTTTTGTTCTCTTCTGCAGTCACTTTATCACAAGAGCAAAGACAAGCCGGAAAATCACTGTACAGTACATCAACAGAATTTTCCGGCAAATTTGATTGCAACTATTTGGCTAATTGCTTCCTAAATCGCTTTATAATCCTCCGGACAATTAGGCTAATCGTGCTATCAATAACTGGACTGAGTTTTTCGATTTCTCACTCAGGTTTCACTCGATTTTCTCATTTCCCCCTTGCCCATTTCCTCCATTGAACTGACAATCAGTTTGATTTATGATGCACCCAAAAACTAAACCCGAAGTCAATATTTTTGTGTCCATTGCAGTGCTTATTCAATTTCAATGTGTTTGTAGAGTCCGAGTTAGAGACTGAGACAGAGACAGAGACCAGATACTTTGAGTATACCATCTAACAGAGAGGGATGGGAAGTGGGTGGTGGGAAGGGGGGTTGGTTGACCTTTGTGGGCAATGCAAACAGTTTGAATCGGATAACGGCAGCCATGTGAAAGACAAACCAAATCCAAATGAATTAAGTTATG
Source organism: Drosophila phalerata (assembly GCA_951394115.2). Classification (NCBI taxonomy): domain Eukaryota; kingdom Metazoa; phylum Arthropoda; class Insecta; order Diptera; family Drosophilidae; genus Drosophila; species Drosophila phalerata. The sequence continues at coordinate 24,501,844 of OX596008.2, read as the reverse complement.
GTTATTGACATTTAATGCACACATTGGCTTGAGTCCCCTATTTCAAATCGGTCCGGTTCGTTGACAGATGAGAGTTGTGCCCCAATGTGGCAGGAGTGCAGAAACTCAGCTAAGCATTAAATATGAGCACTGACACATAACACTCCATCCAACTGTGAGTATGAGTATGAGTATGAGTACTCATAGTTCTATCTGCAGTCCCGACACATATTCATTTACTTATATGAACACTTGTCGTACCTCTTTGATTGTGGCTACTGAAATTTAAGTCTATTTGCAAGCATTTTTTCATGCATTTTTCAACTAACCAAACGACTCGAATGTTATGAGATATAATTACCAAAACGAGACGATTATTTTTTCACGTTGATAGTCCAAACAAACAATTGCAAATGGAAGCCAAAGTCTGCACTCTTTTAATGCTTTTCTTCTTTTGCATAAATAATTTTGATGACGCATTCTTGATCAGTTCTATAGTTTTGATCAACAGGGAAAACTTTTTTAAACAGTTAAAAGTTATTTTCTACACTTAACTAAAGTTATTCTAGAGAAACTTTGAAAGTAATAAATTACTTTCGATTGAGCAATTTAAAAAAAGTGATATATATTATACATTTTCCTTGAATATTTGAAAAAATTTTACCAGAAATTTATAAAGATTCGGAATTTAAATCTTAACTGATGGTTTGAATTTAACATGAAATTAAGGGTACAAGCGGCTACTTAAGAATAGGTAGCATGTAAGATTTCCATGTATCTCTCAGCAAAACCCAAAGAATATAACTGACCCACTAACTAAACATTCATAAAAATTTACTAGATCTATTAAATATTTCACGTAATTTTTATATGTATACTGTTCAAAATTAATATTAAAACGTTTATATAATATAGAAAATATAGTTTTCATTTGTAGTCAAATTTTTCTTAAACTGCAATTTAAAATACACACATATTGGTTTGAAATAAAAACGAAATAGAAATTGTTATCTTCAAAATTAATTCAAATTTAATATGTACATTTTAAATTTTCTTATTCAACATCCTAAAAAAAGGTGTAGATAATTTCTTATTTATTTGCAATATTTTTAATCAGGAGAAAATAACGTACGGTACTGGAATTTAATGTCCTATTTGATCAGGTCCCCCTCGTCATATTAAAAATATCTATAAGGATACATGCTGAAATTGTTGGATGCTGTTGCATGTAACAGTAACTAACTGGGGCACGTTGTGTTTACCGTTAGCCCTAATCTACAGGGATACAGGGAAATGCTCAAGTTCAAAACTATGAAACGGATGTATTGAGTTCCCCGGGGCAGGCAGAAGAGCAATTTAAACGAAACCATCAACGAAAATGAAATACCACAGGTGACTGACGCATGCCAAACACACACACAGATATACTATAGACACACACACACACACACACACATGCATATAGCTTTTTTTTTTTTATTATTTTTGTTTTCTTTGCAGTCATAATTTACATATTTTTTGCCTTTCGACCCGCAAAGTGGCCGAAAGATAAAAATGAACAACAAAAAGCAAACAGAACTTTTTACGTTTCCTTTTCATACTTCTTTTAATATATAAATTTGTTTTTTGCTTTGTTTTGGGATGCACCTTTTTTGGGGGTTCGCTGAAATTGAAAACGGCGTTGATTATAATGTCAATACTCATAAAAAAAAGATCTCGCGACATACACACATACACTGAGATATTGACCGAAAATATATAAGTATATGGATATCTGCCTTATAGAGCTGGGTCTCTCACCCTTTCTCTCTCTCTCTCTCTCTCTCTTTCTTGGACTCTTGTGTGCGGTCAAAACTTGGCTTATATTGTTTTGCCTTCTTGCTGTTAAATTGTTTTCTTTTTTATTGTTTTCATTGGTTTGTAGTTGTTTTTTGGGTTGTTGAGATACAGATACAAATGCAAGGCAAATGTATGTTTCATGTTATTCATTGGCACTTTCATGGACATTACTAATGTTTTAGCTGCTTTGCTTGTTATTGTCAAATTGCCCTAACAAAGGGTATTGTGATAGTTGTGATCGCTGATAAAGCAATTGCAACAAGGATTGAAGAAGCTATAAGATCCAAGCTGAAATACATTCAACTTAACGATTTACTTTGACTTAAACATTTTAGAGTTGATTTAAAATATTTAATTTTTTACTGTATTTTAAATATATGTATTTGATATTAAATTTTAAATATTTTTAATTTGGTCTACTTTAAATATGTAAATTAAAAATTCAAGATATTAATAATAAATTATTATTTTTTATTTCTTTAATTGTTAAATATCAAAATAAATCAAGTTAAATATATTTAAATAATAAAATATTATTTTATATGATTGTTTAACTGATAAGTTGTAAAAATTCATTATTTCTACTCAGTTTGCGATATACTCTATTCATTTCATATTTATATACACTTTCTGAGCTTGGTAAGGGTATTGAGTCTTCGTAGTTTTGTGATTGAACGCTGCTGGCTGTATGTACTACCTGTTGTTATTGTGACTGTGACCGTGTTGTCCTGCGGCTGTCTGTCGCCGTCTCATACTCTCTGTGTGTCTCCGTGTCGCTGTCTGTCTGTCCGTCTGTCTGTCTGTCCGTCCGTCTGTTTACCTGCTTTGTGTGCTGTGGCAAGAACCAAAGTCAAAAACTTAATGCGCTTTGGCATGCTTTTAGGCAATAATTCATGGATTAACGCCATTTGGTTTAAGCTGATTTCTTGGCCGCTTTTAGCACATTTGAAGGGGGAATTTTTGGTGTGTGTGTGTGTGTGTCTCTGTGTGTGTTGTGGCTGGACCTCACCTTTTAAGGGTGCTCGTATAGGAGCATCCTCCTTTTTGACATTCCTTGGACGTGACTAATCAACTTGGGAGTATGCGGATCTTATTCCATCTTGTTCTCTAATGATCTTCTGCTCAGTTGCGATTTGTATGCCGATTTGTTGACCACAACAAATTGCACACTGAGGCGCCCATAAATAACATTTGTGACCAGTGTGCAAGGCGTCTGGTGTCCTTGGTACCTGACTGCCTGTCCTGCCTGATGTTCGTCCTCCCGGCAGCACGTGCTAAGTGCCAAGCTATGTGCAGTTCCTCAAAGCTCATTAATCAATATGACAAGTGTCCCAGGGGTGGAGAGCGGTCCAGGGGTGAGGTGGAGTGGAGAAGTGAGACATCTGATTTATGCATTAGAACTTAATTTCTCATTTTACAATTTCAACATTTGCCCCCGAAAAATGTGTTAGTCGACTTTTATCCCCGTTGCGCTTGAACAATTCATAACTTTTGAGACGGGGTGCGGGGGGATGTAAACTTACAGACAGTTTTCTAGGGGTACAACTACATCCGCCCCTTCCCACTCCCTCTTTCAATGGGGCAACATTTTGCGCTCGCTTTGTTTTTGCAACGGCATGCAAAATCTTTGATGAGCTGAGGGAGGGATGGGGAAGAGAAGCAGGGAAGCAGGGAAGCAGGGAAGTAGGGAAGAAGGGAAGAAGAAGAGAAGCTCCAACTATAGCTATTTGTGGGTGACTGACGGCTCCCAAGTGGCATTGGAATTGGCAACGTTGTCGTCGCGGCTTCCGCAGCGCGAATTTTGCGTCCATTGTTTCTCGTCCTTGCTGTCGCCATTTTCTATTTAGCTAAAAGTTTATTCGCATTCAGCGCATTTAATAAGCGCTTATTGTACTTAAGTTTGCATTGTTGCCTGTCATAGGCATCGTCATTGTTGTTGTTGTTGTTGTTGTCGTTGTTGTCGTTGCTGTGACTTTAATGAGTAAAGTTGCTTACGGCCATTTTGCTGCTGTCAAATTTGTTATTAACTTATTACCCAAGTGCATGAAATTAATGACCATTACAACTAATTAAATGTGTCATTAAAATCGATGCTAGATTTACTGAAATTGTTGAAAATATCGCTAGCATATGGCACACATGGTCCATTGCAACAACAGCGCACTGTTAATGCGTAACAGACAGCCAAATAAGCAGACACCCTCTCACACTCACACTCGTACTCGCACTTGCACTCTTCACACTCACACAGTATATGGAGCTTGACTTGGGCTTAGCCGCCGCTGTTTGGCTCGTGCGCTCCGCACACTGTTAGCAGTTAGTTAGTCACTGCTTAAGTAATCGTGGCGCTCTTCGCCCGCGCACGAAGCTGTCGGTCGCTCACGAATCGTATTACAGTTGATGGCGTCGTCAGACTTCGGCTTCGGCTGCTGTTGCTGTCGCTGCTGCTGCTGCTGCTGGTCGGTTCGGCTGGCCAGTGCTTCAGTTCTTCAGTAGCCAACAACGCAGCACGCGGATGCTACGCTTCGTGTTGTTGTTATTTGTTTCTTTCTTGTGGCCTGCGTTTGCAAAAGCACAAGCAAGCAGTGCGCTCTCTTTGCTTTTGACTCTTAAACTTTGAATTGTACTCTCTGGCGCTCTCGACTCGGACAAGCAATAACGACAGCAACAACAACAACGACGTCGACGACAACTGCGACTGCGACTGCTGCTGCTGCTGCTGCTGCTGCTGCTGGCGTTTCTGTTGTTGTGTGTTCTTGAGTTGGCGTTGTCGTTGGCTGCTGTTTTGTTGTTGTGGTGGTCTCGGTCTCGGTCTCTGTTTTCTGTTTCGGTTTCGGTTTCGTTTGTGTCTGCTGCTGGTTTGATTTTTGTGCGCTCCGCAGCGCCGTCGTCGCTCTGCAGCTGCGTTCGTGCGCTTTTTGAAAATAGTTACAAGATGTTCATCGAAGTGAGTAGAACGCCGGAGCGGTAAATTGGACAAAGACCAAACAAAATATATAAAGCAGACGTTGCTTTTGTTCAAGACATCGCACTGTTGAACTGTAACTTTAACATAAACTGTAACTGTAACTGCAACTGAAATTCAAATGCAATTTACAATTTTCAAATTTCAAACAAAACAACAAATATTTTAAAAAACAAAGTGTGAACGCTAAAAAATAAAAAACAACACGCAAATTGAGTTGAAAAACCACATGTGTGTTTAAAAAATCTGATGTGCCAAGTGCAAGTTTCAACAACATATAATACGTTCCAAATACGTTCCAAATACGATCCAAATACGATCCAGTGGCGCGAGTTTCTTAACATCTAAACATCACAGCTTTAAAGTCCATGTCCAAGTAAAGTGCAATCCATGCTGTTGTTATTTTTAAATCGCTGACCGCAGAAAATTTAATGCTAAAAATAAAACGGACCAAAACAAAATACAACAGCAACAACAACAACAACAACAGCATACAACATACAAAATAGAAAGAAAAATAATAACGAAACAAGCGTTTAGTTTTTTTTTCGTTTTGGACGCTCTATAAAAATACCCACAAATGCAAAGGGTAAAAACTCGAAAGTGACAAGCAACAACAACTGCAACCACAACACCAGCAGCAACTGCAACAACTGCAGCATCTACAAATACAACAACAACCTTATATCGGAAACTAAAAAAAAAGTGCGTGCAGCGGCATTTTCCACATGTGAGTGAAACATTTTCATTTCATTGGCCGATGCTAAAAATAAAGCAGCAAACATTTTTGCTAGAACTTTAACAGACTTTTTTTCCAACCAAAAAATATCAATAATATTTTCACGATAATAAAACATAAATAAATACTATTGTTAAATGTGTCAAAGTGAAGTGTGAATTTGCATAAACAAAAGGCAAAAAAAATTCTAAATATATATTCAACAATAAACACTAACACAGTTAAATGTCAGATACATTTTTTACATACACACATGTTTGTTTAAACTTACAAAAAAAAAAAGAATTATTATTGAATTTTACAATTTTCTGCTGCATTTGTCGGCGCTATTTTTTGGTTTTTTAGTGAATTTACCTTACGCGCAAGTTTTTCGCTTTTCGCATCTCTTGGATACACACACACACACACACAGAAACACATTCGTACACGCACATAGATACATACATGCATACATATGTAAATATATATGCTCCTGCATTCGAGTGTTAAGTGTAAATTCTCCACTTCCCCTAACTAGAGACTAAAGTTTTCAATGTGTTTTCTTACGCTGCAATTTTTCGGAATAATTTTTGGATACGTTTGCCGTAGTTGCCCTTGGGAATAACTTGTTAAAAGGTTCGTAATTTACAACTTGAGTGCGTTGTTATTTTTCTCTACTACTTCTTTAAGTGTTTGCAGAAGTACTTAATAGCACTATTTACCACATTATTACGTATACGCCGAGGTGGCAAATATAGAAGAGATAAAGAAAATGAATTATGAGAAAAGTATACAAAAGTTTATCTTCTTTTTAAAGGTTTTCACTTATATTCATATTTTCAAATCATAAAGTGATAAAATATTCAAATTATTTGTGTATGAAAATAGAGCCTATTTTGGCCAACAACCTACTAAAATATACTTTAATAAATAAATACAATGAACAAGCTTGATAGCTTTTCAATTTTGTTAAAATGCCTTTTTAGCTGTGATAAATTTTTTGATCTATCACATAGCCAATTGAATTATTTAAAATAATAGGATTTAAAAAAAAAATCAACAGTATTTAGGATTTGTCTGCAAAATGAGAACAGTAATTGCCCTTCCAGCGAAACGGATATACAACAATAAAGCCAATGAAAGAGCGAGTGAGAGAAACACACCTGTGTCTGTAACAAAGAAAGCAACAAAATACATTTTATATTTTATATGTATATAAAGTCGTATTACTTTTATACATAAAATGCTGCTTAGCAAAAGTACTTTGGCATATCTTATTACAAGCCCAAGGATCATCATATTCATCATCATCAGGCGTGGAGCCAAGACTTTTGTCTTCGCTGCAGCAGCACAAAGAAAACAACACAAATAATGAAAAGAATTGTGCAAAACAACAAAAAAAATAATAATAAGAGAAAGAAAAAAAGAACTTTTCTCATTATCAACGCAAGTGTTTTTAAGCTGCACTGAAGAAGGGGCAGAGAGGTTGGGGAAACTGAGGGGATAACAATGTATTATAGAACTCAGTTGGCAGTGGACAGTCAGTCCGTCAGTCCGTCAGTCAGTCAGTCAGTCAGGGCTATGGATATGGCCAGCTGGTCAGTCATTCCGCCGTTCTTCAGACTTCAGTCAAGCGTCAGAAAATGTTGTTGGCCATAAAAAGCGCTGACAATTTTTACATCTGTCATAAATTTGCGACACTCGTAAATCTATTTTCTGCATTTTATTTGTTTATTTAAAATTCTTGAACAAGAATTTAAGACAACAAAAAGGAGAACAGCAACAACAACAAAAGGAAGGAACGTCATTGCCAAGTGGGCGCCTGATTGATGTGACAATTCCTTAATTAATTTCGGAAGAGATCTCATTTAATTATCCGATCTGCAGCTGCGGGGAATCTCTCTCTCAGACAGTTCCCGATGCGGGTAATACATCAAAGTAAATTATGCCAGTATTTGAGTTTATTCACACTCAAGATTCATTGCAAGTTCGAATACCTTTTCAACTTGCAGTTACACTCACTTTTCCCACGCTTTCTTATCAAATCAACTAACACAATTCGTTGTTCTTTTTTTTTTATTTTTGTTTTTGGCAATTATTTAGAATCCCCTTCAAACAGATTGCTGATAACAAAAACAAACAATGCATTCCGAGTTCAATGACATGGCTTTATCATTGATGTTGAAATATTTGGCCGAACATTCCGCATTCTGTTGCTGCTTCGGCTGCTGCCTCAACATTGATAAGAAAAGATCTGAAATGCCTCGCCAAAGAACACTACTTATACTCTATTCCAAATTAGGTTAAATAAACAAGATACTTTTATCATGTGCAAATACAGTTCAGAAAATATTTTTTGCTGTTCACTTTTACTTCAACTTGATTACAACTCAACAATTTCTTTTGCATTGTCAGAGGTTTAACAGCACGCTAAAATGAAATGCAATGTTATTGTGAATGTTATGTTTAACATGAGATGTGCAGCAGCGACTGTTAAAGCTCCTTATTAACATTGCTTCACACTGTGAAATAATTACCTACACTGTTAAGTGCAATTTTAACTTTTTTAACAGATTTAAAATATAGTTTTTATACAATTAGTGCAACTATGTTAAGTTGTATTTTCACAGATTGATTACTGAGAACTTTTTACAAACTTTGTATAAATCTGTCAACGTAGTATTTTCACTGACGGCACATTAAAGGTAATTAAAATTTAAGTATAACTATGACATGTTAAAGGGTGGAATCTTAATTGTAACCCTCAAAGTTAAAGAGGTTATCTGTAAATTGTGGGCACTAGTTACACATATTTTACAGAGCTTTAAAAGGGAGATTAAACTTGATAAAACTATATACTAATAGTATTTAAAGTAAGTTATTCTTACGTTTAATCCAATACTTTTTCAAATTACTTACTAGATTAAATTTCAATTTAAATTTGAGTTTGTGATTCTAACTGTCTGTTATGCATTTTTATACATACATATCCACTGTTAAAACGTGCACACACTTATAATATAATTCCGTTGCCCATATGTAAAGATATTTTAACAATCTGCACTTTTACGAGCCTTTCAATTCGTGTATCTTTTATCTTTTGCTTATTAGCATAACGAAATATAATTATCTGAAATATGCAGATATATGTATATATAGTATTGCAGTTTGTTTGCTGGTGGTGCACAACCACTGCCTTTCTTCTTGCTTGCCACCCACCCAATTAAGATGCCTCCAATTTTCTTTTCTTCTCTTCTTTTCTCTTTTTTTTTTTATTGGAAGACTGCAGTAAATAAGCAAACACAAAATTTGTGCGCCATATTTTGCAGCCAACGCACATAAATAAGCTTTAGTCCAAAGCCAACTTGGCCGAGGTTGAGAAGATGGATACAACAACGCGTGATTGTTGTTATTATTGTTGTTGCTGATGTTGGGAAGCAGCCACCAAAAAGTAGCTGGCAATTGGCCAAAAAGGCATGGCCAAATGTGCCGCCTGTTGTTGTTGCCGATGCCGATGCCGTTGCCGTTGCCGTTGCCGTTGCCGTTGCCATCTTTGAATTTGTTTTCATTCTTGGCTACTGTTGAGGCCAATTTTGCAGCCTCTGTACTTGAAGCTGGCATCCTCGAGCAGCAGCGCACTAATAAATAATTTTAATTGTATTCATTTTCAGTTCAGCCAGTGCTCCACTTTATTTGCAGCAAAAGGCGGCCAAGAATATGTAATAAATGTGTGTGCTTGTGTTTGTGCTTGTCTATATCAAAGATACCACAACAATTTCAACAAAGTTTTCATTGTTTTTGCTGGGAATTGAAAAACGTGTTCAACGATCAATTCGGTTTCATACCTCGGACTTGGCCTGGCCCACATTGAGCCAATTGGTTGACTAACTGACTGCCTGACTGCCTGCCTTTTGGCCTGGCTGCTTATCGTGGCTCAGATGCCCTCAGACTTTTACCAGTTTCAGTTACATATGGTCATGTTTACACTGCCTTGGCTTGGACAAACTTTGGCACTGATAAGCAACGGCACACACCGTCAGTCAGGCCGTCATTCAGTCAGGCAGTGTCTCGTCTTTTTGTCCCCAACAGTTTTGAGTCATCGAACACGTCTTGGGTTCTTTCATTGTGTGCGAGAGAGAGATAGATATGAACGGTGTTGGTGACCAATTGTGACCATATTGCGCATACGCTACGTTAAACGTCGTCTTCATTTGTTGCTATTGCTATTGCCTTTGCTTTTTTGCCGTCTTGGTCACGTCTTTAGGTTTTGCACTTTGTGCCAGTGTTTGCCTCATTTGCCGTTGCAGTCAACCGACAGAACGACATTCTGCACACTGCAGTGAGACGTGCAAATCGGGGACAAAATCCCAAAAAACAAAAACAACACAAAAGAATTCATTAAACTCTCCAATTTCAAATGTTTACAGTTTGTATTACAAGCTTAACTATCGCTCGAGTTTGTGCTTTGTTTACCTGCGAGTTTACAATTACAATAAATAAACCTCGATTATTGAACTCGAATTAATCATTTTAAAGAATAAAAATAACAATTAAAAATACATTTGTCAGCAAATATTTATTTTTATTACAAGCAACATTAATATAAGCTTCCAATTAAGATTTCTCTAATGCTTTTCTTTCCTTTAAAAGGGTATCTACATATATATCTGAAGCACTTAAAATCAATTGTTTAATTATTCAAGAGAATTACCACTGATGATTCATTTATAACAAGAATTCTCAAAACAAAGAAAAAAAGAAGTGTAGGGGTTGAAATTAGGAATTACGAGTATATATTATGGATTCCAAATGATTAATTTCGTTTCAATGACAAATATGTGACTTATCCAAACTTATTCAATATTATGAAATAGATTGCAGTCTCATATATGGTATTTATGCACTATAGTATATATTTTCAGACTTGCATAGTCATCTCTTAAAGCTCCATTCTAAACGTGACGCTTCTTTCAGTGCTGCCAATCGGATTCTGCTTTCCGCAGTGCTGTCAACCTGAGCTAAATATTTCATTATTATTTTGATTTTATTTTATATTTAATTATTACTTTTTTTAATATTATTTATTTTACTGTCCATAATATTATTCATTTTATTTGGAAGCACATTATAAGTGCATGCAAATTGATTTTGTACCACAGTGCGACGTAGCGACAAAAGACTTAAGTATTGAAGGCGCTTTTCTTTCTTCTTTCCCCTATTCAACCCCCCTCGTGGGCAGCGGCGCCAGCAGCGACGCTAGCAGAGACATCGACGTTGTCGTCATTTATTGTTGCTTGTTATTGCGGCTGTTGTTGTTTCTGTTGTTGCAGTGAGCTCAATGCGCTCGATATCTGCTGCCAATACATGCACACACTCAAACACACAGACATATGCAGATGGACACACCCACACACACACACACACACACACACACTTACAATGTTTATAGGTGCGTTGTATTTATGCGCCTCAATTCTGGGCCAAGGTAGTTTTTATCTTTCTACTCTTTTTATTGTTGTTGTGTGGTAGTTGTTGTTGCTGTTGTCTGGCAGCTTTTTTGCTTGCTTGCTGGCTTGTTTGTTGTTGCTTTTGTTGTAATTGCAATCCTTGAAAATTGCTTGCACACACACACAGATACGCACACTCACGCAATTACAAAAAGACAAATAAAACACTCGAAACAATTTTGTCACTTCTTCAGTGGCCGTATTCACTGTATTGCACCCCTTGCTGCATTTACCCCCTTCACTCCTCCTCCTCCTCCCCTTTACACAATTTCTCTGATCAGTTCGTTTTATATTTATTATTTGTTTGCTTCTTTTTATTTTCTCCCCTTACTCGCATTCATGTATTTATTTAATTTTCGTTTTTATTTGCCATTTGTTATTGTTGCTTTTATCTGTGCAAATGTCGGCCGATGCACGTTTTTCTTTACTATTAGTCACTTTATTTCTTATTATTATGCTTCTTTTGGTTGTTGTCAATGTTGTTGGTTTCTGAAGCTTTCCGTTTACTTAAGCACACAAACTGGAAAAGCAAGAAGAGATAAAAATTGGATTGGTACACAAATTTAGTAAATAGTGTAGCTAACATAGCACCAATGAACATACAGTGAAAACTGCCTAAGTTGAAAAAATATATAAATTTTGTCCTATATAAATATAATTAAATGCTCACTGTACTTGACATCAATAAATGTAATTACTAAAATTAGAAAAATAATATTATTATAATGTATGATATTATTTTGATGATTTTCTTATATAAATAGAAACAAATATCTATCTATGATCTCATTCATCAATCGTTAAATTATATAAATATCATTAATTTTAATAAATTCCAGGACTACTTTCAGAGTTCTATAAGACATGATTTTTTTCTTGATTTCTTTCTAAGAGAATAACTGACAATCTTGAGCAAGTTTTTAACTTTTCCATTCATTCTCCATTTTTCTTCTGAATGGAGTCTTGCTTAGGTTCTAATAAGAAATTTATGCCTAGCAAATGTATATTGAATTACTTTTGCTGTGTCTAGCTCAACCAAATGAGAGCAAATACATATATGTTCAAATTTGAATTCTAATTAAATATTTGAAAATGGAAATTGGTTCATTTAAATTTTTCATGGAATGCACTCTCTCCCTCTCTCTCTTGTATTATTTGACACCCTGCTGCTTATTTTCATTACAACAAATGCCACTTGCAACAATTGGTTGCCAAGTCAAATGAATACAATTGGCATGTTGGCCCCCTGTCCCCCCCTTAGGGCTTTCTTTTGTCCCCTCCCCGCCATCCCATCCCATCCCATTCATGGACACACAATGCCAGCCGACTGTCAATGCCATTGATTTGAGTGTGCGACTTATGTTTGCCAGCTGAACGCCTTTCAGTTTGAATCCCTTATTCCCCCCGGCCAGTCAGATCTCTTCCCCCCACTCTCTTTCTCACTCTCTGTCTCTCTGCCACAATTTGTTGCCTTTGCTGCATGGCTGGTTAGTCCTTAGAGTCTCCTTCTCGGCATCACATTCTTAGTGTTTCCATTTAGCTTGTGCAATCAATGACTTTGCCTCGACTGGCAGCTTTTCGCCTCTGACACAATGTTGCCTTTGTCTCTGCCACTCTGCCACACACACACACTGACACTCACACACATAGATACTGTCTGCATCCTGCAACGTTGTCAAACTAAAAGTAGCGCAAGAAAAATTCACACTACACAAACTTTGTTACCAGTTTGTTTTGCTTAAATTTGTATTTGTTACATATGTGCAACAATTTCCAATCCCTTGCCTCCTCTCCCTTTCAGTCTCAGTACATTTTTTAAACCTACCCCCACTGTGGGCGTGGCAAAGTGTCACTTATCCTAAACGTGCTTTCTCAACCATCGTCTTGGCATTTTCTTCTCTCTCTCTCGCTCTAAATCTCTTTGTCTCTATCTCTTTTGGCTTTAAATATTTCTAGAAGAATATCTGTGGCATGCAACTTGCTATCTATCCATCACCTATCACAGTTATCCTGCCAGCAACACATTCACTGTCCATTCACTTGGTTATGCAACAGAAATGTGAATGCGAATGAATCTTTTATGCCCATATACACACATAATCTAATGCTATCTAACTGCGCTCCTTGTTGTTTATCTCCCTCTCTATCTCTCTCTCTCTCTCCCTTTGTCTATGTGGCTCATATCGTAGTCCTGTTTGGCAGTCAGCTTGCAGATCTGCCAACTCCCTTAAGGCCTTGTTTAGATTTATTGCTTTTGCGTTCTATTCTCAGTGCTCTTTTCACTTGATAATTGATGAATGTTGTGAGTCCCGCTGCAAGCACACACACATACACACACATACATACACACATACACCCACATTCAGAGATTTGTGTTTCGTTTCTATCTCTCTTACTTTATTTCTCTGTCGATGTGAGTTGCGCTTATAGCTATTTGTTTGAAATTAGCAAAATACAATCTAAAATTGTTTCCATACAACATTTATACCTGACTTTCAACTATTTAATCTTAAACAGAACTTAGTTTGCGGTTATATTTTTATATTTTTTTTTTGTATTTGAATTTAATTATCTACATTTTTCAAAAATGCATCACTTATTTTTCAGCTGATAAAATTGTCTGTTAAATAGAAACATGTCGGTACAATAAAAAAAGACATTTCATTCAATGATTCAATTAAGTCAAGTGCAGCTCAGGCACAGACACTCACACCCATATATACACACAGACACACACTCACACACACACATGTATATTCACAGCCTAGAGTCAGGCCACAGGCTATTAGCCCAGATCAATTGCGAGCGGGCTTAAACTGTCATCAAAGTCATTTTGCAGGTGTGAAATCGTGAATAAGAAAACACTGCACACGCACAAGAAATGAAAGCTCTGAATGTAATGTGACAGGGATTGAGAGAGAAAAAGGAGGAGTACTAAGAGTACCATAAAAAGCACGACAAGGATACGTGCCAAAATGCTTGCAAAGTAGGCAACTTAGACTCAAATCCTATCGCAAATGAACGGCTTCAAAACAACCGGGAAAAAAAAGAGAAACAAGTGAAAAACACTTGCAATGTTAAGTGCACGATTAAGAAATACCCATTGTCTACTAGACTTCAATTAGAACTTTAAGAATATGCTTAGTACAGAAGTCAATTTGTTTTCCAATTTCATTGTTTGAATTTAATCTATTTTCGTAATTTTCAACTCAAGTCAAACACAATTTAAAAAAAAAAAACTTTTATTATTATTATTATTTATTTATTTGTTTCCTAGTACTATTAAAGTTACTTATAAATTATCGCACTAGTCAGCATGTTGATTGAAAAATGTCTTTAAGGATCTTATATTTAAACATACATCAATTAAGAATTAAGACAATATTAAAGTTATTTACATAGTTACTTAATTATATTTACTTTATCTGTATGAATTTCAGAATACTCTCTAAAATATATTTTTACTTAAACTTTGAAAATTTATATTTATAAATCTTTTTAAGCAAATTTAATAGAAAATAAATATCAGATTGAATATAAGACTGTAAAAAAGTCAGAAAAAAATCGCAGACGTTAAATTTATAATTCAATATCTCAATGTGATGTTGTTATTAATTATTTTCACTCTTTAACTCTGCATACCTCAAGGCTTCTCAGTTTACAGGGTATGCAGACTCAACAATTGAGAGACGATGCCTGGCGACAGTTTAATGATGGCGGCAAACAAAAACCCAAAAGGCAAAAGCAACCAAACAAGTCTCAACCTCACAGGCAGCTGTTTATTGTTTATGCGTGTCTCTGCATGTCTCCTCCTCAATGTATGTGTGTGTGTGTGTGTGTGTGCATTGGTGTGTTGGTGTGTGAATGATTGCCGGCGCCTGCTGATGACAAGTGTTGCGTGTTTTGAATATAGGACCATGGATAGCACTTATACTTACTTACACAGACACTTACATTGTACACATACACACTCATAAATATACATATATATATATATATATATATATGGATATATGTTCACAGTGTACAACGGTTGTTTCGAGCACGCCCTTCTAATGACAACACAAGGGAATTTCTCAAGCTGTTGCTTGATTATAATACGACACTCGTAATTCTTTGACTGTTATTTGTCACTGCGAAGTGTCTCTTCAACAGACAAATACCTATAGTATATATATACATATATGTATAGTATATTACACATATTGTTGCGAGTCACTTCAAAGAGCAACAGCTAAACAGCAATCATTTGACAGCCCTTGCTAAAAAACGATAGTAGTAAAAGCTATTGACTTTGTTGGCATTAAAAAATGTAGAAGAGCTAGTAACTCCAATTTAATTTAACCTGTGTATTATTTTATTAGATATATTATATGATTTTGACGGAATATAAATTTATGGTGTGCATCATGTTTTAAATAAATTTGCAATTTTAAAATATGACTGCCATTGAATTTATCGCTAACAATTTTAAAACGTCAGAGTTTGATTCAATATTTAATATTTTAAAAAATTAAAATATGTTTATTATAAATTTGTTTAAAGATTTATTGACTATTTATCAACTTAATGTTGAATTTTATTAACTATTGTCACATCATATTATCGATAACAAAATTAATCAAACAATGCTATATTCTTTGTATAAACTGCAGTTTATAATTGTTGCACTACTAAACTGTTACTTTAATTTCACCAGCAAAATTTTCTTCTGTGATTCTTTCTTTACATATTGTACATTTTTTTTACTGTTGCAATTTATATCTTGTGATTTTCGCCTTGTCTGGCATGCAAAGATTTTCCCTCAGATTGTTTTTATTTTATGTATAGATTTACAAGGAAATTGGCGAACATTCAACATATGCTGTCGATCTCATCAATCATCTAACAATCTGCCACGCCCACTTCCAAACAACGTGTCGAGGAACAAATATGCGTTAGGGGAAAGTACCACGTTAAGGTTATGGCAGCCATATGTTCACGGTGCGCCTAAAAGGCTGCAGCAATTTCGTTGATTAGTCCGGTGTCTGCGGGAATTTGCCTGAGCTTCACCTTTCACATTGCCCTTTGGCCATCTCACTCTCTCTCTCTCTCATTCTCTCTCACTCTGTTCGCATAAAAACTAAACGGCACACACTTACACACACACACACACACACAGAATTGATACACTCACACATTCTCACAACAGTTTACACAGTTTTTCCTTGTTGAGAAAGCACTCCGTTTTTTATATTCCTGTTTTGCGTTCTGCCAGAAAAGATGCCAAAAGAAAAACTTTTTTGTACAGTGTTTAAAAACGAAACGCTTCGAAAACTGTCGGCATTTTGATGTTTGTAATACTAAAAATTCAATAGAGCTTAATGCATAAACTATTTTTATAAACGTCGTTCAACTTGACATTTTATAACGTTTTTAAAAGTACTCAAAACTAGTTGTTAAGAATTGTTACTCTGGCAAGTGGAAATTGTTATGAAAATAGCCAAAGGGAACTTGTATCGAAACTAGCATAATTAGCATTAGAATTTAAATAAAATGTGCAATTTGAACTGGAATTTGTTATTTACTTTCTAATCACTAATTTGCTACTTAATTTTATTTATGCAGTAGTTTAAGCTGCAATATGGGATTATTCATTTTAATTACACAATGGTATTATCGTAGGATTCCGTATTAAAAGATGTGAGTTTCCGAATAATATAACTATATTATTTATGTGAATTAATGGAATTCATTTCCCCATTTATTACTGACATACATATAATTTTAAATTAATTTTATACCAATTATTTTTCCTACTTTGTCTTGAAAACGCGTAATCATCTTTGGGCGCTTCCTTTAGGCTTATTATTTTTTTTTTTCTCTGGCACAAAATCAGCTTTAAGACCATTCGAATGACTCATGAATAAAAAGGCACACACACACACACACATACACATATGAGGGATGCTTTTGCTGGCAGACTTACGGGTTCAGACATCCCGGCATCCTCGTGGCCACCTTTTGGCACAGGCACAGGTGTACACTGATATATGGGCATGGGGCAAAGTCGTTTTAGGCTTAGGTCGTCTGATATATGTGGCCACGTGGCATGTTTCAACCTGGATACCATTCTTACACTCTCCCCCACTCTTCCTCAGTCTACTTTCTACACGGCTTTTGTCTCGTTTTGTGTGTGTTATTTTGGCAGGCGCACATTTGAGTTTCTAATCAAGGTTATTTTATGTTCGCCAAGCGCGCGTTTAATGCCAAAATTACATTTTTAGTTATCGTTGTGGTCGTTGAATGTTGATTCCTTTTTGGCAACGCATCGTATACGTGATAAATTCAAGTCAACTCGACTAATGTAAATACATATATTCTGTGTATACTACAATATATACGAGTATGTTGTACGATTTCAGACACATTTAGCTGTTTGTGCCCTTTTGCTAATTAGGCCACAGTACGGGGAGTTTTGCATCCTGCGGCGACACAACAACAAAAGCCAATTGTTTGCCAAGACAGAACCATTATCATGAACAGAAAGAGACAGCGACTGTGATAGAGAAAGGGAGAGGGAGAGGGAGAAACAGACAGTCGAGACAGCTGAGACAAAAGGCAGCACTTGAGGCCGCATTTATTGCCTTGACTTGTTGGTTGCTCTAGCTGTTCTATCTGGTTTTAGCCAAAATCCCCCAAGTTCCGTTTGTGGCTATTGTCAATTGTTTTGTTCGCATATGCAGCTTTTGGCTGATGGCTTTTTATGGCCATCATTATCATTATTATTATTATGCTGGGCTTATTGTCTTGTCTCTGGCAAATTACTTGCAACTGCCAATTAGTTTTTGACCAAAAATAAAACAAATTTTCTTTCCCTGATGCTGAAAAGTATGCTATGAAAATCACTAAAATAAGAGTGCAATGCGTACAAGTATTTCTGTGTGTGTGTGTGTGTGCGCGTGACAGACAACTCAATGTGCCATCACATCTGTCCATTCATACAACCATTCATCAATCAATCAATACGTTGAATGCGCTGCTAGGTTTTGGGTCAAAAGAGTTCGACATTCCATCGAGGTTGCAAACAGCCTCTGCAATAACTGTCTCTGATAGTGTATAAGTGTGTGTGTGTGTGTGTGTGTCTGTATGTGTGTCTGTTTGTGTGACAACCGTAAAGTGCTTAATGCAGCAATAAGCGAGAGTATGATAGATAGAGAGGGTAAACAGGACAACATACATGTATACTACTGAGTGCATCGATGGCATTGGCATTAAGTGCTTGTCAATTTGCTTTGATTTGACACTCGTGTGATTATCGAAATCGATGTTCAGCAAATTATGATGGCTTGATCAATACCCTGCAATAACTTAGATATTTTAATTGTCGATGGATTAGCTAGTCAGTAATGTTATAAATTTTGCATGAATCATATGAGATTACTCAAAACAAAAGTTATCGTGTCAAGAAACTATTTTACAAAAAATACGCAGTATTAAAATATACTTATTTTTAGAATATTTGTAGCTTTCCACTTTGTCAACAAATTGTAGTTTATATTACTTTGAAAGCTTGTTAAAAATTCATTTGACACTCTATAACTTAATATGCATTTTCATTACAATTATCCAATTATATATGCAAATTTGTATTAATCAGTCTTCTTCTTTCTATCTTTATAGCTGATATGTTCAAGGGCAATGAATGCCGCAGTTTATCTTTTGGTAAGTTGAGCTTAACAAACATTATGAATAAACAAGCGAAAACTCATTAAAAGTAAATGTGCCCAAACAATTTAAACTTTGTGTGGCAGCCAAAAGACGCGTCGGAATTTTCCTCTTATCCCTCTCAAAAAAAAAATATAAAGCTTACAAAATGGTTAACCAAACTGACATGACAGAGAGACAGAGAAACAGCCAGACAGACAGACAGACAGACAGACGGACAGCCCGACTCTTAAATAGCTAATCAAAAATACATATTGACACCACAATAAGCTGGAGTGCTGTTAAGGGTTTGTTGCTGGTTGTGTGAAATTATTTTTCGCCAACTCAAATAACAATTTTCCAAGTGAGGAAAAATAAAGATAAATTCAGACGTATGAGAAGAGCTTAAAGATGGTTCAAGGCAAAGTAAATTGCATTTCGAGTGTGTGTGCGTGTGTGTGTGTGTGTGGATGGATAAACTTGATAAAGTTAAATAGACACGGAAATGCTTAAATTAATCATACGCCATGTTGTACCGAATTACTTGTGTGTATGTATATAAAAGACTTGTCGCCTGCATACATGAAAATTTCATTAAATTTCAAGTTGGATTTTCGACCCAAAGGGCTTGAAGTGTTGTTGTCTGATTTGTTGTTGTTGATATCGCCCCTAAACTGTCATTAGTTGAAATCACATGTCATTGACAGTGAAAAGTGACCCCAAACTCAAACAGGAGCTTTACATATATATACATATATGTATGAGGGTGTGTGTGTGTGTGTGTGCTGATGCTTTGTTTCAAGTGTGAACTATGGTACCGTTTGTTGTTCTTGTTGTTGTTGTTGTTTGTTGGGCGCTTAAATGTTTGTCTACGTGTCAGCCACTGTCACTGGCAGCGTCACTTCTTGTCCATACGCCTCCAGCTCGTGCCACGCCCTTGCCACACGCCCCTTTGCCTCTGCCACATGTCGCTCACATATGTTGAGTCCTGTTTTATGACAGTTCATTGATATTCATTTGGCTCTCTGTGTGTGTGTGTGTGTGTGTGTATGTTGATTCAACCATTCTATTCTTTGGCCTCAATTGACTGGCGCTTAAATTGCCTCCTTTTGAATGGAAGCAAACAACAACAACAACAACAACAACTAGAGTCAGCACTACAACAACATCAATGGCGATTCAAGCAGGAAATTCAATTAAAAACGCAAATGGCGGACAACATTCGTTGGGTGAGTGCCACAAATCGGCTTACGTATCCTGTGTGTCCAGCTGCAAAGTCAATCAAACTGAAGTTTGATTTCCTGGGCAACGCTTTTACCAACTCTTATTGCATACTTTGGACCACACTGTCCCTTGCCACATGCCACACACACACACACACAATCAATATGGCTTTCAGATTCGTTATAGATTCATGTCCGGCCACCTATTTTTTTTTCATTTTCATTCCTCTGTTTCGTTTCTTTCGTTGCATCACTTTTTGCATGAATATGAATGCACTTCTTCAAGCACTTTTTTTTGTGCTTATTCTTTTGCCTTCTGTTTGTCTTTATATCTGTTTTGCTTCGTCTTTTTCTTTTGGCATTTTATGGCACAAAAACCTCTAGCAAATAACATTTTATATCCGCTTGTGGTCCCTTGAAGGCGGATCCTATTCAAACTCCACAACTCTCCCAACTTAACTCGTTTCCGCACATTTCCAAGTTGGCTTTAAAGCTCAAGTGTCGGTGGGGATAAAACTTCTGCGAACTTTGAACTAAAGCCCACAGAAAATCTCATCAATTTTTCAATGCACACCTGAGAGATGGCTGCGGCTCAAACAACAACAAGTAGCAACAAAATTAGCCAAGTTTTGTTGGCCAAATATCAAAGCGTAAATTTCATCCTCGTACATTGATATACATTAATATACATCTCTATCTCTATATAGCTGCCTTTTTCGGTCTCTCCCTTGATTTGTCTCTTTCTGTCTCTATCTATTTGTGGGCTAAACTCTGACAGACATAGACACTTAATCCGCACGTTTACACCTCAAAGCACATAAACAAAAGTGGAATCGGAGTCAGCAATAAATTCGTGTATCTACTTAATAATTAACTGGCCAAACTTTTGGCACCACAACAATAGTTACCACTGCCATTGGCCTAGAACAATATGACCTCAAGTTGTTATCAGAGCACGTTAAGTGGAATAGAAAGTTGCCAGGTTCCGTTTACGGCTGATAAACACACTATCGATAATATAGCAATCGCTTTTGGATTATAAATATTGCTTAAATTAGTAAATTTTTTAAAGAATATTGCATGTAAAAATATAATATGACGCTGAATATAGAATATGCAATTGTAAGCTTTTATCGATATTTTATAAAAAATCGATTGTATCAATAATATCGATAAATATTATTTATATTTCTAAGTGTAATCATAGATACCATTTTCTCAACTTAATGCTTCGTTTTTCGTATGTATGTCAAACTATCGATAAATTGAATTTGATAAATCGATGTATTTTCAGTCTGATTATCATCCCCATTATCTGTTAGGTAGAAATGTGAATAGTAGATTCGCAACCAACCCGATCAGAGAAACATACTGTTATAATAATCGTATAATCGATAAGTTCAGACATGTCTATGCATGCATAATTGAACTGACACTGTGACTGCTATCTTCCGGCACTTCAAGGCCCTTCTGACACTGTGGCAACGGTTTTCACACAGATGCCATTCCCTATCGCCAGTAAATGAGAAAGGAAAGAGTAAGAAAAAAAGAATATGTATTGGATAGGGGAAAGGGGAAAGGGAAGACGATTACAAGCAAAATTCGACGTTACTTTAATTGCACTTGAACTCGCAGCAGCAAAGTTGGAGACCCTGTTGGCGACCCCACCGAGAGAACCTGCCTGAACTGCTCCTCCGGAAAGTCCGGAATTATCCGCAACCCTCGACGAGCAGTTCAAGTTAATTTGCTCGGCGTCGGCTTGACGATGTTCCAGTTGCTCATTAATTACAGCTTAGTCGGCGGCCCCTAATGATTTACCTGCAAATGCTGATGTTCTTACCTGTTCATGTTTTTGGCCTTGTTGTTGTTGTTGCTGGTAATGGTGCAAGTTTTGCTTTTTATTATTGCTTGATTTCTTTACCTTTCAGCGGATTCCACTTTCGGATTCTCTTTCGCACTTGTTTATCTTGTTATCCTTGCCGTGCTTTGCCTGCTTATAAATGCGTGGAAATCAAATACATGAAACAACTTTTCGCATTTGCTCATCTCTTTACTCATCACTCTGCACTCTTCTTCTTTTATTAACATTTCTTCTTATTTTTCGACTGATTATTTTAAGCGCACGCTATCTGACCGTTGATTTTTCTTTTCTTTTCTGTTTTTCTTTCTTTCTTTTATTTGGCCATTGCGCCTTTGCCACGCCCACATTTTGCGCATTTAATTAAGCAAATAGCAGCAGCTGAGCTCAGTATTTTCATCGTTTTCTTTCTTTTTTTGTTGTTTTTTTTATTTTTTTTTTTTTGTATTATTATAATGTAAAGCACTCGCTGCCCTTTTGATGCTTATTCTTTGCGGTCTCGCACTTGTTGCCCATTTTGTGGCATACTTTTGTGGCCATTTCTGCTGTCTCTTTGGGAAATTAAGCTGGGAATGGGGTAAAATAGCTGCGAGGTAGCCAAGTTCCGGAAAATTTAAGCCAAAAATGTTTAATACTAAAGAATACAGATATTTTGTACTATTAGCCATCTTTTTTTTTTAGCAATAACGATATTGATAGTTAACCAAAAAATCCAAATTAATCGCTGTTTGCGCAAAAACTCTATTAATGGTATTAAAAATCTGTTGTCGCTATATTTATCGATTAATTCAAATAAGTTCCTAAGCTTGACTTACATTTAAATTTTAAAATAGGTTTGCGGTAAGGAATCTCAAATTGTGAATTTGAAATTTATATATTAATATAGATATATTTTGATCGATTTTAACTGAAATTTGTAAGAAGAAATTATGAAAATATTGATTGATTCGCTTGCTTTAACGCATTCTAACCAAAGTTTGATAAAAGTATTGAGTTGATTTGATTTAACTGTCTAAGTTATCGATAACGATTATTGACAAGCAATCAGTTTAACCCTCTTGAAATGCACTCAATTGACTTGACATTTTTGCTAGATTATTAATCAAGATGCCTTGACAACTTTCATATGTCTACTTCATACTCAGCGCAGCCTTGTAGCCTAGTTAAACCCACCCTAAAAGTGCCCTACTTGCAATTCCCTCGATTGAAGTTGCTCAGAGACAACGTTGCACATTGAATTCTTTCTTTTGGCCTGCTACCTTCGGCAACTTGTCGACTGTCGACTGCACTCACTACCAATTTGCAACTAAATTGCAAAGCTGTCATTCGTGCAACCAGCAAGCAGCAATAACAGCAATGCCAACAAATAAACAGAGTCACATTGCCAGCAACAATTTAATACGAAATATGCAACGACGCGACGTGACAACTGGGAATTGAGAGGAGAATCCTCGTTGAGGACTCCACAAAACGATTTCAATGCGCAGGCCTTTTAACTTAACCAAATAACCATGCCCCGTTGCACAGTCAACCAACCGCAGGCGGTGTCCCAGTTGTAGCCTTTCGTCCGACAGACGGACAGGCAGACGGACAGACAGACGGAGGAGGCAGTCACAGGCAGCACCCGCAACCTAATTGAATTTTAATAAAATTTTAAAGCAATTAACTGGCGAGTCGGGCAGTCGGCTGGACTAAAGAGTTTGCATTAATTTGCAACAATTAATAATGCATTAGGGCAGACAGAGATGCAACGAGAGCGAACGAGCGAGACAGAGATGCAGATGGAGAGTGAGAGGAGCCAAAATGTCAAGATTGCAACCGAGACACTTGCAACAAGGTCGCCATGCACGGCCAAAGACAACTTAATTAACCTCGACCTTCTCCCGACGGCGACCAGGCCAATACAAGCAAGCTGACGTCAGCTTGTGTTGGCCAGGTCTCCGTTTTTGCTTTTGCCAAACAAGCCACGTTCAATGCCGTGTGTCTCCAGGCCAGGCCAGGCCAGTTGACCATCGCCGTTGCCACATTAAGACATCAATAATAACAAAAAAAAAAAATAGTTAATAATGCGTGTGCGTGCAATGTAAATATGAGCATAACAAAATAAAATGAGCATGCGCTAATTGCCAATTCACCAAAGCGACCAAGTCCAAGTCCAATTGCCAGTGTCAATTTCGTGGCTGCAAGTGCGAGCGAGATGGCATCGTAAATTGTTAATAAAAAATTCATTTTTGCGCAGGCGCAACCAGACAATCGATCTGCTCTTCTCCCTGCTGTTCGCGCTCTCTCGCTCTCTTTGCGTTGCTCGTGTCCAGCTGAGCGACACCGGCAGCCAAAAACCCGTTTGGCAGCCTCTCTTAAAATGTTGCTCATGTTGACAACTCTGCGACGACGGCGACGGCGACGCCAGCAGCTGCTGCAATTTCAAGAACCGGGTCAAGGTTAAATGCTGCTGCAGCGCCGCGCCGTTTGTCGCCGATCACAGCCAGCGGCAAAGTCAACGTCAACGTCAGCGTCGCTGTCGACGTCGACGTTAGCAGCGACGTTAGCATCGCTTTCGCCTTGTTCGCTTTACATTGAAAGTCAAGTTCGTGCACATGTTTGATTGGCATTGGACAGACAATGGTGATTTGGGGGGCTCTGAGGTGGACACTGTACACTGTACACTGTACACTCACTGTACAGTGGATGGAACGCTGTTAGCTTGACATCAAACATGTTTGATGTAAATGCAAGCATACAACATGTTTGCAGTCAAATGCACTTGACATTTGATAAAGCTTCAATGATCAGCAGTTTCCGTTGTTTATTATACATTTATATAAATTGCATATACAGTTAGTCAAGTAATTGATTTGACAAATTAACAAAACATTTTTTAAGCTATATTTATTTTTAAATAAAAATATAAAATAATTACATGCCTAATGTTATATCCCATTACATACTGTAATTAAACAGCCTAATATTTAAGAGTTCCTAAATGTAATGCATTTGTTTATTCTATTCCAACTAATATCGTTCACCTGTTCGCCATTTTATTAAGTTCTAGTTATAAATTATAATATATATAAATATATATTATATATTAATCTAATAAAACCATCAAGTATATATGTAATTATCATAAATGTAAATAGTTATTTGTAGCATAGCTCTCTAATGCGTCTAAATTCAAATAAATATTTTCATCTCACGCCTTAATTCCTTTTGCATATCCTGCATCTGTCTGCATTTCTAGCCACATTTCAATTAAAAGCCTCACAAAATCCACAATTATGGAGGTATTCAACACTTTGGCAAAAGTCCTGAACCAACAGCAGCTGATGCCTTCATTCAAAGTATGAAGGAGTCGCACAATTTCAACTTTTGCCAAGTGCACTTTACTCCACAAACTTTATTTACTCTACAATTTCTCTCTCTCTCTCTCTCTCTCTTGCCACATTTTCCATTTTAAATATATATATATATGTATTTGTTGTTGTCTGCGCCCGGTACGCACATCAATTTTCATTTACTTATGAAAATTAATAGCATTTTCGTAGAAACGAAGGAAACGAGATAAAAAAGAGGTAGCGATAAGTGAGTTTGTGGCAAGGCTCTCAACCATTAATCAAACGTCGAGCGTTTGCCACAAAATGAAATTAAATGTCTGTCTTGACTGCAAGTGATGGCCGACAGGCGGCGCCACTGGCACTTGCACTTGCACTATGCACTTGACTCGAGAATACGATTAAATTAAATGTACAGATATAAATAATGATAAATATTGGTAGAATATAAAATTTGCTGAAAAATGTTGCATTCAAATTTGCACATAAGAAAATATAAATTTTATTTCAATTCAATCTTAAATTTATTATTTAGAAATGACTTTGATTTATTTTAAAAAGTAGCCATTTTGAGTGACTTAAAAAGTCGTTAAACAATTTCTTGAAACACACAATTGCTAGAATATTATAATTAAAATTACAATAATAATTCAGATTAACGATGTTAGCTTTATCAACGAAGCAATAAAGCAGCTGTCATTCAAAGCGATTTTCAAAGTCAGAAGAACACACCATGTGGTCATGTGTACAGTGTACACTGTACAGCATACTCAATCTGTGAGTATGTGTGTGTGCAAATGTGTATTCACACATACACACACACTCACAACACACATGTGTTGATTTAGATGCACAAACTGACCCTGAAAATGCAATGACTGAAAGAGGCGGCGATAAATGAATAACTGAGAAAGAGAGAGAGAGAGCGCGAAAGAGACAGGGCAATAGAGGGAAGAGAGAGAGAGAGAGAGAGAGTTAGTTAGTGATAGTGAAAAATACAAACAGAATTGAGCTTGACAGTCTCGTTGTGCACTCATTGACACTTGCCTCAGTCTTTGCCTTCTGCCCCTTGCCTCTTGCCTCTTGCCTCCACCTCCATTTTCAACTCTGCCTGTCTTCTGTGGACTCTGATTCTAATGCTAATACTAAGGCCTGCAGCCAAGTGCAACCACATTTTCGCAACAATGCCAAACAACGACTCAAACGACTCAGTTTCAAATGTAGAACTGCCTCTCTGATAAGGCAACATATTGCAAGAATAAATTATGACTCAAATCGACCACAAAACTGCAATATGCTACCTCTCTCATTCTCGCCATAGCTCTTACCCTCTCGTTATCTCGCTCGTTCAGCTACAATCAATTGTCAACACGCAATAGAAAACCAAAACGTTTGCATCGCTGATCTTGAACCAATTGCAATTTGCTAAACGTTGCCAAGGCCACAGCAGCCAGCCGATTGAAGCAAAAGATACATTCAATATATACATGATAAACAAACCAACATATATACATATATCCTACACAGCAGGGGCTCACAAGCTAGAACCACTTGTGTACTTATAGTATTTCCAAAAGTCGAATTCTTTAATTCTATTACAAAAGATCAATTATTTTAAATGCAATTTTAAAAACATTTTATGGTTATGTTAAAATTAAAAATTGTATAAATAAAAACTGTTTGTGAATAATTGTTTATTTAACTCTACTGTAATTGACAAGGATAACTTATTACTGTGACTTTCTGCTTAGTTTAAATTTGTAAAAGTTCTAATTTGAGAACCTCTGCTGTACTACATACTATAGTGTATAGTATATATAGTATAGTTATAGTCGTGTGATTTTTAACAGCCATGCCATGGCAGTGAGTGGCTGTTGCATGCATAATGCGTATGCGTAATGCGTATACGTAATGCACTTGAACTTGTCGCTGCCATTGCAGCTGCAGTTGGGGCAATGCTGCGTATGCGCAATTTACGCATTGACTTTGCCTTATTTGCACATTGCGCATACGCAACGTTGTTGTTGACCTTAAAAATAAAAAAAAAAAACACTGCTCACAACACAACACAACACAACACCAACAGTGACCGCCTAATTAGACACTCTGAAGCTTCGGACAACTGGCGAGTTGTCAAGTGCATTCAGCTCCTCAGTTGACTGTTTGATTATCAATTAGTTAACTGACTCTGTTGCCAACATGGCGTATGATGAGCGACCTTAACAGACAATACCCCCTTTCATCCCAGCCCCCCTCTGATATCCACCCTGATTTGCTGTTGCTGTTGCTGTTGCTGTTGCGACAAAATGAAGCCAATGTCAAACAGACAGTCATACAAAGCCAGTCGACATTTGCATCTGTCGCGCATTTAAACATTTAAATAAATGTTCTCATTCTCAGTCTATCTCACTCTCAATTATGCTCTCTTTATCGCTCTCGCTCTCTTTGTGCATTTCATGTTTATCGTTGCGAAGCGCAAACTTGCGTGTTGTGCGATCATTAATATATATAAATATAGTAGCAATTACAATTACTCTTTATAGTTATTAAATGAACTCTGTTTAACCATATGATGTTACATAATGTTGAAATATTATGGAATATAAGAACAACTGTCAGAATCTCGGCGATATATAATACTTGAATTAATTCAAGAATATGTTCAGAATGAGGCTGACCCATTTCTTCAATGTATATTGCTATTTATATTTATAAAATATATATAATTGTTATTCGCAATAATCATATCAAATTCATTGACATTTCTTTAAATTAAATTTATATGATTTTCAACTATTTGGAGTTTTTATAATAATTGCATTCCAAAAAAGTCAATCTCTTAAAAAAAACTGCATTAAAAGTAATCTTTAAGATTTCATTTAATTGAAATACTACCAAAAAGTCTAAATTTAAAATTCAACAGCTGTTATTTGTGTCAGTTTTCAACACAATATGTTTGTCAGCTTACAGCAGTTGTTATTGTTGTTGTTGTTTGGCCCAATTTCACAGCTGAGCCACCGCGTGTAAATCCTTTCGACTTCATCAAAAGGCAAATGGAATAGGACGAAAACCGAAAAATACGTGGAAGGAGACCTTTGACTGTCGCATGGCTTTGACTACGTGACAGAGCAAACCACTCAAAGGACCTCAAAGGACACACGTGCCATGTACCAAAAATATGTGTCAGTAATATAGAACGAAGCAACCCATGCCTTTATTATTTATGCATTTAAGTCTCAGTGATTTCGTGAACAGGTGTCTTGGCCAACTGCAATGCAAAGCCGTAAATTGCGAGACCCCAAAGGCGTTGGCCAAAAATGGTTGCAAATTGGTTTTTTGCATAGCTAAAAAAAAAAACACCAAAACCAAAAGAAAAAGAGAAGAAACATATAATTGCAATTTACGACGTTGAAGCTGAAATCGACGCGTGGCATCGTGGCGCTCGTAAATAACAATAAAAACAACAACACTCGACTGGCAAAATATTTAATAAACAAAACTTGCGCTAATCATTAAATTATGATTAATGCGCCGACAACTTTGGCAGCAAGCCGAAGGCCTCCCCAACTCCCTACCCCCGCACTCCGGTTGCCCGTTGAGGCAACAACACCAAAAACGTGCAACACCCAGGCGAACGTGCCTCGACAATCGTCGACAGTTGTCGTCACCACAAAGACAGTGTGAAGAGTCCTTACACACACACACACACAGACACACACACATATATATCTTTGTGTTCAGTTTAAGATATGCCTTGGCATGACCAAAGAACATGATGATTGATGTATGAGCAATGCGATAAAATAGATGGCAAAAAGAATTGAAAATTTATTGAATTGAAAGTTGTAGAAAGCAAGCACAGAATGGCAATTGATGCGTCTGGAACCAATAATACTAATAAGAAAATATTTAGAGTTTGTTTACTTGGATTCTCATGAATTTTAACAATTTTTACAAAATTTCAAGGCACTAAAAATAAGTATTTAAAAATTGTTTACTAAATTTGATTTCTGTCAATTCCATTATTTCTGACTTTTTTATTTTTATAATACAAAATTTAATATACTCCTAAGCAATTTTTATTCAATTAGCCAAGGATATATAAACATAATTAAATATATTTTTTAAAATAAAAACCAGATAGTCTTCAACATATATTTTCTATTCGTTTAAAAATTCGAAAAAAAATTACTTGAAATTAAATTAATTTTCTTGGATTTAACCAAACCTGAAGCTGACTTAAGCTAACTTATATGGTATAAAATTGTGCTGAACAAGCTCTTCTAATAAGCTGAAAAAATATAAGTAGAATATAATTCATAGAAATGAACGTACAAAGAAATAAGTACACCCGTAAGCACACAATCAACATAATCATACTCAAGACAATTTTCCACATAAAAAGAGAAGAAAATTCCAGCAATAAATGGAAAACTGAACAACAAACTTAATTTCATTCTAAGAATTTATACTTAAGAATTATAAATACTTAGAATAGATTTCCTTTGACAAAATAGAATTTTTTGGTATCTTAAATCATTTTTCTTTTACTAAAGCACTTGTATAGTTTCTTATTAAATTAGAAACATCTGCCCTATTCCAACTAGATTTTAGCTTTAAAGATTAATATGTTAACAGTTGGCCCTTAATTTGAGGTTGAGAGCCACTTGAAAGCGATTCTTAGCTCTTGCATAATTCAATTGGCCGCAACTGTATTTGTGTTGGTTTTTTATATCATTTTTTTATGGCAGGTTCGCTCGGCAAAGTCAATGTCGAGGAATCTCTAGTCAAAGTCAGCATAGTAAATATTTAAGCAGGCAAAGGCAATTCAGAGACTGAACACCGCTAAATCCTGTGGCTGTCAATTCGTGGGGCGACAAACTCTCAGATCTCAACTCAAAACCGTTGACACACATCCTGTCGTAGGGTGAGTACGATATGTGGTGGCGCCACCGATGCTGCCACTGCTGTTGTGGCTGCCACCTGCAGCTGAATTCAATTTCTTAGCTGATGCTTCGTTTTATTCCATTTGCGAGGCGGACAAAGCCAAAGTAAAGTTGGTAAATAAGTTAGCAAAAAAGAGGGAAGAGAGAGAGAGGTGAGAGATGAGAACAAGAAAGTGTAAGAGCAGGGCAGAGAAAATAAAAAGCAACTACTAAAAGTATTATTATTGTTGGTTGCACCTGCAGGTGGTTTACTTTACTTTGTCACGGATATGTTTTCTTAAGACTTTCCATGTCAGCAGCGCAGCACGACATAAGGTGCTTTCAAAGTGTGCATGCCGTGTGTGTATAAGTATGTATACATGTGTGTGTGTGCGTGTGTGTGTGTGTGAACATGCCGGAAGTTAAATAGGAAATTTTATATGCTTTTATAACTGTGAACGTGCTTACAAGGACACCGCCCACCACTCTGCACCACCGCAGCCAAATCTCAAAACTTCTAGTTGTACTTGCTGTGTGTATGTGTGTGTTTGTGTGTGTGAATGGATGTATCTGTGTGTTGGCTACCTGGCAACAACTTGTTCACTCGCTTGATGAAGTGCCGTTCATGGCTTTTGTGGCTTTGACTGCGACTTTCAAGTGCATTTTTTATACCCAATAAACAGAACCTTGCAAATTAATCAATGCTGTCTGCAATCTGCCAAGGAACTTGCCCATCTCAACCCTCAACTATGAATATCGGCTGAAGATTATGCTAAAAGATATTTAATATAAAGAAAAAAAGAATATATAAATTTTACTACAAATACACACTTTAAAAATATTTCATCTAAGTATATAATAGCAGAATTCTTGTTAACTAATAATCTATATTTTTAAAATGTCTTATGAACTTTATAAATTTACGCAAAGCTTTTTTAAATAATTAGATTTATTCTTTTCAGTAAAACCGTCAAGAATTCGCAAAGATAATTGCTATTTTAATTTCATAATATATAAAATACTCAATAGTTATTTCCGCGTAAAGTTTGCAATTGATTAATTGATTTATTTTATTGAGCTCAACCTTTTAAAATCAAAAGTACTGTTGCTAAAATATGAATTCTTTCTTAATGTTATCCATATATTTAAATCAGCTTTTTTCTGTTTATCCTAGACCGACTATAATAATATCTATGTGTATGGTTTTACTTGGTATTTATATATGATTTCTTTTACGACTGAAGTGTACGCTATGCACAAGCAGCAAATACGATTCTGTAGTGTAAGGTGCATGTAATAATAATGTTTTGTGATAATGCTGAGTGAGCCATTGGCCAATTAGAACATTCGTTCAGTTCAGAACTTGTATATCCAATAAGAGTCTGTATTCCTAGCTAAAGCAATAACACAACCTGGACAAGTGCTGCAAGCAATTTTAGTGTGAATTTGTGCAGCTTAATTACGCTGCATCCTGTGGCCAAAGAACACTTAAACACACGCACACACGCACATATATAGAGACACATGTTTAGACATGTATAGGGAATTGCCCAGGTCCTGTTTGCTTTGAATAGAGAAGCTCAGCTTCATGTACTTGCCTCACATGTTGCACTCGAGGAACTTTGCTGTGGCCAAATCGAGCGGCTTCATTTACCACACAGGCTGTGGGGCTGGGAAACGAAGGAGAGGGCACATGGGAATGATGAGAGAAGAGAAGGATTGCAACAGCAGCTCGACAGTTGCCCAAGTGAAGCAACAAGCAAACAAACAAGTTGAGCTTTGGCTGTGGTTGCCACAGCATACACACACACACACACACACACACAAACATACCCTCTCAATGTACCGCACACACTCACACACACTCTCAAAGAGTGGCGAAAGTATAGCATAGTTTTGAGCGCCGTCAACTGTGGCCAAGTGTTTGATTAGAAAACTTTCATGTCGGGGTTACACGTCAGAAGTTGCCGCAAAGATTTGGCTAAAAACTTAGCTCGTGTCCGTAGCTAATATTTACACAGAATACAGGATACACTCACTGCGAATTCCGATGCAGCTCACGTGCGTAGCTTAAAACAGTCTAATTGCTATTGAAATCCAAGACAAATAAAACAAGAATCAATTGCACACTTTATATTTTTGTTGTTGTTTCTTACCCTGCCAAGAGGCGTATCAAATAGCTAAGCAGACACCAAATAAATATCCTCCACACATCCTTACACTTGAGATTAAAATATTTCTATAAAAAAACAAGCGGGAAAGGCTATAGTCGAGATCCCGACTATATGATACCCGTTACTTACTTTAATACATTGAAAAGTACTTTAAAGAAAATACTTGTTTTGCTCTGAAAACTTTAATTCGCCATAACTGTCGTTCTACATGTCCGATCTTGATGCGATTTAGTGGGATAATAGATAATGCTAATAGATAACGGTAATAATCACAAAAAACGTATTATCTTAAAAACTGTGGGTGTGGTGGTTTTTCGCGATTTGCGGGGGCGGATGGGGGCGTGGATTAAATTTGAAACAAACTTGATCTGCGTGAGGTATATATAAATCTGTGTGCCAAATTTGGTTACTCTATCTCTTTTAGTTTCTGAGATTTCTTTGTTCAGACTGTTTTTCGCTATTTGCGGGGGCGGAGGGGGGCGTGGCTTAAATTTGAAACAAACTTGATCTGCGTGGGGTATATAGAAGTCTTTTAGTGAAAGTTTGGTATCTCTATCTCTTATGGTCTCTGAGATCCTTTTGTTCATACAGACGGACAGACGGACAGACGGACAGACGGACAGACGGACATGGCTATATCGACTCGGCTATTGATGCTGATCAAGAATATATATACTTTATAGGGTCGGAGATGCCTCCTTCTACCTGTTACGCACATTCCAACGAACACAATATACCCTTATACTTATTTTTTATAAGTAACGGGTATAAAAAGAAATAAAACTCACACACTCTTTAGCTTAGCTTCTTCTGACAGTCGAAAATGTGTGTGTGTGTGTTTGTGTGAAGGATCTCTGGCTGTGCGTTGACCAGCTTCCTGTCCATGTCCTGGACCATGTCCTTGCCAGCACGTTTAACTCTTCGAGCTCAGAGAATAAAAACGTATAAAAATGCATGACCACAATACATTTTTCAAGCAGCCATTCAACAAACCCTTCCATCAATCCTCTGCTCCTCACACACACACACACACACACACGCACACATAGATGCCGACGGACAGACGCTTATTTCACGGCTTTGCCTCTAAAGTGTTAAAATGTTGATTGTCCTTTTTTGCCTTCGTTGTGTGTGTGTGTGTGTGTGTGCTAAGTGTTTATGCTTTGCGACGCCTCAGACTCGGATATACGGGTATCTCTAACAACCTACCCCTCTCTCTTCTCCTTCACCTTTCATCCCCTACTCATTCTCTCTCCTTTTGACCCTGTAAGTTAGTCTCGTGCGTGTTGCAAATAAATTTTTAAGTAGCATTTGTGTTGATTGCGTTGAAAGAGGACACGAATTCAACTTTATGCTTGCCACACTTTTCAGGCATTCGGCATTCGGCATTGCGGTTTTTTTCCATTCCTTTTTTTTTTTTTTTTTTTTGACATAATGGGGATAGCCCTTAGCTTCGCCTAGAAGCGTGTTAAGGGTGCTTGAATTCAGCATTTATCAAGTGGATCTCTTTTTGCTGCTTGGTTAGCAAATTAAGTACGGTAAATGCCTGAAGAATGTCAAATTAAAATGTGCTTTCAATTGCAAATTATTGACAGATTTATTTCAATGAAATCACTCAACTATATAATTACAAAAATGTAAAATTAAACAGATGGAATTTGATTTGGCAATAAAGTCAAGTAATGAATATGCATCACAATCGACCAACATTGCTAAATTGTTAAGTTATTTCACTGTTAAATAGTTAACAGCTCTATTTGGAGGTGCTAACAGCAGGTATAACATACACTTAACAGCTTCTGCTAATTTTTAAGAGAACATGCAGTTTAACATAACATGAGTCCTCTGCAATTTACCAACAGCTTCTGCTGCTGTCAACGAGGACAACTAACAGCGGCGTCAAAGCAAACAGCGAAATCACCATGACGGCCACTTCTTTTCGGCTGCTGCTCTCAGTTGTTGTTGGACCACAAGAGTGTTTCGTTGTGTGACGGCAGAAAGCAATTGAAAATAGTTGGTGGAATAGAAAGGAAAGAGCAAAAGAGAGTGTGTGCGTAGAAGAGAACGTGTTGGGAATAAGCGAGAACAGGCAAGCGCTAGACATGACTATAGTTCTTGTTATTGCTGTTGTTGTTGTTGTTGTTGTTGTTGTTGCTTAAAACAAAGCATGTAAATCTTATGCATGTTAAAATCGGCGACAGTCACCACGGGTGAGCTTGCATATGTATGTGTGCGAGTGAGTGAACTGCCGAAGGCATTTTAAGTGAGTGTGAGTGTGTGTGTGTGTGTGTGTGTGTGAGTGCAGACAATGCAAAGGCAGCAATGCATTAGCAGCGCTGTCAGCGTCGCTGCCAGTGTTATTGCTATTGTTGTTGTTGGGCTGACTGTTAATTTGCATGCGGGCGCAGATTTTGTTGTTGACGCTGTTGACTGCATCTTGTGGCCGACAGCAAGAACAATTGCTGATGCTGCCACCGGACATTTGTAGTAGTACTTGTTGTTGTTGTTGTTAGTGGTGTTGTTAGCGGTGGCTTGTTGGTTTTTTATTATTATGAATTGCCCGTTAGCCGAAATGCGTTTTTAACAGCTTGCACGACAGTCAAACTATCACAAGAGCCAACTTTTAGCATATGCTGACGAGTCCCTTTACCTTTACCTATGTGTGTGTTTGTGTGTGTGTGTGTTAATTAAGTGTGTTTGTGTGTTAGTTTGTATGTTTCTTGCTGCCAACATGGCGTATGAATAATGGCAACGACGACATTGGCGCCTCTTTATGTACATAAGAGCATGAGCCTCAACAGAAGACGTAGAGAAGTTGATATTCATGATGGGAAAAGCACAGCAGGTGAATGGTGTGAGAGATGTTGTCATATCCTGGCCAACATATGCTAGCATATGCTGAAATGGCCAACAGCATAAAAGCATGAAGCTAACAAAGTTCTTGTTGAAAAACTTTAATTTTTTAATTGTATTTTTCACAACAAAATGTTAAAAGTGTACAAACTTTAAATGGCAGTGAACTTTTCCATGACCAAAACGGTATTGTCCATTAAAGTTTAATCAGAAACGGAAGTTACCCGCACAACTTCCGCCCAACTTTTTTGGGCCAGGCAAATAAGCACCAACAACTGAAAGAACAAGTTGCAGAAGGACAAACGACAACCAAAGTAAAGCTCTTAAGCAAGAACGTGATGACGATACCATTAGGAGCGTACAAGTTTCAGCCAAATGCCAAAGTGTCCAAGCGCGGCGCAAAAATTTCAATTTCTAAACATGTTTCTAAATTAAACCGAGACGGATTCGAGGAGTGGAAGAAACACATTCAAAAAACCAAAATCAAAGCAGCCAAAACATTCTAAAACAAAAAAAAAAAAAGATGTCATTTTGTGTCTTTGGTGTCAGACGACAGCGAAAAGTGAAAAAGTCAGTAGAAACTTAGTTTTCATTTAGCAACCTAAAACAACAACTCACTTGCTACCTACAACAACAGTGTACGTGTGTGTGTGTGTGTGTGTGTGTGTGTGGGGGGTTTTTGACTATCTGAATGTCTACGTGACAAATCTTTATTCCATTTAAAAATTGCGAAATAAACTTTGACTTTTGTTGCGATTTATTTGAAAGCAATAGGAGTGCGCACTTCCGTTTCTTCCTCTTTTGCAATTTGAGCACAAAGTTTTCCCGAGTGTGCAGAAAATAAAAGAATAAAATTGAAGAAAGCCACTTTTTACTTTGAAAGTTTCGACTGCTTCCCAATTTGGCTGTGAAAACCTGACATAAGCATAAAATGAGTTTATTAATCAAATAGTGTTATAAACTTTATAGTGAAAATATTAGACAAAATTCAAATTTCACTTTTCAAATTTAAATTCTTTCTGATAATACCAATTGTTAATATTCCATAACATAATATTTTTGTTTAATTATAAAATGATTTGTGGCATATCCTCCAATATATCCTTATTTTCTAAATTTTTTCAGCGTTGTTCTAGAACTACAAAGCAACCGAAAACTAACCAAAAGACCATACGATTTTTATTTTTTTTTGTTTTCGGTTGTTTTACATTTATGAAAACAGAAAAAACACTCACCTAAAAGTAGACAACAAAAAATTAACTGCATTTTTTAAGAAAATGTGAATATTTCATATTTTGTTGGTATTCAGTAAACCGTATACAAAATGCAGAAATAATTCCTGAATTTCCTTTTTAAACATAAGTTGCAAGCTCCCGCAATTTGCAGCACATCCCTTTTGGGTATTCCGATCGCTATTAAAATGTGAAAAGAACTTTTTAAATTATTTGCAGAGAGTGCAACCAGCAAATTGATGATAAATAAACATTTTTCGCAATGAAAAGGCAAACTTCAATTTTGCATTGCCCCGTGCAGCATGTGCCACTCATCCGTGGCAAGCATGAACAACACGTGCAGCGATAAAAAAAAGGGAGGGAAGAGAGAGAAGAGAGAGACAGAAGTAAGCGAAAGGTAGAAAATTTCTCGTATTTACTTGGGAATTTTCCCCCCGCTTTGCAGTTGCATTTACAGTTACATTTTACAGTTGCCATTGCAGTTAATTTGTAGCTACACATTTTTAATTTCATGCCTGCAGGCAGGATGCGACTCCTTTCTTCCCTGCCTCAACCTTCCGCTCACTTTTAGCCAAAGTGACCAACAACAAATTCACCCAAAAGGAAATGAAACAGGATGCAATGCCGCAGCATGACTGTGTGCGTTGTATGTGTGTGTGCGTTGTATGTATGTGTGTGTGTGTGTGTGTGCGCTTTGTTTAAAGACTTTGCCAATTTGGCAACAAAAATGTTTTGAAACAATATATTTAAATTGCATAAATTTTGGAAATTTAATAAGAAAATGTCATTTAAGATTTTTGGAATGCAAAAGTCACAGTGAGCTAATCCTTCCAGCCACGCCCATCAATCAAAAGGGCGTTTTCTGTCCAGGCCTCATTATCAGGCGGCAGACAACAGTCAACACCAAAAAAAAAAAACCCAAAAGGGGGAAAAGGAATAAGGAAAAAGGATGAACAGCAGACACGAAAAAATTAAGTAACACGAAACGAAACAGGACATACAGGAGGACGTGCTAAGCTTACGGCAAGATTAATTAAGTCCGTGCAACGGAACAACAACGCCGAAGAAACAGACAAACAAACAATGGCAACTTGAGTCCGTGTGGCAGGCGGATGTTGTTGCCACGCGGCGGCGTCTCATCTCGTCCCGTCTCCTGTCGCCAAGTGCGTGTTAATGTTTTCAGTCGCACACAATTCTTTCTTAGCATACTTTTAAGCGTCGCGTGAAAAATTAAAATTTCAAAGCGCCACAAAAACTGTGGCGTCTACAGCATCAAGGTGTGTGTGTGTGTGTGTATGTTTGTGTGTGTATGTGTGGAAAGTATTTGCTCGTGCAACAACAAGAAAAACAAACGTAAACAAAAGCAAATAAGCAGGAAGCGTCAACGACGTTGCCTACTCGTAATAAGCATATTTTAAATGGTTCTAAGGCTCGGCATGAACAATGCTAAAGGATATGTTGCCCACCCTTTTCCCTCCTCCCTTTTCTATCACATCTTCTTTTGTTTTTTCCTCATAGAAGTGCTAAACAGTGACTGTGAGTGCGATAATATGTACTTGGCAAAAACTTGTTGTTTGTGAAGCGTCGCTTAAAATAATATACAAAGTTCAATGAATAAAATGATGAACATAGCAATGAGCTAGTTGGGTGTAAATAAAATAAATGACACATTTTGTATACATTTTTATTACAAGAAAATAGTTAAAAAACTAATACAAAGCAGTTCTCAAAGAGAAAGAGCGCTTACAATGAGCAAATTATTGATAATATTAATGAGTAGAGACAGCTTTCAAGTGAATTTAAAATTAATTTTAGCATTAATCAAACATAAATTATATAGGCTATTAATCAAAATATTTGTGGACTTTATACCTTTATAAATTTTAATTAATCCCCAATGAATAATTGGTATTGTTATTCTAATAAGACTAAACCTCAATCTAATCAATCTCAATTTACCAATAAAGGCAATTGCAATGGACAAATTAATGAACTGAATAATAGTAGAATTTATAGAAAAATCAAAGAAGCATAAATTGTTACTTAAAAATTATAAAATTTAATAAATATTATTTATTATTTGATTTTAATATAAAACGATTTAATATTGCTAAAGCGTATTAAAGAAATAAACCAATAAGATAACTAATGAACCAATGATTGTATTTAAAAATTTAAATATGCAAATGAAGGAAATTCATCTGCATTTTTGAATGTGCTTTTCATTGGTTTATTTAAGTGATACCATCCCAAAGGCGTGTGAGTTAATGAGCTCATCCTGTCGTTGATAAGCACATTGAGAATGTTTTTTTAAGGGTACTTGACAAAGCTTGTTGCTTGACAATGTCAAGCGAACAACATTGTTGTCTTTTCTAATGTTTCCCCATAAATGAGAATGAGTTTTAATAATATATATCTGTATATATATGTGTATTTTCATATGAGATGTTACTCATCCTGCGTCCTGTTTCTGCTTTAAGCCAGCAACATAATTGCGGCTTTGTCGAGCGCTTAAGATGGCGTTGAGGAAAACCATTTGATTTAATTTTTGCGTTCGTTGAGAGTACGAAAATCGCAAAAAAAAAAACGAGAAAAGGAGAACACACTCAAAGGATTAGACGCACTTCACATGCGAGCAAACTGTTCACAATTTCGCCTGATTTTACATCTTATTTTACTGACAGGCACTTTCCTCCTTCTGCCAAAGTTGTTCACTCGAACAAAATGGCCA